>JAWWEV010000169.1:15393438-15445324 GCA_035583235.1 Hafferia zeledoni | reverse complement strand
CCCCCCCCCCCCCCCCCCCGCCCCCCCCCACTGGGGTTGGTTCTCCTTTATTTTTCAAGACAGGTTCTTTGCTCCCCTTCAGAACAGGTCTTTCTTGTCTCTCAGCCTTAGATGGACAGGTGTGGCATCTCCTGCAGTTTCATCACTTTAAATTATCTCAGATCTCTCTCTGCAATTTAAGGTCTTGCCTGTGGGTGATACTGTTAATCACCAAAACATTTGTTCCGTCTACAGGTATGAAAAAACCCAGCTGGGTGCAGACCAGGAAAGCACTGCTGACTGTGCCCCAGGAGTTTTCATGACAACTTTCCTCCAAGTGCTTCTGGAACATAATGAGAACTTCAATTATGAAACATTCAAAATTCATTCTCTTTAGAAAACTTCATCAACTGAAACTGAAGATGGTGAAAATCCCATCAGTGCATTCACTTCACTGATGATCTCTCTCAATGTCTACATCCAACATAAATGGGCACATCCCTATTGGTGGCAACAGTATGAGTGGACCTTGCTAAAAGCTTCATTTAAGTGTTGGACTCGATGATCTCGGAGGTCTTTTCCAATCGATTCTATGATTCTATTCCATGATTCTATGATTTAACCAGTTTTCAGTAAGTAAACTCAAGGATGCCAGTTTTCAGTAAGTAAACTCAAGAGAATTAGCTCAACATAATATTTGAGAAATTACTAATATTGTATTAATAGCAGTACCTTGATTTCTACACTGGGCACATGTTCTTGGCATGCTGGCAAGTCTACAAGCCAGGACAGCAAACCGCATGAGCAAGGGATTTTTCAGACAGGAAGTCTACCTTCTTGTTGCACTGCATTCCTGAGGCATATATAAAAAAAGCCCATCTCCCTCCACATCCTCTTCCCTACTGATCTCCAAAGGTCAGAGAAGGGTAGCAGAGATAATAAAATTAGGAAGCGCAAGCATTCCTGAAGACCAATACATTCCCAAAGTCCATCTAGCTGCACACAGTCCTTCCCCAAATACTAAGTCAAGATCAACTACAATTACACAGTTGATCATTTGCCAGCTTGCTGTCAAATGCATCCAAACTCAGAAATTCCCCAAGCATGCCAGGCAATCTATTGTAGGGCCTCACTTGGCTTTTTACCATTCAGAAGGCTTTTTCCTAGTTTTTTACCTGGAAGATTCATGTCCTCCTTTCTACTACTATACAGCAGGGCCTCGGATGTACATCAGAGCAAAGCCTTGCACAGTCAGTGGGCTTCCAAAATAACGTCCTCTACTTTGGGAAGTGTGGGGATCAATACACACTTTCTAAGTTTACATTGATCAGATATGAAATAAAGAAAAACAACCTAAGGTTTGAGACAAGGAACATTTATCAGGTATTTCTACAAGTGAAAGCCTTGAAGGTATTTCAGAATGCTAAAATTCACATGCATGATCATAAACCAAGTTGTTCTTCACCTGGTTTAGAGAAAAAAGATAGCAAGTATTCTTTGAATAATTCATGGGATTGAAACAAGTTCCTGGGAGTTCTTTTCAAATTTTAAATATTTGAAATTTGCAGTATCTGTGAATCCTCCCATAGTTTAGAAGATCTGCTCCCAATTATCTTTAACAGTGTTTGGAATCAATTTCCTCCCTAGGAAAGAAGTATTCCATTTGCTTGAGGTAAACTGACATCTGCAGTGTGTAACTAACCATACCAATGAAACAAATAAAACTAGATATACATGCACATGTGACTTTTTAATCAAGCATGCAGTAGGCTGACATAAGAATAAATTGATAGCTGAAGACAACAGGCTACAGCTACTGAATCAGATCAGTGTTCATGCACTGTAAATTTGAGTTGTGTCCTTGGCAGCTTTCTGAGAACTAATTATTCCCTTCCAGAATTATGCAGAAATTTCTGCTGGATGGGGATATCACTGCAGCTCTAGTGTTGTCTTATTTCTTTCAACAAAACAAAATATGTTCCCACAAAATGCCTGAGTATTCCCTACATTAATAGTTTCTGCCTTTTAGCAAAAGCTACAAATATTACCATGGCCAATGCTCATCCTTCTCTCACTGCTCAACATGTCAATATTATTCTTCCTGTCACTCAGTTGTTTCTTGGTTTTGGTTTGTGGGGGTTTTGTTTGTATTACTTTTTGCAAACTTTCTCTCCATTTCAATAGCATGCCTTCTTACTCCATTCAATTCAGTGCGACTTTTCTCCTGCTTACAGCACCTACTTTCTCATTCAGCATGTAACACTCTCCGGGTGAAAACTCTTAGCCAGTACCACAACCTGTTTCAATAAAAATTCCGGTTGCTAAAAATCCCTTTTCTCCCATCCACACTCATCAGCCTCCACTCACAGCATTTCCACTAGCTCACATTTCTGCCCCATATTTCCTCAAGTTATATTCAATGTTTCAATAAATTCTTGCTCTGTTTGGGTTTCTGTCTTTGGATCTCCTCCTAAACCTCCAAGTCTGATAACAATCAACTTAGATTGCCATTTATTTATTTCTTTTAGAGTCTCTTCCATTTGTACTCACAGTGTATCCTGAACATGAACATCAGGCCCCAGTACAGACTACCAAGTCAGGCGCCCCTGGCTACTGCCAGAATCAAACAGAATAACACTTGCCCTGAGTGTTGTTTGGGAGGGTGGCAGGAAAAGAAAACCAAACCACAGACAGTGCACATCTACTAGGTAACAATTTATTAACTGCTTGATCAAGATCAAAAGAGACAATTCTTATTTGAAAGCTTCAATTACCAGTTTATTAACTCAGGAAACTGTACTTGCTGCTAGTTTATTTGGCAGGCAGTTAACTGCAAGTGCCAACTGAAAAAAAAGTTCAAACAATAAAAGTAATTATTTTATGTATTTTAGCTACTGTTTTACCCTGAAACACTACCATGACTTGAAGAAAGCACAAAACATGGGGATGAAATCTTTGCAACCAGCCTATTACTGTCTTAACCACATGATGAACATTTCATAATAGATCATTCCATTTCAAGCAAGTGGCTAATCAGAATCAATTATAGTCATTCCACTTCTTTAAAACACTATAAACCTTACTGTTCTCAGTTTTCATCTTAGACAACCATATCACTTTTACACAGAAAATTCAAATTCTTCCTGCTTTTGTTGTACATGACAAAACTACAGAAAAGACCAGCCCTACTGGAATTTATCAATCAATAGAGCATTCTTCACTGCGACCTACAAAAAACACTCTGTCCTATATCCTGGCACTATGGAGCTCCAAGTACAATCCCTGGAAGGAGAACAAACTCTCTGTGGCATGCTCAGTACAGAGGACGGATTTCCCCCTTCCTGCCCTCTTCCAGCTGTGATAAACAAAACACCAAAGCAAAGTCATGCTGAAGTAAAGGGAAAATAAACCCAAACATAATAGGCTTCAACATCAACAATAAATCAAAAAGCTGTTCCAGTGTTACAGCAGGCAAACCACAGAGTGGCAAGGACAGCTTGTGTACTGAAAAAAATATTTAAATAAAGTGACATCTTAAATAATAGTGTTTGGGATTCCAGCACAGAGTCTGCAGCTCTCTCTTGTCTTTTTATAGCTGATGCAAGGTTCCTTCAAAATAACCAACGAACATATGTCTGGAATGATTTCAACGTTCATTTTGTAGCCACATAAACACAGCCAGATAGCACAGCAAGTTTTAAAAAAATCACTTCAAGAATTTGTGCAATTGAAGTCTTCAACGTGGTACAAAAATAAAATGTGATTTGATATCAAGTATGACATCACTGTCCTGTGATCCCACATTTAAAATTACAAGTAATATTTTGAGAGCTAGTTCAGCATTTACAGTAAATATTGTACATGACATCAGAATCCCTAGAAACAGCTGTAGCAAGCCAAGACAGCATGGAAAAAAATACAACTTCTTCAGTGTTATTCAAAGGCTAAATTTAGCTTAATGAAGACTATCTTCCTCTAGAGTCAATAGGAAGAGGATGTTGCCTTTAGAGTCGGAGAAGAGCATGAACCCTCTCTGCACAACATGGGAGGCATCAGGTGTCTTGTGAAGGGACCCTGAAGTGGAGCGGGGGGACTCCACAGAGCCTACTCCCCACTGGTATTGTCCCTGTGTCAGGCCAGGCTGGAATCTGAACATGCCAGCATGCACTGAAGAGGAGCCAACATGTCCTGCCTCCACCTGGCTTGGTCTGGACACTTATTTTGGGCAGATCCACCTGACAGCATGCAAGGCTAATTACCTCTCCCCAGACCCTAATGGGAGATTTTCGCATGGTATAGAGCTCCAAATTCTTGTGTTCCCACTGGATCCAGTCACATCTTCTCCCTCATCTTAGCAAAGCCTAAGGCAAGATTCAAGAGAAAGAAGATGTCAAAGACCTGAAGGCTAAGCTGGCATTACCCTGGCAGGACAACAGTTAAGGCTTCCAGAGCAGAAAGGAGAGCTGGGGCAGGAGCAAAGCTGAGCACAGAGGGCAGGGGAAGAGCACAGAAGGCACACTCTTGGTGATGCTGGCAGTATCAGGTGCACATTAAGCACATTATCCCATATATCTTACACAAGTTTACACACAGCATGTACCAGACACACAGACTCATACAGTAAGTTAAAAATAGAGCAATTTGAAAACACTGATCCAGAGGGCAGCAGAGAACAGCCTTTTCCCCACTTCTGCTGCCTGCTTAAGGATTTATAAATATGACTATGTCCATAGTTTGGGGCTGTCCCTTGTGCATACCCCTACCTTTTCAGCTCCATGCAAGCAAGTGAACCCATGTTTCTGGTGTTCAGAGGTTTCTTTGGGGGGTGAGGGGAGGTTTAAATCCTCAGTTTCACTTAGAGTTAAGTAACAACCTTTATTACTCACTTGTATATAATTTTTGACTTAACAACAACACAAAAATAGGAGTGGGACTTTTCAAACACACATCATCATTTTACAGAAGATGATAAAGGTGGAAGCTTGTCACAATATCACCCAGAGAAAAAGGTTCTGGAAACGAACGGGCTTGGGTAGAACAGTGCAACAACCTCCCATGAAGAACAGATTGAAAACAGTGAAAATGATAACTTTTTGATCCAGTTGGAATTTGTTTACTTTTTCAAATATTGGTTACTGCCCACATTCATAAATATTTGTCTGGATAATTCTTTAATTGTTTACACATTCTTTAGAGTTTTTGTGAGCTACAGGAATTCTTCACACAAGAAGATGTAAGTTTCCTAAAATGTGCAAAAGTAATACAGGATTTGGTACAACATTATATCTCTTTTGGAAACTAAGGGTTGTAACACCTGGCTAAGCACAGCAATACTAAAAACTTCAGATAGAAAAAATAACAAGAACAAAAAACAGAACCAAAAAAATCCTTGCAGATATATATGAGTGAGAAGAGAGAGCAACAACTTTTTCAAAGGCCGCTTAATTTAAAAAATAAGCATATGGCTGCAGGCATGCAATTTGTGAAATCTGCCACTCTACCTGTCACTTCCAGGTTTATAATAGTATACCATACACTTCAAAACATCAAAAGCAACGATTTTGCCAACAAAACAAGACACTCTTTGACCCAATGACTGCTTTTAATACATATATTCCAGAGATCCTGTCATCTTCCAGTCTAACTGCAGTGCTTGCCCTCTCATACTGGTACTGGTAATGCACACGCATCTTTGTCCACAGTTCATCTTTGGAGACCATTTACACAAAGGCTCATCCTCCACATTTCCTGCAATATCCTTTCACACCCTCTCCCTCTTTTCTAGTACTCTCATACAGAAAGATTTTTAACTATTATCTATATATTAAAATCAGAAGTCTGATGCAGAGTTGAGAATCTCCTTTTGTTCATGGCAGAACCTCCTGTCTGAGCTCCTGGTATTTCCTTGACATACCTTGCTATTAGGTGAAACTCCAGATCAGCAAAAGCTTACACTGCTGGTAATTTCCTAAATCCCTTTCTTTCTGACCTTGGCTAACAAAGAATGCAAACAATCACTTGGCAATACTTGAGGGCATGATCCAAAAAAATACCTTCAAATTACTTATTCCACTGAACTTAATGAACTCAAACCAGATCATGACAGTCTTGCCACTTCCCTATAAGGAATGGAATATATTTAATACTCCATCTTTTCTTTGTCTGGATAGCTGTATTTCTCACTATGGATGTGCTATCTTGCTCCTTGCCCACTGTTATATCCTCTTCTGATGATAATGCTGTAAATTTCATTCTGTCTCATCATTTCAACCCGTGTGTCTTGAGACAAATTTCCCTTCAGTAGGAAATAACTCCACTTACTTCATGCCTTAATAGTCTCCTCTTTGCTGTTCATTTGTAAGGCAAAACACCTCAACAACAGCCCCAAAACTCACTAGATAACTCATTTCAAGCCTGTCTCTACCACAGCACCTGTAAAGTCACTTAACAGTAGCAAGATGGCTATTACACCATAAATATTGCTGTGTGAACTTCAGATCATCTTAATTTAAACCTTGCATTATGTTGCCATATTTACTAGATATGATGTCTGTACTTTTCTTACTGTACACACAATCCATGACACAATACATTCTCCCAGAATTAATTTATAGTCTTAGTTGGATTTTACAACCCAAATATGACCAAAGAAAAAGTCTGTCTCAATTTCAGAAGGAAAATTCACTGCTCAGGAAGATTACAGATGGTATTTTCATCATGTTCGCATCATGTCCATTTTTCCCACAAAAAGCTGTGGGTTTGAAATGGAAAAGGAGGCCACAAAAAACCCCAAAAGTGCTACAAATTAATTGGCAGAGACAAATGGAGAGACAGGATTGCACAACTGACTCAAGTAAATAGCAGTACTCAGAATCAGAGCTGGCATCCAGATCTTACTGTCCAGGCAGCCTCTGTGACAGTCAGCTATTGCATCTGCAGCTACAAACAGAATTGATGTTTTTTAAAACAGAGACTACAAAGAGTGGAGCCATTTAATGCAGACATCAATATTTACAGTAGAAAACAGCCTTTTAGTATTACATAATCAACAGTTTTGAACAGAAAGGCTTAAAGCTAAATGGCCTTCTCCATCCTGACATTTAAAGTAGGTCTAAAGGGACAGGTAAATGCTGATGAGCATATCAACTGTATCCAGCCTTATATTTGTACACCAAATGATACATCAGAAAAAATTAGGCAAACTTATATTTTACTGTCTGAATTAATCTTTCAAACAACATGGAGGTTCACAAAGACCTGAGCACTATTGATAGGAGTCCTTGTATTGAAAATTCATGGACAGTACTTATACACATTTTTGGCTTGAACATATTTTAAAGGCAGTACTATAAGGGCCCTGGACCAGCAGCTATCAGATTTACCTTTGCTCTCCCATATTTTCAGGTGTAAGTTTGATTACATATATTAATCAAATACCATAAAATATTTCTGTTCAACCTTTTTAAAAATGGTTTTCAATTTATTTCTAACTTTTACCTTAAGAGCACAAAAGATGCAAGAATCACCCATACATTTGTGCGTTGTGATTTGTCGGAAACTGCGGCGAAAAATGTCCAGGTGCCAGAGAACCTGAAACACAAGAAGGGGCACAGCCAATTTTATGAATATATAAAATAAAATACTGCACAAATCCCTGATTAAAACTGCACATGCCAAATAATCCCAGAAGTACATTCATGTCCTCAGTGAACATGACCTTTAAAAAGGAATGCCTTATCTAACTGCAAGTTGGTATTTTCAACTTTCTTCTTTAGCTGTAACATTCACGTCGGCCAATTTCAATAGGACCTCCCTCTGAATTTCTTGCCACGTGCTTTTAGATTAGAAAATTCACTTCTTTGTCCATGTGGCAGTGGCAGCCTAAACAGCCCCTGCCCTGACTGCTCCCCTGTGCTGGCAGCAGGGCCAGCTGCTGTGCAGCCCCACCGTGGGTCTGGGCTGAGCTGCCAAACACCCCATCCTCTGCTGGAGCCAAACTCTTGCCTTCCTCCACCTCCTCTGCAGCTTTCTTGTTCTGAGAAGAAAGACCAAAGGCTGGAAAAATGGAGCACCAACAGTATATACATTCACGAGTTCTTGCAAGTAAAAATGGTAAAATGTTAAAAGCCATTATGCCCAATGTTATCATTAGTAAGTGCACTTACAGGCCATGATTACTGGCAGATTTCTAACCCCAACCTGTTCGGACAATTACACCTTTCTCTCAGGACAGGTAGGGTGGTAGCCAGGTAGGATCACACTTTATTCTTAAGCTTTGCCACTAAATCTGTGCACTCTTGGGAAACTATTCCAATTCATATCTATAAAACAGCAGAAATAACCATCTCTGAGGTTTCACAGTCAGCTCTTTGTGCACAAACGTGGCGAGTCCTGCCTATCTGAGCTTCAACTCACAATAACTGGGCTTTCTTGTAAACCTCAGAACCACCAGCCTTTCAGGAGGCAGAAGCTTGCACTGAAAGCAGCCCTGACCTAAATCACGTCCTGGCAGGTTCCGGACAGAGCGGCCAGGTCTGGCCTGACGTGGGACTGGCTAAATGCTTTGTTAGCACAAACAGAGGAACCAAACTTCTTATTTCTGACAAATTTGTCCAGAGCAACTCGCTAGAAAAGCTTAGCACCCTGAAAGTACTCATGCTGTTTTCAAGAAGTGTTTCCAACTGGAAAAATCTGTCACCTAAACCATAATATTCAATAAACGTGTTTTTAAATACAATCCATAAAGTTTCCCAAAACTTCAGAATTGCCATGGCTATGTTTATACTCAAACTCTCCCTATAATTAAGAGCCTGGGAGGCAACATAAGCCTTGGAAACATCTGATTACACACAACATTCCTGAAGAACTACTGCAGACTTTACAAAAAGACAAAAAACGACATTTAGGAATGAGTCCAATTTTTTTATGTAATTGCCTTTAGAATTTATCTGGAAGGTTTAGAGAAATTCGTAAGAATTAAGGAGCAACAAAGATTTAAGTGCATCTCAGACTGAGTGTTAAAAAATTAAGATAATCCCCAGAAGTATACATTTTATGAAATTATTACCATCTCACTTTTTTTTTTTTAATTTAGCTTTGATTTTAAGCACTTTTGGTATTCTGTCTCTCTTGAGCTTTAGAAGAAAAGGGCTTTGGTTGGAGACTAAAGCCCAAGTCAGAGGTTTTCATCTTCACGTCTGGCATGCAGCTGGTGTCAGGATCTACTGAGTTCTGACCCAGGCTCAGGAGGCAATCAGTGATTAAGCCTTACAGCTTAATAAAGGTAATTGATACAGAACATCACTGGAAACTCCACTGTTTTTATGATAGCTTCTCTTTGTACCCAGTGCTGTATTTCCTAAAATATTAAGCCTATTGAGGGACATAGATATAAATACTTGTATTATTTACATTGGGAGCTATCTGGAAGCCTGAAGTCAAGTCAAGAACCTGATAGTGCCCACAGGAAAAAATAATATAAAACCAAACCCATAGTGGCACAGTCTGTGCTACACAGAGAAGCCACATGAAGGGATGGAAACTGATGTGGAGAAGGGGTTTTAAACCCTGCTGCCAGAACGACTGAATTTCAACCATCAGACATTCAAAACATCTAAATGACGACAATACAGCAGCCATACCACTCTACTGAATTTGGCACTGGAAAAACTTTCCTCTAAATCAAAAGGTAAACAGTCATTTAAACTAAGCTACAAATCAGCAGTTAGAAAGAAAACTGAACTACATAAGAAAGATCTTGTATAGGTATCACCAAACCTTGAATTTGACTGGTTCAATAAGAAAGTTAAATTTACTTTTATGGAGTGTACATACATACATACATACTGCAAATTATGCAATATTCTATTATTTTAAAATAAATTTTCTACATGTATTTTTATCTTTGATTGACATATCACAAGTTTACACAAAAAAGATACTCAAGTACAGTAAATGATGACTATGTATATGCTGTTGATTTCACCAGGAAAACCTGAAAATGAAAAAAGCTGCTCTATAACTCAACTAATCTGCATTTCCAAATGTACCTTTATTCTGTCTAGGCCTACAAACAATGATATACTCAAGCTTGGCTGTATTTGTTCCACAGTCAAGCCTAAGAAAATACTGCAACAGACAGAGGGCAAACACAGAAACATTGTTTATTCCATGCTCTTACCTGTAGTGCACTATTCAGGAAGCAACTGTTCTGTCCTGGCTCATTGCTGAGACCTTTACTGGGTGCTATCGAGGTGGTATTTCGGGGAGTAAACATGCCCTGCACATTCCCCCGACCCACGGAAAAGTAATTTCTTTTCCAAGACATCTTCCAATTTCAGCTGTAGAAAATGCAGGTTTAGGCTGCCAGTCTTTGACTTCCCTTCAAAAAATTCAAAACTGGAACAACATCCAATCTTCCTTAAACTACAGTTTAAACAGTACTTATCCTTTTGCTGGGACACGAGCAGTTTGCTTCTTTTAAATCCAGCCTGGGATGCTATTCTTCATTTGTTGCTTATGTGTGCAAAAACCTCTTTTACAAGCAGCCACATACAATGTTTTCAAAGGGAAGGAATCCATGGCCGTGCAAGTTCATCTGTTATGCTGCTTCTCCCTCTTCCAAACAGGCAGTAACTTCAGGGACCAAATGGTAAAGCAAGGAGGTCCCCAAAGCAAGAGAAATAAAATGACAGCTACCACCCACACCCCCAAAGAAACAGCTTCTGTAATCCTTCTATAATCTTCCTTCAGAAGATGGGAAGAATCCAATTAGTGCGGGTGCAAAGAAACCAAAACCAAAACACAACCTTGGCTGCTCCTTTTCAGTTACATCTGTCTTGGGTGATGAGAGAGACATTATCCTCACAGGGAAAAAGAAGCAATTCCAGAACTTGAGAGCGAAGAGCTGTAAAGAACCAGTAAGTCTCCAACCCAGTTCTTCTAATTCTGCATGCGATCTTTAGAAATTTCTTCTCTTGATCCTCCTTTTGCAATCGGAATGCCCAGCCGTGCCAGAAAGCTTAAGAGAGAAAAATAATCAAAGGCTTGCGTCATTTAATTACTCTCTTGGTTTTGCAGTGTTCTGCCAAGACCAGTGTTGCCTCACCTCCCACAATACACTGAATCTTCTGAGACAAAGCAAAAAAATAAACCTTCCTCCACCCAAAAAATAAAAGAATACCAAAAGAACAGAGAATTATGAGAAAAGCACGGAAGAGAGCAAAGGGGCTTGGAGTATGTTGGAAGGGTTAAGAAGGAAGTTAGATTAAAAAAATAAAACACAACATTCAAGTGAACCCCATGGCAGTTTTCATACATATCCTTTACAATCCTGTAGCGTTAATTTTCATTAAGATCTCTTACTCATTCAAGCAGTTGTACAAGGATTTGTGATGCTGTGAATAGGTGCCAGCACAGCGTCCACCCTAAAACTGGGATTTTGCACTGAACGCCAAGAAGACAAAGGCACAAGACTCATCCCTGACTCAGCAGCCCACAGCTCTCTCCAGGACAAAAGTAGTCTCCAAACTTTCTTCATCAGAATCTGTCTGTAAAATGCCATTTAATCTACATACACGGGATATACAATGTCGTCCAAAAGACACAGAGGCTTCTGAAGAAGCCAGAAGAATTATTTAACAGAAACTGCTCTTCCCACTGCAAGTTTACTTTTCCCCTAATCACAAGAAATGCAAAAAAAAAAAAATATTTAAGAAAGCCCTAGAAACAGGAACTACAAGATTCATGGAAAAAAACTTTTAAAAAGTTCTCACAAGCAAAGTCCACCTATACTTACAGAAGCTTGCATAATATTTTCCAGGGACATTCCCACTGACATTTAGGATGATCCCATATTTGATACACATAATAACAATTGGAATTACCTATTATGGCTGGTAGGAGCAAGATGACTCTAATCCAAATGTACTCAAGTATTCATTGCAGCATGAAGTCACTACAAAATAGACCAATGTAGAGTTTGTGCATCAACAAGAATTAACTAAGAGGATAATATCTTACAAGATACCTTGAGTATCTGTGAAGGCACATTTTTTCACCTTCCTCACAACTATAAATTCTTCATCTCCTGTGAAAACACAGAAAGAACTTCTTCAATCTCTGCAAATGGGTTTACAGCAGCCAAACACATTCCCTCCTAGTAGTATTTTGTTTGTACTTCTGTTAAACTCATTCCACAAATATTAATGAAGTCTCATCATTGCTGTAAGGCAGGCAAATATCTACATACAGATGAATAGTCTTCTTGGTTGCAACTGTGCCATGCAAAGTTTCAGATGTGCTTGCAGCCAGCAGACACAGACCATTACCACGCCTGTCGCGCAACATTCCCGAGCGCTGAACCCACACAGGGCTCCTTTCAAAGCCATCTCAGCCTCAGGCCCTTTCTTTGCTCAATCTCTTAATGAACCATGAGCCAACCATATTGTGTGAGGTAATTCAGTTTCAAGCAACAATTTAGGGATCTCTAAACCAACACCACTTGCAATAGGTGCAGCAGCTGAGTGTGCACCGTAGAGACGCAGCGAATGCTGCATGGAATGAGTCGAGACAGGCAGTGCTGCCTCACAAACCCACTGAACCAAGCACTGTCTTCCTTCTGCAGCACCTACAAAAAATGGAAAATGCAAGCCAAGCCCAAGATGCGTAGCTGAGAGCAGCATCTATTCAGTGGATTTCAAGTTCAAACCAAAATTCTGCTCCCAAAATGGTCTTACTGTTAAACTAGCTTTTAAGTACTTCTTGGGCCGAGCTGTCTCAGTTATGACAGTGAATACATTTTTTTTTTACTTCATTTTCATTGTCTTGGAACCAGAATCAAGATTAGAGGTTTTGTGGTTCCCCTGTCATTGCAGCAAGACTATTTCAAGCTGGGCCAAACCCTTGCAGTAACTGTGCAAGCTCAGTACCTGCACTGCATCTGCACAGGCTTAGCAGGACTCATTTCTCACCTTATGCTGGCCATGATCGCTCCCAGGAGCAAGTTTGGTTTGCTCATTTGGCTACATGACCCTTGCAAAGCTACAAACAAGCAGAAAACACTTCAGCTGGTAACCACCCAGTTAGGACAAAACCAGATCTCTGGGGGCAGGTTCACACTGTGCCAAACTCTGTAACAGCTCGTGTTAAATAATGTTATACAAATAAGGAGTAAATAAAATGTTTAAAATAGGTATATAATAAAAAAGTAAACCAAACATTCTAGCTCTTCCCATCAATTTGTGCTGTTTGGTAGTAGCTTTCTCCAAGAAGAAGTGAGGGCTCCCAGGCACAGAGACAGGCTCAGCAGACAACAGAGGCACAGGGCATCCCTCCAGCAACACAACCCCAAAGCAGAGCTGGCCATGGTTCAGCACGTACTTCTGGCCTGAAGAAAGCCAAGTCTGTTCTTTGCCAGCACAGCACTCTACAAGATGTACCACAGAAGATTTCAGGACCCTGTTCATCTCCATATTTCCTTGCTAAATCAATCACATAGAAATATAACATCTCAACTTACATCTTTTGTTCTCTGGCAAGGTCTCACTGTTCATTTTAAGGGAGGGGGGAAATGTAAAAACTCTCTCTTACTGCAGTCTCTTGTCTCCCCAAACATTTTAGGCTACTGCTTGAACCTCCATTCCAGACACATCCCTGAATTACAACAATGCGTTTAGGAAAGAAGATACTGCCATGCAACACTAGGTATGGCTGAAGCCACCAACTAAGTATTTATCACACCACTAAATAAAAGCAGAGGTCTAGAATTTACTGCTCATTACTTATATTTCTGAAGTAACTTTCAAAACACAAAACAAAGCAAATGCTTCAATGTGTGAATGTGTGTGATCTTTGAGAAGAAACTGCTCACCCCCAAGATCCAACCACATCTTCTGGCAGGAGGGAGTAGATAAATGGTGTTGAGGGCAAATTGGTCCTTCACATGCTGCAAAATCTCTGAAAGCCTAAATGGTGAGCAACAGCTTTTAAATCCCTTATTTAAGTATTTTTCCATAACAAAAAAAGAAGAAAGAGAGATGTGTCAAATACAATGGGATCTGGTGAAAGTTTTCACCCAGATGCCTTCTGACAGTGTGGCTCTTTCAGTGAAGAAGCACAGAATGCTCCCACTGACTGATCCCGTGGCTGTTCTCAGCCAGAGGAATAGTTTTTAGAACCAGAGGTTTAAGAACACACTTTCTCCACTTAGCTGCAATGATGAAATTATTTGCTAATTTCTGTATGGATTAAATTAAGTATAATTGCAGAATTAGGGCCTTCGTTCACAGTTAGACACCCCAAAAGACAGTCAGCTTTGCAAGTCAGTTTTAATTCAGTCTTGAAGGTGATGAAATAAAATAGAGGGATGGGAAAAGCTCCCAATACCAAATAACCATGAGGCTGGATGAAGAAAAGAATTACCTCAAGGTAAACATGCCTGACAGAAGTCAGCTGCTGCACAACCCAAGAGGACATGACTTCCTGCTCTTGAGGATGTCTCTTTTTGAGATTCCTGGCTAGCCAGAAATGCTGGAGAGATTTATTTGCACACTTAGATGATAAAGTGCAATTACAAAAAGGCAGATTTCCATTCATCTCTATTATCAAGAATTTTTGGACAGTACAAATGGGACAACAGGCAAAAAAAAAATCATCTCTGCTTTATGCATGCATTTTCTCAGCCTTGATTGCTACACTGGGAGAAAGGGAGGGAAGGAGTGATTTGTTTTCGCTACCAAGCTTACACCCATTTCTCAGTCTTCCTCTTAAAGGAACAACTTAATTACCTGGCTCTGTGCTATTTGTGCCCACTGGGTGGAACCAGGAACTGGGAACTGACAGCACCTCACAGTGCCACTGATGCCCACAACAGACTCACACTGGTCTTCCTCATTTTTCATTGTGCTATTGCCCAATTCTCAGTCTCTGAACTGCTGTCAAGTTACAGCAAAGCTTGGAGTATAAGAGACCTTGGGCTAACTTCACAGAGTCCTGCTGGAAATATATACTTGGAGTTTGCAATGGCTACGATAAATGCTCTTTCAGACACTGGGGAAATCCTTCCACTTCATTGATGCAAAAGTAATTATCCAAATGTTTGGCTGAAAGTTGCTAGTAAAGACCATCAAAATGATCTTGAAGAAAAGTTTCCCCAAACCCACAGATGTACCCATAGAAAGTACAAGCCCAGCAAATCTGATCAAATGCTACAGGTTTCTCAGAAGACACAACAAAGGACATTTCTGAGAGATCACCTCGTGGTAACGGAAACCCAAACTGATTGAAGTAGACAGAACAAAGAGCAAACCAGCGTAACAAACATCTAATTTTGGTCACTAGGTATTTGTACAGCCTGTAATCAGGATACCTGATAGGTCAAACTGCCTTCTGGGAATGCAGCTCCCTGAAGTGGGAATGTTGGCATTGCTGCTTCTACAGTGGTTGGAAGCAAAAAACTAAACAATTTTATGAAGAAAGAGTATGTTTCTATACAGACTTTTCAAACCAATAAGTAACCCACAAAATATGAAAACAAAGTCACTCCATGTTCCTGTTAAATGCTCAGACCACCAAGGGGCACAGACAGACCACACTCTACAGGAACATCCCAAAGTGAGGCTCTGCAAGTTCCTCAGGTCAAGTATAGCTTTATACTGCATGAAAATATTCTTTCCAGCAGATACAGTTCTCCTGCTTCCTCATCCAAAATGCTCATGGGTTTTATAAAACTCGAGTGGACTGCCTCTTAAAACAGTGCAATGAAATATTGCAAACACTTACCTAATCTGAATCATTTGATTTTAAGCCTGACAGTCAGCCAAATCTATTTAAAGAGCATCTTTCACAGTTAAAAAAAAAAAAAATCACAGCAGAAAGCATTGGCTTTGAACTGCAGAAGTTTCAGCGATGGTGGAAGGCTGAAAATTTCCACCTTCTGCCTCTCAAGCTCAAGAGGAACATCTCTGCTTCTTCCCACCTACCTGCAGGTTCTCCCCCAGGGTTACCAAGTCTTTTCTGCAGCTCTTCCTGAAAGAAGGACATCAGCTGACAGACACCTGTGTTCTGTGCAAACCCTCAAACAGACCTTTGTTCAGAATTGTCACTTACCCTGTAGAGCTATCAGGACAGCAGGGCAGCCATGTCCAATTTCATAAAGCAGTTAAGAGGACTCAAAGTATCCAGCTGGCTTTCAAATAATGGGAAAAGCTTTTAATACACACCCAGTAGAGAGTTCTAATACAACACAACAATTATTCAGAGGTAAATTACAATTAAAAAATAAAGGCCAAACACACAGCTCTCCTTCTCTAAAGCCAGCACTGTAGCCTTTTCTGATCAATAATAACTTAACCTGCAAGATGACGTAGAAGTTTCTGGAGTAAAGCATCTCTTCTTAGACCCTGTAATTTACAAAAACCCAGTGTGGGATAGTTGAGTAATAAGGACTTCTGTTAGAGGACAAACAATGAGAAAGAGGAGGCCAGAACTAGAGATGCAAATGTCACATTATTTACTTTGTGTGGGGCTTATTGCCAAAACACACTTTACTCCCCAGATAAAACTTTTACTCATATCAGAAACATGATATTAATAACCACTGACCTCATGCATCACAGTACTTTCAACACATGCATTTGCTGTGGAGGTTACACGGAATGAAGGCAGAGACACCCAGAGCCTATTTCTGAAAATCTTTGGAAACAGCAGCCCCCCTTTATGTTACACGGCCCTGTTATCTCAGCAACTCTTCTCTGACAGTTGAAGGAAGGAAGGAATATATGTGAAATTCAGAAAGTCTGCCCAGCCTTAGGGAAATTCAAACCCTTTCAAAACAATTTCCACACCCTTCACAGCTGTCCAGCTCTTTCAAGACTGCTGTACATGATAACAGAAGCTGCCCTGTAACACACCTGCATTTCCAAAGTGCTTAACCTCAAGTTTTGTATTATTTTCTACATGAAATCTAAGTTTATTTCCCGCCCAGTCTGTATTAAAAAAACACTCCACCTTCCCTTAGGCCCGGTGCTGGACATTTCACAAGGAGGAAGGGTGGGGTGAAACCAGCTTTTCATCCCACTCCACATGGAACTTGTGGAGTTTGGATAAATGGGAAAAACATGGCAGCTTCCAACGTTATGCAAGTGCTCAAAAGCTGCTAAACATCACCAATCCATCCTGTATAACACAGAAAATCATGACAAATAGGAGCAGGGCAGCTGCCAACCATATGGTGAAATGGAAGGTTCTGGTTTGATTCTAGAGAACACTCAGCTGCCAGTTACTCCCTTTACAAACTTCAGTTTGGCTTTCCAAAGGGCAGCTGCACCATGAATTCAGCATTTGATTCAGTCTCCAGATACAAACATTTTGACTGCAAAATCTGGTATTTTACAGCTATCACCTATTGCAAAAAGATTTCAAGGCCCTTTTTCCTACGGCACCTTATTAACAAAAAAATTATCTCATCTCTCTTCTAATAATAGCACTGACCCAAGGAAACAAGAGTTTTCTACTTTAGCTTGTAAATTCCAGCCCAACAACGACGTAAGAGTTCCCAGAAGCTTTCAGAAGTAGTCAGCAGTATTCAACAACACATGGCTTAATGACTGGTAACTTTTTAAAACCTAGAATCCCGCTGCCATTCTTTTCCTAACCTTGCAGATTTTCACTGCTGAACAGAAGAATTCTTCCTCTTCTGTAACTGTTATCTTGTTATAACTATGAATTCTCTTGTCAATCTTCACACCCCATTCCTTCCTTAAAACAGAAATTCAGTAGCAATCACCTCCCAAATCATACACTGTTCACATTACAGCACCACAAACCTCTGTTTCATTAAATTCTATTTATTATATCTTGATTTCAGTTACTTTTGGAACAACTGAATGTGTTAACAGACAAACATCCATATAGAATAACAACCATGAGTAAACAAAACAATGGATTTTGCAGGAAAATAAGCCAACAGAAGTAGTCCAGCACCCTTAGTACTTTGATTTCAAAGGAAACAATGCAGATTAAGCAAAGGCAGCAACACATTGAGAGTAATAATAGATTTTGACCAAAGAGGTGGACAGTTTTTGGGTGGAAAAATAGGTCTTTCCATTGATGTGTTAAGAATCTCAAAGTGAAATACTGCAATGCACTGTTCTGCCCAGGCAGTGCTCAAGAGGAAAGATGACACTCAGGGCAGAAATCAGTTTCCTTAACACATGCATTTCACAGACTTCGACACCACTGCTGAGTGAAAACCTCCACAAGGGGTGGGCAGACAATTCCCACCTCCCTCGTGACCAACAGCTGGGACCAGACAGTGCATTTGTTAGTACTGCAAAAGCACTTATTTCCTCCCTCATTTCTCTTAGCTCAGGATAGCATTTGATATTAATAGTTCTAGATTATTCTCAAACTATTAATTCACTGTATTTTGTGTTTTATTCATAACGCCATTACCACATATCAAAATGGCTTGCAATTCTCATGTTCTTAACAGACTAGTAACATACCAAGGTGTAAAACTAATCCAGTTTAGAGGAACTTAAAAAAGAGAGAGTAAAGAGTGAGCAGCAGTTTATGGTGCCTGTGCTGGGTCCCAGTACTAGAAGCTTACATAATTTTTTTCCTGTTTCGCTAAAACTGACAAGCAGAAGTAGCACTGCTGCACTGCAGAACATCATATAGATTCATACTTCACATAAAAATATAAAACCATGCACCCAGCATCCACAACATGCTGATTATTCCTCTTTTTTTGAGCAATCATCTGTGCTGTACAGCTATAAATAACACTTCAGCAGAATCACGAGTGTGCACAAGCATGCATAGGCTGAGTTTAAGATCATTACTGTTTAGTTTTAGAGGAATAAATGTAACTAATAAGAACAGAGAAACTAATTTTTGCTTCATTTGGCTTTGTATATGGAAGCATTTTGCTGCAAACCCCACAGAAGACACTTGTGCACACCACAATGAAAAGCTTACTAGATCAAAACATCCCATATCCAGGAGCATTTAATAGCATATGGAAAGAGTAAAACAAACAAACAGGTTGAAGGAAACAGATCATGACAACATATACCTCACCAACAAGCAGGAACAGACACGCGGGGGGAATAGAACTCTAAGCCTGATTTCTTGCTTTCTGTGCAAGTAGGTGACCAGCACAAGAAAACATCGGATGGAGGCATTTGGGGAATTATAGAGGAAAAGACTCTCTCTGCAAGTTGGTGAGCTGGGTCCTTTCCTTTTCTAAGTAGGAAGCAAATAGACATGACCAACTCTCGAACTTTTACATCCCAAACTAGAAAATGAAGTGTTTCTAATATGCTGCCACGGCTTCCCTGTGGCTCCTGCCCCTCATGACCTGACCTGGCCAACTGGCCCATGGCTGGCTGAGGCAACAGCCACAGACATGCTGTGCAAGACCCTTCCCAGCTGCAGGCTCGTTCCATCACACCATCCCATGCACTCACTGGCATTTTGGAGGGCCCTCCCTGTGTGCTTTAAATAAAGGGATAATGACAACTGAATGCACAAAGTCCTGAGCTCAC
Organism: Hafferia zeledoni; assembly: GCA_035583235.1. Taxonomy (NCBI): domain Eukaryota; kingdom Metazoa; phylum Chordata; class Aves; order Passeriformes; family Thamnophilidae; genus Hafferia; species Hafferia zeledoni. The sequence goes on along the minus strand of JAWWEV010000169.1, from coordinate 15,425,795 downwards.
AGTGGATCATCAAATACAAGCAAAGTCATGTAATGATTCCTGCAGATACAGGAAAGGAGCCCCTCTATAAGAGCATATTCAGTTAACTACATTATCTGAAATTTTACGTTCTTTGAGAAGCCCCTTACAAATGGACAAATTGCTTAAATTTTTACAGTATAAGGCATCTTCTGAAAGATGTATTAAAACAAATATTTTGGAGAACAAAACCACCCTGATATCTGTTAATCAGGCAGTTGTAATAAAAGCCTTCAAATCAAGTTTAACCTATTTTACAATGTGAAAGTTGGAGTAGATGGCTAAAACAGCCAAAAAATACCTTGCCTGTCATACATGGTATACTCGTCAAACACATTTCAGAAACTCAAATATTGCAGAATACACACAGTATACACAGATGGAGCCTCACGTGTGCAAAGCAGATTGTGTAAACAAGTTTTCTGACATACAAATCTTTTATTTTATGTTAGAACTAAGAGTAAGGTGAAGCCATAAGATTTGCACACGAATTTTCACAAAACAACAGCCTCTTTGAATTCAAAGTCTGAACTCAAATTTCTAAATTACAATTCAAAGAGACAGGTTCTCTAAGTCTTACCAGACACTGTCATAAGAAACTACTTCCATACTGTTTTAAGAAGCTTATAAAACTCTCCCCAAGACTTTAAGGTATTAAAATCTGTAAGGAATCTGATGGGGAAAAAAAAAAAAAACAAAACCAAAGTTGTTCATTTTATAAAATGCAGAAACAATGACACAATTACATTGTATTAAAACCAGGCTTATAGAGATGATGTTACTGTTTTCATTCAGAAAGGTTATTTCATTTTCACCAGAAAAGTACCGTGAAACTACCAAATGCAAAAGGGATTATTTTGTGTCCTGCTGTGGCCTGGAGAGATCCACAAAGCATGAAAGAGACTCTTGTTAAGCACAAGCAGGCTCTGTCCTAATGGGTCACAGAAGCAGAAGCTGTGCAAATGCAGTATAATACAAATTGAACAGACCAGTTGGGTGTTGGGGAAAGAAAAAGAAGAATGATGTCAACAGCTTTGATTTATTTTTTTTCTCTGCCTGGTGATGAAATGACCCTACTGAGTGGCACCAGAAGCTCCCTATGAAAAAAAACAAAAACCCCCAAAACAAAACAGGAAACGCTCAAGAGGAGATATATACCCTGGAAAGAGTCCTCACATAACTTGCTCATTGCCAGAAAAAGATCATGAAGTAAGGTAAGGTAAGTCACACGAGTTCTTTTGGCAACTGGAAGAAGCCTGTTAACAATGAAATTGAAACGGAATTATGAAGGTACCCAGGAAAGTTATAAGACATTAAATCAGCTGGTACATGTGGAAAGGAAAACACTCTTAACAGAACTTGTTGCTGTTGTTATTTTAAAACAAAATGAAAAGGAGTAAATTTAAGGGTATGTAGACATGCCCCCATATCCATAAATGAAGCCTGGCCTGACAGGACTGCAAATTACCCAGCCACAACAAGTGTTAAAGGCACCAAGTTCAACAGGGAAAGAGTAGCTGGAGAACACTACAGTCTAGCTCAACATCACAACAGGATTTCAGCCTGTAAATAAAAGGATGGTTCCTTCAGAGATTTTGTTTAATTCCTTTCAGCAGTAGTTCAGCTGTTTCAATGCTGCTGTGGGTCTGAGCTCCACAGAAAAGCAAGCAGCTACTAATGTTACTCTCCCAAATCTGAAACACGTGCCCCACGGAAACCACATACCCTTTAAACAGCGACTCTCAGGAGTGCTGCAAGGTTAAGCACAAAGGATTACACAGATCCTGGCTCAGTATAGCACAGAACACATAAAATTTAGGAAGCACAGCATCCTAAATGTGTATGTTATACCCTGTGTACTCAGTTCATCTTTTTTTGCCCCTGAAGAGAAAAATACCCAGCCTACAATGATGTGTGTCACCCCTTCAGCAAAGTGTCTCAGGGAGCAGGGCTGGAGCACAGAGCAGCTTTAGGGAAAGGTCTCAGGCAAGAGACAACTGCAGCTCTAGGGGTTCTTCTGCTCCAACACACGCAGCAGGGAAAGGGAAAGTAATTGGGTCTCACTATGTACGTAAGCATTTGGTTTCTGGCTTCTAATTACAAGTGTGATTCTCAAGAGCATGGCTGTGCCCTGCAGCGCCCTTGGGGGCAGAGGTACAGCCCTATCCTGCCCTGTCTCTGCTGGGGAGATACCAAGAGTGTTCAGAGATGGGGCTCCAGGGACTGCGGGCTGTGGCTGATCTCAGACACGGCACAAGGTTTCTGCCAAGGTATCTGGGGCCACTCCATGACGGACTGGCTGGGAAGCCGAGACATGGGTGGTAAGAGGAAAGTTGTGCATGAGCTTAGCTGCATTTTGTTTTCTCTAGGGTTTTTTTAATCTTCAATTTTTAAAAAAGCAAAAGTTCTAGTATTACTTTAAAAAAATTTGTCTTTTTGGATGTTAAAATCCTTTCAGGCTTCTAGGAACTCACCACAGGAGAAGGGTTAAACATGTCCACCTCAAACCCTGTGGAGGACTCCACATCCTCCCACAGCAACCCAAAACAGCCTCTTCTTCGACAGACTCTAGTACAGATTACAGAGTCACCCCCCACACCAGAATCTCCTAGAGCTGGTGACAGGACAGTCTTCCCCTTCCAGCTGTACAGCAGTCACAAGCCACTTGTTGCCCACACCTCTTCTTTCCAAATCCTGTTAGTGCAAGACCTGTTGCTATTGCTCCAGGCTCACGTCTACAACCATTGTAATGCTGTACAATAGAACTTGTTTTCCCCAGAATTCCCTGGACAATACACTGGCAACACAAGAAGTGCTGAAGAGCTGAAACAGTTGTGTTAGCAACTTGGTGCAGAACGAAACGCAGATCCAGAACACCAGTTACGCAGCAAGAGGACAAAAGCAAACACTGCCCTGTTTAAAGTCCTCTCCCTCAGAATAACCACCTGACATCTGGGAAAGCAACACCTGTGACAGCTCTCCCTATCAAGAAGGGTCACCACACCACAATGGTAGTTTCAGTCATGTCATAACATCACGATAAATGCTGTGTTGAGAAATCATTTACAAAATTTTCCTTCAATGCTAGAAAAAAGCATTCAAATGCTGTTACTACAATTATTATTATCATCCATTGCTTAACCAGCATTACAAGTCACACTTCCTTATACACACACCTGTAAGGGAAACAGGAAAAAATAACAATATTTTATCCAGAGTAAGAGTCTGTGCATCCTTCCTCTGTGATTAAGAAAACAAAATAAATCACACATGTATGTGCCTGCACACGTGCAACTAAGTGGCTGATCCGGAAAAATCTTATGTTTCTGGTCAATTGGAACTGAAGTCACTCCATTTGAAGTTAAACTACTCCGAGCTTGAGCCAAAAAGTGCGGTGTTAGATGTATTTTCTTTGCTGGACTAGAAGGAAGTTTTCCTGGCTTTTTAGCATTCTCTTTTTTCCCAGTTCACCTAAATTCTCCGACTCCAGTATACTCTGGTGACCCAGGCACTCAACAATTTAGGGCAGCAATAGTAACACACATCCTCTTGTAAACTACACGAGAAGCTTCAGAGAAAATTTATATTAATATGCATGCAATTCCACATCGGTTAAAAGGACTATTATTATGTTCCAAAGCATCAGAATGTGAAAAGATGGAACTGGAAAATGGATGAAATGACACGGCTGTGACATAGTATTCTTCGGAAGAAGTAATTTGCTCCCACATCTTGCATCTGTGACAACTCCCAGGAGGAACAGCAACTGATTAACATCAGCTGGCTCATGGTGGAGTCAAAAACTCTTGTACTGCAAAACCTTCTTCCAAATGTATTTGTTCCAGCTCTCTTCATTTTGCTTTTTGATTATATCTACTCAGAAGGGTAGTCTGAGCATAAATTTCTCTAACATTGCTTTGACTATACCCCATTATTCCCCCTTCCCATCATATGTCAATCTCCCTTCTAAGGGTCCTCAAGGACAGCATAATATTGACTTTCCCATTTGCAAGTGCATTAAATGCTGCCCCAAATGTTGATGGTGCCAGTCTTCATCAGCCATTAGTTACAATATAAAGCAAATGCTTCTGTTTTTCCTCCCTCAGAGAAGATGGAAACATACCAAAAACATCTACAAAACTATCTGGTTATCCTCCAAATCACTCCTTTCCTGCCAAGCACGGAGAAGCTCAGCAGCAAAGCAGCAGGTGTGCCAAAACCATTGTTCATCCTGACAGCCACCACAGTCTGCTTCCTTCGCTCCTCAGGCTGTTTGTCATGTTCCTCTGGCCTTAAACAGAGAACTCTTTAACCTGCAATCATCTTGTGTGGGTTTATAAGACACCTAAAACTCTGAGACCACTGTTGTAACCTACAGGCATAACTATATTATAAACTAACAACTTCAAAAAACATAAACTCCTGTATGTCAAGTGCAACACTTCTCAGTCAAAAAAACTCAACAGGTTTCTTAACGGACACTTAAAAAAAAAAAAAAAAAGAAGGCTAAGGCTGCTCTAACTGCCACAAAGTTCTAGAAGGACATATCATCTCAGACAGGTAATGTCTGTGAGTAACCTCATGAAATAACCAAATGAAGCCAAAATCTCAGGGCCACCAATGTAGTGCAGAGGGCACGTCTCTCCCCACCCAAGTGATATGGGGAGGGCAGTTCACACTTAGGCTCTCAGAAGCAAATTCACCCCACAAAATTAGCACTTTTAGAGGGACAGCTGGAGGGGAGGGGAGGGGGTTGCTTTATTTACTACTGGGTTAGTGACCTGAATCAAATTATCAAGAAGTTAGGGCAAGGAAAGTGGGACTTCCTCTTCCAGATATGGATCAGATAAACTCTGCCTCTGCAGACTGTGATCAATATCTTTGTAATCCTGGTCTATTCTTGGCTGCCTATTATTCCTTAAAAAGAATTTGGAATACATTTGAACAGGCAGAACGTTTATGACACTGAATGATGAGTACTGGAACTGATACATGGATTATTCCCCCCCTCACCTCCTCTAATGACAAACTCTAGAACCAGATTTATCATTTTGTGGAATTAAAACCTCTGTTCAGTGTCACCAAATGTATCAAAATAGTGTGATGGATTTTTTTTTTTAAATTTACCAATTTAAACAAAGAGGTACTTCTTTCTAAACTGAAGCAGTGACAATTATGGAATATAGTGATAGACTTCCAACAATCACAAAATAATTACTGATTTTGGAAACAAGATGCTTTACAAAAGGCAGGGAGGGTATCAGGAAATCAGCTAAACAAGTTGACTTGTACAAACCAACACATTAAAATAATAAAAAGTTCTATCTATATTTAGTACCTTATTTCATTATCAATTTTCTAACACAGGAATCATCAAGTAGAAGGAAGGAAAACAAACCTAACTTACCAAAATGTCTAGTGAGCTTCTGACTAGGTTATACTTACAATTGTAAAGTAAATGGGATTGGAAATGAACTGCCAATATCCCTTCCAGCTATGACAACCGTTAAGGTGAGAAGAGATTCTGACTGGCTTTATCTTCAAATTTATCACGGATACCACTAGATAGAAGCAGCTTTGGCATGGTGGACCAGAGGCAGCTTAAGGCTTAGAAAGTGCCTTTCATACATATGTATATGAAACACCATTAGACAGCAGGACTGGAACATTGAACAAAAAGCCATTAACAAACTGAAGAAATACTCTTTCTTTGCATCTTAGAAACAGAGACAAGCCACATTGAAAAAGCAGAATTTTCTACCTTTCAATAACACAGATAGGAGAGAATTCCTATGACAACTTGGATTCAATTAAAAAGTCATGTCACAGCAGTGGTGACACTGAATTAAAACAACAGATTTAAAAATTAGAAAGACCTACCTTCAGAAGCCACTTTCTGTTAATTGTGTGAACTTCACACTGGTATTGCAACAAAAACTGAATATCAAGAGCAAGCTGGGAAGGCTCTCAGAGGACTCACTGCTGGAGTAACTGCTCTGAGTAATACTTGCACGGAAAAATTATTTAAGGGAGGAGGAAAGAGCTAGAATAGTGTGGGAGGGGACAACCTGCTGTTTCAAACAATAGGAAGCTGTTAAAACAAAAACACAAGGGCCTCCCTCAGCACAGGAAAGTCTCACTGGAAAAGCACTGCCCTCGCTGCCACCTACCAGGCAGGCAGCTCTGAGCACAGAGATAAGACCCGAGGCCCTGCCCCGCTTACTGACAACTCCCATCGGAAACAGCGCCAGGCAAGACCAGGGAAGGTTTTCCAACCCCTTTTATAAAAGAGATCAGACTGGGGGCAGAGCATAGAGAGACAGGGCTGTAAGGGATGACTTCATTTTACAGCAGCAGTCTGCCTGTGCAAGGCAGGGCTCTCCTCATGCGACAAGGCAACTGGAGAGGCTCCTGCAAACTCTTCAGTCAAACATGAAGGATGTTTTCTCACAGGAGAGATTGATAACCAAGAGCAACATGTAGCCAGTTAACAGAAAAAATGGAAAGGGCTCAAAAGATGTCTTCGGTTTTGATCCCTCAGTTTAGAGCCCTGCAGTTGCAATGTAAATTTAAAAGCACAATTATTGCAGGACAATTCCTGGAACTATCCCCTGTGGTTCAAAGCCATTGATACCAATCAAGGAAAAAAGAAGTTTGTTCAGAAAAACAGCTTGCTACCCCCAAAACCTGCCATAAGCTCAGCAGCAGCATTACTACATGATATTCCCAGACACTTTTCCAGTGCCGCTCCGGGACACAGGGGCCATCCACCCTCAGCATCCATTTATTCTTCTAACACAGCCACGTTCAGAGCACGGACAGGGACAGTTACTGGATATCCAAGACCAAAATAACTTTAAAGAAAACTGTGGTTAGGTTACAAAAAACCCAATGCACACCATTGTCTTTCTGCCCCAGCACAATATAATGTTAACAGGATCAGATTGAAATATAATGCTTTGGACCATACAAGGTATGGAAGATACTATCCCCAGAGGGACCATTTACCTAATAGAAACAAACAATGCAAAAAGGAAGCAGTTGGAATACAATTAAATCAGTTTGCCTTAAGAACAATTCAGTCTTGCAGGATAGAAGGGGCTGAGCCAAGTTTTAACTATGTCCTTCCATAATGATAGACTTTTGGAGGGACAAAAATAGGAGAACAAGAAAAGAAAAAATGCAGCAAAGGCACAATGGTCTAAGCAGTGTTTTACCTCACGATGCTTCTACATAGCTTTTTTTTTAAAAAGACTTAGTGTGTGCAAATTTCAAACAAAATAATTTGCTAAACTGCATTAACGGTGGCAAAATTGTAAAGGAAAAACAGTCCAATGTTCAGTCATCATGCTGGGCTCAAAACCTGCTTCACAGCCGTGTGTGGTTAAAACAGCATGTTAACTCTGTAGCACTCTCTCCTCAAACAGCTTGTTTCAAGGAAGCCAAGCCACTTAAAAACAGTTTGCAACACCAACAGAGACTTCCAGGCAGAAGCAATATGCCAGTCATAATTTTTAGCATACAAAAAGAGGGACCAAGCCTTCCTTGTGTCTCACACTATTACTCAGATCTGCAGTTTTCCTTTCAAATAGCTGTACAAGTCTTACCAAGAGTTAGTAAGCCATTGTTCAAGTGGCATTAGGTCCATGGCTCAGTGACCTGAGTTTGGCAAGCACCTTGCAGAGAAAACACTGGTCTCTACACTCCCTCAGTCCTCCTCATTCCAAAGGACAAAGCAGTCGCCATTTCTCCTCAGACGCAAAGATCTCCCATGACTCCACCACCTTCCTTGCTGAGGGGAGGTGGGCCAACGTTCATGACATGTCAGGAACATCTAAATCAGTAATACCAAGAGTTTTGTAGTATTGGTATTTACAAATTCCTATTTGCTTCAGCGTCAGTTTCCCCAGTTTCAGAACTCTTTCTCAGCTTTTTTATAAAATGCTCCAGGTGACCACACATACTTGTTTAGTTACTAGAAATATGGATCAAACTGTGGACATTTCAAACATCTACTTTGACATCATTTTGAACAGTCCCTCAGCACACGGATAGCAGAGACTATCAGGTACATGTCTATACAACACCCAGTTCTTCAATACTTCAGTGCCTGAAGACAGTATGAAAATTATTTCTAAATGCTTTCTTTAAAGCAAGATCAATTCCAGTTCCATCACACCTAAAATTAAAACTTTTTAAAATCATACAGCAGCAAAGGCCAGGGTTGAACAACTCAAACAGTATGCACGGTTCTGTGTCCTGAAGAGAAGCAAAGGAACACATCCCCAGCCACAAAGCACAACAGCACTGCTGCACTTACACAAGAGAGCTTTGCCAAACATACCAGCTAAGAATCTGACTCACTGCCACCAAACTAAGAAAGAATTCAGAGCAATTATCACATTTTTGCACAGAACAGGAAGGAAAAAAAAAAAGGCAAAAAAAAAGGCATTTCAATGCTTCTAATTTCTTCTAAATTAGGACAGCACAGCAACCCTCAAACAGTTCTGGTCAAGTACTGCAACCCCTTGGGCGACTGGGACTGACAGCAATGCTAGCAATTATACAGCCATCCACAAAGCTACCTCAGACTGAAATGAGGCAGGAAAACCCGGCAAACTAAAGCAACACAGACAAGCCCAAAATCTCTCTCTCCGCCTCCCTTGCTTTTCTGCTTTGGGTCAGAAATCTGAGAAGCAAATGCAGTTGCAAATAACCCTATCTATTAGAAGCATGAATGTGTGCCTACAGCACACATTCATGGTTGGCAAGATAAAGAGAGATTGCCAAGGAAAATGACAAAAGCGTAAGTTAAAAATTCGAAGAAACAAAGTATAGATGACAGAGCTGAAATAACCATTCTCTTAATACTGAAAACAGTTCTTTTCCCAAAGCCTGCAGAGTCATATGATTTCAGCTTCCTTCTGCTGTTGCAGATCTTGTAGTTTTTTACCCAGCAAAGGCTATGCTAGCCCTTCCCTTCACCTTCGAATAATTTTCCACCACAGCACTCCTACTCATAGAGCTGTAAATGTCAGCACATTTAGTACAGTTTAAATACCATAAGTTTGTCTACATGGAGAAGTTTGTCAGGAATAAATGCTTCATGGTGAAGATGTAGTTTCCTGACTGCCAACAAAGAAGCTGGTTACAGAAGTTCCTGCCCACCTTTCACAGATCAGTTCTTCCTGTTTCATCTGATGTTCTGCTCTGCAGATGGCAGCCAGTGTAGGACCACATTACAAACTGCCTCATGAAAGCCACCTGGGTTTAAAAAAACCCAGAAAATAAAAGAATGAAGTGGGCTACTTTTGTAATTTCAGTTATTCAGAATACAGAGCAGTCCTGCAGTTTGCAGCTGTAAATGGCACAACACAGACCAGCAAACTAGAGAGGGTACAGGAGCACAGAAAGAGCACTTACAGCAGCTGCTTTATGAGCTTTGCCACCAAAGCCTAGACACCATGTAGATGTGCTACTAGATCCACTAATTCCTTGCACAGGTAACTCACAGCATGTTTTATGATACAGCTGTGCCAATGGGACAGCTGCAACCAGGGTTGATCTGCTCGCTGTCACGTGCCCCTTCCGCTCCCCTTATGCTAACACTGGCAGGTTTGCAAAGTAACCTACCACAGGGCGGTAAGTTGGCAAAAAGCAGCTACCAATGGAACTTGGGGTTTTTTTTCATCAGCTATCTCACTCAGAATGCAGAAGAGCAGGCTTGGTGAGCAATGCTTCTTGACAGTGGCCTGAAGTTAGATCCTCCTACCCGGGTAACAAAGCTGCCCCTCCATGTGCAGTCAGATGCCAATGTGGCAATCGGTAACACAGACTAAAGGTGCGGCTTCATTTAACTGTGGGAAACACCAGGCTCTGTCAGCCTGTTTACTTTGCCCAGCCTCCTGCTCCCACTGCTCCCAAGCACTGCACAGAGCTCTGAGCAAGCTGCGTGAGCCACTTCAACCCAGAACACCCAGCTGAACAAGGAGAGAGGAGGGGCACCCAGGCAAGACCCAGCCACCTGCCCTGCCCTGGAGCCGCCACAGTGAAACTGCATTAGGTTAACAAGACTCTTGCACTCCAGGAAAGATCAGCTCAAAACAACTGCTGCAAATTAAACCCCCCGGTTAATATTTTCTAGCCTCTTTCTTTTAGGTAAGTGCATTCTTCTAGGACAGTGGTTTTTAACTTAAATTATGCATCCCCTCCACTTTTAAGAAGTCTGAAAACAGCTGTTTGCCTCCTTCACTGAAAACCTTTGAGGTCAAAGAAGTTACTTCTGTGAATACGGAACAGTGACCACCAACAATTTACGTTTTGGTGGGTGAGGAGTGTGGAGAAGGTGGGTTGAGAAAAAGCAGCTCATGTTCCCACATCAGCAGTGCAATTTTCAAGAGGGAAAAAAGCCTATAAAAAGAAAAATTTAGGGCAGTGTGTTCAAACATATTGGGCACATACATGTGCTGTACTGAGCTGACCTTGTCCACATGGCAAGACAACTGTTTAAATACAGTCTGGAGAGGAGGGAAGTACTTTTTCTACATGGCTTGCTGTGGTAGCATGGACACAGCAAATGGACCCATATAACAAAAACTAATAAAAAACCACACTCTTTTCTCTCTTACCATCTAAGATCTGCTTTTATTAAAATCGGGTGACCTGGAGCTGTTCAAGTAGCTTGCAAATTACAAGATGAGCGAAAATCTTTTTTTGACATTTCTCAGTATTTCTAAATAACAATCAAGCATTGCTGTTTTGGTAGTTATCAAAAAAGAATCAGAAATACTTTTCAAGACTATTCAGAGACTGACTAATATGAGTCCAGAGTTTTTATGCACTCCACTTTCCTTCAGCCTCCCAAATGCATATTCTCATGCTTGCACAATTCCTTCCAACACAGCAACACAACCACCCATTCAGGGTAAACAGCAACCAGGTGGAAGGACAAGCCAAGGTAGTTTGAAGTCAAATCTGCTCCTCAATGATCACTACACAGCCCCACAAGTATTTTTTGTGGAGAGTGGCTTGCAGTGGTAGGACCAGTTAAATTATTTGAGAAGATGTAGTCTCAACTAAAATCTAAAGACGTTTTAAAAAGCAGCTTAGAAGCAATGAAGTGGAAAAGATTCCTTCATGTATAAAGTCCAGTCCATGGACATCAAGAGTACTACTGTGGTAATTCCATTCCGAACCTTATGCTTTGACAAATTAATCTGGTTTATTTGTAACTTTAAGAGTAAAATGTTGGCATACACACACAGTATTTTCCACTTAACTGAAAAAAGCTGTTTGCTTTCTTGTGTTTGTGCCACAAAGCAGAGCACTCCTCATTGCAACCAATCTTTCTTTTGGCAGATGAGTCAAACCAACAAAATAACTACTGGGAGAAAACCAAAGTATTAGAACCCTGAGCACCTTAGCACAAACATATCCTGCCAGCAATTTGCCTTTCCCCATCCAGGAACTCCAACAAAGTGCCTTGAACTAGTTCTACCTGTGGCACTGGGAAGTCTGGGAGGCTACAAAAGCCAGGCTTGAAAGGTTAACAAACACAAGTAGGAAGCAAAATACCACTTTTTACCACAAAGGTAACACCACAAATACCACAAATAACTGCATTTGTTGTTGCTACTACACTCCTAAAACCATAACAAAACCAAGCAAAGCTATTCTATTGCCAGCAACTTATTCCCAGCAACTGCCAAACATGGTGCACAGAATTTAATCCATCCTTTTTGTAACTTCCACCTCAAAAAGTGAAGCAAACTCAAAGAATGTTTTATAAATACTCTATCAAAAAGAGATGGTAAAATGTCTTCTTTACTACAAGTAAGACACCAGGCTATAGATGCCTATTAAACAAATAAAGCACTACATTACATTTCTTGATCAAAAGCATGAGCACGTTCTTTGAAGGAGTGTGATGCCACGCTGTGTCCGAAGTCATAGGCAAGTCTCTCACCACCTGTGCAGGTGGGGAAGACACACAGACTGGTTTACGCCCTAAAAGGTAAGGTACAAAAGTGTTTCCCTGCAGGAAAAGGAATTTCTTGTGGTTTAAATATACTCTCAGGATATTCAGGAATCAATTTACAGTTCAACTAAGTTAGGAATCAGAAAACAACTTTTCCTATGTAAACCACACACGTGGCATCGGACCAACATAACTGGAGTGATAAATCCAGATCCACTTTTCCTAGTGTCATCAAGAACTTAGATAATTTTGTGACCGTAAATTATGGCACCCAAACTGCAAGCCTTGAATCGTAGCAATACTGTGGGGGTTGAACAAAGGCTTGCAAGAAGTCTGGAGAAAGGAGATTACGCAAGATTGCTTCACCTGCCTGCATCAAATAAAATCAATGCTTTCTAGGCTCTTATCTCTTATCCCTTATAAACAGATACGTTGGAAGTGTAAGATTCTCTTTGGAAACTAACTTGCATCAGTGTGAAACTAAAATGAAAGTAAGCTCACAAGAAAGTCCTCCCTACCTATATTCATTTGTCCCATTTCATACTCTTAATTTCTCAGCTTTATTGATTTCCTTTTGTGTCACTTTTCTAATAACAGAAAAAACAAGATCACAAAGCCACAGTAATAGAGAAGGTAATGAGACTCATAAAATTTTATCTTACGCAATTTCACATCCTGCACTAATTATTTTCCATTGTGTCTTATTTTTGTCTTGTGATTGAACCCTGGCAGACTGAGACACAGTGAATATGTACATACAGCAAAGAACTCCCAAGAGCATGATATGGAAGGGCTGAAAATGAAAGTCAGTGGTGCACATGGTACTAAGAATCATCCCAATCACTATGGGGGAATCCATACTTTAAAATAATTTTTTATTTGCAATTCATTAAAGTTAAGTCCCATATGAAAATCTGCCATTAGAAAGAATTAGGGAAGTAACAGCATTTCATAGGTCATCTTTCTTTCCACCTTGAAACATTTTGTCATCATTTCATGAAAACAGCCATTATTTCTTAAAACTGCATCTACCTACAAAAGCCAACGCTTACAATTCAGTGACTTTTCACTAGAATACACAATCTCATTATTGTTTGTTTCACAGCCAGCGAAATTAAATTGGCTTAAGATGCTAACATATGAACAAGGAGGGTAAGAAATAGCCCATGACTTTCAGAGGAAATGATAAGCCACTTGCCAAAAATCTATGGAAAGTCACATATGTCAAAGTAATAGATGCTGTAATGAAAAAACACACTTAGACGTTAAAGAGATTTTCAGGTAGAAAACTAATTGACCAGATTTCACCCTGTGGCCTAATCCTCCTATATCCTGGATTACCTACTTGTTCACCTTAGCCTGGTGTCTTGGTGTCCTAAAGCTGCAACACCCCACTGGACTACAAAGGTGCTTCTGACAGAACAGCCATATTCTCTGCATAAATATCAAACAAAACAAAACAAGTAATTAAACACTACAGTAATGTGACATTCACTCAGACATTCCTCTCCTTAAGATGTGAGGCATACGCAGAAAACAAGTACACATAAATACACCTAAAGACACCACTGGTCTTAAAGCACGATAGATTAACACAGTCCACCCCTTTAAAAAGCTCACTGTTAATACATCAACTGGGATGATGCATTTTCCAGGACAAAAGCCATGGTGGCCCATCTATCTATGCAGGATGCCCACTACAGAGAGCAATACAGAATACCAAGTAGTATATGAACATCAGCAGCTAAATTTAGAGAGCAATAACATCATCCATTGCATACTAATTAGACTGAAATGCTATCAAGGCAATAGAAAAAAAGAAACCTGCAGAATGATGGATTCATAGGTGTGTATTCAAAACTAAAAATAGCACATCTTTTACCAAATACATACAGGCGTACAGAGGAGTATTTTATTTTAACAGAGAGTTACTCCAGAACTCTGCTCTGCAGATTAAGAGACTAAATCTGCCTTGGAATCTAATGCAGAAATTAGATGTGGTAGAGATGGGCCTTTCCAAGTCAGGACTTCAAAGGGAAGCCTTAGCCCACATTTTTAGCATAAGAATACCAAGGAGACCTTTCTCCAGTTAGGAGTCAAGCCTGCTAAAGCCTGTGCTTTACTTTGCCACATCCTTCTGCCACCCAGAAAATTACAGAGGCCCTCCTACCAACTTTATCTTCATGTGGCAATTCCCTTGAGCAGGGCATATTTTTCATTGTTCATTTCTGTCAATTTTCATTTATCTGGTGAGAAGTGAACACATTAGGCCAGAAATTAGAACTGCAAATATAAAAGTCTATTTATCATGAAGACTAAATGAATGTTCAAAAGAAAGGTCTCAATGTCTCCTCTACCCTTGTTAAGAAAAAACAAACAAAATACAAAACCAAAAGCCACAACCAAAGCTACTTCATCAGAACTAGCAAATGCAACTCCTGTGCATACAAATACTTAGGTGGTAAATCCCACATGGGCTTGCATGTTCCCACCTAACTGGCAAAGGTTATGGTCTCTTTTCCATACAAGTGGGATACCACTTTCCACTGGCAGGGGAGGAAGAGCAGCTCCAGAACACCCTACATCCCTCCTGTCTGGGTGTTTGGAACTACCTTGATTTACCAAAGTATGACGAGTTAAACTCAGCACAGCACTTCCTCCCAAGGACAGCAGGTACACAGCACAATCCATCACCACGAAAACCAGAAACAACTAAGGCAGTATCTGATGTACTCACTACCTCAGCAACAGTTTAAACAAATACAAACGAAACATTCAACATGACGTATGGCTGTACGAAGAAGAAAAGCTGGCAATCAAGTTTGCAAATAACGAAACGCCCTGCACATTTTCCCAGTCTAGTCTGCCGAGGGAGAAGCCCCTTCATTAGCTCATACCGCAGCGAGTACAACACAAAACAAGCCACCTGCAGCAGCGGACGCGGGTCGAGAAGCCCTCCCGCCGCCTCCCGGCTCCAGCCGCTCCCGGTGCCGCTCCCGACACGCCGCTCCCGACACGCCGCTCCCGACACGCCGCTCCCGGTGCCGCTCCCGGTGCCGCTCCCGGTGCCGCGCGCCCCCGCGCACGTGCGCAGCCACCGCCCCGTCCCGCGGCGCGGGCAGCGGGAGCGCGAGCCGCGGCCCCGCCCCGTGACGTCATCGCTCCGGCCGCGCACCTGATCCCGGCAGGTCGCGCCTTAAAGGGGCCGCCGCGATGGCCGCGCTCAGGTGACACGCCCCTGCCCCGCGGGGCCGCGCTCAGGGGACACCCACCCACCTGTACCCGCGGGCCCGCGCTCAGGTCACACCCACCCCCTGCCCCGCGCTCAGGGGACACCCACCCACCCCCCTGCCCCGCGCAGACCTCTCAGCACCTCTCCCACACCTCGTGGCAACGCCGAGCCCCCCTTGCAGCGCACTGCCCTCGGATGCCCGCAGCCCTCCTCCCTGCAAGCTGCTATCCAGGGTGATGATTTTATAAATAATTTGGGTAAGCAAACCACTCTCCTGGTGCATTTTAGCAGCACCCTTCAAATCCTTTCCCCTTCTTTCCACAGCTGCTTTTAAGAGGCTGCCACAGCAGGAGGACACACCTGCCATCCACAAATCCAAACAGCTGCGGTTTTCAAGCTCCTCAAGGCCACAACTTTCCTCCTTCACCCGAAAAACACAGTTCCAGTTTGCTCATCAGTAAAGGGCGGCTTGACCCTTCTCAGCACCATGTTCAGAACCAGATACAGAACATGCCAGAGGGAACAAACCAACTTACCACGGCACAAAACTGAAAACCACTTACTTTGTACCATCAGCGCCTGGCAAATGAGACACGCTCAAAATGTAACTGGGACAAATCAAACTGTTATCGCTACCCTCTTCCCTAATCACAATCAATTGTCCTCTTACCCGGCTCAGTGATCCTCTCCACTAAGGAAATGTGCTGGAGGACAAGAGACCTTTAAATCAGTATCTGCATCACTTCCACTCAGACAGGCAAGTAACATGAAATGTGGAAGAGAGAATAAAATGGAAGATGCAAGCACTAAAAAGTCGTATTCAGGAAGCACATCTGAACAGAAACATGGCAGTTCCTATACTGTCATCCTTCCTATTTCTATCTATTTATACTTAATCTATACAGAAGAATTGTATTCTTACCTATCCAGACATGAAAACACATGAGCCTCACCTAAACCTTGAGGATGCTGCTGGGAATTCTCAAGGTGCACACACTTTTTTCTTTCTTTCCCTACCATTAGCATAAAGCCACCAGTCTAGACCGACTACCAGGATTAATCATCACGTCCTACAACTTTCAGCACAACTTCATGCAAATCAATTCATCTCTGTCTGCTCCAATTCCTCATCTGTAAACCCAACAAATTACACTTATTTTCCTAATTCTCATGCATGCTTTCAGTGGTCGTTGTTACTTTTAGATATCAAAGATGAAACAATAATAGAGGAAAGCGTCACTCATTGTCCAACTAGTGTCATAAAGGTTTTACTTAACCTTCTACAAGTATTGCCAAACAATGATTTAATTCTGCACAAGTCCCTATTTTTGTTTCTGTGCATGGGTTCCACCATCAGTTTTACCAGCACTCATCAAGAACAGTGTTGGCCTTTGGAAGTGCAGCATTCAGAGGAGAGGAGAGAGCACTGTGGTGTTCACACAGGAACAGGCTGAGCTGTACTTTAACACAGCATAGTACAGCCTCATACACAAACTCTTGCTTCTTGCTTTCTTAATAAGGGAGATACCGTAGAGATACATTGAATCGAATACCTGAAGTGCATTCAACTCTCATATTCCCTCACAGAGATTGTTACTTCCCCCCTGCAACATTTGTAGCCATCCATATGTATAAAAAACATTTTCTTCATAGACCCCTTTTTTCCCCCCCTCATTTCTGAGTACTTGCAAGATCTGTGTTTCTGCTTTACTGAGCTTAGTTAGCTATAATTACCTATAATAAACAATCAGGACTGTTTTTCAGAAAATGGTGAATGTGATACAGCATGTTTTCTAATACAGAATTTCACTTTTATACTTCAAACTGCATGTAGACAGAAGTTATGTAATTTACTTTATTTAACTACTTTAAAAAAAGGGTTTAGAGTAATCTGAATTAAATTGATATTGAAGGTAAGCACCAATGCTAAACACTTTGGTAACTAGGAGACCTCATCCTCTCAGCTCTCTTGGTTATTACTAAACAATTAATTTTTTGCCTTTTTTATTCTGAACTAAGGAGGTTTGTGGAACAATCAAAACAGTTATATTTACACTGTAATTAAAAAACCTACTTACTGTTAAGAGCTAGGTTGTCAGTTCATTAGTGCTAGTTTCAATTCAGCATTTCATTTGCTAAAATTTTAGTGGCAAACAAGCTGTGGAATTTTATTTTGAAGTATATTTAGAACAGATTATCTTAATTATTGATAATAATAAATGTGGAATTTAAATACACTCCAATACACTTTCTCCTCAAGAAAAGTAATTTTAATCAATTTAAGCTGACAAAAAAAAATCCCTCATTTGATTGTTATCCATTCTGTTTGGTGCCCTTTTGATCACTGAGCTCCCACCCTTAGGGAGACTTCAGTTGCAGCCTGGAAATCAGCTCTTCACAGCTGAGAGATCAGCCATTGTCTGTAGCATGTTTGCAGTGCTACTGCTAACCCAGACTATTGTGTTGCCTTCCTGTTGCCTTCCCCCAGAACTGTGAAATTAAATCAACATGTTTACACATATTACCATCCAACACAGTTATCCCACTAACAATGTTAAATGTGCAAGACTTGATAATTAAAATTACAGCTCAGTTCTGTTTTGCATAGAGAAGTCACAAAAAAATCACTTCTAAACTTTATGTCAAGACCACTGGATTTTTACCTGTATTTCAACAGCCTAAATAAATTCAATGTCCTTTTAGTCCTCTAAATAAATTAGTGTCATGTAAGAGCACTTAGCTACTAAGTTTCTAACAGTAACTTCAATAAAATTAATTTACTTCTCTTTCAATAAGATAATTCAAACTCCACAGTGAAACTGGTAAATTTCAAGTTTCAACTGTAATTCTGCTAACAGAGTCCTCATAACACCACACTTTATGCTTATAAATAAAGCTTCTATTATTCTTCTTATGTTGTAATTCTACAGGGATAGACAAAGACCATGTACTACAAAAGCATATCCAACAGCCTAATCCAGCATTCCACAGTGAGCAGCATCCAGCCTTTACCAAACAAAGCAAAACAAAAGTAATTTTTGTTGATCAAGAGTAAGGTAATTATCTTCATTAAGTCAACCATAGAAAGTATAACATGATGCACCACGAACAGTTAAGACAGGCCTGTGCTTCTGCAGTAGATTTGCAAGTGCAGCCAAGAAATGAAGTCCAATTCTGTGAGAACCTAAATTATTTAAGGCATCCCCACTCAGCTCTTTAAGAAAAAATAAGGCCATGAGTTTTCTGATCTACCTGTGGCTTTCAGAAACAACAGGTAAGATACAACATGAAATTACCCACTGACCAGCAGCCCTCTCTGTGCTGCTGCAGATTCCCCACTGCTGCCCAGCCAGGCAGGAGGAGGCAGCTCGTGTCCTGACCCGAGGGGTGGCAGGAGCTCAGCACACAGCCTGGAGCATCACAGCACTCCCAAACCCCGGCCATTCCCAGCTGCATCATTTGAATCACACCAGGGGCTGGTTTGGCCTCCTATACCCAGAAGCATCAGTACCACTTAGAGCTGGTTGATGAGGCTGCAACATCTTGCAACTTCTGTACCACAGCATGTCTTTATTATACATTCCTCCTACACTGGTCTCATCCTTCCAGTTCCAGTAGCACATGCTATTGGCATTCTCTCTGAGACTTAGCATTTGGGGCACATTTTTCAGATTATTTTATTACCAGTATTCATGGGAAATAACTATGTTACTTTGCATTCCACTACAGTAAAGGTCCTCCTATTTATTCTCAATACCTACACCACTCGCTAGTCTCACACAGCTAGGTCTAAATTTTCTACTTAAAAACAAGAATTTCTAGCTCTAATGGTTAAAAATAATAGCACTTAAATATGACCAGAGCCTGAACAAGCACAAACCTGTGAATTTTTCACATAGATTTCTCTGGAAATTTAAATGCTAGTGATCAACATTTAAATAATCAATGTCAGCAATAACTTTCCTTGCAGATAATGGGAACATGACTATCCAACTAGCAAAGCATGGTATGTGATGAAGGAAAAACATTAGAATTTGCAGCATGTAGCCCAAATTCACTGTGTGATGGAGAAGGAAAATAACAGTAGCAGAGGAGAAAAGAGCTCAAATCATGCCCTCATAACCAAAACAGTGATAAACACATCTTCTCAAGTCACCCTGATCCTTTCTGTAAAAGGATGTAAAAACCTCCACCTCTTAAAAGCTCCAGAGTTCTTCCCTTCAGGATGCCAGATCTCTAATGCTCCCACATCAGGGATCTGCCCTGTGTTTAAAGGCTGTTCACAGGAGAAAGGGAGAAAGGGAAATATTAGGCAAAAATGTAAATTGGAAGTAGCTCATAGCAATTTATTAGAAAGAAGGAATACTGAAATGATGGAATTTCCTTCCCACTTACTTAAACAAAAAGCCCTATTAAAAAGTGCTTGGAGCTGTGACCAATTCCATTCTCAGGCACAAAATTCAGGTTTGGCTGGTACACTGTACACAGGCTGTTGGCTTTGACTCATAAAATCTCCTTGAGAAAACAGAAACCAAAATTGCTAAGTAAGGTAGTTTTCAACTGTGATGATTAAAGACATGTATTCTGGGGTATAACAATGTAAATAGAGACTCCAAGTATGCTAACAATGTATGTTACAGCCTCAGGTAACTCAGGCTTGCACTCATTTCTCAGCAGAGAAATATACAATGGAAACTGGGAAAGATTTTATAAACAAAGCAATTACCAACAGTACACTCCTTGTTTTCTTATGATAATAATATGTTGAGCCCCTAAAGTGCTGGACTGACAACTGAAGTCATTATGAAAATGGAAAACAAATAAAAGTTGACTACTGACAAGCTTGTCAAGGGCCTGTGAATAGGAAAAGTGAGCTGAAAATCTTGTGCAGTGCATCTATTACTTGTGTAGTGAGGTAACAACAAAAGCAAGATGAAGGCTACTGAGCTAGAGGATGTTGGAACCTGAAGGATGGGCAGTATGCAGACTGTCTGCATCACAATTACCTAGCAGATACTGTCTCAGAGCAAACTGTCTACATGTACAAAGTGTTCATTTTTTAATCAGTAATATTCTAAAAATTCACCAGTCTTAAAATAATGTTATTGTTCAAAATACAGCTAAATAAATAAAATTCTTTATGGGAAAGAACAGTCAGTTATCTCAGAAACTGGTCCTTTCTTCCTCATCTGAGACCTAATCTGTATTTTTTACAACAATTTAAGATCACTCATCTTGCTCTTTCTCTCACAGATGGGCCTTACACCTGACAACTTCCTACATTCCTGAAATACCCTACTATATACATATAAAAGTGATACTCTTTTGGGGGCTTGCACACTCACTCCTCTCCCTGGTTCAAATTATTTCAGTCTTTTCAATTAGGTCTTGTTTTCTAGACCTCAAATTATTTGATTACTCTTCTCCCAGTCTCTGTTCAGTTCAGCTGTATTTTTGGGGGGCATTTGCCCTACTGAGATGTAACACTTCAACAGAGGACTTAGCTGTAGATAAAAAAAAAAAGATTGTTCTGTGTGCTTTTCCACTTACATTTTTATCCCTCCTGATACAATATTTGCCCTTTTACAATGTCAGGAATTCTGGAAAATTATCACCTAATTACTTCTCCCCTACACTCTATTTGTGTATTTCATGCTTTCTGTTAAGTGTAGAATTTCAATCTGTCCCTATTTATCTCCTAAGATTTTCTTAATTTCCTCAAAATAATTTTGTGGTTATAAACTTGTGTCCTATGTATATATATTCTCTCCAAGTTCTGGGAGCATTTTTAGTGAATCAATTTAGTAAGCACACTCTCTTTTCTATCATCAAGGTCATTAACAGAAAGACTGAAGTGAAGCAGAATGAGCACAGACCCAACAGACCGTGGTGGATCCACATTCAATACAACCATTTCATTTTGACAGACAATCATTAATAACCACCTACTAGGCACAGTCATCCAACAAGTCTTGCTCCTACTCTACAAAAGTTTCTTTCAGGTCACATTTCTTCACTTGTTTGCAAATATTATAGCATGAAACAGTGCCAGGGAACTCACTAACATGAAAAATACTGACAGTCATGATTTTCTTGTCAATTCACTGGCCTTATTGTCGTGTTACAGAAAAAAGTTAAACCTGCATGACTATTTACTCTTCCTAAACTCATGGTGGTTGTGCCTCATATTCTTGTTGTCTCCCTGAGGCTTGTACTACACTTTCTGCAAGAATTTATTCAAAATGTGGAAGATGAGAGGAATGGTCTCTAATTTCCTGGCTCTTTTGCCCCCATCCTCTTTTTATTTTCAAGCCTTCCAGCATCTCAAAGAGCAGCTAGCTGTACTCAGAGAGCTTCTATCACCTGGTTTTTGCTTTAACCATCAAAGGATGAATGTCATTGGACCCAGCCTAATAAATACCCTACACAAGTAGGAAAAAGTATGGAAGGACTTGCTTCCAAATCACCATCTATCTTACACATTCTCTGTGCTTTTCATTTCCTCCCTGTGCTAACTGCTGCTAATTCATACTCCTGCTAATGTTTTGAGCATATTTTCATAGTGCTTACTTCAAGTCCCTCTTACAAAACTGCACTGCCAGTCCAAGCCCCCACATTACAGAGCCATGGATATGTGGCTGCTGGAAGCACAACGGTGCTGGGAGCAGCTCAGCTGTGCAGCCCTGTGGGAAGGGTGGGACTCCTGCCACAGGGAAGGGGTATTTCCCATGGGAGTGGCCACTTCCAGTGCAATGAGAACGCAGAGGAGATCTGCGCTGAGACAGGAACAGGAGCATAACTGGAGCTCTGACATCCAGACTTGGAATCACAGCAGCAAGGGGAGACCGATTACAAGATCGTTTGCAGCATGTCAGTGTTGCTTCTGTGTCAGTTATGAAATCTGCCTCTCTGCACCCAGCTGACTGTGGAGCTGGGCTGGATGGGACACACACACGAGTGCTTTGTTCCCAATATTCATGTACATATACCGAATATGGGATTGCAGATAAAAAACTGGATTATGCCTGACAGAGCTGATCCTGCAGATCCTCTGGCTCTCTCAGTGTATCTGCTCTGATGGCACAGTGCACAAAACCAGCAATCCCTCTGGACACTCCAGCACGGTTGCATCAGTACATTAGAAACGTCAGTAACTTGCTGTCATTGCCCAAAATTAAATGACACAATAATATTCTTATTATAGTAAATGTGCATGTGGCAGTTCAAGATGGAAATGCTTGATTTCATTATTTTAAAATAGTAACAAAGAACAGGAAGAAAAAAGATTTTAAAGACATAAGTTTAAAGATAATTAATACCTACATTTTCTTAAGTGTATTTCAGGTTATTCACCATGCACCCAAATTGTTTATTTCCTTTTCACAAGAATTATACAATGATTACATAAAACTGAAAGTTGTTCATTATCTTTAATGTACATTAAGCACACTCACAGCCTTCTAGCCCTTCCTTAAATGAAAAGTTTAATCTTCCCATAAATACCAGAGACCAAAAGAAGTAGGATACTGTAATACAATTGTAAATTAAGAAAAGATGCAAAAGTATCTTTAAAATTAATTAGTTCCACTAAGATTATCCGAAATACATTTGACGCATTGTATAGTTTTATGACAATACTTTATAAATAGCAGAGCAAAATCTAACAAGTTTAACATTAGAAGAAAAACAATAAAATCACTATTTGTGTAGTTTAAATAAGTAAATTAATACTTAGCTTTTGGGGAGTATCTGACTTTATATAGTTTAAAGTACAAATACTTTGTTTTTGAAGAAAAGAAAAAGATACAGTTCTGGACACACCCTGTTTTGTCCACCTTAGAAGAAAGAGGCTAAAACACTGATGTATCATGACTGAATGAGATACTGACCATCACCTGAACTGCATTAACCTACTCATGCATTTCTAGTCCAATTACCCTGAGAAGCAAAACAAGTCAGTATAAACCACTAGTGAACCAACTATATATACTCAGAGAAATCTCAGACAATATACCAATAAAAGAAAACTTACATTGCAACTACTCAGTCACTAATTTACACCTTACCACCTTCTTCCTGATAAGACAAAGTCATTTACAGGGACAAATATTCAGGCTTCAACTGGTGGGATTTCAGAGGGGTAGGGCAGCTTGTTTGGTTTTTACTATAGGCACACTAAAAGATTCATGTTTTAGAAAGTAGTAAAAATGTTTCAAATGTTACTGTTCTTTTTCTTGCTCCCCTTAACAATATTGAACATTTACATTAATCACTAATCACAACTAATCACTAATCAGATAGCATTTTACTGGCCAATTTGAAGTGGGCTGGCATTCAGTGTGTTTTGGAACACATATTAAATAACAATTGTGTTTGATTTCCTTTTATATGAAGCAGATTAATTATTACAGCTCCCTTAACACAATCATTTCAACTCAGAGCTCAAGAATCTAATGTGTTTAGGAAAATTAGCACAGTAAGAGGCACATCACCTTGTGGACTTGATTTGTCCAGCTGTTTCACATATATCATAGCTATAGATGGAAAAAATCACATTGATGAAGGCTCCTAATATTACCTTTAGAAGAAGTAAGAGCTCTTTGCTATCCAGTTCACTGTCTGTTACAAGATAGCATGTGAATAGAGCATGTCTGCTCTATGTACAACCACCTGGAACCCAACCCAAACACATACTTAGTTCAATTATTCTCTAACAGAATTGGAACAGTTTGTACAATCTGTATTCACAACACTAGTTTATACTTAGTTTTAGCTGTAAGCTCAATTGCATCCTGTATATGGTCAGGACCCATAACAAGAAATAATTACTGTTGATCAATCTGTGTCCAGAGAAAAACTGTTCTATGAAGGTGATCTTCTGAATTAATTCTAATTTCTGTCTTTTGTGTATATATAGTTGCATAAGTTACATCAGCAAAATCATCTGCTAACTCGTAAGAATTCATTGTAATGTTTCATTATGCTACTTTGCACATCCTCCAAGAATTTCCCCCAAGTAGGACTTAATAGATTTTAGAACTATTTCTGTACGAAGACAGACAGTTCAAGATCATCTTCTCACTGAACTGCAGATGTGACAGCACTAGAACAGCCAGAACACCCAAATTTTATTCACATTTCTCACTAACATCTTCTGACAAGCCAAGCCTCTGTGCCCATTCGTTCTGGCCACTTATGATACCATGCCAAAGTTCATTTTGTTGAAATCCTTGGACTGAAAGACTCAAATCAGAATTCTGGTAAAAACAGAAAAGGTGACAAACAAGCTCAGAACTGAGTTCACCAAGATTAATTTGAAATTGCAAACAGTAAAAGGAATTCTGCCTGATTATGTGGCAAAGACAAGTAATAAATCCTCAGCCTCTTGCTTGTCAGAGGGGGCCTTGTTTCTGGACATCCCTCACAAGCAGAAAGGGAGTGGTGCCATATAAAGCAGCTGGCTCTGATTGCTACACATGTAACTCTGGGTAACCGCTCCATACAATCTCACAGGGACGGCTGGATTGGACACTGATGTAATAAACAGCCAGTGGAAACTAAAGCTGTAGTGGCTCGGTACTCTAAAATTTTAAGTGCCATCATCTTTCCCACAGCATCAACCCACCAGCAGCTGATATTTGAATGGATAAGCTAAAGACATTATTCCAGCAAAATGAAGTGTGCCTATTCCTTTCTCAAGTATCTACCAACAAACTGAGCCTGCCTGCCTCCTCTCCCTTATATTTACTTCCTCCTTGACAGATCAACAGCTTTGCAACTTAAAAATGGGTTGCAAAAAATTTAATGAGCAAACTCAGTATTAAGGCTCAAAAATGCCTGAAGCCAGAACACCAGACTCAAGTTCTTCCGAATTTCCCTCTGTATTTTTCTTCCTGCAAAGGATCTGAAAGAGCTGAGTAAGCAAGTGATGTCACTGGACTTTATAGAAGAGGCAGAAACTGTATACGGCATAAATATGCAATGCAAACAAACTTATTTTCCAATTAGTTACATAATAGATATTGTTGCTTTTTATTAGTCCATCTTGCTAATTTACACTGTTTTGAACATGCATTCTAATACTTTGCCCAGCAAATCTATCTGATTATATTTTCTACTAGGCAGTGCTATATTTCTGATTAAAACACAAATAAATTTGCAATCAAGTGAGATATAAAACCTGTGTCATTCACAACACAAAGCTTTCCATGTTGGCATCCTGCCTGCATCCAGAAATCTGGAGGTATCAGGAAACATTTTTTTCTGTTATGCCTTTCAATGGGAGTCAAAGGCTCACAAGGCTGAAATTTAAACAGCCTAAGAAAATAGGACTGATTCTAGCCATAAAAACACCTGTAATTCCAGTCTTGGGTTCCTGCCTAAGACAGCAACAGCCACCGAAGTCACAGAAATTCTGTCCTCGGAGAAGCTTCCATCTACAAAAGTTGTGGAAGCATAACAGACATCATTAAAAAAAGAGACAAATCCTACCCTGCATTATCACAGTCCAAATTCCAAATCATTTTGGCAGCATCAGTATGCATGTGAAAAATCCCAGTGAAACAGAGGAAAAATTTCCCTAATGACTCTTCTAAAGAATCTCCAAAGCAATTTTGCCTTGACAGTACAAGAAGATGCCAGGATTTCCTCCAGCACAGGTTTCTTTATAAAAATGTCAAATGAATTTTTGGCAGTGATATAGTTTTCTTATTCCAACTATTAATTTTCAAAATCATCATTTCAAAGATCTCAATCCGCCAACAGGGCAAAAAGATAAACAAGTTGTGACATTAAGTCCAAGTAAGCTTAGACAAAGGCACTGGATTTGGCACTGCATTTCCCAAGGAACATGCAGATGACAGGCAAACACAAACATGCTTCACTCTGCCCCCAAATACAGAAGAGACATTTAAGTCAATGCCTTTGAGGTAGAAGAACATCATTTTTCCCCTCTCTAAAAGTCAACTGGATAATTATACCCTGAAAATAGTGCTGAACACTTGAAGGAACCATTAAGTAATTAGTCTTTGCAGGTGGGTCATTTATTTTGTAAATAAAATACAGGGTTCCTCCCAGACAGGAGGAAAACATTGACAGGCACACCTGTTTGACTATCAGCTTTTATGGGAAGTTCCAACTAATATAAAAAGTTACAAGTGTCCACATCTCAAAAAGCCAGAATTCCAGTGATTAGCTTTGTCTGGGCTGATCTGTGTAGTGCTCCATTAGTATTATTATGTTTTTACAAGATCAATAATAAAATCCTTTGCTAAAGCTGATTGGAAAACGACAAAGAATGGTTTTCCACAAGTGCACGGACATGCATCGTCCCCACAGTAACATATCAGCTACTGTTGCAAACATACTTTTTCTATGTGCTACTTTTTCTATTTGTTCTGAGGAGGGAAAGTGCTTATGGGAGGAAGAGTTAAGGACAGCACCATGAACAACAGAACCAGGACCACGAGCCTTCACCCTGTCCTCAGCCAGGGCACCTTTGCAAAAGGGAAAAGTATCGGCTTCCATTACAAAGGACTGAGGGTTTATCAACCTCTTCAACAAAGAATTTTTCCACAACCTCTTTAGAGCAGCCCAGAGTTGCACTACACTAGTCCTTAGCAGATTCAAAATCACCCTCACTGATTACTGTATTAATTAAACTACCTTCCTACCTCTCCCAGAAAGGAAGAGCCTTTAAGAGGACTTTGTTCTTAAAAGGTGGCTATTTCCATAACAAAACCACAGTCTCAAACCCAGCTAGTTTTTGCTAACAGGAAACACACAGCCTCTCCTTCTCCATCCTCCCCTGAAGCAATGCATTTTAAGAGAAATAGCAAAAACGAAGTTTAAAAAAAAATTCCCAGAAAAATTTGTGGAAGTTGTCTTTGAGAATTTAAACAAATTAGGAGCACCATAAAAACAGCACTCTCAACAAAAACTGTTGCTCATCCAGCAACGCTGCCAAGCTCACACCACAGCATTTTTTCCTGGTTTGCTTTGAGAAAAATAAACAAATCTGTATTTAAAATCTATCAAGACTCCATAATCAAAGGATCATAAAATTTTTGCTGGCAATGCCTTTTTTAACACACTTCAAAAGTATTTACATAAACTCCCCAGATATCATTTATTACAAGTCCTGTATAGATTGTTGTGTCCATTACAGACATCAGAGACAGTGATGCAGTTTATTATCACAGGTTTATGAAGTTTTGCTGTCTATTTATTAGCATGTCTCAGATGCAGCATAATGGAAAAGTTTTAAGGAACGGGCAGAGTATACAATCATCACTTTTTCCCCCCTGCCTTTCCCCCACCATGACCTATTTTCTTGAATAACAAGCAGACCCAGGGAGGACATTAACCTGTTTCCATGTCACAGTAACAGCTCATGTACCGATGTGCTGAGATGCATTAGCTGTTGTTTATTGATCCATTTATAAGTTAACTCTACTGGGAATACAAGCCAGAGGATTAGAAAGTCTTTTGCTATCCTCTGCTTTGTGACACATTTTACTCATTAACTACTTCCCAGAATACATTTATTTTCATCTTTTGTGGAAATACTTACAGAAGATTCCTCCTCTTCAAACAGCCTCCCATGTCTGAATCACTACTACATATTTTTAGTCCATTCATCATTTTCAAAACTCAACAAACCATTTTTTAAAAATTACAAACTATATTTTAAAAATGAAACCATCCATAAGAATTATATGCATCGAACATTCTCTACTAAAAATGCTGATTTACATTTACCAAGTATTAGAAATAAACAAGCTAGGTGTTCTAAGAGTGTAAAATGTCAAAACAAGTTTCATGCAAATAAGAAAAAAGAAAAAAAAAAGGTAATTTCCCCTCAATTCCCTGCAGGCTTCTCATATGTGAACTGTTCACCCACACACACAATATACAGTGTGCACTTCTGCATAAATTTTGGTGAGCCAAACTGTACCATGAAAAGAGCATTCTAGTCAAGACACTAATATGTGATCCTTGTTTGTTACAGTTCATCCTACCTGTTTCTGCCTTTGAACCAGCAATTACTTGCAGCTTATTTGCAGTGTGCATACTCATAACCCCCCACTTCTGTTCCAGTGTTCATACCATCTTAGTAAGCTTGATTACATTCTAAAAATAGTTATCTACAATAAACCCACATTCACTGTTTCAATTTAAACAGGATGGGAAAGCATCTAAGGTTTAACTGTCTGAATTTTCAGAGCTGTAGAAGACAAAAGGGAAAGTAATTCCGAAAGCCAGGCTTCCAGCCCTCACAATCAAATGCTTGATCAAATGCACACACCAGACCAATCATGGCAGAATGTAACAAGCCAGAGCCTATTGCAAAATAATTAAAAAGATCACCAGGGTTCATGTCCTGTCACACTTTTACAGACACCCACGATTCATTAAGGCCTTATCTGCATTAAAAAGAAACAAACAATAAAAGCACATAAAATGGCATAGTTTCAGGTTTGGAGAGATATTCAAAAGAAGGAAACACAATTTCTACCTACAAGGTTTAAAAACTTGGTTTCTCCAATTCCCTAGAAGAATTCAGACATTTTGTTTTCAGTGACAGAAGCTCTGGAAGATGACTGCAGCGCCATCAAAGGAGTGAGGGCAAAAAAAAGACAAAACAGACACGGATCACATCCCATATACCAGAAATGTTATGCAAAAAGGGAAAATACAGCTCCAAGAGAGATGCTCTAACTGAAAAAGGGGGATAAAACAGGATCGAGGATACATCAGACAGCATCATCATATGCCTTGTTTCATCAGTAACTAGGCAGCAAATTGTTTCCCTTGCCCACACAAGCATCTGACCAAAATTACTATCCTTTCAACACCTTTAGAATCAGTTTGCCAATTCCCAACGTTTTGAAATAAAAATACAAAGATCTCAAAAATAATTACATTCCTATAGACTACATGAAAACTGATGGCCAGTTAGAGGAAAAAAGATGTAATTTATTCTCACAGTGAGGGGAAAGTAGGAAAATTCACCTCTTTGTATTTGATTTGGCAGCAGATCAATCAGTACAGACACAGCAGTGTTGTTACAGAGCAGAATGAGATTAAGGATTGGAGAAGAACGGATAAGGAGATAAAAAGACAATCCAAATGCATACAAATGTTAATTTTATCACTTCTGTATCTCACAGGACCTATGGCTTGAAGACAGTAACTTGTTTTAATAGCCTTACAAACTGAGAATCACTTGGCCAAGCATTTACATTTGTTGACCTCATCCTGTTCAGGAGGTTGCCTAGGAACCTCTTACCTCAGAATGAATGGGAAAATAGATCAGGAGCTCCTCTATGCACATGTCAAATATTTTTTGGAATCTATTTTATGAAATCCATGCAAATGATTTTACATTATGCTTTTTTACAACATTAAAAGATACTCAATGAAGAACAAAGTAGACAAGTAATAATGATAATATATTCTGAAAAGGCTTTCACAGATAAATGCAAACCTGGATACAACATACAGAAGTGTTGGTGGGATGACTCAGCTCCTAATGGTATTTCATTTAAGTTCATTTTCTTAGCAGCAGCCTGATGTTATTAATAACTCCCAGTATGCTACTTAGAGCTGCACATTCATTTTCCTGTTAATGGTAGCAAAAGGTTCTTTGTTAATGGCTTTATGATAATGCTGGGGTTTGCCATATGGTTGGATTTGTATGAGGGTTTCTCATGAAAAGCCAGAGAGTGTAAGAAATTGCTGCTATATTTAACTGCAGTGTCCTCACACGCACAGCAGACAACTGGAATGGACACCGTTCCAATATTTACAAGTGCAAACAATGCTCAATATTTACTGCATGTTTAACAGGACTACAGAGACTTCAAACAGGAGAACATATGGATAGATCAGAGGATTTGTAATGCAATGCTGAGCTTTTCACCTTTAGGTCACTGGTTCAGAGTTAAACTGGTTGGTAATGAAGACAAGCCATTATCATCAGACAACTCTGGCCTTTGCAAGTTGATTTGTCAGGCTCAGTCCAGGTCCCAGCAAACTCAAAATTCAATGCATTTCTGAAAACAACTTCACCCCAGTATCATAACAAAAAGCTGAACAAGCAGAAGTAATCCCTTCCTCCTCAGGCACCATCTCCAGCCCAGGCTCTCGGGAGTCCCAGAGGACAGTGAAAGTCCCACCACTCGTAGCACAACACATCACAGTGTGGATAAAGGTCCCTTCTGACTCTCAGATACCCAATTGTAATTTCATCTGTACCTACAAAGCTTTCAGGGGTTACATTAATAAAGAAGACAAGAAAGAAGAGACACCAATATGCAGGTTTTAAAGCCAAAATTTCACAGTGCTGCATAAAAATCTCTTTGGATATCTTGTTGAAAGGTGCATTTCTTAAGGTTGAAGGCTTTGAACAAAGTGGTCACAGTACTTCACAAAAGAAATGGCAAATTTAATTTCCATTTTCGAAATCTCCATTTGTAGCAGCAAAACGTAAAGAACATTTGTAGCAGCAAAAACTGTATTTCCTGCAGATAGGTTTAATTCAGAAATGGGTTTATTTACAAATTATTATGACTGATACTAGAAAAGTTGTATTTTTGCAGCACTTATTCAAAATTATTAGACACAAAAAGCACAGATCATGCCACAACAGTACGTAGCTTTCCACATACTTTCATAATTTGAGCAAAAATGGTTTTAAACCTCTAAACCTTGTCTAGCCCTATTCTTTGCCTCTTAATAGTTTGGGATCAATTACATTAAGCACTCAGCAGGTAGCACGTTCTCCATTTTACTAAGCAATAACTGCCACAGGACTAAATAGAGACACCAAGTTGTAACACAGCACCTTTAAGGTCACCTTTACTTCACAAACTGGGGGCACTAAGCAACAAAAATCTACTGAAAGTTTTACACTCTGTGAACATGAAATGTCACTTCTAACATTTAAAACTACAACAGAATATATACCACTCACAAATCTTGGAAAGCATCAAAAAAGTAACTTAAGTAAGAGCCTTCTGCCTTGATTCCCTGGTTTTTACTAAGGTATTGATAAACATACTGAAGTTTTTCCTTCTTTTTGCAGTAACTCCAGAAATAGAGCAATTACAGTAACTTAAGGAAAGGCACAAGAGGGTAACTTTCCAATTAAATGATTATATATACATTCTGCCAGCTGAGTGATTGAGTTGGCACGGTGTCTGAAGTCAGCTAACCAGATTTAAAGAAAAAACCAGTAGCTGGAACTTTTTATTATTCTTTCCTCTTACCTCAGTTTCCTTTTTATATCATCTGCTGCATTTTGCAGAGTTGCACCAAAAATTATTCTGGACAGCCACAACAGTTCTTTTGAGAGGTATCAAACACTGGGAAATAAACACACTGTCATGTACTCTCCACAAAAACTCACCTAAAAAGACTTAATGCCTAATAACATCTCCAAGACTGTATTGAAATCTCATTATCCTTTAACAAATTTGTGCCTACAGTCTCAAAATAGACTGTTAATCCAGAAATGAGAGAAGAACTGACATACTTTTTACCTGCAATGCCTGAAAGAAATGAACTGAAATGCTTTTACAGCTGATGCTTTTACTACCATAAAACCACCCAAAATTTCCAAATTCTCTGGAATACCTGTAAGTTTGTCTGCATGAGACACATCAAGCACACCCTTACTCCTCATCCCACCTCAAGAACATTGTGGCAAAAGGCTTCCTAAGTGACATCACCCACTTGAGGAGGAAACAAACAAGCAAAAAAATAAAGCTCCTATTTAATTCAGTCTGAATGATATGCAGCATCCTCGATTACATATAGTCTTGATTAGGTGACAGAACTTCAAGAGTATTCTATCTCATTTAATTGTCATTATTCTATCAATTCCTCTATGAGAACAGATTTCAGTGGGCTGATTTAAGTATTTTTTAGCCCATAATACTTTTTCATAATTATTTTTAAAGCTGCCATATTCAAGTTATGTGTTACCTTGTCAGTTTAGCTCTCAGCACAGCAGTACTGCCTTTCCCTCTGGAAACAAACACAAGACTATTCATCTTGCTGTTGTTTTCCAAGATTGCTATTCAATGTATGTTGTATGTCGGACTACAATACCTTTCAGTCATAGAT
>JAWWEV010000169.1:15356669-15393338 GCA_035583235.1 Hafferia zeledoni | reverse complement strand
TCATCTTGCTGTTGTTTTCCAAGATTGCTATTCAATGTATGTTGTATGTCGGACTACAATACCTTTCAGTCATAGATTTTTTTTTCCAAGTCTGAAGATGAGCACAAGATTAGGAATTTCGTTTTCTGTACACACAGCTTTCTTTCAAATTGTGTGAGAAATACACAGCTACTTTCCCTATCTTTTCACACACGTATTTTTTCCATGATTGAAACACTCAGAATTTGTTCTGAAATCTGAAAGGCTCTTTGAATTGTTTTCACACACACACACGATCAGGTGCTATAGTACCCACAACTTCAAGTAGCTGAAAGATCTGAAAGCCACTGTGGCTTCAGCTTTTCCGAAGCAGGTGTATATTGCCATGCCTTTTATTTATGGCTGTAATCCTCACCAATGTCCACTCATAATCCTCCTGCTGAATGAAAGGTTTCAAGTGAAATCAGATCCTGGAAAAGCAAATAGCTTCTGCTTTCTTTTAAGAGTGAAAAGGAAAAAAAGGACATGGATTTGCCTACCTTAGACCAACACAGTGAATGAACTACTGAGCAGCGTCTTCTAACCAACAGCTCCTGTGCAAGTTTAACTTTTGGCGGCAGCTGATCACGCCCGAGTTATTAACCAAGCCAGTGCAACATCCCTGATATTCCTTTCAGAGATCCCTGCTGATAAAACACCGTTTTAGCCTCTGGTATCACCTGTTTCTCTCGTATCTGCTACTCCTTCTCCCTCTGCAGCTGAGCAGCTGCGGGCGCGGGGCGGAGGGCCCTGGATCGCGGTCCCCCCGGGTCGGGCACACAGGGCGGGCTGAGCCCCGCACGGACCCCGCCGAGCCCCGCACCGCCCCCGCCGGGCCGAGCCCCACACGGACGCCCCCCGGGGCAACCGAGCCCCGCACGGACCCCCCCGGGGGCAACGGAGCCCCGCACGGACCTCGGGTCGGCCCGGCCGCGCCGCTGCACGGAGCGAGGGTCGCCACCGGCGGGGCTCCGGGAGCAGGGAACACGCCGCCAGCGAACGGCTGTGTCTGGCCGTGGTTTCTGGCGGGGGAGCGCGGCGGGGAGAGAGGAAAGCCGCGTATTCCCGGGAGCGGGGTCGGTCCGTACCTGCCCCGCGCGGTCCCGCCGGGCGCGCTCATCCCCCGCTGCCATAGCTACGGGCAGCCGCGCCGCCCGCCTCTCGCGAGAGCCGCCATCTTCCCGCGAGAGGCGCGGGCCGGGATCGCGGGCGCCTCCTCTGGCGCGGCGGCTGAGCGGGGTGGGGGGGCCGAGGGGAGTGAGGGGGCCGGGGGGACTGAGGCGGCTGAGGGGCTCCGGAGACGCGTTCCTTGCCAGGAAATAATAAATGGGTGTCCTTGCCGAGCGGCTGTAACTGCTAACAAGTGCACCGCGTGGGCAGTGATTGCTGCGAGATACGGCTGGAACCAGAGGACACGGTCTGACACATTCCTATCTAGCGAAAGTTTGCTTGTAGTTGATGTGAGCTGGGTTTGCTCACAAGTTAGAGCCAAAACATCGTGTGTTCAACTCCACGCATACTTAACTTGTGGATTAGACCATCTCGGGGGCTGGGGAGATTTGAATGTTAGAAATTTGGTTTTTGATTTTCTGAATACTAGGTAAAAAAGAAACGCATTTCAAGCCCACTGCAATCAGTGGGTCCTTTCCTGTGAACTCAGGATCGTTTATGTAGAGTCTCAGGATGCCTGTGGGGACCACCATTTCCAGAAGCAGTTGGTATCTCAGTGTGACCCGGGTAAAAATATTAATTACCCAGACTGAAACATGAAGACATGAGGGCTAATGCATTTTCTTTCCTGCTCTTTTATTTCCAGTGTTCCCAACATCTGAGAGGTACAGCTTTTTTAACAATCCTTAGAGAAGTGCCACGACCTCAGTAAGTGTGCAGGAAGTTCTTTTATTCAGTTCTTGAGTCCATTTCTCCATAAGGGAAGTGAGTGAGTTGATGCCTAGGGTGTATCTCTGTGTGCCAGGATTACCAACCTCTGATAATTCAGGTGTGCTGCCCTTGCAGCGAACACTCAGAGCATACTGTTTCTATATATGTGTGCCTGCAATACTGCTGCTGTTAATACAGCATTTCTATCAACACTGAAATATTACAAATAAAAGTGTATGTATTTGGAAGAATATTTGTTTACTTGTTGTGACTCCCCATCCCATTTCAGTCTTCTGCTTTGGGAATCAAGCCAACCATACTGCAAGAGATCACAAATGAGGAAGGCCTCAAGCCTCTCTTAGGAACCAAAGATAATTAAGAGAAACATTTAGAGATAGTAGATATAATGAAGCCCTGCATCCGTGCTAGCTCCAGGCCCGTGAGAGTATGGCTGTTTTTATAATAGAATATGGACGTGATTACACATCGAGCCGGGCACTGTAGGGTTTGACTGAAGCACTCTCCAGTGTAATTGAATTTGTGTAGCATCTGTGAGCAGGGCAGGCCCTGTGCCATGAGGCCCATAGGGTGTCCTTAGGCTGGCCAGCAGAAAGTTTCTCATTTGTTTGTCCCTCCTTCCAGGGGCCACTTTGTTTTCCCTGCAGTGAACGATGTATAATGAGATTGTTGCTTAAAGCAGGAACTCCTCCCAGTGAGAACAGGAAGTTTGCAGAGTCCTTATTTACCCTTTTGGGTAGAGGGATGTTTTGGAGCATGAATGCAGCATTGCTTAGTGGCCAGCCTTTTTCACTGCTCTTTGTGTTCTCCTTGTCTGGTTTGTTTTTTTCCCTAGCTACAAGTGCAGGGACTTGGAGTAAAATAGTGATGCTCATGTCTGAGCCTGGGAAGGGCTGAGACCCTGGTCAGCCTTCTGTTGTACAGTTGTGCTGTCCCTCTCCAGATTTCCTGAAGATAGTTGGTCCCAGTAAGCCTTGTTACAATAACCAAAAAGAGTAACTGTTTTGTTTTGGCACATGAAGAAGAACTTACAAGCATAAATCAATCTCACCCTTATGCATTTATTTGTTCACTGTGGATTTTTGAAAGGCAAATGTCCATTATCGATTTGGCTGGAGCTATACCTGTAACAACTTACAGGTTTTTTAAAGAGTAGTGGTCCTTGTCTGCAAATTTACTTGTTTGAGTTCTCCCTGAATGTACATCTGATGAAATTTTCTTTAAGTAAAAAAGACACTTTTAAAATTAAAATGCTTTGCACAAAACATTTTGCATTTCTTTTATTGTTAATCAAATGATCAAAACAAACAAAGGTGCCTGCAGGTTTTCTTAAAAAATAGTTGAAAAATATACATTAAAAATGTTGATATAAATAATGTTTCTAAAATGTATAATTGAAAGTCAAAGGAAGAGTTAATATTTGAGAATTTGTTTGCTAAGCTGACTGAATTTTATGTTGCATTTTAAGAGCACTGCTCCAGGGTGGTTTATGTAGTTCTCTTCCCATTACTGCATGTGTTAATTAACACGATATATATCTGAGCAAGTACTTGCACTCATTAAAGTTTCACATAAGCTGTTTCAAATCCCACATACTCATCAGTTCACAAAAGTTGTATGGTTGCACAAAATGTGTGCAATCTTGCTTCTGTCTGCCTTCAGATTCTGGGTTATCTGTGGCCCTGGTCAGGCACGTCTCCAAGACAGAACAGACAACTTGTCTGAACTAGTTTGTAACCTGCAATTTGGCCATAGATGAGGTTGCACATGAATGTATTGATGTGCTGTGAGCCGGCAGGATGGCTTGCAGACTTTGCTGATACTCAGTCGAGAGACTCTAAGGTATGTGCTGCTGATGGGCAGCAGTGGACCTTGTCAGTTGCCAGAGCAGCGTGAACAGCAGCTGGGTGTGCCAAGGGGCAGTCCTTTGGAAGTGGGATGTTTTCCAGCTGATCACATCTGTGGCAGTCATCTATGGAAGAGAACATGCATTTGCAGAGAAGCTAGTTAGGAAAAAAACCTCAGTGCAGTGAATGTTGAAGCCTTGTACCACAAGTCTGCACTTCCCTTGGAGGGATGGCCACGTGCAGACATCATGTTCAGGCTCTTGTCTGTCTGGTGCCTGACATCTTGCATAAAAAAAATTAATAAATGTTATGTATTCACTGTATGATTTAAAAAAAGTCAAAAAGACAAAGCCCATATTCTCCTAACAGCCTGAAATGATTCCAGATTCGATTTCTGAGAGACCATCTGATGACCAAACCATCTCCTCTAAATAATCTGTGAATAACAACATGAAACTCCCAGATGTTATTTGTATGAATTATTCCATCATCAGCACTAATTGCAAGCTGGTCGCATGAGAGAGGCAATTATGAGATGCAAACTGTTTGATTAGGGAACACATTGCAGTTAAATGGAAGATCTTCTAGCCAACACAGAGAAGCACACTAACTGTGCTACCACCTGCCAAATATTTGTGCCATCAGCTATAACTTCAGGCAAGTTTTAAAACATACAAGTCCATATTTATGGATAGTATTGCTGAAATTTTGCAAAGCACCTTTCTTTTACACAAAAATATGGGCACTGTTTCTTAATGCATTTTCAGCATGGCTTGGTTTCTTTATCATACAAGTTGTCTTCATGAGATAAACATTTCAAAGCTTAGGAACTGTAAAACACTACTCCTAAAATTGACAATGTAAATAACTAAAAATTAAAGAACTTTTTGTTCTGAGTGAAAGATCTGAATGCCACAAAATTCTATCCAGTCTCTTTTTCATGGCTCAGCCTGTCTCTATTAAATGATTTTTAGACTGGTGTTCAGTGGCGTATAAGCTTAATATCCACTATATTCTCTGTGAGGGAGCTGTAGCCTGTCTTTTCAAGAGGATGGGCTTAATAATTTGTGCTTTTTACCTTTAATGATGATGATCTTGCTTAAAAGCAGATGACTGACTTTCCATTCTGTAGCTTCTACTATGTGAAAGAGAATCCACTGTAATTAAATGTTATAAAATCCTCTAATTCCCAATATAAACAATTCTTTGACATAGGTGATTCCCCTGAGTCTACATTACAGCCAAAGGAAAACGAAGAGCAGGGGCAGTTTCTTACTTCCTCTTAAATATTGGATCATTTTAGACAAATGACTGCCTTGATTATAGTAGCTGCAAGCCTTACTCAAATTAATTATTTTTAAGACAGAATTTAAATTACTGGGTTTTTTTCACTTGTAATGTTACTTCGAATAATGACTAAACTGGCATGTAACTTAAGCTGTGTAAACAAAAAGACAATAGTTGTTTGAATTGTTCTGTAACGTAGCATTGTATTTCTTATTTTGTGCTAGAAACAAAAGCACATAAATCCTGCTTGACAGGATTTGAGATTGAAAGTGTACTGGCAAAAGAAGAGCTAAATGCCTCATTAAGCAAATTTACCAAAACCGAAGGATCCTCTTAGCTTACAAGTATGAATTGTAGCAATTTTACTAATAACTTGCAGCGATACAATACTAATTTCAAGGACATTGCAACTTTTTATGCCCATTTAGGGCTTGGGATAATAGAGTGTGTAGACAAAAACTCTTGTCCAACAGTACATTATGGACCAGAGAGAGTTTTGGGTATATACCCAGTATTTTACACACTTACAGGGTTGTACTTGCTTGTACAGTGGAGCTTTGAAACTGCACCACCAGAGAGCACTGTGCCATTTCTGCATAGTATTCCTTACCTTTCCCTGCATATTTGTGGGCCTGTTTTATTCAGTCTTTTTTTTTCTGTGGTACAGTAAAACTGAAATGGTGGTGTGATTCTATTGGAAATCCCAAACATTTTGGCATCATTGTCCTGTGTACACCAACAGCCCTTAGTTGCCCTGACCAGCCTTATGTGGGACCTTCACTCCACTTACAGCCCAGAATTCCCATTTAAGCTCAGACCTAGGCCTGGGCTCCTTGTCTAAGCAATGCTGTGGTGGTGCTGGCCTGCAGTCTTGTCTCCTGGGACCTGAGACCTGTGCTGTAACTGGCTTGTCTCCTAGATGGACATTTCTGTTATTGCAGATTGATTCAGTGACGTTTTTAAGGAGAAAACACAAACCCTGTTTTTCCTCTTGGTGTTTTATTTTTAGTTAATATATGACAAAACAGATTTATTATCCATCAGACAGGCAACATTTAGCATTGCTAAAGAGGAAAACACTTCCTAGTCTTGGCCTCTTATGTCCTGGTGAACAAAAAGCTCCATTCCCTCAATCTATTTCTGATATGAATTAATACCACATTGAAGAGAAGTTCAGAACCTGCTAGGAACTTGTCTTGGCTAAGAGCAAAAGAAAGGAAGGGCTGACTGAACTAGAATTGCACTTTTCAGCTCCTTACTATCAACTTGCAAATAGAAAGGGCTGAGGAGAAAAGGGAAGGTCTCAGCAGTGGGAATTTATAGCTCTTCTGTTTCACCACTTATTGGCACGTTGATCTCAGTATGGTACTCCGAGGCGTCTCCTGAAGGCATCCAGGGTATTGGGGTTCTGTTGAAGGAGGGTCTTTTGCTGAAATTTTGATTATATATCATGAGAGACTCTGGAAGCAAAGGGCAGATATCAAACTGAGGCACTTTGAAGGTCATCCGTTTGGCTGCTTTCTCATAACCCCCGTAAGGCATGGCGGTCCTGGCACGGGGGAGTACATGGAGTTAGTGAACGGAGCACAGGTAAACAACAGGGTTTAGAAAGTAAATTATCAAAGTTACTGAAATTTTAAGTTTTTCCACTGTTGCAGTTGACTGGCCAACAAATCCTGCACAAGAACATGTATGCATCTGTTGCTCATGTACTAAAAAAAGATGCAAACACACACACACACCCCCTTTTGTGCACTTCTTTCACCTTTGCTGCATCAACCTCCATCTAACCACACACCTTTCACAGCTGTTGGTACTCTGTGTATGTAGAAGGCAGAGGCTGTGTAACTGCAGAAATTACTGGGATGTGGGTTTGTCCTTGGTATTGATGTCCTGTGGCTATGGAAGCGGGTGGCAAAATTGTGTAGAGAGGTTAACAAAAAATTGTTGCTGCCCTAGAAATATTTGTAAAAATCTAAGTTTTTATCAGAAGCAGTAGGAGGATCCTGATTCTTATCTCAAGTCCTGTGAAGTATATGGCTTCAGATCATAAGTATTTTTCCTGAACTCTTGAACTTCAAAGGGCTGCAGTAATAAACAGAGGCAAGCTAAATCTCCCTGGTCAAATGGGGTGAAAAAGAAAGGGAAATAGGATTAAGGTCCTCTTATCCAGGTGCACAGGTTTTCTGACCATAAGCTGAATTAAAATCTCTAGCTCTTGATGTATGTTTTCTTTGCAGTCTTCAAAACATTTCAGCCACAGGAGATTGTGCTAAGAAAAATGATGTGCATTTACAGTGCACAAGACAGGAGGCTGTGGTCAGAGTTGTGTTTTCTTCTGTTAAATAAACTGAATTGAGTATCTAAGAAGACTTACCGGTTAAAAGACTTGTAATGGGGGAAATCAGCTTTGGGACTATATGACAGTAAGTCCGTGGTGAACTGACTTTTGTCCTCAGGGCTGATACCCATCGCTCGTTCCCAAGGGGAGATGTAAGTTTTAAATATAGTGACTTTTTTGCCTCCTGACTTTCCATCTGTAAATAGAGAAAGGTAAAGCCCTCTAGTTAGATGACACACACTCTAAAAACATCTCATTTCTGCATTCTGCTATTGAAGTTGAGACATCAGTTTTGTTTCCAGATTCTGTAACTTCTACATCAATCTGAGATTTAATGGTTAGATTTCTTTTTAAAAAAGATAGTCCTACACCACTTCTGTCCTTGTCCATAAAAGCAGGTGTAACACAGTCTAAGAGCCACTCATCCAGGAATTTGCATTAAAGCATACACCTGAAAGCTAATTTTTCGTTCTTCTCTCTGGTTGCTCATACAGGGAGACATTAAGTCCTTATTTTATCATGTCTTCACTAACTTGGGCTAAGCTTTATATAAGGCAAGATGCTGTCTAATTTCTTAATTTACTTTTTTCTTTTCTGCCAGATCATAGCAGACATAACTTGGCATTTTCTTTGTGGTTACATGACCAGACATTCATGTTTTCCTGCTTCTGAACCAGGATATTAGAGACAAGTCTGGCTCGAACACCTCGGGATGGCTAAAAGCAGTTTGCAAATGTGATGGGGGTATCTCACTGGAAGTTAAAATTCTGTCAGTGACAAGAGCTGCACTTGTTAAGTCAACTCTTAAGTTAAGACCTTGCAATGGAACTTAGTTTGGAAGAATTCAAGTTTTAGTCAGATTAATTTGCATGTCCTTAAGAGTAAGGTTGATATAGGATCTGGTACCTTTAGCTATTTTTTGTTCTTGCACAGAGATACTTGCCTTTATCAGCACCATCACCTCCTTCTCCACCACTCCCAGATGATTTCCCCACATGCTCCCCTTCACTGTCTCCAGGGCCTCCTTTGCTTCCAGGCCTTGGAGGGACACCGGGGTGCTGCTGCTTGCTGGAGCCATGTTGCCCAGCTGTCACTCCTCCCACCATCCGCCCTTGGGCATAGCCATGAGCATCTTCTCCATAATGCCCTCCTGGTGGGATGAACTTCTGAAAGTGATCCTAAGGCAGGAGCAAAGAGCATGTGAATCCCTGCTACGTGACATGGCCCACTGAAGTTTGCAGAGTTAGGTCCCACAACATGAACTCCTGAGTCTCTGTGACCTGAACAGTTTTTGTGTCTCAGTCACAAAACCAGTGGCAGAACTTTGTGTAAGTTATTCTCATTATCCAGCACAGGAGTAGTTGTGGAACAGCAGGAAGGGCAATGGAAGTACACACCCCTTGTAGTCATTTTATATGATCAGGGTGAGAAGAGAGAGATCTGCGCAGTCCCCAGCAGTGATCAGTATGAAATAGAGGAGGAAGGAAAGGAAATTGAGCTTTTGCCAGAGCAGGTAAAGGTCCAGACAGAGATAGACTGGCTAACCTGTGGGAAAGCAAGCTGGGCAAGAAATAGGAAGTGTTTTCATGTCAAACTTAAGATAACCCAACCTGATGATGGCATGGGAGCCAAGTGTTAGAAGGCACCTATGGCAACAGAAAAGCCAGGGAGATGTCTGTCTGTGTGCCTGTTTTCCATATATATGAAGGTCTGCATGAGGAGGTGTATTTACATGTTGAGAAAGACTGAAGAGAGAGCAGCCTGGGAAAACAGAAAATACTTCCTGGAGACCACAAGGGAAAAATAACAAAAAGAAAGAATTTTGTTTGTAGCAGTATGTGCATTAATGCACCAAATCTAATCAGCAACAAGGCAACAAAGAAAGTTGAATCCATTAGTAAAACTAGGTTGGTCTTATTTTGCAGGCCATCCACTCACCTCAGTTCAGGCTAGAAGGCTTAATCTCTGCACTACACAGTGAAGGAGCAAACAGTCTGTGCAGGATTTATAGACCCTGTGGTGCCAGCATGATGTCCTGTCTTTGCACACAGAAGTTTTAATAATACTTGTGTGAAATAGAAACTGATATAATACCTTTGGAAAGATGTTCTACATCTCAGTCATAGGTGACATCAAAATTAGATTCCTATCAGACATAAAAAGGCATCTCTTGTGTGTTACAGTCCACAATACGAGTCATCTGCGTTATATATGGTCTCTTCTGTTGGACCAGGAGATTGGCTGTTAGGTGCACAAAGTACAACAAATACAAAAGAATGAAATGGAATGAATCTGATGTTCCTCATGCTGCAATTCTAATTGCATAAATTAATCTCAGGCAGCCTCAGAGCTGGCTCTCAAAGGGTTAAGGCTTTCTCAGGGTTCTTACACCTAGCACAGTTTAGCAAAAAGAAGCTTTCCAGGCTGTAAACAGGCTTCCAAGCCAGCTGTTCAGTCAGCTAAAAATAGACAAGAAGTGAAAACCCACAAGGCTCAAGGCAGAATTAGCTAACCCTCCGCTCCCTGTGTCTCTTGCCATAGTGTCCAGGGTTTCACAGCAGGTCACCAGGCTGCAACCCAGGCAGGCAGCCAGCTGCAGGCTGGAGTGGCAGAGCTGGTGCCCCCAGGGCCTTTAGGGACTGTCTGTCCTTCTCCTAGCTGTAGGGAATTGCCTTTTTAGGAACAGAGGAGATGATGTTCCCCTGAATGTCAGGAAGCACTGAGGGGAGAGGATTGTGAGCATTAAGCTGTGCACAGGAGCTGGCAGGGCAGTCTGCTCAATTATGCGTGGGAGCCATGTAGCTGTAAAATGGCAAACTGAAAAACGGGTATTTTGAGGGCTAGGGGTCAGAACGAGGTTATTCTCAATATTTAAATATATATGCAACGTTAATGCTTCTACTGATTTGCTCAGTACTTTCAAAACAGGGATCTACATCTGTTTGCCTTCAAGTGTCACCCATGTTTTGTGCCTTTCCTGAGTATTTAATGCTTATTTCTCTTTTCCTTTGGTTACTTACATGTGCACTCCTGAATGAAAAATAAAAAAAAAGGTCACAAAACATCAGCATAACATGAACTGCAGTAAAATGGTTGTTTTGATTCTGTTCACGGCAGTATTTGTTGTGATGAGGGAGAGGCATTGTTGTTTGGTGTTATTTTAAATTGCAGTACATCACTGGTAGGAATGAAGCTTCTCTGAAACAGAAGGTCTGCATCAGGAAAGCCACACCTAAATCTTATTTAGCTACAAATTAAATTAGTTTGATTTGCCTTAGGCTAGTTCATGACTCTTCATGGACCTGCTGGGAAACTGTCCAATCTGCTGAGAGCAGGCATCTCCGTTGAGAGAGGAAAGACACATTTTCCGTGCAATACCCCAGACTCTACTCACCTGCTAGAACAAAAATGTGGCTTTCTTTAGTTTGGCTACCACAATAGTTTGATTTAGCTCAAATTAACAGGAGTCAAAGGGAAATTAATATTTTGGAAAGATTTTCCAAGAGAGCAAAGCTCAGGAATAGCAGCCTCAAGCAGGAGTCTCAACACAGTCAATGCTGGGTAGGTGCAGCTTTGTCTCTGGCACTCACAGCACACCTCTGGCCAGAGTTTTGAAGTGAAATACGGCTTAGAGTTGAGGAGAATGCAAGTCTTGGGCCATTGCTTGTGGAGCAATGCAGAGCTTTTACATATATGCATACTCACATCATGAAACCAGCCTCTCAGTTATGATTGATTGACCCTGTTGGTGGAAGTTCCAGGAGAGAAGCCCAGGAATGTCAGTTGAGAAGCCTGATAACCTTCTCCTGTTGGCTCTGGAGACAGGTCACATGGTTCCTCCATGGTGGGGTCTGCCCTGTCTGTGCGCTGCTGGAGGCAGTGGATGTTATCAGGCCTTGGGCATCTCTAAATCCACTCTAATAGGAGAACAATTGTCACAAACTCAGGTGATGTGTAGTCCCCTGGGTTGGATAATCCAACAGGGCTCATATCTTTGAAGTCCTTGGTTGTAGCAAGAGCCTGATCCTGCAGGCTGAGTGCTTAGATGGGCAAATTCTGAATTCTCTAGAGCATGTGCCTAATAAAAACTAGATAATGAAAGATGATCCAACTGAGCTGGGATCTCTAAGTATCTGAAGGCCCTGACGTCACTGCAGGCAGTCCCCAGGAGGAGACACTGTGTGCTCCCCTTCAGTTCCTTGCTGTGCCCTAAAGAAAATGATTGAGGCCACCAAATGTGTTTCTATTTCCACCTCACTGATAAAGAGCTCCCCAAATGTTTGATACCTATGTAGTTACTAACACTTCTGAAGTTACTGGTCTGCGTTCTCTTAGTGGCAGCCACTCAAAAACTCCTTAATGATGGGATGAGAGATTTAAAATTCAGAGACTTCATAGACTGCCTGCTGTTTTTATCCAAGTGTGTGGCTCAGTCCTTTATTTGGATTTCATAGCCTTAAACCTATGATTCACTTAAAAAAAGGATGAAAATAAGAAGCTGTTAAAGTATCTTAAAGGCTATATTTTTCAGACTTGCTATCCCAAGATGCACTGCAGGTTGAGCTCTTGCTTTCTATTTTCAGGTCTACTTCTGACTTGCTGTTTAATCTTAGGCAAATTATTTTTTACCTCTGTGGCTAAATTGACACATCTAAATAATGGGATTTTTTATCTAATGCTACCCAAAATTAGATATATATTATATTTATATCTTTTATGTCATCCTTGCTGCATTTACTATGTCGATGAAAGCAACTGAGTTTCAGAATTTTGGTCCACAGTGCTGTGGAAAATAAAAGGCTCTTTTTTTCCTATCACTCTGTTTTTTCCACACCAGCCACTTCTTGAATAAGAATGCACTGAACTCCATGTTCACTCTTACGTAGCTTTGGGTATAGTTGGGAGCTCTAGGTGTTCTGCACCAATCCCACTCCAGTGCAGTAAGGCTCATTTG
Source organism: Hafferia zeledoni (assembly GCA_035583235.1). Lineage (NCBI taxonomy): Eukaryota > Metazoa > Chordata > Aves > Passeriformes > Thamnophilidae > Hafferia > Hafferia zeledoni. The sequence goes on along the minus strand of JAWWEV010000169.1, from coordinate 15,380,992 downwards.
GTTAGAGAAGCTACATCTCACTCAGCTTGCTCCACTTAGTTCATAACCTGAGACTCATACCTCAGCTTGCAATTATCCTGTAACATTGTTCAGGAGGTTAAATATTCCCTGCAGAACAGAAATCCAAGAAAAAATGCTTTTCCTAATAATATTTTCCCTTTAACTTTCCCTGCAGTGATCCTGATGGGCATTCTTCTAAGTACATTGTGGCAAACGGAGCCATCGGTGTAGATTGTGCAACGATCGAGTAGCTGCTTGGTAACATCTTTGTGTCTCCATCCTTACGTTTTCCTTCACACACTGTATCATGTCTGGCTATTGAACAGGTAAGGTCTCTGTGTCCAGCTGCCTGCTGTGAAGCATCACTTTAGGCATTGCAGTATAACCACTTCCATTCTCTTCCTGCTACCTCTGCCTGCTCCTCTGGGTTCTTGTTCAGCAGCAAAAGGAATACCAAGGAACTCCTGCCGTTATCCAGAAGGGTGATCTAATTCTTTAACATTTTTTCACTTCTTGTATTTTATTTCACAGTTGGTGTCAGCTTATCTGAAGAGACCTCTTGACCTGAAGTCCAGCAGAAATTGCCAACACATGTTCAGCTTGTTTTTGTATGAGTTTTGACAAGATTGGAAACTGCATTTATTGTAATTTATGGGTGAGTCTGAGAAAGTATCAAGATGGGGTTATTTATTTGTGGACCTGGGTGTTTTTTGATGTACTACTGCTGGTAATTGTCTATTCAAATATTGGTTATTTCACCTTTGTAGTGGTTTTAAGTTATCATCTGATAGTAAAGCATAAAGAGCAAAGGAAAAAAAGGTCTTCTACATGTAATCCAAGTCAGCCACAGGTTTAGACTAACAGAAAGTCTAAATTTAAGGATTCTCACTGGAAGAAAGACAGCAACATCCAAAATACTATGGTTTTGTTTTCAGTTTCCACTTGATAGTCAGCAGGAAGGTGTTAGTTTCCACTTGGAACAGGAAGAAAGTCTTAACACAGAGGTTCTCAAAGCTGAGGTGAGACAATAATGAGTGAGCTGTAAGGCTAAGAAACATTGTTTCACGTGACCTTGATGTGTTTGAGACCAAACAAATGAAGGAAAGGTCTGTGAACTGCTGATCTATTAGTTGCTGAACAGTGAAGTTGGATTTAGGAGACCCAAAGATAAGTCTGAGACCCTCTCTGTGATTTTGTGTGACTCGTTCATCTACTGCAAGGCTCATTTTCTCCATTAAAAAATAAATGCACTAATTCCCTTCATGCTATGGTTGGACAGATGCTACAGTAACAGAGCACAGACCAAGATAGTGTTTCGTCATGGTCTTTAGTCTGTAGTAAAATTTCCTCTTGCAGCTCCACAGTGAAGATGATAGTATCCTCTGAGACATGGAAAGATCCAGAGTTTCTGTGACAGGCTGAGAGAGCCTGGAGTGAGAGGAGAAATCCTTTTTCTGATTTACTAGCCCGGATTCAGCAGAGCACCAAACAAGGAGGATGTTGCCTGAACTGTCCCAGTTTGCCAGTTTGCTGTCAAACTCAGCCCTCCCTAAAAACTTCTCCTTATACTGTATATTCACAAGAGGGTCAGAGTATTGAAAACATCAGTAGTATGTAGTAGTATTGAAAACAACAGTATGTAGTGCATTTCATTTTGTTCATGTTGGGAATGGTCAGTCCTTTTGACTGTGAGTTTAGCCACCACTTGCCTTTAACTGGATGGGTAGAGCTGCAGCAGTGATAGCACTTTTGCATGGAGCTGTCTGACATTCATGCACACACGATATATATGTTTTCTCTGCTAAAAGTAAGGAGAGTGATCTGATTGTCCAGTGTGGTTGTTTGACTGGAGGAGAAGGAGGGGGAGAGAAGCGGGAGGGTGGATCAATGACACTTGACTGCTGAGATCTTCTCCCTTGTGTGGAAGGTTTATGGCTACAGCACAGGCTATTCTGGGACCCCTTATATGGTTTGTATTTATTTTTAATATCCTTTCTCTTTTTGTGTTTTTATATCACATTACCTTGCTCTTAACTTATGTGGGAAAGAAACAATCCATACTCCATCCCAGACCTATCTTGCCCTGCTTTCCTAAGTGTGTCCTGAGAATATTTTAAGACACATAAGAAATCTATGATACAAAAGCAGAAAACACCTCCCCAGCTTCGAAACCCTTCACTATCCCACAGCCTTAAAGGTACAAAGACTTCTTTGAGGTGGGAAGCAAAGAACATGGAAATTAATTGGGAACTGGATGTAACAGTAGGACTTATTAACTCTGCTATTATCTTCCTCATACAGTTCCCTTGTGTTTAAGCTTTCTTTTCTACTTCTTGGCTTTGAGCAGATACAGGAGCAAGAAAGTAAAAGAACAGAAAGCTAATCAGATTCTGCAATCAAAAGGAGTTCTTTATGAAAGTTATTTAGTGACAAGGTCAGGTGCTGTCCTGAGGGTTTGGAAGACCTGTTACCTTTACCTGCCCAAGAACAACCAGCTCTCTGAGGGAATGACTTGGTTGCTGTGATTACTCAGCTTTTCCTCTCACTGCTCTGACAGTGAGCAAAGGTGCTAACTTGTGCTGGCTGTGCTGATGGGAATGGCTGTCCACAGAGGCAGTGGATGCAGCCTGGCAGAGTCCTTGCACAGAGCAGATGGGGCAGCCAGAAAACAACAATTATGTTTGTGATCCTGCTGAGCTGGACCCGATCAAGGGCTGTAGGGCAGACAGAAGTCTTCCTGCACTGACCAATGGAGATTTTTTATCTCTACCATGAATGTGGAGAGAAGATAGCCCTGAAAGGGAACCATGGAGTGCCAGCTGCTCTTTGGACACCGTGCCATGGTTCTCATACAGCAAAGCCATAAAAAAAAATCCGAGGCTTGTTAGAGTTTTTTCTAAAGTCCAGATAGATTTCTCCATGGCACAGGATCTTACAGTCATGCTCAAAGACCTTGGGAGCAGGGGTGTTCTTACAGAATAGAGGGAGAGATTCACTACAGAAAGGGTATGGAGTGAAAGTCAGGCACAGATGAACAAAGTAGGAAAAACAGCTATCAAAAAAGAAGCAATTGTCATTAGCCTTAGTCATGGAGGAACTCTGTGCATGGTCCAGTTTTGAGTCCATTTGTCACAGTTTATTTGCTTTGTATTGTTCTGCTTGGACATTATTTAGTGACACCCTCACATTTTTGAGAGTTTGAACTTCAACCTTTTTATTCCATTGCTTTATTATTTTCTCACTCCTCTTCACTGCAGCAGATTCTGACATATGAACTTGGCCCTCATATATTTTAGGAGCTCTGAGGTTGCTGAGTGTTTACAAAAACAGCATGTATTTCTCTAGGACATTAATCTGCAGAGTGCCAAGTTCAACATACCATTCATTCCCACATCCTTTCTAGGCAGTAACTTGCTGAAGAGATGAACTACCTAAAACATAGAGATTAAGAAACTGCCCAAAGTCTAAAATGACCAGATATGCTTGCTACATCTCTGGCCTGTCATCCCTCATCTGTAATCTGACCTACTGTTGTAATTTTGATTACTTTTTTTTCTAATCAGGCATCTTTCCACATCCTGATTTCCAAATTGTCATTTTTAGGAATGAACTACAGACATTTATTACTGCTGCTTTTGAAAACATTAGAGGGCTAAAAAATAATGTTCCTGTTTGGCAGAACATTTTCTTCAGCTTGATTTTTCTTATTTTCCTTGAGTTTCTTTGGACTAGAAAATAGATGCCATAAAGGGTAAAATTACGTCCAATGAGTTTTAGAACATCAGACAATGAGGGGCTACATCAAAATGCATGCAAACCTGAAACATTTTCTATTTGTTTCACTGAGCTGCTAACAATCATGTGAAAGGAGAGTTTCATTTGTAAAAGTTTAGGTATCTTTAGAAGACTTTACACCAGCAACTAAGGATAGGGAGAAATTCAAAGATTAAATAACAGTACTAACTCATGGGAAAGGGAAAAGAAAGACTGTCTGTGTTATACACCATATCTGAAAGGAAGATATTTTAGAAGAAAACAAACTTTGCTTCTAGAAAATTAACTGAAGATGTTGCAGAGTCAAGTTAGAGGTTTCTGTCAGAAATTTCACTTGTGGAACTTGCAGAAATGAGCAGAGGATCCTGTCCACCAGAAAGCATAAAAGTATCCTAGACTGAAAACATAACTGCACCTACTGGAGCTGAAGTCAGACCTGGGTGGATCATTGCCATCAAACAAAGAAGAAATGGAATGGGTACAAAACTAAGTAGCCCTTCCCTGAGGTCTGAACACCTGTCAAACATGCAGTCCTCCTTCATCACTCAGTACTGAATTTTCTCATGCTTCTGCATGTGTGATACCAAATATTTGCCAGAGGAAACTAATGCTGTTGCCAAAAGGAAATAAAACTTGCATGTTTATATAATTTGGACTTTTTCCTTCACTTCTTTGCTAGTAGGTCCCCCCTGGCCCATGCACATACAAACAGAGGAGAGCTTGGGCACCCACCATTCCTGTTTTCCCTGGGTGTTTGGAGTAGCTTTTTAGTTTTAATGTCCAACCTTACCACAGAATTGTCGGTGAAGGCGTCAGGGTTATTCTCATAAATGAACTTCTCCACTCTCAGCTGACGTAATTTAAACATCTTGGATCCTTTGTTAGTGAGGAGAGAAAGCTCTTCTAGCATCACATCTCTGGGGATGCTGATCTTCTTCCCCAAGTTCAGCTTGGACACCTCTTGTGGCATGACTACAAAACAGATGCAATGGGACACTTTAGGAAATGCTCTGGTCTACATCTCTTTTTCTATTTTTTTCCAAGAATCAGTAGCAAATTCAGAGCACTGAAATTCTGTTCTAAATTAACATTTTAGGAAATGAGCTATGCACCAAGGTTTTGCACTGATGATACTTTGGATATAGATGGTTGGGATTTACTCTGAATTGCCATCAGGGCAAATCTGCAGAGGTGACTTGCATGGGGGTGGAGATAGATGGATGTGTCCCACATCTGAAGCACCTCTGTCAGTGCAGCAGGATTCCTTAGTGCTGCCTCAAAATGCACCACTGCCTTACACTCACCTCCCCCCTCTGCAATTAGATGAGTGGCAGTCAGCTCTGCAGATTGGGTTGTCATGGAATAAATAAAGAGAACTCTGGTGTGCTTTGGTTTAAGCATTATCCTGGAGCCATGGTAAGATTCAATATTATTATATCTTTTTTTTTGTCTTGAGAATTTTTAAAGAGGAAAGTGGCTAAAATTCTCTTCAAGTCTTAATATGCTGGTTACTCAATCAGTACTTTTCCATTTAATTTGGTACCACCAATCCATCATGAAAACAATGGATTCAAACATTTTCAGTGTAAAAGTCTTGCAGAAATGCTATTAAAGTTTTTCATTCAGAAACATGCAACTTTTCCTAGGCTTCCTTTTGTTTCTGTAATAAGCAAGTTTAAGACCACTTCTCATTTACAACTGAGAATGAATCTCCATCCTTAAACTGGGATAAAGCCTATTTTATTAGACAGTCTATGAAGATTTTTTTAAACAAGCCAATTTTATATAGCAGTATTTCATAGCAGGAAATGCCCTTTAACTGAAAACTGGATTTTTACTTGCTTCTTTACTTGAATAAATGATTAAGGGCAAACAGAAAAGTATTTATACTGTGCCAGAGAAGTTTCTACATCCATTTTTGGGGTGCTGAAGAAAGGACAGCACCGAATTATTAGTTTTTCAAACCTCTAAATATCTTCCCCATGCTGTCAAGAGTAAAAAGAAGATATGGATATCACAGTTATCTAAAAGTCACCCTACCCAATATAGGAGTATTCTGTAGAAAGAAAGGTGTCCCAGGTTAAATTTTCCTGCTCTGTTAACCTCTCTAAGAGACTGTCTTTTTCAGCTAATTAGTGCTGGATTCAAAGGAATTCTCCCACACAGAGGAAAAACAAGTAAGAGACAAAGGTTATAAGAGAAAGAACAATACAAAATATAAGTAGGCACTGCAGTATTGATACCTGTAAAAGATCATGTTCCCTTTACTTTCACACAGGTGTGCATCCAAATTAATGCTGCATGAGAGTACAGGTTTGCAGAGTGTGCTCTAGATTGACATTTGACCTGAGTGTGTGCAAAGTTTTCAACCGTAAGACAGAAAATGTGATGTGGCTGTAGGCTGGGCTTTAGTAACATTTGTGACTCTGCCTCCTTGTGTGTTCCCTGCGTGTCTTGCTTTGGGAGTTCAGTCAGACAAGGTGTGAAATTTTAAAGGCTGACATTCAGGCTGAAATCCAAACAATTCTTACTTGAGCAGTTTTGTGTATCTTACCTTCGTGTGTCAGCTTCCCAATGAGTTTAGTGGACTTTTTCCTTTTAAGAGGAGCAGGAGTCCCTGCAAGGGGCATTCCCACAAAAGGTTCTCTGCTTTGCTCTAAACACACAAGGAAATGGAGAATGAAACACTGGAAAAGTATTTCTTGCCTTTCTTTTAGTTGCCATCTACAGGAAAAAGATAGACAGCCTTCATTTCACACACGGATTCTTTTCTATCCCTTCCACATGATGGAGCTAGTGAATGGTATTCTGCCATACAGAATATCATCAGCAGGCTGTTGTGGTGCTGGCTGGAGACTCAGTGTTATGACACAAATTATGGTAGCAGATCACAGCAGAAGCATTGCCAAGGTGCCACATAGCATCATCATCCAAAAGATGCATTTTAATTGCAACATGGCGGTCTCCCAGAACCAGAGTGTGCCATGGGGGTACTCTGTTACCCCCTTGTGCTTCAGTAACAGACTGTCTCTTTGAAATACAATGTTATAATACCATGCAGTTATCTTTAGATGGTAATATATATTTTTGTATAAAGATTTCAGGTCTTTCCATGGGTTATTTGGAGCACTTTGAATAATTTGCAAGTGTGGTTTGGATATTTAGATAGTCCTATTAGAATTAGAACAGGTATTCAGAAAGCCACTAGACTGCAAGTTTGGAACAACAACACTAAAAAAGGCCAAAACTAAACCAAAACTAAGTACTTCTGTATTTTATGACTGCTACTGTTTTGTTACAGAAGGGCTAGAAGAAGAAGGCACAGGAAAATTTGTTAAAGAAAAAGATGTTCACCTGATTTGTTTGAAGTCACTTGCACCTGTATCTTATGTATGGGTCTTATCCCATATAATTTTGAAGGGGGAAAGGGAAGAAGAGGGAGATTATTTCTGGTACAGCATTCTACATCCCTAGAAAGGATGAGAGATCTGTACTGCAAAGTCAGGGAAATCAGGAAAAATCTCAGCAATTCTACTTCAGGTAGCTTCTCAGAATCCTTCTTTAGGGTTATCACACATAATGTAAGCAGAGCAAATGTCTTGTCTTCGCTTCAATACTGTCCATGCCCAGACCCTTTGGCTTCAGCAACAGCAATAACTAAACACCTGTGTCCTTGTGATTCTTTGTATTTGCTTAAAATTTCAGAACTAAAGCATTGAACTGTGAGTTGTATTTTAAAACTGCTAAGCAAACAGCTGGAACTAGGAGTTTGTACACTACCACTGGTGTGATTAAGACATTTTTATCTCCTGTGTATTCTGCAGTTTCATTCCACAACTGCTTCTTTTGCACCATGATTTTCATGTGATGATAACTACTAAAAGAAGCCCAGCCACAGCAAGACAGGTCCAATCACACTGGCAGATAGTCCCCTGGATTAGTTTTTCTCTCAGATTTGCAAGCTTTTCCTTTTACTGAGATGCTGCCTATGCAGTTCACACCATAAACGAGCCCGTGCTGGGGTATTCCCAAAGCAAGCATGAGCAGGTGCAGCCATAAAGCACGCGCTGCACATTCTCCTTGAGCAGCCAGACATCTGCTTGGCTATATAAAAGAAGCTGGCCCTGCTTGACAGGAAAGGGGCAATGCTGCCAGGAGACTGCAGGGGTGGGAGGTTATGGCCCATCTGACGATTCCTAGGACTGCCAAAACAGAGGGAAATCATCTGTGTGCCCCCAACATGGACTACCTGGGGCAAGACAGAAAAGACTGGCCATGGTGGGGAACTGTGCTCCTCTAACACACTCATTCCCAAGGAGCAGTGAGGACACATCCGATTCTGCTGTCCTTCTTTACTAATCCAGCAGGACTGAGGAGTGAGAAACCTGCTGCATGCAATTGGTCTAGTGTAAGGAAAGGGGCAGCAGCCTCTCACCATGGACAGGGTCCAGACCTGCACTGGTACTAGTGCTCTTTCAGTCCTCCCACCACAGGGAGGCTGCTGGAGCCTCAGTCCCCATCCTTCCCACTATCCCATACATACAGCCAGGGCCACAATTATCCCCCCTGAGCTCATTCCTTGGTTCAGTTCCTCTGTCTTTCTCTTCATTGGCCTGTGGAGCAGTCATTTACTTGTTTTGGCTGCAAACCAAGCCACTCTTTATCTCTCCAGCACCTGCTCTACACGATTTTGCTGCCCAGTCAACTCACCTCAGGTTTGCAGTGCCAGGCTCAGACCAGCTCACGCGCCTGCCCCAGAGCTCTGCAGTGGGCTGCTTCCTCCCAGCCTGTCCCTGGGTGCTGCTGGGGAGGTTTGTCCAGCAGCCCCGTTCTCCCAGGGTGCCTGGGTGCAGGCAAGCTCTGCCCAGCACAAAGTGCTGATGCGAAGTGCTGTGAATTTGACTCCCGAAGGCTGCTCGCACAGGCATCCTGCAGTTATTAATAGCCAATGGCCCAGAGGGCAGAGTCTCAGATAGCATCACTACCATCCCTGAGGAGAGAGAAAAGGAAAAGGTTGCTCCTTGGGTCTCCTGCAGTCACTGCCTCAGTGCCCAGGAAGACCAGGCTCTTCACAGGTGCCTCACTTCCTCCTCTCTGTTCAAACCTCTTCCTCCTCCTATTGCTTTTTAATACAATTCATAAAACCTTCTCAATATTCTGCTTGTCACTAATGCCTCAAAAGCTATCTTGGGTCTTGCTCTGTTACACCTTCCTTCTGTCCCTTCCTCAGTGTTTCAGCCCAGTATCCCCTGGGCTTTCATATATAATTCCTAAAATGCATCAGAAAACACAGAAGCAAAGTAATTATATGCATGAATCAATAAGTAATAGGAAAACCACAAAGTCTAGAAAGCTACTTACAGAATTCTAGGAAGTAGCTATGCAATGTATGGGAAACTGAGCTAAATCAAATCACAAGGAAACCGATTTCCTGACTAATGACAGAAATAGGGTTGATTGCCTGCATTTGGTGCAGTCTTGTACACGCAAATGACCCTCCTCAGCTCTTCTTCATTATGAGGCAACTCTTCCTCTTTTTCCCTCCTATCCAGCTGGATTCTGGTTTTAGGATGAAGGGAATGTATCTCATTTCACTGGATTACTCAAAGATGCGCATAACCTTTCATCTTCTGCATAAAGCAGGAATTCTCCAGAAAACATTGTCTTCCTAATTCCCACTGAAAGATTGGATTCCTATTGAATCAAAATCAGGTTGTCTTCTGAATAATCCTAGAGTTTAGTGGGGAGGAAAAAAAAACCTAAACACAGTTGTGATTGCAGTAGAAAATCATCTGTGCAGAGGATTGCAAGCAAAGTTGATATAAAGGAACATCAGAAGACAGCCACTTTCCTTTTCCCCTGGATTTTGCTGTTGATTTTGCCTGCACCAAATGCATATAAAACTCTCCAGTGTGATGAATGGGTTGAAAGCACAAAGTGTTAACCCCCAGTACTGTCTGGAAGGTCCTACAGAAGACTGCTGTCACATACCTGTGGGGGATAATCAGTCTTTATACTCTGCTTGGAGTCAGGGCACATATGGCAATCTCCTGACTGAAAGCTTCCCATTTTCCTCCTGCTTGCATTCATATAACCACTACTAATACCTCACATTGTGCCTATTTCATAGCTCTCTTTCTCCCTTGTTCATATCTCCTGTAACACCATGATGTAAGCTTTCCACGATCCCAAAGAGTGCTGCATCCTTCACTTGGCCCAGCTCATACACCAGAATGATGACCAGCCCAGATCCTGCTCTCACACTCCCACGCTGGTGACATGGGAGTAAATCCCTGGAGCAGTGCCAGTGTAAAACAAGTGCAGGGGATAGCACAATTGAACTGTAAACACCCACGGCTCTGGGCACCATCACAGAGCTTCATGTCTGGTGAAGGCATTTACATCTGCACAAAGCTCGAGGGTGTAAAATGCTGCCATCACAACTGACCATCTGTCCACATGTCACACCCACTCTGCCAAGTGCAGGTGGCCAGACAGGAGCAGGTCTCTCAGTGTTGGCCAAGCCCTGCTTTCTGCGGGTGGTGCAAGGAGTACTGTTTCTCCACATTCGCTCTCTTGGATTGGTTTAGCACCAAGCTGGGCATTTGGCCAGAGTGCCCAGTGCTTGCTGTGATGTCCAGTTGTGCTCTTTGAGATGCTGCTCTCCTGTTCAGGTTCTCTGTGCTCTAAACCCTGTTCATTAAGGGAGACATTGCCTGTCACAAGGTGATGGCATGTGGGGGGACGTAGTGAGAATAGATACAATGTGCTGCTGTATTTGCTTAAAATGAGCAGCCCTTTGCCCCTCTGTTCCAAAAGGCAAGAGGTGCAGTTACCGCGTAATTTTAGGAAGTTTTCAGATACATTTTGCTAATAATTTAAGACATTAATGTGATTTCTATTATTGGGTGAAAAGCTGAGAAATGCAGGTACCACAACATGGCATCTTGCAGTAACTAGATTCATGCTAAACTCTACCTCCCCTCTACCTGCTTCCACCAGCTGTTTTCAGACCAATTTATAGCTGCTGTATTATTTCTGTGTCCTCCTGAGCACACTTTACACCTTAGGAAATCATTTGTGCCAGCTGGAAACCTGCTGGATTTTGAGGATTTTTGGAATCTTTTGTAGTTCCAAAAGATGATGTAAGAGGGAAGTATGTGGTTGCTTTCCTGTGCCACAAACATGACCTGAGGGTCCTCTGCTTCCATGTCCCAGGCAGCTGCAGGTAGAGAGGAGCTGAGCAGGCTGGGAGGGAACAGAGTGCCCCATGGATAGCTGGTGGCTGGACATGAGCAGGAAACAGATATGAGCCCTCCTATGAAATGCAAGAGATACTAGGAATAAGCAATAACAAGATGAACAGGAGGCATGTCTGGCATGATGTGTGAGGATCTCAATCAGGATATGAGCAGCCATGCTCTGCAATTGGGACCACTGACAGCAGCTCAGGGTGAGCCAACTGCAGGGGACAGGAGTACCCTGTGGATCCCCAGCTCAAAGGGCAAGAGACGAGCTGGGTTAGGGTCAAGACCAAGGACTCTGAAGTCCAGCTTCAAGGAGTAATGGGAACTGTAGTCTGGTGGGAACAAAGCATTTTTATGCCTAGTCAAGGTCTCGTGTGAGAAGTAGGCCAGGGGAGCAGGCATCTGAAGGAAAGTAAGCAGGGAGTAGAGAATACAGCACAGGAGCTTTATCCAGGACTCAGAAATAGCACCTGGAAGCTGAAATGATCAAGTGGGGAAGATACCTTAATTTCCTACATGCTGATGGGTAGTATTTAGGTTCCTAGACCAGTCATAAGACTCCTAGGAAACTTCAGTAGCAAAGTCCAAGATTTAGACCAGTCTCTTTGCCAGGCTTTTGAGGGATATTGTCCCTGTGGCTGCCATCAGCCTCAAATTCTGAAGAGACCTTGGCCATCTCCACTTTGAAAAATGATCCATAACCCTCATTCATTGCTCTGTGAAGTCCTGTTCTGTCCTTGCAATCCTGATCTTCAAGAGGTTGTTTTCATCTGCATGTACATATATACACACATCAGGCGAGACGTGGGACCTAGAAGTGCATCTAGAATGTGCTGAAGAGAACCTGATCCCTGAGCCTAGAAAGAATGTAAGAGTCTTTATCCTATTAGTATGGCACCAGGATTTATAGGGTGATTTGGATAAAGCAGTCTTGTGTCTGACATTTATGCACCAAGACACATCTTTAAATGAGATTCTTACCTTCTGCTCTGCCTTCAAAGAATGTCTTCATTTTCAGTTTCCAAGCTGAGAACTGGATCCTGCCCTTTTCTCCTCTCTATGTAGTTTCTCCTGAGAGATAGAAATGTCTCATTTACTAGTCTAGAAATGTCAGTTGTGTGTGTAGCTGAGACTTCACTTGTGTCCTGCCACTGTGCCATGTTCAGTAGCTTAGTGACTTTTTGCACTGAGAATATTGCACCAATCTGCTGTCTCTGCCATAAGTAATGCAACGAGCTCAGCACAGAGAAGAAGGTATCTGTTTTCTTACTGTTATCTTACCCACTCATGCTACTCAGTGCTAAGGGCTTTAAATTGCTATGAGCCTTGCTTGATGAGGTGGTTTAGTTTTGGTTGGGGTGGGATGAGGGGTTTACCTGGAGTGTGGTGGCTAAATTCAATCTTTGCTTACATACATGGAGTTTCCATTTATGCCAGTGGGGTAGTACATGTGCTGCATGTAGGCCATTTCAACCCTTCAGGGAGGAGTTTTTAATTATGCAAGGAACTTTCTGTATCTCACTGTGACCACCTCCCTCTTTCCAAATACAGCGTTCACTTAAGTGGCCTCAGGAACAGCCTGAATGAAGCTTTGCCTCCTCTGACATGTATCTTCAAACTTTATTTTTGCACTGCATTCTTGTGAATCTAGTTTCAAATGGTCTAACTTCAAGTCATTGATGTCTACAAAATAATTTCAAGAGCAGTGCATGAGATCTGTGCTACGCTACATGGACATAAGCAGTAGTTCAGATGGTCATCATCAGCAGGGCTGATCAGTCAGACAAACAGCATCAGTCTTTACCATTTTAATTTTCCAAAGTAGAGAATTAAATCTTATTCGGGCTCCCCTTTTTCCATGGTGCACAGGACTGACTTGTGCTGAAGCAGCAGATTTCAACACAATTCAATCTGTTCTTAAAAAAGCCTTACAAAACTCTTGATCTGGCACTTTTTTCCCAGTTGGATGATGATGATAATGATGATGATGATGATTAAATACATATAATAGTTGTTATTTTAAAGTATTTAATATATGTTTAATCTCTTCCACTTTGACACAGACATCAGGAAGACTTGTCAGCCACTTTGTAGCACCAAAATAGGAGAAACAATTAATGCCAGGCTCCCTTTTGCCACCAAGTGGGCTTAATGCACGATGGCATGTACGACTGGGACAGAAATGTGTAGGATTAGATCAGAGAGCTGGAATGTGTGTTGAAATAGCTGGTGTGCCCATAGTGTGTTACTTGCTGGGCAGCCTGTGTGCCTGTGACCCACAGGCTGCCACCCAGGAATCCCCTCCAAGCTGCAGCAAGCCCTTCTCTGCCAAAACTCCCTGGTATGAGGCTGATCTTCTCCTCTGGTATGTGGGACTGAGCAAGACCATATGTGAACGACAAAAGAGGATAGATTAGGAAGAAAGGATTTCCTAAGATTTTAAACCCTCCAGACAGCACCACATCAGGTGAATGCCAACCCCCCCGGGTAACTCAGAGAAGAACACTGGCAGCATCTAGTGGCCATTGAAGCTATAGGTCTGTACTGCTGGGGAATACCCTTTATCTTTCCTACATGTCACATGCTTGCCCTGCTGTGCTCCTTGCTGGACATTCTCCTTCCATCGGCTATGACTGGGAGTAGATATCCACTAGGCAGCTCACTATCTTCTGGTTTTAAACTTCTCCCTGAAATGCATACTTGAAGGCCAAATTCATCCCTAGCCTGCTACGTAGCTGCTTGCTAATCCTTTGGCTTGGCAGGCTCTTGTTCCACCTTTCAGAGTCTGTTTGTCTGGCTCCTTCTGACACGATCTGCTGTGAGAGGAAATGACTCTCACTTGAGAAGGTTGTAGAGGTTAATAGGGAATTTAATCAGAGCCCTGGATACAGCAACTGCCCAGCAATGTGTCAAACCATCTGGAGTCATAATCCTACTGTGTCAGCTTTATTAAGCAAAACAAGATGCAGTCCTAATCTGCAGCCTGTGCATCTATAGACTTACTTCTTTGGGAGCTGTGCTTCTGGTTGGACAGCAGCTCAGGTCTGGCATCAGCAAACATTGCTGCCCCTTCCTGAATATCCTGTCAGCAAGTCAATCAGAAACATATTGGATAATTCCAAGACTTACCTCTGGACCACTGCATAAGGAACCTCTCCTTGTAATTAATCTAAAAAACAGCCTCAAAATTATACCTGGACAAATGCCCACAGCCTGCAGTCTAATCTTACAGATGATCCCATCTTCTGCAATGCTCAGGAATTGCTGTCTGTGAGTGAGATGTGTCTGGGAAAAGCAACCTCATAATGCTTGTCCTAAACTGAACACAATAAACCTTTCAGGAGCCGGAAACTGAGTAGACTTTAACATGAATAAGTTTAAGGTTAGAACTAGGATTAGCCTTGGAGCCCAAGGATACAATGGGTTATATTTGATTTTCTGAAGACTGCTTTGTTTTTCTGATCTTTTGGTTAATATTAAGTTGAATTGTAAAGTGTGAGTTTATATTTGAATTTACCAGAGCTGACAAACTGATATCAGATTTACAAGCAGATGGTAGGTTAGAGCAGGCTAAGGGATAGTGATTGGGCAGGCCAGGTCAGGCTGGCCCGTGAATTTCTTCACCCTTTCAGTGAGTGTTTCATTGCCTGTAGTACCAAAGTTTTGGATCTCACTTAAGTTTTTACTAGCATGGGGCTTTTGTAATGTATAGGGGCTTTAAGTCCCTACTTTTATCACTGAGACATCCTGTCATTTTTTGGACTCCTTATATTACCTGGGCCTGAGGAGTTTGTTGATAGTGCTAACTACATGTGCTGTACACACAGCAATTCCTCCTGGGTGCCAAGCAAAGAAAGTGACAAAATTCCACCTGTAAAGTGCATATCATAAGTTTATTCTTCTGCACAAACAAATAGAAAGTGATTGTAAATTGGGGAAAAAAAAGACAAAACAGAGAAAGAAAAAAAGTATTTCTATAAACAAAGATGCCAACTCTGATCTTCTGGGGTCACATCTTGCACCAGACAGAGCACTACTGCTGGGCTCCCATTTTCAGAGCACTGATGGGTCTCTTCTAGGATCTAGATGGGCCTAGTAGGGGGTGCTGGATATTATAGCAGAAAGGGAGCATATTCTTTATGAGGGACAATCTTCCATTTCACTGTGCTCATGTGTGGTGATCAGTGACTCCTCATCACTTCTGAGATGAGTCTCTTCTGAGATTCTCCCTCTCAGCTGCTGCAGGATCTTGAGGTTCTCTCTGGTAAGTGTTCCCATATATTCAGAGGGAAAGCACTTACTTCTGAAGCAAAGATAAAACCCAGAATTGCCATAGCTGCAGTGTGTAACCTGCAGCATTCTAGAGAGGAGGGATGACAGGCAGTTTTAAATCAGAGCCCATGCAGACATCTTCAAATGCTTTACCAGGGGACACTGGGGTTTGGCCTACCACTGCAGCTTATAACTTAGCAGGTGGGAGCTAAAACTTGTCAAACAACTGTTTTTGTCTGTGCTTGTTCAACAGCTGAGGAATTAGACATTTGGAGAGGCTCAAGAAAAGCTTATATGGTTTAAAAGTATTCCTTGTAATCTCACCTGTGACCTTCCTAACAGGCCAGCCACAATATTTTCATGAGCAGATACTAACAGGAGCTTCTTAAAGCCAGAAGTACTTCACATTTTTTCCTTACAAATTAACAGATGCATCTGTTAAGCATTTTTCATCTCATTCTACTTGCAGCTACAGTCCTTCTTTGGGATACACCACAAGCAGTGTAGGCCTCATCTGCAACACCCTCTGCTTCTGCAGTTCAAGTCATGTGTCAGCACAGGATCCAGAAAAGTTTGTGAGGGGTTGAGATCCATTAAACTACCTTGGTTTTGCTTCTAAACATAGCTTTGAACCAAGGATTTAAGTAAAATGCAGGATCCCCAGCCTTCTGGCTCTTTTCCTTCCTCTTGGGTTTAATATTCTTTCTCCAGTCAAACCTAACTTTTTTTCATCCCCTGCCCATTACATTGTCAGAAATGATGGGGCAAATGCAGTTATTACACTCACTTGGGTCATGACATCTAACACTGAGAATTGTTTGGCCATCACTCCTTGGCAGGCATTATTGTCTCCCAGAAATCTGGAGTGGGATCACTGAAATACTAACCACATGCAATCTCCCTTACATACTAAGGCCAGACTTCTCTTTTTTCCAGTGGCAAAATGAATTTCCTGAGATACTCATGCTGTGAGAGCACTTAACTTTAGAGGCCTGAGGCCTAAAGTAAGATTCAGACTTTCTGAGGTTATTTCTTCACTGCAGAATTATCTTGAGCACCATTTCTCTGGTCCACACAATCCCTTTTTACACCTGAGTTCAGTAATGCTTTCAGCCTGGGCTAACTTCTCTGCCTAAGGCTGGTGGCTTAAACCACTATCCAGGAGAGACAACACTCCACAAGGAGAAAAGAGGGAAGGCGTTTGGAGCACTGCTGGTCCTTGAGTTCCTTCCCGCAGGTTTCCCAGATAAAATGGAAGACTACCCCTTCCATGGTTGGGAAGAATTACAGATACTCAATTTTCTACAGCACATAGGATTTTTTTCCAGAAATGCTGGCAATGCAACGCAGCACAGGATGTGTGAGAAAGCAATCACCCAAGACAGGTTTTGTAGCGTGGCTGCTCCCCTTCACTGCAGCTAAGTGGATTCCGGTGATTTAACTCCATGGTAAGGATTTCTCCTAAGACGTCCTCTCTGGGGCTTTCCAGGGACACAAACAATCTCCTCATCAATTCAGGTTGGCTGCTTCTGTGTCATACAACCAGGGGCAGCACCTCTTCTGACTCAGCCACACCTTTGTCCATTAACTCAAGGCATTCCCAAAGGTTTTCTTACCATCCTCTCCCATGGCTGGTAGTGTGCCAAGTGAGGTGTAAGTGCTGTCCTCTTCTCTCCCCAGCTTGCTTATTCTGCGTTTCCTGGCCCCCAGGAATGTGCACTGCAAACACAGGCCTGCAGAACAAATCCAGCCAGAGTGAAGGATTCAAAGGCAGGATTGTGTTGTATTACTTCTCCCTTTCTCTCATCCTCTTCCTCCCAAGCTTGTCCAGGAATCTGCTAGCTAGGTTCTCCAGCCTTCTTTTTCTTCATGAGAGAGCACATATGAAAAATCTCAAGATGTTCACAGAGAAGGACTTTAGAGCCTCCAAGTATAACCCCAGCTTTCTTGAAAAGAGTCACACATCATAAGCTCCTGCTATGCAGAGGAAGGTTGGCTCAGATTTAGTGTGAAACAGCACTAACTGCACTGCTTACAGACTGCATCAGCCCCACTTGCGCTCCTTTTTTTCTCCCTAGAACCTACACTTTTTTATATCCAACGTTTGTGCACAGTCCAGACAGAGAACAGCTACTGCTTGAAGGGGAAGAGCAAGTCTAATGACATGGAGACTTGTCTCAAGCAGGGCTATGAGACCCTCATTCTGCCTCCCACACATATTCCTAAGGGTTTGGCAAAAGGCTGAACAACCCTGGCCCAAGAAGAGGTGGCCAGTCCCTTCCTTGCAGCTGGGGCATCTGCTGTGTTTGGAGCTGTGCTTTCTTCATGTACTTGTGGGGTCACATTGTAGAAGTGGTTGGTGGAAAAGGAGGAGCACAGGCAGAAAATAAATGGCAGAAGTGTGTGTAAACCAGAGGGAGATGGTACATGCACAGTCCCTACTAATGTGTCCCTACTAATACACTGAAATCTTTCTTGGGAAAGGGAATACTTTCTTCTTGTATGTCTTCAGTATAGGGATTAATTGGAGGCAAGCCTGGGACATTCAAGGAATAACCAGTACTCTTTTGCCAGTGTTGACAGCAAACTGAGCTCTGTGTGTGTGTGAGTGCAGATCTTCTGGCACTTCAGTTTTTTCCAAATAGACCTGAAGAATACCTAAATCATTTAATATAAAATTTTACTGGTGACTTTCTGTTTCCCCGACCTCCACTTCCATACTGAGAATGTCTGTAAAGGACCTCTGTTTTCCAACTCATCAAAAAGTTTTCAGCAAGTTTTATGTGATGACCTATTCCTAATCTAGCCACACTTCCATCCTAAACAAAATAAAAAGATGATGTGCAAATGCATATTTAATTCTGCCTCCTTTTAAACCCTACTGTATCTTCTCCCATGCAGTCCACCTTTGTACTTACAGCATCCATATCCTGCTCCGGTGGGACTAATGGTGCAGGGCCTTTATTTGTGCCAGCCATCCACTGCCTGAGCTTAGCTTTGACTTCGTGTATCTTCAAAAACTGACACTTCCTTTTGCAGTTCCTACAGCCCCACCAAGTCCACTCAAAGGCTGTCTTTAGCAAACTGTTTCCAGACCTGAGTCATGTTTAGTACCAGCTAGGATGACTCTCCCTTTTACCTCCAGCCCTGGTGACTGGAGGAATGAGCATGCATGGCCACTCTCCTGCACAAGGCACACTGCCCACATGTGCCTGGGCAAACACCACTGCTCACTCTGCTCTCTTGCCTTATTTCCCATGCCCCTCCAGAGGGAAATCAGGGAGAAGTGTCTAAGGTGAAGTCCCAGTTGTACTTTCACTCCCTGCTGAGTGTTGCTGTGTACATGTGTGTGCACTCACAGGTGAATCTGTACAGACTGACAGGCTCAGAGAAGAGCAGTCTGAAAGGAAAGCTAGGGCTTCTGTTCTGTAATCCCACCTCTCACCCGTTCTTCTGGAAAGGTCTTGTCCCCCAGTTTCCCTCCATTCAGGGGTAGCTCCAAAGCCCTTGGGAAATGAAAACCTCTGCCTCCTGTGTGTCCTCATGTGAGACAACCCCTGCCATCCACCCCCTCCAGAGGTGGCCTTGGCTTCTGCGTACAAGTTCCCAATCTCTGTGTACCACTCATGTGCCCTCTCTCCACATTCTTGCTTCTACTGTAGCCATAGCCAGTAAGCCTTTCCATGACGTTTCCCATCTGAGACCAAGGGGAGGCTGGGGGAGAGGGTGATGCAGAAGGGGAGTAAATTTGGGGGTATTTTTTTTCCTTCTTCATTTTGTGTCAATGTACTGAGCTGACATGAAAGACAAAACAAGCACTATCTCTGCGGGGCCACAGACGGGATGGGAGGGGTGCCTACCTCAGTGATGGCCAAAACTTGGCCTCCACACATTGGCCTGCATCCCTGTTCTTGCTGCTGAGAATTTGGGCCTGGCCACCTGAAACCGAGAGGCAGAGGCTGGATTTGCCGAAGGCCCCTGGCCCGCCTGACCAGGCTCTGGGGAACTCTGATATGGTTTTGGGGACTGGCTGAGCTCCACCTGGAAGGGTGCTGGTGTAGCAGGGGCAGAAGAGGCCATTTCTGTTCTCCACAATGGCTCATCCAGCGTGGTGGCTGAGCGGGGCATGAGCACAGTGGGTGCCAGGCTGCTTGAGGCTGGCATGGGAGCTGGAGTGGAGAAGCGACGAATCTCCTGGGTCTTGGCTGTTTTCACAGGGACCTGCTTGGCTGCCATGAAGGATGAGCTAGCCTGTGGGGTTGGCTGACCAGGAGAATTCTGAGTGCTGGGGCTTGGGGGATCCCCAAAACAGAACATGGCTGACTTTAACTGATAGGGCTGGTGGCGCATTAAATCAATGACCTTGATCCCTGATTTCTGGCCAGGTGCCTTCTTCACTTTGCTCTCTGCTTTGCTAGCCTGAGATTTACTGGCTGCCAGGGGATAGAAAGGGGAGTGCATTGGGTTGTAAGCTATTGGAGGGGGAGCCCGGATGTTGGGTGAATATTTCCAGGATGAGGGTAGAGAAGGGGAAGGAGAGGGGGTCCTGGGCTTGGGTTCTGGCTTTGGTGTTGTCTCTACCACAAATTTGTCCATGCGGCTCTGGCGTTTGGCGAAGAGCTCTGCCCCCTTGCCTTTAAGCTGAGGCATGTCCTGGGTCCCATTTACCAGTCCAGCATCTGGCTTAGGAGCCACTGGAGGCGGGGTCTTGAACTTGCGGCCCGAGGACTGCATGAAGTTGCAGGCCTCAGCACCCAGGCTGAGGAAGTCTTCCTCAGGCCCAGACTCAAAGCCTGCCCCAGGGTGGTCACCCTTCGGCTTCTCATCCAGGTTCTGCACCAGAGACAGGAGCTCAGGGTTGGGTGAATTCTTCTTCTTCTCCTCAATCTTACTGAACATGGGTTTCTTGTTGCCCCGCCGGCGAGCCTCCTGCAGGATGCCTGTGCGGGGAGCTGGCACAGCAATCCTCTGCTCCCTGGAGGTTAAGGGCTCCGAAGGAGGCCGTGGCATTGCTGGAGTGATGGCAGGAGAAGGCTGCTTTGGCACAGGGGAACTGCTCCTCATGTGCTGAGATGGTGCTGGACTAATATACAAAGAAGAAGAGGCTGTTCCGTGGACTCGTGGCTGGGATGCTGCAGAGGCCACATCTCCTCCTGGCTTTGAGGGAGTTGACAGAAAGATAGAGGTGGTGGATGTCCGGGCAGTGTTGGCAGAAGGCTTAGTTTCTGGACAATTTCCTCCTTTTGGCTGTGACTCCAGGGGTGATTTTGGCCTTCCTGGTGCAGGGATATAGAGAGATGTGGAAGAGCTGACTGCACCACGGTGTGTTGGCACTTGTGCATTGGCAGGAGCCGGAGAGGAGAAAGGGGGAACCACTGTGCTTTGTTCACTGATATTTTCACTGGGTTTTTTGGGTGCAGATGGTTTGAAGATGACAGAGGATGTTGCTGGGCGTTGGCCAGAAAAGCCAGGAGTAAAGGGTCTTGCAGACCTGTTGAACATGCTTGTTGAGTTTGCAGAGAAAGGGTCAGGGGTGCTTGAGGGAGGCAGGAATAAAGTGGGGCTAGGAGAAGCCAGGAGCTGAGTGGAGAGGGTGGCTGGCTGCTTGCTGGGCACTTGCATACCTTCCAGGTGGATGCTGAGGGGCATGCTGTCTGCCTTCTCCTCTGGCACAGGCATATCTCCGTTCACTGTGCCCTGCTTTGGCTGGGCAGCTGGGGCAAGCTGGGGGCTCTTCTGCGCTGGAACTTTCTCTACTGTGTACTTCCCAGCCCGTTCCCTCTGCTGCTCAAATAATCGTGCTCCTTTACCTGAGGCCTCACTCAAACCTTTCTGCTTCTCTTCCTTCTGTTCAGTGTCAGACTTGGACTTTTCAATGTCTAGGTAAGTGTTGTCCCAGTCTGAGTGATTAGTTAGGCTTCGGGCGTCAGAGAAACCTTCCTCATCAAATTCAGACTCACTAGTCGGAAACACTCCGTCTTCCTCCTCGTAGGAGCGGTCCTCGTCAACACTCCCAAAGCTTACCAATGTATACTTCTTAGCCCTCTGCCTGCGCTTCTTAAACATCAGCACCCCCTTGGAGTGGGGGTTGGGTGCATCTGTCAGCAGGGATGCAATGGTTCTGCACTTGGTTTTGGCTTCTTTCACGTTCTTCTCCTGGATGCTCTCGTGGCGGTGGAGCTCTGAAAGGGAGAGGAAGAGTCAATCTCAGCTCAGCAAAAGGCTGGGTCAGCAAAGGTGGACAGTCATCTGGCTACAGGTGTTCTAGTGCCCACAGGAGGAAACATACTCACACCCTGCCTGTCTTTTTGTTTCCTGTTTTTGCTGATGATAGTGTCTTTAGGAACTGTTGATAGAAACCCAAGAGCAGTTTTGTCTTTCCCTGCAAACACAATAGAATTGGATGCAGGTGTGGAGAGGGAACTCTTCTAACTCTGATGGCCAGTCTGTTTCCTCATCAGACCTGGGATTTCCTGTTTCTGAAGGACAAGGCCAAGAGTTCCAACCATTTTTACAGAGCATGACTTTGCTCCTGGGAACTTTTACCATTTACTTTTCACCCTGAAGGTGGAGCCCTGCTTTCTGTAGACTGACCTCCTACCATATAGAGGACTCCCAGGAACAAGTAATCTCTCTGGCCCTGAGAGTTCAGGAGCAGCCACTGCTACTGTTAGCACCCATGCATGTGCTCAACAGCTGACATGCTCTCCAGGCACAGCCAGGCTTCTCTTGATCTGAGCCCTGCAATGCCAGCTGCAGTCAGAGTGTTGTGCACCAGCCTTGTGTGTAGGGCTGTTCACTGCTCTGCAGCAGCCTTGCCACCACAGGGGGCAAAGGAGACATGTTTCCACCCTGCTGGCGTCCCTTCCCTGTGCCACGTGCTCGGCAAGGAAGAAGAGTATTTGCTCCTGAGCAAGAGTCCTACACCTGCACAACTAATCAGCCAGGCCAGAAGGAACGGACTTAGACAGGCTTGCTTGGAAAAGACCAACACCTCTTGGGACACTGGCATAATCATTTTCTACCTGCTCTGCCAGCCCAGCAGTCAGTAAAGCCCCAGGGAGGAATGTTGTGTTCTCTGTCTTTGTGTGCAGGGAAAGCAGGCAGTGAACAAGATTCAATAGTTAAACCAAACTTGGCTGCATTAAGGAAAGTATGGACATGCCTTGAATCAGTGTTGAAGTGACAGAAATCAGCACTAGCCTTGCACAGAAAAAAGGCTCACATACCTAAACCATAGACAATTTCTGTTTTGTTTCATTTGATCCTTTTCCTTACTCCCACTGTCTTTTTCCCAGCATGATAGTTCAGATGAAACAATCATCTACTGTCTACATCTAATAATTGTCCAAAAAATGTGTAACACCTTGCCCAGACCTGACATTCTCAAGAAAGAGGTAAAAAATTATGCCCTGCTGAAGAGGGAAAAGGAGAGAGGGAGAGGGAAAGGGAGAGGGAGAGGGAGAGGGAGAGGGAGAGGGAGAGGGAGAGGGAGAGGGAGAGGGAGAGGGAGAGGAGCTTCAGGCAGTGATAAGAATAGTGTTAGCTCAAGAGATGATGAAGCCACTCAGTACTCTCAGGATCTCACTTCTGACTATTTTAGCACAAAGCATTTATTCAATGGGAACCTCCTAATGTGGCAAAGTGACCTGCAGTGGGGGACAGAGAGGTTAGCTAAGAAGTTTACTAGTTTTCCTGAGGACTACAGATGTCTCCCAAAACCTGGCTAGGCTGCACAATTGTGGTAAGTATCATCATTCTACATTACATCAGTAACCACAGCAGAAAGAGCTTCCCCCTCCCACCCCATGCTGAAAGTAAGGTGTTGATTTGCAGAGTAGTCATCCTTCCAGGAAGCTCCCAAGGTTTGCAGACAATCCATAGCACATGCTGCTGCTTTGGGATTTCAGAAAGGGGACTTCTGTAGTTTGAGATCACCTCATTTGGATCCACAGTCCATTCCTCTCCTTTGCACCCAGAAAACTGGAAACAGCAAAATCAATACTGAAAAAATGGGTCACTATTTGTATTTGCATTTGCAAAATGAAGGCTCTCTGCAAAACATTCCTGACAGAATGACTCCACCTTGCTGAACCAAGACTCAAGTGGTGTCCAGGTTTTTGTGTAGCCTTAGTGCTCTTCAGGACAGTCATAGACTTGCCCTCAAAGACCTGCTCTCCATGATGGAAACGAGCTACAGTCCCTGAAGGTCTGTCCACTCCACTTGCAAATCTGTATGCATGTGTCTCTGGGGTTTGTTCACAATGGAGGAAATTAGGGAGGTTGCTACAAGTATTCTTGCTACAAGCTACTACACCTCACCTGGTGGTATTTTGTTTCTAAATTTACAAGGAGAAAGAGCAGCACTACAGAATCTTAGTTGAGTGCAGAATAAGCTCTGGCCCCGGAGTGACTCGTGGGAGAGTTTCTGACATCGGGAACGAACAGCCAGGGAGCTGCACCATCCAAGGGGACTGTCTGCACATCCCCTTCTGACAGCAGAGTACCGTGAAAGTGTCAGCTCTTAAGTTTGGACTAGCCAATACTGTCAGAGAAATTATAACAGTAGACAGTCTTGGTTATAACTCCACCATGTCCTGGCTTAGCATTAACATCCATGTACAACTTCCCCAGAAAGCTGATCTGAACTGCCCTGTGCTCTGAAGCAGCTGGCAAGTGAGGCCTTCTGGGACCTGCTGCTCACCTCCCTCTTCTCTTTTTCCTACTTTCCTCATCATCAAAGGCTAAAGCACATAACTAATTATACCAATCCTCCCAACAGAAAAATGATCCTGCTATTGAAGCTACAATCTTTCACAGCAGTTTAAGAAAAAAGAGAAAGAGAAATCTTCCTAAGATGACTTGTTGAAGGTAAAGAGTGAAATCAGAATAGTCAAGAGAATAGGGGAAGTAGAGTAGAGTAAAAAGGAGAGAAAAGGAAAGAAGGAAGAAAGGAAGAGAGAAGAGAAGAGAAGAGAAGAGAAGAGAAGAGAAGAGAAGAGAAGAGAAGAGAAGAGAAGAGAAGAGAAG
>JAWWEV010000169.1:15324373-15356619 GCA_035583235.1 Hafferia zeledoni | reverse complement strand
GAAGAGAAGAGAAGAGAAGAGAAGAGAAGAGAAGAGAAGAGAAGAGAAGAGAAGAGAAGAGAAGAGAAGAGAAAAAATAGCAAAGTGGAGAAATTTGTACCTGCATAAGGCTGATCCAAGCTTGAGAAGGCAGAGTCCAGACCTGGAGAGCTGGGCATGTCACAAAGCCCGTTTAGCTCACAACTCCCCATAAACAGAGAGAGAGGCAATGAGAGAGGAGCAAAGCAGTTCCCTGCTGGAGTCGAACCAAAACTCTGAGATGTCCAAGCCCTTTCCTATCAGTTCCACAAGCCTTTTAAAGCCTCTCTTTTGTCTCGTAGGCATTGCTGCTGAAAGCCATGAGGTCATTTTGTCTATTTTTGTCTTTGTAGCTTCATCACCGAGCAGTGTGATGGACATTGTCACCTGGCACTTAAACACCCTCCTTCTTTCTCCCACCCTGTACTCTGTGTAAGGAGAAACTCCTTTTTTGTTTGTTTTGAAGAAAATATACTCTATATTCTTGCAGATTCTTTGGTGCAAGCTTCAGGTTAGAAACATGCAAGCTTCAAGTTAGTGTTACCAATGCCTTGATGTCCAGAATTTCTGTATCAAAGAGCCCTTCAAAGAGATGAAACTAACACAGTGCATGTGTTCAACATGGACTGGCAGAAGAAACCCACACAGGAGGAAAGCAACTTTCCTGGTGTGAAACCCTCAGAGAGCACCCAGCTCCAGGTAAACATAAGGGAGAAAAGAGGAAGGAGAACCTTTCTTTTTGTGCATATATTAATTTTCTTCCACATGTAAGGAGAACTGGTACCTGATACAGATTTCTGTTGTGTACCAAGACTGGGGAACATTTAAGAGAGGAGCATTAGGATCCTGGGTGACTGCAGTGAAGTTGCTTAGTTGAATTAAAATAGTAGAAGCTGTTACCTACACAACTGGAGAGTGTGGCTGTGCCCAGGGAGGGTATGGAGTGTTTAGAGGCCAAGGAGTGGTGTTTTGGCATCACCATTCAAAGCTCGAGCAGTGGAGTCTGAGAGGTGTTGAAAGATGAGGTGCTGGTAGTGAGGGCTGTAATGGACAGGGAGGAAGGGAACGGATGGTGATGGGAGTCTGCAAATGTCTGCAGTTGTGGCCTGCTCAGCATCTCCCCACACTTTGCCTCACTGCCTCTATTTGTACTCAAGCAATAGCTCCTGTGAGAGAACCCCAGAACCGTGGCCAAGGGACACTGTCCTGTGATTCTCCCTCCCAGCAGCCCCAGCCCCTGCAAGTCTGTAGCCTCAGACTCAAGCAGACCATCTCCAGTGTTGGTGAGTCTAGAAAAATCAAGTGTGACCATGTTTTCTAAAATCCACAGCCATCACTGATGCCAAGACAACTCCCACAGGCAACGTTGCTACAGGGAGACCTGTCACACACAGGCTCTTACAGCAACAGCAATAGAAGTGGTTCAATCTCTTCTTTGGTGAATATTTATACATGTAGGGACACATTCTCTTTGGGAAAACCTTTCAATATCTGATACATACAGTTGGAATGGAAATACAGCTCTGTATCTATTAAGAATAGTCAAATGGAATAGATAGAAGAGTAAAAGAAAGAGTTGTAAACCTCTCATGAATTCTGATTGTGTGATGCATAATTTCTATAGAATTTTTTTGTCATCATTTAAAGCACTTATGTTCCCACTAAATTTTGTTGGAAAAATCCACAAAAGGAAAAATTTCTGTTAAGCAAAGCCTACAAAGATTTTTCTATGAACTTAATTTAACAAAATTTCACTGAAATGAAATCAATTTTGTTACTAATTACAGTAAAGAGAAGTGTAAAAAGGATAAATCTTTTCAAGATTAGGCCTTATGAAAAGAATCACTTTAATGTATGCTCAGGAAAACTACTGAACAAGCAATCTTATGTGACGACAGATAGTGTTCATCTTCTCTAGGAAACAAACAATGGTAAATTTTATTACCAAAGTTCAAATTCTAGAAAAAACATTACCATAGAAAATAAGCACTTTGCTAATTTCAGAGATAATAAGCCAGTTCCTCTGTGATGAAATGCTACTTTTCTGCTATTTTTTTCACATGGGCTCACCTAGAATTTTGTTCTTCGAGCTATTTATGTTAGACAAGGTCATTTTTCCATGGCTAATGTTGCAAATATCTCAGTAAGTCATTAGAGGCTATACACATCTCATACTTTTCATACCTGGAGTCCTTTCAAAATAAGATTTGGATGGGTTATATTGACCTTCCAAGTATTTCCCTGCTGAAAGCTTCAACCTTTCAAGCTTTGATCAGTGTTTAAATTGCAAACAGTTAAGAAGAGGAGTATATTTTCTTTTACTTAGAAGAAGTGGTAGAGCTCTCAGGATAGAAAACACGTTTCTCATTCTTGGATATTTGCACACTTCCATCACATAATCTGTGCGTAACATAAAACAGATATGGCTTCAGGTCCAATTTAGGACACTACAGGCAAATGCCTCAGTCCTACTCAAGTCTGCAACACTTAAGCATGTATCTGAGGTTAAATAGTTAAATACTTGTCAAACCAGTATTTCTTCTTAAATGACTAGTGATTTTAAGTGTCCCAGTGAGACACTGCCCCACTGCAATCTCCTGGTTTTAGAAAAACAGAAATCACCTTTCTGACAGCCTATGGGAACAAACCATGCCCAGTCATTTTGTAAATTTTTGACCTTTCTTAGCCACGCTGCTCTTGAATAGCTCTGTGAGGCAGAGAGGGTGTGGAGACATCACTGTGCATGGCTGCAATATATTAGTCTCATGATATCCTGCTGGAGACTTGAATAGCTTGTTCATTTAAAAAGATCTCCCTCAGTTAAGAGAGTTTGCCTTTCTTCCTGAGCTGGATGTAAAAGCGTCCTCAGTGCAACAGATAGCAGACATGGCCAGTTTTTGTGTGCTAACTGCTCACTCTTGGGCCCTGGATATTGTCTGTGTGGTGTTCTGCAACAACACAGCCAAATTTCTGCCAAAGGAGAACTTCCTCTTGGCAGGGCAGCACCTGTTGAATGCACTAGTCCTTTGCAGTTTTAGCCCAATTTCCTAAGAAAGGTTTATGCAGTCATGCTGCATGTCTTTTGATTTACCCATTTCATGCTAATAGCTTTTGAGTCTATTTGCTAATTTTAAGAGTCTGAAGTCACAAAGATACAATGCTCCTACAGGTTTACATGCTCTTACAGGTGGCTCAGAAAAGGTGAAGGACCCCACCACAGAAGCCTGAGCACAGTCTCAATTAGGCATCAAAAACTGAAGAACACACACAACAGAGAGACTATGCATTCTCATTTTGAATGTGAGAAATCACATAGATTTGCATTTGCTAGACATGAGAGAATGAGATATCAAATACAAAACATAAACTAAAAGGATGCCAGGATCTGCTAATTCTGCTGCTCACAAAATGTCTAATGTCTGACAGCAGGATACCACAGGTTCATCGTCTCTTTGTCCTTCAGTGTCTCCAGCATCTACTAGTAGTAATACAGACAGGTATATGCTCACCATCTGGGTATGTGGACTTCAATCCTGTAGCACTTGTCATATATTCTTGTTACCCCATTGATTTTAGTCCTTTTCTGCAGCTATTCAAGTTCCTACTACATTTTAAAATCTAGCCTTTCATGTGAAAACTGTATACCTTCCATGTGTTATGTCATCTGCTGATTATTAAACAGCAATCTCCACTGAATCCCCAGGCCATCCCTCGAAAATGATATCACTGATATTTCCTGTTACTGCTTGCTAAGTACAACAGTCAAGAGAAACAAAACACATTTACAATACTTCACTAGCAGGAATTGGCAGCTGAAAAATCAGATAGGAAGACAAAAATGGTGTACCTGACAAGACTTTTGAGCTCCTCAGTCCAGGTAACCCACCTCCCTCCCCTGTGTCCCCCACACACCTGGGTTTCTGTGGGAAGAAAGACCAGAGAAAAGCTGCAAGGTGTCTCAGCAGGGTTCCAGTTCCCAACAGTGGCAGTTTCAGGGCTGTGGTGTGCCCCACAGCACATACTGCTTGTTCCGTCTAGATGCAGCCAGAGGACAAGATCCACTGACAGAAGAGAGGAGGGTTGGGATTTTTAATCATCTGTCTCCTTGCCAGTCATATAACATTGAGGTGGAGAGGACCTTTGATTGACGTGTTTAAAGCTCCATGGGTGAAAATATAGAGGTAGTCCTGTTAGATTCAGAAGCCCAGTGAAACACTACTACCAACTTAGCCAGTTAGCTAATATGACATCATGAACCATTAATAGTTATGTTTTCTGTTCTATTCTTAGCCAATTGTGCAGTCACCTTACAGTAGTCCTATCTCATCCATATTTCTCTCTGGAAATGTCATGTGGAACCATATCATGTATCTTAGAGAAGCCAACATATACTGCGTCCACCTTATTTCTTTAGCCATGAATTCATATCTTATGGAGCAGGTCAAAGACTCTTTCTACTTTTTATTAGTCCATATTGATTTTACTGTTCATTTTGTTTTCCACAAAGTATGCTCAAAAGAACTACTACATACACCTAATTGTTATTAATTCTTTTCTTATCCTTAGAGCCTGATCCTGAGAGTTGGTAGAAGGGTATATTCTTGCTCTCTCTCCTTGAAACCCTTCCATTATCCCAGGGTATTTACCAAGGACTGAGGACCATTCTGATACAATTTTCATTAATTCCTTACATTTCACTGTTATGGAGAATACAATTCAGCCTTGTCCTTTCAGTATAGTCAGTGTGCCAAGATATGCTAAATCTACTTGTCCCTGTTTCTGCTCCTGTTTCTTTCAGACAAAGAGGTAGATTCTTGGTTATCATCAGTGATAGATGCACTGATGACAGTGAAGCTTTACACATTTCACAATAAACTGATCTCCCTTCCTGCGATGGATTTAAGTGAAACTGAATAACAATTATTTGCCAGGTTGACAGTTTTCTCCTTTCTAGCTATAATCATCTCTCACTTCTTTTGAGAAATGACTGATGTTTAATTACCCCTTGGGAAAGTTTTTTTATGCCTCACCCTTTTATGCCTCTTCCTCATCCATGACTATCACTTTGTCTCATTTTAGTGTTATCCCTGAGCAGACTTGTCCAATCCTTGTCAAGAAGTCCCATAACACTTTCAGAACTGAAGGAAACAACTGGACAGGGAAAGGGATTCCCATTGCCTGTTTACATTATGATTTCCTTCCACTCAGCTCTCAGAATCCTGGAACCTAAAGCTATCAGCTTGGCTAAGACAGTCTGTGGGGTCATATATACAGTTGTTTCAGTGTGATTATTGCTGTAATCACCTTTGAGATCTGTATTACTGGCAAAATTTTTGGTTAATCCCATTTTTCCCCATCAGGCTTTCACATCTTAAGTCAGAGCAGAAGTGCATGTGCTAGGACAGGCTGTGTTAACTTCATGTATGTGGCAGCATAGTCCGAAAAATGACTTGCTGGGGCTCTGCGAGGACCATGGAAGTGTGAGCTCGGAAGAGAACTGCTGACACTTTTCACCAGCAGCAGGATGATGAATTACCTCTGATCATGTCTGAGAACTGTGACCCAGACTCAGAGTCTCTGTGCTGACAATAATAATGTTGGAATAACTGATAGGTCTAAAAAGATGCCCCAAATGATATCTCACATGGTGGAAATACTAGGACAAATGAGAGTATATACTTTTTCATTTCAGAGATCATAAAATTTTCTTCCATATATCTTCAAATACTAAAGATCTTTTGCCTCCCATAGAATATTATATACAGCTGAATTTATCTTGAGTTAATACACGTTCAGCTAAATCCATGTCTCTGTCAGGCTCTGGGGCAGCAGATGTTCCAAGGTGGAGCACAGCAGAACATTATCAGCCTTGCTTCCAGTGCTACAACACACAGCATCCTCACTGAAATGGTGGACAAGAGAGATGCCTGAGGATCAATGCTGGAGGTCTCCAGTAAGAATAATTGAGGAAGATGGCCAATTACTTGTGACAAATTGTTAGATGGTTCAAGAAAGAAGGAAAAATACATCCAAACTAGCCAGGATGGACAATACTAGTTTATAATTTCTGTCTTCTGCCCAAACTGTTAATGCATCATCCTGAAAATCATCTCTGTGCTTTTGGTAGAAGAACATATACTGAAGGCACCAGCTCAAAAGCCGTACTGAAGCCTAAAAGTAGAGAAAGAGGGCTCTAGATTCTCAGAGTTTCTCTAACTGTGGTCTTTGACAAATGCCTTCCAAGCAGCAGAGAATTCAAAGCTGAATGTTAGTTATAAGTGGGGTATTCTTAAACAAACGCGTACAACTAGACTGCATACAGCAGTGTATGTAAACTGATTTCCCAAGTGGATGCAATTTCCAAGCTTAATGTGTGCTGAAGTGAGATCAGACTCTCCATCTGTGATCAACCATGGAAGCTGTTGTCCTTGTTTTCCTAGTGGCCAGCTGCTCACTGAGTTAACAAGGGCCAAGGGTAATTCAGAATTGCTTCATACTGCTAGAAACAGACTTCCTGTAAGATCAAGAGTTCAGGGAATTAATTTTAATCTCCTGGTCTGAGCAGAATGCTTTTCTATTTTACTTTAAAGCAGGTAGGATGGGGCAGTTGACTACTATCCTAAAACTTTTGGTCTCCTAGACTGCAGTGAATGGCAAAACCATTAAGTTAGTCTAACAATCAGTAACTGTGGTCATTAGAGTCACAACTGTCAAAGCCAAAAGCCAAGTAGAAAATGTGGTGTAGTAAGTTCAAACTGCCACTCAGGAACTTTATCTGATTGTACTGATTGTATAGGCTGAGAGATGCCTTGCTGCACTCACCCTCTCTGCAGAGAAACGTGACTGCAGTCACTCTTAGAAGAGGTAATCTGTGTGACCCTCTGATGAATAGGCCACTTATTTATAAGCATCCTATTTTTTCAAGTGATGCTGCTGTACATCCACTTAAACAAGGATTTCCTCTTCTGATATGGAATGTAGTACCTTTGATGACTCTGCACAGGCAGCCAGGCCTATATAAAGCAGAGGAGGAAATTTTCCCACCCATTTTTCCCTGCCTTCCCCTACCATATATGGAGAGACTCTTGAGTTGTAGGAACTAAAAATAGTCCAGAGGATAAGTTTAAATTGAGGTATTTTGAAGCACTTCTTTCACTGACACAGTGTGATAGCAAGTTAGGAATAGACTGCTGTCCTGGTAGGTCTGTCTTCTACAAGCAACTGGCATTTTCAATGGTGAGAAAGGCTGAGCTCCTTGTCTGGTGAGATGATTTAGGATGGGGTGAGAATACAGTGCACCTCAGAGAGCACAGGTGACTGAGAAGAAGCAACCCTGGCTACAGATGCATCCCAAGCCTCTGAAGGTGGGACAAGAGGAGAAGGACACTGTAGGAGCTATGGGGAAACAAAGAACCTCACAAGCAATTACTTGTGATAACTGTAGTTTGATTCTCCTTGACACAACCTCCCACTTTCTGCTAACCTCTTGAAACTGATTCAGATTGTTCAATTTGTATTTTCTGTCTTGTCTTTTCCTTTTCTTCTGTGCTGTCCAAGTCGCACATAAATGATCTCAGGAACGGATGTGTCTTGGCCCTTTACAGTGATGACAAACTGAGGCCCTAAAGATGCCCAGTTTCCCCAGGGATTAATCACCTCTTTAAAGAGAGCAAGTTACAGTTTTAGCAGGAAGAAAACAAATTTTTACTTTTGTTTCTACAGATTAGACAAAATATTGGTTATTTACAAATAAGGCTGTTCTGTAGTTCATTTAAAATGCAGTAAAGAGTTCCTGTTTGCTGGCCATTGCCTTACCCCATTAAGGAAAACACCAGAGTGCATAGTGGCTACTGGGTAGTGATCAAGACTGAAGTCCTTTTACTTGCAGGACAAGTACCCCCACATTTGGATGGTGTGTGGCTCCCCACAGTGCCCCAGCTGTCAGCACCAGCAATGGCCTGAGTGGTTTTGGAGCAGGCATGTCTAAGTCATGTGTCCTGTGGAGGCTGGAATGATGTATGTGCTTATCCCATAGGCTGGAAAAAATGAGACAATACCAATGTGAAAATAGAGCACGAACTTTGGAAAGAGAGAGGCCCAAACCTCACTGCAAGGGCTGTTGGCTCTCTAAGGAGCACCAAAACCTTGTGTCTTTGTTGGGGATGAAATAGCACAGTTCAGCAGCCGGTGACATTCAGGGCATCATACGGTGGCACCAGCAACTGCTGCCCCCTCTATCCTGTGCCTGTTTTGCTCCACCATGCCCACTGCCAAATCCTGATTTGGGGCTGTTGGTACTTGCCACCTGAGTTCTGCTGAGTTCTGCTCCTGGAGTCAAATCCTTGCCTAGTATAAATAAGTGAGCTCCATTTGCTCCTGTGCTACTGTGACACAAAGCAGGTGTCAGACAGCAGTGCCACTTCCAGCAATTACCATGTAATTTGTACCCTCTAAGCAATGGCAGGGGAAATAGTTGTACTTCTCAGGAGTTGATGGAGTTAATGCAAAAAATACATTCATTGGAGAAATTAAAATTAAGATGAAATGAATCAGTAACAATCAGAGCATAAATAGTGATTGCCTGTCATGGTACAATGGGAAAGATGGTAAGGGAGTATGGGAAGCACTTCCTCGTTTCATTGATGATCTAGAGGGCAGTATACAGTCAGCACAGATCAGATTTTCTAATATCATCAGAAATTAAGGAAAATCATACAGAAAAGGGGGGATGATGGCTGAGTCCATTTGCCTATGATCTCAAAAGCTCAGGGCATGCAGTGAGGAAAAAGGTCTAAAGCAGCTCTAGAGATAGGAAATAAAGAACAAAGATACAGATCTTAAGTTTGAGAAAACCCAAGAGCTGACAGCAGTAGCAGTCTCACTGAGATCCTTGCAGGGCAATAGAGCAGTGAAGTCACCTGATGCTCTTGGTGTGCAAAAGAATTATTACATATGTCTGTTCTTGTACTGAGATTTCAGTTATTTGTAAAGAAGTTTGATGTTTCTAAATACTCATCTAGAAATACTGTACCTGCAATTCTGTTTGCCTGAGGTGCAGGGAAAGAGAGGAAGGGAAAGAGAGAGAGTTTCTGTAGCTTAAAAATTACAGTGAAAAATTAGAAAGAATTAAAACAAAGGACAAGAGAAATACCCACAAATTTGGACAAAACATCAGAGCAGGCATGAGAAAATAATACATTCTAGGAAGAAAAGGTGAGAAACCATCTGGATAACAGTCCCAACAAACCAAGAAGGAGGTTTTTACATTCTTATGATGCAGTGGTTGAAGGCATGGCAAGGCAAGGAGGGTGTGCTGAGCAAGTGCACTGGGAATATATTTAGATAGTTAGGGCTTTAAAAGGCAGACATCTAATTTGGTATTCTGAATGATCCTTAAATGTCTACTGCATATATATTGAGCCTTGGGCTCTCATGACTGATAGTCCAAGTCACTTACTGTAGTTAACTCAGATTTTAAAACCTTGCCTAGCTTCTAAACTATGAGCTTGATTTTGCATTCCTGTTTAGCAAAACCCAGGAGTCTCCGTGTCCCAGAGCAGGCTACTGGCTGTGGATATTGCTAAGGAGAGGCAGAGGAACAGAGCTTTAAACTCTGCTGTCTCCATGGGAGCCTAGAGCAGCTGTAGCAGCTGAAGCAATGCTAGCCCAAACATCCTCACCAAGGCTACATCTTTCTGGCAAGAGATGCTCTACCATGTGCCTCCCGTGCCAGTCAGTAGCTTCTCTGCAAGCAGCCTCCCCATGGAGTCAGTGCAGATCAGCAGTCCCACATCCTCCTGTGTTTATACCAGTGTTTATTCCAGGTATAGGTGTTCCTTAGCAATGTTCACCATGTAATGAACACTTTGCATCCCTCTTCCCTACTTGCTTCCTTCCTTCACAGAGTTACTGGCTGCTGAACCTGACTTCTGTTTTAATGGGTGCTGTGCTCCAGCATTATCAGGAACTTTGCTTTCTCATTTACTGCCAAGATCCCTAACCCAAGAAAACACTGAGTTGGCTGTCTGAGTTGCCATCCATGGCAGAGTAACTCTTACATAAGGACACCCATGGCCAAACATAAAACAGAAAGGATGTGAGCACTGGAGGAGTAATAGGAGAATAAAATATTATCTCAATCTGCCGTGCTTCTGGGAACCCTAACTCTAGCTGGAAATATTGTTGCATCACCTCCTGCCATGGGGTATTATTTTGCCATCAGAAATGCTCTGAATAAAATACATAGCTTTCCTGGGATCCTTCTGTACTCATGCTGTCCATGGAAATAAGTCTTGATGTAAAGCAATTGCTCATCCACTGCTAGGGCTATCAGGTGGCAGGGAGCAGCTGAACATGCCTTTCTCAACATTCACCACATGCTTGTACATTATTCAAGGGAAAAAAAATAGCTTCATCTTTGGGGAGGCTGAATTTGCTACTTTCTTACTTGTCCTAAGGAAAATGAGTGCTAGAGACTAGGGAGAAATAGTACAAGGCACCAAGTCATTTACACTGCCTAGGAGGGCCAGACATAAGGGACCCAACTGAGTCTGCCCCCTCAGTGCTGGGAAGAGCAGTAAGACAGTGCAGCCTGATGGAAACACCTGGGTTTGAAAGTTATCTCTATAGGATCCCTTAGGCAGAACAGATAAAGCCCAAGGAAAAGAGAAAAGAGAGGCTTGATAATTGCCTAGCATTATAAGCTGGCCTGAATACAAATGTCTAGCATTTGAAGCAGAGAATCAGATGTTAGAATCCATGTGCTTTATTTCTGATTCAGTCTAGAAATTTTTCTGTGTCTCTGTTTTCCATTCTGTCTCCCAGCTAAATCACTTTTTTAACCCTTCTTTATTTCCAGGCTCAGAGAAGTGTAAATTATTCAATCATAATATACACTGAGGTATTCATATGAAAATAAGGTTTTGGTCACCTTGTTTTTAATACTACTGGATAGATCACAGCTGTGAAATCAGGTAACATCTTGTTCTGCCTTCATGTTTGGCTTTGAAATACCCCATGTGTAGCAGAAACCAGGAAAGATACTCATAACTAAGATCACTTCAGGTCCATCACCTATATACACTACTTTTTTCAGTATTTTATTCCACATGGAAAAGTCTTGATTAACAAGGATTGCACTACAAGGAACTGTTTCAAGAGCTGATCTACCAGCTCCTGCCTGTCCTTGCTAGTAACCTTTCTCTGCCAATATCTAAAAAATGAAAAATTCTAACATAGCTCAACAGCTGCTGCCAACATGGACACCCTTGCTGCGGTGAGTGTCTGCAGAGAAAACATCCTCTCATGCAGACAAGTCCCTCCCTGAGCTGGACAGGGTGAGAGAAATGAATGACTTACTGACGTGACTCTTTTAGGGCTATGTTGACTGAAAATGATTTCTCATCAGTCCTTAATCATGTACATGGCTCTGTTCCCGTGAAGAGCTGAGCTGAACAGGGGGCTCCTTGGGAGCCTCTTGGAACAAGCATCCTGTGCTTGGACACACAGATAGCTAAGGAGCAAACTGAGCTGCCATGAGAACTCTGGAAGGCCAGGGAAATTTAACCCTCAAATTCTTTCCTGACACCATCATGTCATCTGAGTCCTCTTCAGCCCAAAGTGTTGAAGAAACCAAAGACCTCCATGCTGTTTTCATCACACAGAGGTGCTAGAGCACAGCTGGTTGTATGGCTGCAGCTTCTACAAGTGACTCCCAGACCCAGCTGCAATAGAAAGCCCCAGACTCTGCAGGTCTGATTTGACTCTGCTTCTTTGCAAGCTAGAGGAGTTAACCCATTTGCCATTTGCAGGAATTAGGCTTTTGGAAGGAGATCCCGCATAAGAAAAGGGCATGGGTGAGTGGCAGAGTGCAGAGGACTTACTGGCCTGCTTGGCTTTCTCTGCATATGTAGTGGTTAGGTCTTCATCAATTGGATGTTCCACTGGCCCCACCATGGGGATGAGATGGCGTTCTGCTCGGATGGCCTTGGTGGCGTGGGGCAGGAGCATTGCCTCCGGAGAAGGCTCCCGTTCCCCTGCTGATGGTGGCCGCAACTGTCCCTCACTGTCTGAGAAGGGAGTGTCTGTGCGGCTGCCAGGCAGGCAGACAATCTCCCTCTTGGCCACGCCGCCGGAGCTGGCCAGCTCTGCTGCCCCCTGCACTGCAGCCTCGGGCATGCTCTCGTAGCCACTCTGTTCAGACAGGGACACCTCATCCTGAGGTGCATCCGTCTTGCTGGTGGTGCTGTCAGGTGGGGAGCGTGGGCTCTTCTTGCGAGCCCGACGGTGCTTCTCCTGGGCCACATTGTCAGCATCACTGTCTGTCTCACCATAGTAGGCCTCGCTGTCCGGTGGGGAGGTGAGGCTCTCCAGGTGCCTCTGCGACCTCCGCGGCTGCGAGGGCTGAGTGGTGGCCGGGGCTCCTGCTGCTTCAGAGCTGAGTAACTGTGCTGGGGGGCTGAGCAGGGATGGAGGGGTGAGCCCGCGCTGCCCTGGAGAAGGGGAACGCTGGAGCCATGGGCCAGTCTGGTCCCCACCAACTATCCTGTGGGGAGAAGGAAAAGTGGTGAGCGAGGTCTGTTTTGTGGGGCTAAGCTGGAAGAAAACCCTGAGAGAGGGCTACAGATCAAAATGGTGTTTCAAGTGTCTTTCAGGTGGTACAGATGCCTGAATTGTAGACTCCAAGGGCAGACTCATCTCTGACATCAGCTACATGCTCTTATCCTGATTTTCTGCTTCACAACTCTATGGAAACCAGGTATTAAACACTTGAATATCAGAATGCTCTGAGAGCATAAAATACCAAGCCAGCTTAATCAGCTCCCCAGGCATTTCTCCCAGGGAGAAGAATACCTGCATAGCAAGCATTCCCCAGGACAGTGGGACATACCCCTCAGCCTGCTGATCTCCAGCAGGCGACTGGTGGTGCCTCAGCTATCACACCGCTCTCCAGCTGCTCCTGCAGCTGTGACTGTACCATGCAGCTGCATCAGCTCTGTGGATCCTGGCCCCTCCAAACTGCTTTAGATCAGAGTGGGCTCCAAAGAACTCAGTGCTATTTGTTTGCCCTGACTTCTACATGGGAGTAAATAGCAAATACTTAGGGTAAAAAAGCCTAAGTGTTTTTGGGGGTAGGACTCTGGTATCCTGTGATAGGAGACCACCGTGATGTTTGGCCTGCTCACTGTGGAACAGCTTTACAAGTTAGCTACCAGTGCCTGGGGTTTGACAACCATACACAATCATGCCAGCCAGCCCAATCCATAGTGGCATTTGTATGGCAACTTCAAGACTGTAAGGCATGTGGAAGGATGACTGGAGTAGATGCAGGGCAGACTGGGGCAGTCAGCCCTATTGCTGACTGCCAGAGGGAAGGAGAACTGGCTGTGCTCAAGAGTGAGTCTGGATTTCAGTGGCAGTTTGACTCCAGATCATACAGATAGAGCTGGGAACTTCTACCTTCCCTTGTCAGAGTCACCAGGGCTTATTAGAGCTATAAAGGAGTCCTAAGTATTTGCCTTCTGAATATGCATACCAGGAAGCCAGGCAGACAGCATTGCCTCCCTAAAGCTTTGCAATTCATGACTTGGATCTCAGTTCTAAACTGAAAAATTTATATTCATGTCAAATGCAAACCTTTGTCAAAGCTATGAGTGGGACAATTTCTCTGGCAGTTGTTTTTTTTTATATTATTTGTCAGTGTGAACTCTCAAACTCAAAGTTCCACAAGCAATACAGAGTGGTCCTTCCTTTTCTTTAAATACTCAACCCAATAACTGAAAAGCATTATTGCTTGTAAACCAGTTTTCTCTTGTTCTGCACTGTCAGGTCACAGTGTCTTTCCCTCCCTCTTTTTCTGAAACATGCATACTCCAGAGTCATCCAGCTACCTCTCCCTTCTGAATGGGACTGATTAGTGTTTTCTTGGGGAACACAAATATGAAGTGGGAACAGAGATGTGATCACAAAAGCAATATGTAACGATTTCTGCACTACTCCAGGATGAAGTCAACTGGTTATTTCCAAACCATCCAGCGCTGGCTCCCAGAGGGCTGTGGGAAGCCCGCCTTTGTCACTTTTTTAATTCAAAGGGTGCTGATTTTGCCCCATTGGAATTTGCCCAGGCACCTGTTGGCTGCAGATAGACTCTGACGGGGTGAGATAAGGCCTTGGCAAGGGACCAGGAGCTATTCTGGACACCTTGTATAGAACTTACTCATCCCACTTAATCACAGCTAGGGTATAGAGTGAGCACATCAGAAGGCACCAGCGCTTGCCCTAAAGCCAAGAGGAAGATCCTACATGGTTAGCCTTTCCTTCTCTGAGAACTGCCCACCTCTGCCTCTGTCTTATGGGTGTCAGCAACCAGCACTGCTGCCCCTCCTCACTCTCATAGTGCTCTACCTTTTCAGGACTATAGAAAATCACATCTTCCAACCCCCTTCACTAGGGCCTGTTTTTCTGAGGGTGAGTTTTGTATTGGCGGTAGTTTTGACTAGCCAGGACTCCACACAGCTTTGTTGCCTTCATCTTAATATGGTTGTTCATTTACAGCTTGGGCCATATCCAGCATGCACTGAGGCACTAGGTTATCTTAGCACAGGGAGAATGAGGAATGTTACTGGGGCAATTTTGGTGCTTAAATTTGAGCCTGATCTCCAGCATTCTGCTGAATTAGAGACTAGCAGAGATATTTCTTCCTGTAAAAAGGAGAACTCAGCCATATGCCTCTAATCTTTGTGGAAGTCAGTTCACAGACTCTTGGACTACAACACCCTTCTATAGTAAATACTTGGGTAACCTTGTCTTTGCTTAATTATTCATTGTATAATCAAATCCATTTCTACAGAACAGTTATTTAACCAGAACAAACCAGAGCCTCTCTTCCTTGCTGCCATGAACTGCTCTATGGCATCTACTTGCTTGAAGCCTAAATAGCTCATTCTTTGCAGCACAGCCCTCACACTGCAAACATTTCCCTTCACCTGGAGGGGCGAGGGTGTCTGGGGACACTTCAGCCCCAGGGCCAGCACCAAGACAGGGTAAAACATAGAGATGACCACATGTTAGCCATGGAGAAGTCCTCCTAGTCCTCCCACCTTGCAATTTGGCAAAACCAAGGGCTTCCTGCCTGCCTTCTTTCTGCAAGGTGTGGAGAGCTGCTGTGCTGGATGAAGCTGCCCTGCAGTCTGTACTGTCACAGCACTGGCATGTGGGTGCAGGTTACCTTTTCACACGGATGTTGAGCATGCCATTGGAAGAATCGATGATCTGCATGGCATTAGCATGGGAAAGGCCAGCACACGACTTCCCATTGATAGATACTAGCACATCATTTTCCCACAGACCTCCACGGCATGCTTTGCTTCTCTTCCGGATCTGGAAAAGCAGGAGAAAGGAGAGAGATGAAGGAAAGAACAACAACTATTTAGTTTAGTTGCTTGTCTCCTGCTGTCTCTTCTATTGCTCTGTCCCTGACAAGACATAGTAAGCCTAAGACTACTGTCCTGCTAGAGTGGAAAACTAGTCTTCCTGGATAAG
This sequence comes from Hafferia zeledoni, assembly GCA_035583235.1. Classification (NCBI taxonomy): domain Eukaryota; kingdom Metazoa; phylum Chordata; class Aves; order Passeriformes; family Thamnophilidae; genus Hafferia; species Hafferia zeledoni. The sequence goes on along the minus strand of JAWWEV010000169.1, from coordinate 15,341,061 downwards.
CCCTGGCTGTGGTCTCTGCATTCCTGTTAATTCCAAGAACCACTCTGCTGAGAATAGGCCTGACTTGATCACCAACCCAGCTTGAGTTTTTCAGTGCACATGAAAGACTCAAGAACTTCTACATGCTCTTCTCCTCTTGCTTCCTAAGTTGCTTAGGTAGCCTGTGTTTCAGAGGGGGAACAGAAACTCTTTTCAGACTATGCCTGTATATGATGTGTCCTTGTGCATGCTCCTGCTGTGCTTCCTTGGTATGATCCCTGGCACTCATGCAGAGACCCTACAGGTACCATCCTCATGGAAGCTGACATTGGGGAGAGATGGTGGCTCTGTCATGAAAGAGGCACTTTCTGCTGTTAAGCATTCCTGTTCTAATGGCTTTGGCCAGTGTATTTCTGGACATCTGCATCAGGCCATATGGTGTCCTGTTACACAAGTGTAAACTTGGAATAAATCTTTAGCCTTAACAGGAGTGGTGCAGAATATGCATTGCTATATCTGAGAATGGAGTTGGAGTCTCTAGTTCCAGGCTAGTTCCTAGATCTCGCCTCTCATGGCCATCTTACACCAAGTGTTTCCTCTCCCTTTTGTTGCATCATCCATCAGTTACATGTCTTACCAACCCAGCCTGGCCTTTCTGTTAGGGCAAGCAAGCAAACCAAATGTCCACTCAGCCAAAAAACCACAGACATATAGGCAACCAACGGAAATAGTCTCATAGGACAGCTTAGCATCCTTAATGGACTCATTTTACGCATAAAATAGTAACCAGGAGAAAACATTGGGTCAGAGCATGTTGGGACCAAGGTAGTAATACAATGGATTTGTAGATGCTTCTAGAATATTTCTTTGGATCTTGCAGTTAAGTGAGAGACAAACCAGTGCAGAGCTCGTTAACAGTGGGTGCAGTAACCAAACTGTGACAGATCCTGCAGAGAGATAATACACAGCAGGGCACGTTCTCCCATATCTTACAGCCTTTTGCTAGAGCAACCAGATTTGGTTACTTTGTCTGCATTCCTGTGGCAGTCACAGGAAAGAGAAGTGGATGTGGGAGCATTGCTGCCCTGTCATTGTTCTTGCAAGGGCAGTAGGGGACCAGGAAAGGAGAGAGCTGCAGCCCTAAGGAGGTCCCATGTCATGGTTGGCTGGGCTTAGGGCCCACACCCTCTGCACCCACGGTGTGTGCTTGCACCCGGGGCTCGACCCCGCTGGCCCACGCACAGGCAAGAGCAGCACTCTCCCTAGGTCAACCTGTCAGCAAGACTGAGAAGTGTTCAGGAAGAAGATGGAAAGAGGAGGGCTTGCTGCAAGTTGTTTTTGTGTTCACTGGAACTTTATCACTCTGTAGCCTTTCCAGCTTGACCCCAAATTTTGCCTGCACGCTTAAAATAGGGCCTGGCTCATCCCAGCTGCCACATCCATCAGCCTGTGTCATTTTAGTCCTTTATCTCCCTGCTTGTTGATATAAGCCTGGAATGAGTGTGTGGGTCTGTAATGAACTGCTGCTGAAGAACCACTTTTCTGCTGTTACAATATAAATGCTGCTTCCTGATATTCCCTCGAGGAGCAGATGTTAACTGAGAAGAGATAGCAGACACATTTTCCAGTACTGCCTATTGACACAGCAGAATTAGGAAGTTAAAGAGAAGTTAGGAGGGTCTCCTAGTATTCCCCCAAAGGCCAACTGCTGCTCCATGGCCAAGCGCTTGGTGCTTAGCACTAGATGGGAACATACTTACTATGTCTCCTAATTATGAAGTGAGTGGGCTGGGGGTTAAAGGCTGTCAGCTGGTGCTCAGAGCATTACTCATATCCCAATGTATTTCTCCATGCTAGCTGAAACCAACTGAATGTGGGCTGGTGACCAGCCAGAGCAGTCACAGTAAGCAGTCCTCTGGTCCCACAGTATGCAAGACTTTGCAGGCAAGTGATTGGGATTCCCATGCAGGGAGGATCAGGCTGAACTCCAAACAGTACCTGCTGCTGTTTCAGGTAATTTATATTAGAGTAGGCTGGTGGGACACAAGCAGTCTCATGCAGGCTGAGCATCATGAGCAGGCAAAATGTCCCTCTCATGGTCACTGAGGATGCTGGCTCTGCTTGGGCTGTGCTCAGATTCTGCTAGAGTGACAGAAAGCCCATGCACTAAAGCAACTATTGGTACTTCATTGATGTTGCAAAAGTCAGCTCTATAATCTAGGAGGGTCTTCTCCCTGTCTCTGTTACTCTCTGGGAAAACAGAACCACGTCTCTTCTGGTGCAGAAAGAGATCTACAGAGGCTGAAAATAGCACATGTTTCTTCTGGCTCAGCTTCCCACAGGTTTATAAACCCTCCCTGGAATTTTATAAATTTGCTTCTCAGGGTCAGAGGGAAACGAACTATCTCCAGCTTCATTTCTTTGCCAAACCTCTACCCTACTGATTTGCCAGGAAAGAAGGCAAAGGGGTTAAAGGCAGAAGAGGATTGTGCAGGCAGAGAAGGAAGAAAGCACGTCATACAGAAGGGACAGGACAGGACTTAATCCACAACCACGACAGCAGGGTGCAATGTGCCGGAGGCTGCAGAGCCTCTGGACAGAAACCAGCACAGTCCTGCTGGATTTGATATGACTGCCAGCTCACTGCTGTGGAGACTGTAATGACAACCCATAGCCTGCACGCCTCACTTACAGCAAGGGCAGCACTGAGCCTTTGAGGGCCTGGGATGGGGTGGCTGCCTAGTCCAAAAGCCAGGCTCACTGCCCATCCTGAAGGTCAGGTTGCCCTCAGGCTCAGCCACTTGCTCCCCATATCCAAAAGATGCCCTCTCCTGGACACCTAGTGCCCCACATGAAGTGTCACTAACAGGGAACTTCTGCCTGGGCTGCAAACAGATTGGCAGGTGTCACTAGACAGCTGTTCTGATGAGATAGAAAGGCTGGAAAATGCGGTGTTCCAGAGAGAAAACTCCTCTGCTTCCTGTAGCAGATATCTGGAGACCCTTGTCGTGCAAATGAGAGGCAGCACTGATGGACTATGACAAGTGGTCAGGGCTGGCCCCAGACCTGGCCCTGGGGGATTGCACTGCCTGACCTTCTAGCACATACAGGCGAGGACTAATCTCTCCTTTTGTGTGAGGAGCCCCACAAATTCTATAAGCCTCTTGATAACTGACTCTCCTGTTACACTTTCCATTCCATACCTCAGTGGACACACTCTCCCATGGCATACTTTGCTTCATGGGAGGAATGTCCTGTTTTTATTTCAGATGGGTTTAGGAGATCCCAGTTTCAGAGTCTTACTGATTTATGATACTGGAAATACAAATAACTCAGAAAATTTACTCAGAAAATTGTCCATCTCCCTGCCCTCTCAACAGGAGTTCTGCAGTGTCAAAAGAGCTCTTGTCAAGGAGGTTTGGGTGTCCACAGCACCCAGGTACATGCACATACATGTGCGTGGTTCTTTTCATTACTTTGCCTGCTTCCTCCTATTGATCATGTTCAGTCAGGCAGAAGGAGAAGAACAGAAACCGAGGGGAAAAAAAAAGTGAGGGTGACAATTGAGGAGCAAAGGAATAAGAAAAGGTATTGCAGGAAAGGCCAGTGCTAGGAAAGGCCAGAAAGGCCAGCGTTGGGATCAGGCTTTAACAGTACAGTACGAGTTTCCTTGTACAGCCCTGGAGAGACAAAAGGACATGCTGATTATTGGACGTGTCTTGGGGAATTCAGTCTAGCTTTCAGGAACAGAATGCAAGAGGAGGGGCTCAGATGCAACTTGGCAGCATCTGTCCTTCAGTAGGGACTATATTTAGATAGTGGTATGTGGGGCCTGAGCACACAGTGGGATGCTAAGAATAGAGTAATTCTGATAGTAACTCGGTGGCTTCACATCTTGCTGGAGTGCAGCCCAGGGAACCTGTCTTTAAACTTTGCAATCACCCTCCCTGCTGGCCAGCACTGCTTCTTCATAAAGAAATAGGCTGTGGGTAGATAGAAGTGGTTTGCAGTGCCTTTCTGAAATAACCTGTAGTAGGCTTCTGTCATCTTTCCCCTTACCTTCCCAAGGCACCCCTCATCACCTCTCATCACAAGAGAAGAGCTCAGCCTATGAGGTGAAAAGACAAATTATGTTATCAGTCTTCCCCCTAGTCTCCTAAAATCTTTCTAGCAGCAATCTAGCAAACTCAGTCCAAGTCAGAGTAGTTTACTGAATACAATTTGTCTTCCCATCCAACCCCTTTCCAATCTCAAATTGCATCTCTGAAAACGCAGCTTCCCCTCTTCCCCCAGCAGCTACAATGCCATGGGGCCCAACACTCCATGGCAACCTTGCAGTATTTAAATTTCATTTCCAGCCTTATGTGAAATGTAATCCTGTCACAGGGCTCACATGGAGAGGTAAGAACTGCCTTGTTGTAGTATAAAGCATTACAAAAAGAGAATGACCCAGGCAGGAGCCAACCACCCTTTGGTTCTGCTCCTCCTAGAACTTCCTGCTCAGCTGAACCACAAATATCGCAGTTGTTAGATGTAAAAGCAGAAACAAACACCTTCTATGTCTTCTTCTTTCTGAACATCTGTGTTGACATAATTTTGGTTACTGGAATAGTTTGGTTTTCCTCCAAGACCAGGCCCTATTTTTTTCTTGTGCAAGCAAAGATACCTCTGTGGCTAAAGTGGGTGGATCACCAGAGTGGCATTCAGAAGACCTGGATGATTTTTTTGTGTGACCTTGAAAAAACCACTGTGACTCATAAAAGGCAGGATCCTGAACATCAGTACATTTTTCAACAGTCTGTCTTTATCTCAGTAGCCCACTTGAACACAGAGATCCAAAGACACTTTTCCTATGCCTTATCTATTAAGTAGTAAATAACATCACATCCTCATGGCAATGCCATATTTTATTGGAAGCTACTTTAAAGGAGAATATCTACCCCAATCCATTATAATTACACGTATTTACTTAGTTCCAATAACTTCCTGACGGAACACCATATTCCTTTTTAAGAAGTGTCACTGGATGACTTGTCTCTTGGTAAAGCAGGTTCAGTGTCTTTGCAGACCTCCTTCACAGGGCATCCATGGTGAAGATTAATTAGGGAGTCTTTGTATATAGGAAGAAGGGAGACAACACATACTTTGTGGAATGAACACAGCAATGGAGAGCGGTGAAAGAAGGTATCTTGAGTGGCAGGACAGACTTGAGTGACTTTAGCAATGAGAGTTGGTAGTGGCAGAGGATGCTGGTGCTGGCCAGTCAATTAAGTACTGCCTAGAGTGTACTGGTGGGGGGGATATTGCTATGAAGTGTGGGAAAGCAAGAACAACTTCTTGGATGCATTAGACTTAATTCTGATTTGCACCAGGGGATACAAGGTGATATAAAACAAATGCAAGCAAGCAGGGGTTGTTGGTTTTCTTTCTCTGTTGTTTTCTCTCACTAAAACCAAGTGCCTTAAAAAGAACATTTTGTTGTGTTAACACAAGGGGAGGAAGAGAAGAACAACCACAAGCAATCCACCTTCTTTGCCTAAGCAAGAAGTCTGGCATAGGTGTTATTGCTGGGAATAAGTTTCTAGCCAGAGGTGGCTGCAGGTAAATAAAAAGAGGCTTCATCTCCATTGCAGTTTGTTACTTGATGGGAGATTAGCTGAAAAATGAGTGAAGTATAATACTAATGAAAAAAAATAATGCCACATGTACTAGAATTTTACCTGCAACACAGTAAACAGCAGGATATCAAGGCTTTTTCACATGAAGTAAGGATTCAGAAGGAACAGATGTATTTGTCAAAACAAGAGTACCAGATCCTACATCTATCTGCTGTGAGAAAAGCAATCAAGTGTTCAGAAAACACATGCTTATACATGTCTCATCTAGGTCCTTTTTCTAGAGGCTCAGCCTGACTCCTTTTGATATATTTTAGAATCAAAACCTAGGGGAACTGGAGCTCATAAGCAAATCTAGCCACCAAAATGTCTCTTCACAGGTACAGGCACTGAACTGGGACAGAGGAAGTGAAAGAGCCTTGAACACAGGCCAGAGATGCCCAGCACAATGGCTCCTGTCACCCAGAACAAGGTTAGCCCTGCATGCTGACACTCTCCTCCAAAGGGCAATGAGCATATGCAAACTCTGAATAAAAACCTTTCTCTCTTCAGCTGCTACTTATTGTTGAATAGCAGCAGTCTTAGGTATAATATGCCTCCATGGTATTTATGTTGAAAGAGAGCAAATTAGAAGACATACCTACTATATTTCGATAGAATGTGGATCCCTTATGTTTGCAAAAAAAATATTGGACATGGCATCCATAATACTGCAAGTTGGGTTACTGCACCAAAACAAAGCACTCATTAACCCAAAGAAAGCCTCTTAGCAATAGTCTGAGGAGGATAAGCACTGTTGTTCTGCAGCAGCAAGAACAGGATCAGCCACAGGTGAAGTACCACATTCACCTGAAGGTTCCAGTGCACTTTGGTACAGAGACCTTCCTGTGCCTTGCAGCATCTTTGTAGTCATCTTGTAGGTATGAATGTCCATCAAAGCCACAGATGTGTTCAGTAGTTCTAGCCAGTAGCAGGCTGAATAACACCAGTGAATGAACGTGGGCTCTGGACCACAACTGCCTGTCGCATTAAACTGTTGAAATAACCATTGGCACATCGTTGGATCAGACCAGCTCATGCTGTCCAGAACAATTCCCAGGCCCAGTCTGAGAGCTAGAACAGACCATTCCCAGAGCCACTGCCTGTGGGCATGCAGCCATCTTAACAAAAGGTTAATTGCTGAGCTTCACTGCACTCTGTAGCAGCTGGTGAAAGTGCCAGAGAATGTCCCAGTACATTTAATGCACGAGGTATAGATGTATCAACCTCTGATAGTCCTCAAGGGGCTCTTCCAGGACTCCTGCCTGCTAGTGGACAAATAGGATGTAAAGACAACACTGACCAGGCTCTTTACTTCTGGAAGAAGGAGAGGAAAAGCTTTTCTAGCAGTGCTCTTCACACAGAAGTCTTAGACAAGTGGTGGAAGCAAAACTCATGGAGCAGCACAGCTCTGGTCCCATGCCAGAAGAGAACCCATGTAGGACAATAGTGTATGAGAGACCAGAGGCCAACATCACACTTTGCCATTGGCATGGCTGCCTCATGGCCTTTCAAGAGGAGATAGGAAGTGAAAGAAAGAATAAACATAGAGTGAATTGGTTTGGGCAGTGAGAAAGAAATAGTTAAGAAATGGTTAAAGATTATCTGGGAGTAAACACAGAGCATAAATCAAGATTCTAATACTTAGAGGAAATGGTATAGCCATCAATGCAGTCCATCCACACAATCTGCTCTCTGTACGTGTTTTGAGAGGTAGTTCCCACCTAAGGCTGCTTCCACTGAAGGTAGCTCCAAGCCACGGTGAGGCACAAGGAATTGTGAACTAAATCAGTAGCTGATACAATCAGCAATGGTCATTTACAACCATGATAATAAGGCTTTCTGTTTAGGCCACCTTCTTATCACTGTCCTGGAGGTCCTGTCCTTCCATCTTTGCTGAGAAGGAAGAGTAGAGCTCCCCTTCCAAACTCTCCACCTTGCTCACTCTGTCCCAGCACTGTGCAGAGCTTGCAGCTTCTCCATCAACAGCAGCCCTGGAGCCCCCCATGTCCGGAGGCTGGTCCCAGCTGCTCCTTGTAAAGTTCCACAGGCCCCACAGCACGCGCTCCCTCACTAACATCCAAGGGTAGCACCTGCCTAAGGGCCGACAGGCCATAAAGCATGTTCAGAAGCACTCCCAATGCAGCTGAGGCACTCCTTCCACAGTGCTGGCAGGCATATTCAGCCCTCCAAAACCAGCATTAGTGACTGCTATAGACTAGGCCACCAGCAGTGCTTTGTTTTTCAGGTGTGACTGTAAACATTTGTGAAAACAGATAAAGAACAGCCTGCCCACTGAAAAGGGGAGAGGAAGAGAAAGTGCTTGCAAATCTGGAAGCCTTGAGACCTATTTGAGTTAAAGGTGGCACCTCCAGCAGGAATACTGTCACATGAGCAAAGGTGAGCAGGAGAGAGCAGCCAGGCTTTGGGTCACAGGGACCAGTGGCATGGCATACAGGCAGCAAGGATATCTGGCAGAGGAGACAGTAGAAACAGTGAATTATCAGCAGAGAAACATACAGGAGAAAGTGAGGATATGTGAGAAACAGGTAAAAAGGAGGTTGTAATGAACTGCTCTCAAACAACAGAACAGTTTGTAGTTGTAGAATCTATACAATCCTGTGTCACTGCTTCCCTTCACAATTCATTCCATTGCTGCAGAATATTTGTGCGGAACAGCTGACTGAGAGGAGTCTCTTCAGTTATCAGGGCTAATCCCCTCTTGTTTTCAGAGGCCATATTGTTTACTCCAGTTAATAAACATATTCAAAAGGTTTTCCATTCTTTCTCTAGATTGGAAAGTTGTTGCTGAACTTTGCTGCTTAGTTGTTCTGAGCACATTTGATCTGTGACAATCCTGTCACCTATATTTGAATAGTGCTGCTGGTATTTGCTCAACATCTATTTGTAGACAGCAGTCATATCTTCCAACATTTTACTAGGTGAAAGAAGACTTCTGTCCTCCCCTCCTTTTCTACAGCTGCTCTACCTTAAGTTCATTTTCCTTGAAAGTGGCTGACTCTGGAAGTATAGAAGTATTCACTTGCAGGGAATTCCCCTTTGTGCCATCAGACAGTAAAACATGAACATTTTCCTATCTCAGACAAGGGTAACAGAGGTTCATTTATGTTTACTTTTTTTTTCAGAGATTCATCATTTTGTTGGCTCATTATTAATGATGCACTAATATGTCCAGGTCCTTTGCCTCTGCTATCAGTGACTGCTGGAAAGACTCCAGTTTCCTCTATTTTGTTAGCATTGTTTGTGCTGGAGGTATAAGTGCCTTCCTTGCTTTGTGTTGTAAGTAACTGGGTCTCCCTCTCATTGAATAGATCTTGTTTTGTAGCAGGATTCCTAAAGGCAGTTCTGCATTCACTTCCATCATCCTAAAGCTGCCCTGTTCATCTTTGTAAAAATTGTTTCCATAATACAGCTTCACATTGGGTTTCTTCTTTGATTGATTATAGGTTTAATGCTTACAACTTTTCTAAAAGTAGTTATTTTACATTTTGTTTCACGTGCATTTGATACACATAACCTTACTGCAAAGAAATCCTCCAGGAACCCGATGGTATTGTTCTCTCTTACTCTCTTTTCAGAATGGGTGAACCTTCTCACCATTTGTAGCTACATCTCAGGACCATGTACTTACCCTCAGTCTTTTTAAAATAAAAATCTTGCCATCTATGGATCCTTTTATATTTGTTTTCTTTCTTTCCTGATGACTGTTTCTGGTCAGAGATTTTTTTGTGTTATGTTGCCATGTGCACCACAGCTACTGAGCTACACCAAATCATCTTTATTTTGGTGAGGGGTACTATAAAATCCCACTATACTTCATCTGCTTCATTAGGTAAAAGATTCGTTAGGATCACAATAAGCCAATATGAATCCATAGAAGTACAATTGATTTCACTTAAAAGAACATTGCTGTAACTAAGAATAAAATGAAGATTTCCTTTGCTTTTATTTTCCCCTTTATTTGTTCCTCTATTTCCCAATACTCCAATCCTTTCTAATTTCTGCAGAATGATTCATGTCCTCTGTTCATGTTTGATTGTGTATCTGCCTACTGACCACAACAATGCCTGTTTTTCTTTCAGCTTACTTATTACTGAGTTGATATTTTAATACAACCTTTATTTAAAAGTCATCTATTCTTTCTCACTGAGGGCTCCTCAGACACTTACAAATTTTCTTCTGGTTCTTCTTTTGTCTTACCCCCTACTCTTATAGTATCTGTTTTTATGAGACTGCATTGTTAGTGGGATCTCTTTCATACACACGTCAGTAGTATAGTAGCCTTCAGATTCACATTAGACATTTTTAGCACCTGGACACAGCAAAGGATTTTTGGGTGGAAGAAAACAGTCAGCATGTGCTCCTGTAGGCAAGTTTAAGACGAAAGTAATAGACATTTGCAGTTACAGATCTGGAACCATATAATCAATTAGTGTTAATACTAGCATTTCAGTCTTGCCTATGTTATTTAATTTGAGCTTTTTGCTCAATATTCACTGGGGAGTCTTGGAAGAAGCAATGTTCTGATCCCAAGGCACACACAGCTGGTTTGGCTCCATAAGTTTACTTTAACACAAAGCTAGTTATCACAGAATCATAAAATGGCTTGGGTTGGAAGGGTTCTTAAAGATCATCTTGTTCCAACCCCCTGCCATTGGCAGGGACACCTCCCACTAGGCCAGGGTGCTCAGGGCCCCATCCAACCTGACCTTGAACACTTCCAGGGATCAGGCATCCACAGCTTCTCTGGAGAACCTGTTCCAGTGCCTCACTACCCTCTGAGTAAAGAATGTTTTTCTAACATCTAATCTAAATCTTTCTTCTTTTGTTTAAAAACAATCATTCCGCCTTGTCTCCCAGAATTCCCCCATCTAAAAAGTCCCCTTTAGGTACTGGAAAGCCACAATGAGGTCTTTCCAGAGCCTTCTGCTCTCCAGGCTAAATAACCCCAAGTCTCTCAGTCTGTCTTCATAGGAGAGGTGCTCCATCCCTTGGATCACCTTTGTGATGCTCCACTAGACCCTGACAGACCCATGACTTTCCTGCACTGAGGATCCCAGAGCTATATGCAGTGCTCCAGGTCTTGTGAGGGAAGAGAGGTAGAATCACTCTCTCCACCTGCTGACCACTCCTCTTTTGATGTTGCTCAGGGTGCTGTTGGCCTTCCAGGCTGCCAGCACACACTGTTGGCTCACATACAGTTATGTGTGACCCAAGAGGCTGTCCACAGGGTATATAATTCCATCGTCCTGCTCCAGGTGTGTCCCCAAACCCGTAACTCACGTTGGATGGCACGGAAGCTCAGTGGCAGCTGGATCCCACACAAGCTACAGCTGCTTTTCTACCCCTTTGTGTTAGCTGGACTGACGCTTAGAACTGATCCCTTGCTTGAAGAAACAGTTTAAACTACAGCTATGTATCCTTTCAGTCTGCAGAAAAATGGGTTCACACCTCACTTCCCACACATTTGTGTACTTTATTTAGTTGCAGCCAGTTAAATACTTTGCTAGGGAAGACAGTTTAAAATGCATATGCTCAGTGTACATTTTGAGTTGGCTGCAATTTGAAAAAAGCCAATAATTTAAGCCATCACTGTGAACAGCTTATGAGAGAACAACCAATTAGAGGCCCACCAATGTATTTGAAAAAAAAAAAAAAAAAAAAAAAAGAAAAAAACAAGAAAGCGTACAGCAGAAAATAAGATACCAAGAACAGCAATTAGTGACTGATCTTATTGTAATCTCCATATAGAAAAACATAAAAAGATGGTGATGATGATGATGATGATGATGATGATGATGATGATGATGATGACTTTAGAAAGAATAAAGGCAAGAAGACTGTGTGACGGTGTAAATTGATCCTGTAAGATGAGGAATGTGCAGGGCTTTGTAATACAACAAGAGCGACCCAAGCAGGAAATCCCACTTTGTGCAACATCTAGTTTTTGGAATGCCTGGCTGTTTGGTGCTATCCAATCTTCATGAGGAAACCATGTAAGATTTAGTGAGACAAGTAAGGTACTTGTTCACTTGTTCACAAACAATTTTCTGTTCCTATGCAGGCTATACCACTAGGACCATCAATTCTTAGGTACTTCACAGGGCATGTTCATAACTACCTGGGGCGGAAGAATTTCTCCCTGCACTGCATTACTCAAAAATCAGATGTTTAGGTGCAGTTTACAGCTTCCTCTGAAATACTTGCAGGAAATACATAGGAAACAGGAAGCAGGACATGGAGTGACTCTTAACCTAGTCTGGTCTAGCAATTCCAGCATCTCTACCTAACTACAATGTGTATAATTTACATATAACTTACTTGTTATACTTAATTAATTAATTTCCCAAATTAGCTTTTTATCACTTATTTATCCAGAAAGGTATACAGAAACAATCTGACTTAGCATCCAAGGGTAAACATCTTTCCTTAGCATTGCTACTGACTTTTCTAGTAAAGGAGTTAAAATTCTCTCAAATGACAGCACTGGAATCCCTGATTCACCATCTGTATCCACTCAGTTCTCTCCTGACACCTATCAGCGATTCATGCCTGTATGTTCTATCACATGACTCCTGGCAGTTCAGCCTCTTCTAAGAGGTTTACATTCAGGTATGGCATTACTGGGCTCCTGGGAAGGATCTACAAGTCCTTTCTTTGGAGGCTGTTTAAATGGAGTTGCCTTTAAGACAGTGAGCATGTATGGTCACCTGGTGCCATTAAACTGGGCAATAACAGGCAAAAAATGATAATTATAAAATCAAAGTCCTTCTTGAAGAATGATGTATACCTTAAGGCTCAAGTGGATTTACATCAGTCATATTTTTCATAAGTATTTTTAATGTAATATCCAAGTATTGTAAAACTATATATATATGTATTGCCACACTTAAAGTACAACACCCAGTTCTGGCTGAGACCTGCTTCTAGTTAATACCTTCCAGGAAGTGCTATTAATCCTTGAGCAATATTCCATTCACCTTAAGGTGCAACACAGCCTGGGCAATGGCTAGTTCTTGCCACTGTTCAATCCTTAGTAATCTTTACAGACACTCAGAATCTCCTCCCTCTTCAGCTCCAGATCTTGTCTACTGAGTTAAAAACAGGAGTCAAAATAATCTTAGACCTTACAGAGTTTATGTGGCTACTGAAAATCCCATTTTCTAACAACCACTGACACCAGACACCTGTTTCAAGGATATGAATTCTTTTCAGCACTGAAGCTCTCTGAGTATGTGCAGAAGCTGGTTTTCTGGAGAAAAATAATCTTTCTATAAAGAAGCATTCACTTCAGGGCCAAGCTATGGGATCCCAAACCATTTGGCAAAATTTACAGACAAACACTCTGTGAACCAGGGTAAGCCAAACGACACAAAATGCTTAATTTCAAAATTCTCTGACGGAGACATGGTCTGCTTAAGGAAACAGAAGGAGCTGGGCATAGCATTTTTTCATTCCTGCTGCTAGGTGCCTTCCAGGGAGACATCCCAACATATCATTGTGTCAAGGCTAATGCAGCTGTTAGGAGCTTAATAAAGAGTATGATTTTTCCTAATTTTTAAGCTATTCCGTAGTTTTTATGAAAAGAGAACAGTAACAGCTGTTTATCAAAAGCAGTGCAAATCAAGGTTCATGTTTATTCCTTTTTTATTATTTCATCTCCCATCCAATCAATTGTTTTTCTTTAATTCTTGAAATGGTGCCAATATTTGCTGCTTAGAGCATAAAAAATATTCATTTCCAACAGTACTGAGAAACTTCCACCAACAGAAGAGATGCTAAGAAATGTACATCTATTCTGAAAGCTGGAATACAGTAATAAAGCATTAGGGACACTTGAGTTACAAATACGGCTTTGCTGCTTTGATTTAAATTAACTTTTCCTTACTTGGATGTCTTACACAAGTATTGAGGCTGCCATATTTGAGCCCGTTCTCCTGCACTGTCACTGTGGTTATAGCTCTGCTGACAACTAGGGAGAGTTATACAGATTATGAAGTGTCTGAGCTGTACAGACCTGCTCTGAGGCAGGTCTTCACCTGACGCTTGTCTCTGCCTCCATAGCATCTATTTCAGGACCCGCATCCCACCCCACAGCCTGCCTGACCACACCACCCAAGTTTCCCTTTTAGTATCTGCTGCCACAAAAGTTCCTGCATTCCTTAACAGTACTGAAAGATGCCCAAGTCAGTAGGGATATCTGAGTTCAGGAGAACAATTCTGCACTCACAGTTCACATCTCAAGGTCCTACCTTTGACACTTGAAGGGGTCTTTTCTGCTCTGAACCCCCTTGCAGGCGGAAGCCCCAGGGGGCACCTCCAGACAGAGTGATGAGCATTTCTTCTTCAGCTCCCATGATTTCTATGCTTTAGATATTTTGTCTTCCCAGCTTCAAAACAGACTCCAGTTCTTAACAGGCAGTGTCTTCTACTCCCATCCTCACAATTCACACCACCCCTCTCCAGTCCCCCACAAGGCCCTCTCCTCACTTTCTCCTTGAAATTCACACACACACAAGGGAGTTGAGACTGTCAAGCCCAGCCTTCACTGCTCTTCTGGACTCTCAGCTGCTGCTCTGCCTATGATTAGACATTTGATTCTGCTCTTGGTAAGTGGCCAGAGTTGTCCTCCACACGTGTCATGTCAATCTCACCCTCTGTGCCCCCCCCGCATACACGATGGATCTCTCACAGGAGGTGGCTGAAAATAGCACACCTCCTGTCTCTACACAGCTTTGTCTGACACTTTTAAAGCAGGAAGTAAAACTTAAAAATTAAAAAGCATTTCAGTAAAAATTTTATTTCCTCTTCTCATTTCAAATGCAAATCTTAGAGTCACCCTGTACTCAGGATTCATTAGTGTGAGTTTCAGTCAAGGACATGTCACAGGCACAAACTTGTACAGGATCAGGTAGTAATACCTGATCCTATGAAATTGAACAAAACCAGCTTGCAAGGGATATCCTCTCCACTTGTGTTTTCTTCATGCAGCTTGTGTTACTACACAGTAGCACTATGTTTCTGCCCCGAAAGCCACAGGCAGACTATTGACCTACTGTGCTCCCTCTGCAGGTTGCTGCTCCCTGACATCCCCTACATGCCCTCATAATATTAGACATCGGGACCAGAATAGCTGGGATTAGCTACAGAGACAGGATTTGAATAGTCCTCTGCAGGGCACTGCTTACATAGACTCAATGGCCAAGAGAACAGCTTTGCACCCATATCATACAATAATTTGGGTTGGAAGAAACCATTAAAGATCATCTAGTCCAACCCCGCTGCAATGAGCAGGGACATTTTCAACTAGAGCACATTGCTCAGAGCACCATCCAACAGCTTGAGTGTTTCCAGGGATGAGGAATCTGCCACTTCCCTGGGCAAGCTGTTCCAGTGTTTCACCACCCTCATTGCAAAAGGTTTCTTCCTTATATTTTGTCCAAATCTGCCCTCTTTTTGTTAAAAACCATTCCCCCTTGTCCTATCACTACAAGCCCTACTAAAAGAAGTCTGTGTCCATCTTTTTTATGAGCCTCCTTTAAATATTGAAAGGCCACAATAAGGTCTCCTTAGAGCATTTTCAGGCTAAGCAACCCCAGCTCTCTCAGCCTTTCTTAACAGGAGAGGCCTTCACACCTCTGATCATTTCATGGCCTTCCTCCAGACCTGCTTCCAATGTGTTTATGTGTTTCCTGTGCTGAGGACCCCAGAGCTGGATGCAGGAGTCTGGGTGTGGTTTCACTGGAGTCGAGTCCTTCACTGTTTTTTCTTTAGGACCATGACAGACAAGACCTCCTGGCTATCCCAAGCCAGGGAGTTACAGAATAATTAAAATCCATGTTCCCCCTTTGCTACAAGGTTTATAATGTAATTTTCTGTTAAGATCTTTCCTCTTCCTTATTCTGTATGTGCTTAGCTCTCAGTGACTAACAAATATTTTAGATATCTGTGGTAATTTAAGGTGCAGAGGATGTGGTTTCCCTGTGACACCATTGCTTGGTTGACTACTCCACTGCCAGTACTCACCCAGTGCCACTGAATGGTGCTCGTGGGCACACACCAACACAATCACAGAATAACAGAATTATCAGGGTTGGAAGAGGCCTTTAAGATCATCAAGTCCAACCATCAACACTAACCCCTACACTGCTAAACCACATCACCCAACAGCAGATCCAGAAGCCTCTTAAACACCTCCAGGGATGGTGACTCCACCTGTGCAATGCCTGAGCACCCTAACAGTGGGTTTCTTTTCTAGTATCTGATCTGAATCTCCGCTGTCTCAGCTTTAGGACATTTCCTCTAACCCTCTCACTGCAGGCACAGTAGCAGGGACCAGTCCCACCTCACTACAGCATCCTTTCAGAAAGTGTAGAGAGTGATGAGGTCCCCTCTGAGCATCCTCTTCTTGAGACTAAACAAACCCAGCTCCCTCAGCCTTTCATCATAAGACAGGTTTTCTAGTCCTTTCACGAGCCTTGTTGCCCTTTGCTGGACACGCTCCAGCACCTCAGTGTCCTTTTCCAAGTGAGGGGGCCCAGACCTGAACACAGGACTGGAGGTGCGGCCTCACCAGTGCCGAGTACCAGGTAGTGACCAACTCCCTGCCCCGGCCGCTGCCATGTCGCGATCCTTCACGGCCGCTACGATCACTGCCCTGGCCCTGCTGTCACCCGGTAGTGACCAATTCCCTGCCCCTGGCGCCGAGCCGGCCCGGCCGCTGCCATGTCGCGGTCCGTCACAGCCCCTGGCGGTGGGACACGTGGCCAAGCGCCCCGCGGTGTGCGGTGCCCGCGGCCCATGCGGGCGGTGCCGGCGGCCCGCGGTGCTCCCGCCCCAGCCAGACGTCACCGGTCGCGGCCTGCGGGCGCCTGCGCCGCATCCGGGCGCGGGCGGGCGGGGCGCGGACGTGGCAGCGGTGGGCGGGGAGCGGCGGGGCGGGAGCGGAAGCGGGCCCGGCAGCGGCGGCAGCGGTGGCGGTGAGTGGGGCCCGGGCTGCTCCGGGGGGGCCGGGGCTGCCGTGCGGTGCGCGCT
>JAWWEV010000169.1:15237471-15324307 GCA_035583235.1 Hafferia zeledoni | reverse complement strand
GGCTGCAGGACTTTGCCCCACGCGGGCCCGGGGCTGCCGGGCGGTGCGCGCGGCCGGCGGGGGGCGCCGTGCCCGGGGGCCCGGCCGGGACCCGGACCTGCGGCGTCGCTGCCGCCCCTTCGTGCCCCTTCGAGACCTGGCGGTCCCGGCCGGGTGTCGCGTCGGGCCCGCCGTGCTGCGCGCCGGGCCGGCTCTGCAGAGCCCCGGTGCTCCCGCGGCCGGCGGCAGAGCACACCCCGGGCGGTGCGGGGCCTGCGGGGCAGGGGGGGCGCTCGGCGGGGCCTGCGCCTCGGGCGGCCCGAGGGGCCCTGCGCGTCCCGCGGTGGCTGCGGCGGGGCCGGCGCTCCCGCTCTGCTCGACCCCGGAGCGCCGCGGGGCACACACCCCTCCGCAGCTGCCTAATCTCCTGTAATCCGCGGAGCCTTTCCCTACTGTTTGTGCTGGGCTGTCCAGTCTTCCATTCATTCGAGCTTTGGAGGGGAGGGTCGTCCCGTGCGGAGGCCTGGAGGCCGAGATTGGTTGGATTTGGTAGTGAAACTTAGTGGTTGCCTCTCAGTGACTTTAAAAAAAGGAGTAAAGAAAAGGAGATGGCATGATCCAAACACAAGTGTAGTCTTGAAAAGGTGGTTATACAGGATGGGATTCTTGCTTTCCAGGTAGATGGTGCTTTAAATATCTTTATTTTCTGTTGTTGGCGTTCCCTTTCATTCTTTCTTAGGAATGCTTTTTACGGACTACAGTGAAGCTTAGTTCCTTTTTTTTTTATAATTAAGAATGTACTTGGAGTATTTCTCAGTATATGTGTGTGATGTCTTAGCTCCGAGGTCTTTGTCAGAGAGGCTTTGCAAAACCATCCAAACTAGGCTGTAGGTGAAGTTCTGTTTAAACTTACTGGCTTATAGAAGTGGTTGCTGAAACATAGGTGAATTCCTTACATCTATGTCAGAAGTTATCCACAAGAATTAATATTTGTACTGTTACGTGAAAATACAGATTTTTCCATTTTGGTACTCAGTTAATTTTTAGCCATTAATGTGATAGTTCCATAAAAATATTTCTGGATCCTTTTCTGTTAGAAGATTCTGTAGTCAATTTTACGAAGTGCTGGGGGAAGTGTTGGACAGAAATTACCATCTGAGACATGGCAAGCAATTTATTTTTTGTTGTTGTTTACAAGCACTGTAAAATCACACCATTAGAATGGGAAGTGACTGCTGATTTTGTACTGAAGTCTTTACTATTTATTAATATGAAGTTGTCCTGAGTAAGTTTAGGGCACTTTGTCTTTAACTTTTTTTTCCCCCCTACCCTTCTCACAGAGTAGGTATTGCACTTATGGAGGGGATAGAAATAAATGTAGCCTAAAACTTCAGAGCCTTTCTCCTTAGAGAAGACTGACTTTCAATCCCATAGGGACACTGTCTGTAGAAATGGAAGGGCTTCTATTCATTTTTATGTGGAATAGGTTCTTGCTTCGGGAACTACTACCTGAAGATGTACAGCTCAGGATTCTTTATTGCTATAGACAGACTGTGAAGTGGACATTGATACAAAGAGTATATAATTGCTTCTTAATATGCTGTGACACCCATTCCTGGTTCTAATTTCATGCCTGAAAGCTGAGTTATAGCAGTGAACAGACACCTAAAGGATCATTTTTTTAATGAGTTGTTTTGTGCTTGTACATCTTTGAATGTTTTTTTCCTGCTACTGTAGGACTGTGTTATCTTCCTGTAACACTTATTATCAGAAGGAGGGTCAAAAATCCAAGGAAGAATTGATGGTTGGCTAAGGAAGGGCAAGGTACAAAGAGTGACTAACAGTGATCAGTGACAAGAGCTCCACAGAGAGAGGAGGTGGATGTTTCTTGTTCTTTAGGCTTGAAAAGCTGTGTTGGGGTTAAATTGTGAAGATGGAACTTGTTTTCATATATTCAGCAAGATTCATTGTTAACAGAGTGCAATAAAAGCATAATTTGGGAAGCATATATTAGGAAAAGCTAATTCTGACCTTATTTTGTTTCTTGTGAGTGATGGAAATTGTGTAGAGGAAGTTAGAGCACAGAAATTTTGGATGAAAGATGGTTGTTGTTACAATGGGTGTGAAGAAAACTTGTTAGCATTGTAAGATTCAGTCTTATTCTGTATATTCCTGTTCTTCCTTCTGGCCTCCTCTCTAAACTTGAAACTGCTCATGTAAGTTTCCAATCAAATATACTTGTGCAAAGTTCACAGAATTGAGTCAGGTGACTTCACACATTGTAACATGCGTGTGGGGGTAGCTAAGAGAGAGAAATCTTTCACTGTGGTTTTGTCAGTGTTGTATTTGCAGTGACTTTTGCCTCCTCAGGGCTGCTCTTCAGAATCAGTGCTCATAACTGAGCATTTTTCGGATCTTTTCCTAGAGCTTTATTGCAGTGATAGAGTTGTGAATCAGCCCCACCATGAGCCTTCAGCAACAAAGAGCATAAATGTTGTTGAAGTAAAAATCTGATGGTGATGGCAGGGGCTGGAAATATTGGTAGTTTTAAGGTTAGATCAAGACTAAGCTGGGTTTTTTTGTATTCCACATTTAAGCACTTTCACTCTTGTAACCTGAATGTTGTATTGTACCTTGCCCAGTATGTTGAATTGGCCCAACAACACTGATTTTATTGTGGCCCTTCTTTAGATGAATGTAGAAGTGATCAAACCTTTGATTCATTTTGAAAACTCTGTGTTTTAAACATTTCATGTTTCTGGCAGTAGCTCAGAATGAATAGATGAAGAAAATATTACCTGTGGTGTGCCAAGCTGAGAGTCTGCTTGGGCAGAAAGACAGAGCACCACATATTGCAACCAAATTGGAGTCGGTTCCAGTGTTGCCATTTGGGTTGATTTGGTCAGGTGTAAGGGAGACATTTGTTACGATGGCCCACTTACTTCCGGATTACTTGCCAGTCTGTGGTTTCCAGGACATGAGCTTCTCTTCCAGGGTTTTCTATGGAAAAACTAAACAGGAGTTTTTTATATATGAAAAAACCCAAGTAGTCCATGAATGTCTGTAGAAGACCCAGTCAAGCTGTCAGTGGAAAAAAAACCTTTCTGAAGAGTGTTCTTAACACCAGAGTCTGGGTCTTTATAAGAATAGCAAAATTTTGCTGCTTCTTCCAGAAAGTTGCAGAATGGAAGCATTAAATGCACTATAGACAATATTCTGAATTGGTCTCTGAGAATGCTGATTGTCCCCCTCTGTCCCTTTTTCCAAAAGAGAAATGGTTTTGATTTCTGTGTTCAGAAATTAGGTAGGTGTATTTCCTTCAGTTTCAGCATAATAACAGGAGGCCATGCTGTTGTTTCAGGTTGTGTGTGTGATCTTGTTGTTTGTTTGTAGGATTTTGTTTGGTTTTGTTTTATTGTTTTTTGGGGTTTTTTTAAGTATGTCAGTCTCCCGAGAAGCTGAAACAAACAAACCTTTTCTTTCTCTGGGACCAGTAGAAAAGGCAGTAGCATCTTTCTGAAGGAAAGTAATTTTGCTGTATGCCTTTCCTTTAGAGAGTGAACAAGAACTGATGAGATCAAGCTTTTCAGTTTCAAAGGGAAGTTAGCAGTGAATGCAGACCATAAGAAATGATGAATATGCAGTTTTCAGTCATTTGGGAGATTTGCTCATTGAAACAAGCTCATGTGAATCACTAGGTTTTTTTAAAGCAGGCCCTAAAAACTTCACTGTGGTCTGATTTGTTTGGATACTGAGGAATCTGGAAGCTGTTGTAAAAATTAAAATATTTCACCCACCCTCGCCTCCAGTATTCCTGTGTATTTTCCTTCCCTCAGTTTGTGGCTGATCAGCACTGGTTGCCTGTCTTGTGTAAAAGCTTTCTGCTAAAATTGTAGCTGTGTAACTGTTTTGACCAACATGGTCAACTGCCTTTGTACAGAGGAATAGAAACTGGCATAGAGTGACTGCTTCCTGCTTTCCAGCAAAGTTGTTCTTTATGGTAATGACCACTTGTTGCAGCATTTCTCCTGTAGTGTCAGTCCTGCTTATTTGAGCTTTGTGTGCCATAAGTGCTGAACAGTAATAGGATGTTCAACACCATGTGTTGGTATCATGTTTGGCTTAGTTTTGGGAATGTGTTACTACCTGCAAAGGAATATTGTCAGCATTTTTATCCAGTGAAATGGGCTGTTCTTTTCACTTCTCCCTGTCTGGTATATGGGTTATTTCTGTGATTCTCCACACTCCCCAGCCTTGTATCATAAGAAAAGGGATAATTTTATGCTCTTTCTCCACATCTCTTCAGGTGACCAGGTTCTAATTTACAGAGACGTGTTTTTTGGAAAAAAAATGAATGTTTGATACAAATAACTTGTACTAGGGAAGAAGGAAAATGGTCTCATGCAGTGACAGCCATCTTCCACCTTCTCAGGGGCAGATACTCTTGGCCCTGCCCTTGTGGCATTTCACATCAGTGATGAGCAAGCATGCCACTGGCCTTACGTTTAGAGCAAGTCAGGCAACCAAAATAATGATGCAGCCTTGTCCCCAGCCTCAGCACCAGACTTGTTCTTGGGTCTCCCTCCTTGACCCTCTGCCAGTGCAGAGCGAGCACCAACTTGTGCTGTGGTGATCAGCCTGTACTGGCTGGCACTGGGAAGGTCTGAGGTGTGTCAGCCTTTCACTTGGGACACTGAGTTAGAACCACCTCCTTTCAAAACTCTTTTTCTCTGCAAGTTGTGCACTAAATCAGCTTCCCTCTTGGTTTTGGTATTGTGGAGAGAGCAACAAGCTGACAGACGCTACCTGCTCAGGCAGGAAATATTGATACTCGTATGAGGGAGGAGAGGGAAGGCTGAACAGGAAATAGCAAAAGATGATCAGGTAAGATCACTTACTGAGTGTACACTCACAGCAGTTAAGTCAGAAGTGGTTTGCAAGGGACATACTTGAGTTGTCCTATGATACTTTAGAGAAAAAAAGCATGAAAGATTGATCTTCTGCCCTGTAGTAATTCCTTGTTCTAACACCCCGTGTTCCCCTGTTCAGGGATTTCTATAGGTGTAACTTGTGAAGAGGGATTGTAGCTCAGGAGGGATCCTGTGGGATGCTGCTGCTGTGTCTGCAGCTCTTCCTGGAGGAAGGACCCGTTCGCAGGAGCGATGACTGAAAGGCAGGTTCCTCATGTGCAATGCCATAAGCAGGGTCAGGAAGAAGAGAAAGCAGCCTCCTTCCCTGCTAGAAAGCCCTGCCCAGGTGTTCCAAGACGTGTGGGTAGAGCAGCCTTCTCTATGCATTCTCCCTTCCCTGTACCCCCGTGTTTGCAGGAGACGTTCTCCTGCTTTATTGTTTGTACTGACAGAAGGTGGCAGAGATGAGGTCTGTGATTGCAGTGTAGTGACATTGGTTGCCTGCTGGGGAGGGGGAGGTGAACCTTCCAGGGAGCTTGGGAAGGGACCAGACCCCAAGTCCAGCTTTCCTGGCCCCAGTCAGGTTAAACTGTTTTACAGAACTAAGTCAAAGGTGGTGTGGGAAACCAGAATTTTTGAAGATGATACATGATAAACATGACAGTGAGAGAGGAATCATGTTTAAAACCTCTGCAGGCTAATGAAAAATTCTGTTACACTGTAGTAAGCTGTTGCAAGCAACGTGTTACTGTCAACAGCAAATTAGCTTTAAATATTTAAGGTAAGTTCTTTTTCCCAACAAAAGCCCTGTCTTTATAGAGCTTGAAGAATAAAAATGTAAAACCTCCTTTATTTCTTTCATAAGTTTATAGTTTACGCTGAGAGTAAGTGTTAGCAGCATTACTACTGACATTTATCATATTTACTAGCTATAGGAGGTTAAATGTAGGTTTTATGTATTCTAGCTTTTTCCCTGTAAATAATTAGATCTCTCTATTATGATATACATATTTTCCCTTTATGATACATTTAAATCTGAAGTAATTTCTTCATACAGGTTATTCTTACAGAGCTGTGGTTAGTTTTGTACCTTTGCTGTACAACTGTGTTGCTGAACTAATTGTTTGGTGTATTTTTGGCAATGTGAAGAACCAACCTCAGCGCTGTTTGGCACAGACTCATCAGGGTGTAGGCAAACCAGCATGGGTGGGTGTTTGTTACCTGCTCAAATTAAACTGTAGATTCCTCATTGGGCTTTGGGTCAACTTTCTGGTGGCTGTTGCAGCTGAGTCTCCTTTGTGTTAAGATTTACTAAGTATCTTTAACACACAAGTTCGTTGTAGGGTCTGGAGAAAGATATGAGGGCAATATTTGTTTTTTGCTTTATCTTTACTTTGCATTTTCTTTATAAATAATTTTTTTAGTAAATAATTTAATTGTGCTAAACACATTTCTTTACAGTGTTAGTGTAGATAGTCTTACCTGAAGAGGATAACAGTGACATATGGAGTGTCCAAAGGAGTACAGGGAATGCAGAATACTCCTAGGAGAGACACACCAGGAGGGAATCTCCTGCCCATGGGGGCATCTCCTTGTTTCTCCACAACTGAAGGGCACTGTGGCTTGTCTGCCTGCTTGATGCCCTGGTATTTTAAGAGTTGCCTGCTTGGTGTGAGGTCTTAAAATGGCATTTCTGTTTTTCTCTTTATAAAGCTGGTCAGTCTCTTTATACAGTTAGTTAGGGGAGCTGGGAGTCTGTTCAGCAAGATTTCTTGTGTAAGTTTGCTAAGAAATGTCTCTGCTGTCTCTGATGCTTTCAGGTGTTACTCCTTTAGTGCCATCTTTGCCTGTGATGGTTTTCCATTTTGAACATCTTTCTTAGGTGAATGTTCCGATTTTGGAAGATCTTTCTTTTCTGAAATTTATATACGTAACAAGGACTTTAAATCATCTCTTGTTAAAAAAGAAAGTCTGTAACTCCCTGTGTTGGTCTTGTTCTAGATTCTATCGAACACTTCAAGCAGCCGCTTTTGTGGATGGTTAAGTGTGTGTTGCTTGTAGCAAGGAAATGTGATCATGTGAACTAACACAGAGGTGAAAGCTGAACTTGTTCAGCGTAGTTGAGGCGTTATGTTAAGGAATCACTCACCTATGTCATGAACTATGTTTTCTGTTGCTCTGATGTGCTGTGAGATGGCAGGAGTTCACAAGGTTTCTCCCAGGAAGTTAGATAATAATCTGCTAATGGAATGACAGATGATGGTACTTTTATCTAAGATAATGATGACAAGTCTAACCAGGAGGAAGGACTGAATAAGTCAGTTAGAAAACATAGTTTCTGAAAATACGTTTTT
Source organism: Hafferia zeledoni (assembly GCA_035583235.1). Taxonomy (NCBI): domain Eukaryota; kingdom Metazoa; phylum Chordata; class Aves; order Passeriformes; family Thamnophilidae; genus Hafferia; species Hafferia zeledoni. Next base: position 15,317,064 of record JAWWEV010000169.1, on the reverse strand, counting down.
TTTAACAAGTTCTCGTAAAGCATTTATCTTACTTGAAAAAATTGCTGTGCAAGAGTAAATTACCATTAATGTTTCACCTTCCCAAGTATCTTAGGAGCTCTCATTTATGTGAAAACAGTAGAGAAGTCAGCCCGTTTGGGTTTATGTCTGCTAAAAGCCCTTTTTCCTGCCCTTTTTGCAGGTGAGGTTAGTTTGGGGATGTGAATACGATGAGTGTAAACCAGCAAGCTCACACGGGGCCTCCTTACGGGCAGCCTCAGCCTGGCTATCAGGGCTACCAGCAGCCTGCCTACGGGGGACAGTCACTGCCAGCCGCTCCTCCCGCCCAGTATGGAGCTTACAATGGGCCGGTGCCGGGATATCAACAGCCACTCCCTCCACAAGGTACTTCTCAGTCAATACTTTAAGATTGATAACCTGTGGTTTGTGGTGTGCATGACATTTTTTCTGTATACTTCCTCTTGTAACTCTTCTTTTGTGGTAGCAATTACCTTTTTCTGTGTGTCACTTACATGATGTTAAAAATCGTGTTCTCCCATATTCTGAGGTTATTGTTCTGTCACTTGTCCAGTTTAGTCGGGCTTACTCTTGTTTTAGTGGCTCATAAAATTAACATGTGGAGAAGCAGCCTGCTTTTTTCTGTGTGTTGTGCCCCCTGACACTGAAGCACCTGACTAGAACAGTATTCCTGATGAGGTTATGAGCAGTTAGGGACTGTGACAGATTTATAACAGCCTGCGTTACTTATTACATAGAAAGATCTGCACTCCATCCTGAAAGTCTTAAGATATACAACTCTAGGCAGAAAGTGTATTTATTTGGAGTTATTTTCTCTAATGCCTTTAAATTCAATAGACATTTTGTGGACATGTGGCAAGCTAATGGGTTCCAGAATTTCACTGATTCTGCAGGATCATATCCCACCTTATTTTTGTGTGTTAAAGAAAGTAGTTCAACTTTTGTTTTCCTGTTTTCAAAAGAAGCGCTGACTTAAAATGATTAAAGAACTTTGTGAGTCTTTGTATTCAAGTACCTGAATTGCTTTGGGAAATTAATGGTGACTTTAACATCTTAAATGTAGAGGAGGAAATACTATTCCTTGAATAGAGGCTGCCTTTTGAAATCATGAGGATGAATTCAGTTTTGCTAAAATAAGCACAAGATGAACTTTAAAATGTTTGTTTGGGTTTCAGATGGGTATTCTAAGGTAATTAGAACTGTGCTGATCATGCTAATGGTCTCCATATTATTTCCTCCTGCAAGTACATGTTGAATCTTTTGCAACTTACTGAGTTTTAAACCAAACTCAATGAGAAGGAAAGAACAATCGAAGTGCCTGTAGTTCTCTTGAAGCTAATGGAAGTGGGAGACTGAAATTTGGGTGCTGAATAATTACACTGTGGGACTTTTGTCTGGAGTTAGCAGAGTAATCAAGTAGAAGAGTAAAGTGTGGTGTGGTAAAGAATGGATTATTCAGTTGCTCCATCTTCCTTTTCTTTTCTTAATCCTCTTTCTCCCATGCTCTCAATAAATCTCTTCCAATGGCACTTTTAATCTGAGCGATTTTAACTAATTTCACAAAGGGTTTAAATTCCTATAAAAGTAATGAAAATCAGCTCTGAGGAGAAGAAAGACACCCTGCTTCCTGGGAAGTCAGAGCTCTCCAGCACTGAGTGCTCTGTTTGGCTCCTCACTGTAGCCATTGACTAACTAGTGTTTCCTGTCCAATGAAAGGAATGGGGAGAAACTGGACTTGCTTCAGTGAGGGAGAGAAGGGGATTCAAGAACAAAAATTACTACAGATTTTGAAAAGCTTTGTCAGTGCAGCTGTCTATAGACAGCAGGGTTTGGCTGTTAGCAATGTGAAGAATGTTTGGGGTGTTAGTGAAAAGAAACTGATGAGCATCTTCCATCAGATACTTCAAGAATTTTCAGCCTTTACAAGCCTGAAAAGAATTTCTTTTTAAGGGAATTAACTTTTTTCTACTGGTTTATTTCTGGTTTGCCTTTTTTAGTTTTGGAACAGCAAAAATGTGGTTCATAACAGCGCAGTAAGGACATACCTAGATAACCTGGTAACATTCACATAAACTCGTGCAAATTAAAAAGGCAGACTTTGTTTGTGCCAGTAATGATGGACAGGTGGTGTGACACGGAGGGCAACAAGGTGGTCTCCCGTGGACAACAAACTGTATTGCACTACTCAAGTAGTGTCTCATGTTCTTTATTCATACATCAGCAAAGTTCACCCGTATTTTATGGAGATTTTTGTTCCATCTTTTCTTCTGAGATCATCCTTCCTAGACTTAGCAGACTTGCATTAAGGAAATCTCAGTTGTCAAGCTGTGTGTTTTGGACTTGTTACTGCCCAGGATTCCTATCTTTGAAGGAAGGAATGTAAAATTCTCAGCACTAACACAGCAGCCAGAAGTTGACCTGTGAGTGGCTGCTGAGTATGACTCCCAGGTGGGAGTGACAAAGAAACAATGCATTGTCAGAGATAGCAGACAGGTGATAGTAAAGATAACAGCAGTTATCCTTTCTACCACCACCACACGTTTATTCCAAGTCTTTGTAGAAAGACCTTTTGTAGCTGCATAATGTAGAGGAGAGAGAATTAATTTCAGAGGCACTAGAGTGGCAGGAATTGAGGGAACACTGAGGGGTAAAAGGAAAACTGCCAGTGGTGTTCTGTGATCTCATATTAGTTGTTTTAGGGATTTATTTTAAAGATAACAATAAAACTGCTTGGAGGTCTGAGTGGAGAAGTGTTGGGAACAGGTGACATCCTCAGTCAGGGAGTCTTTCGCATCTGATTTATGTGACAAACCCTAACTCTTAGTTAAATGGAATTAGGGGAATGGCATAGTCTTTCTTGGGACCAGAAGTGGAGTGCTGTGGTTCTAGCTGAAAATACCTGTTTCTGGCTGTGGGTATTGAAAGAACCAGGACAATTTTGCCCCAGTCTTTCAGTCAGTCTCTTGGTTTCCTTCTGATGAGGTCGTGCAGCTGAAAGTGCAAAGACAATTCTCTGAATACCAGTAACTATTGGGCTGTGCCTGGATCATTTTATGCAGGCTTAGTTTATGAAACTGTTAACACTTGTATTAGTGTAAAGACAAGAACTGTGTTGGTAATATGTTATGCATGGTATGACAGAGGGAGTATAGCTTAAGGAAACAATGTGGTAAATGACATGAATTTTGGGTACATGATATTTTCTTCGCTGCAGGCTGTCCTCAGTATTGGAAACACTGTCTCTTGGTGCTTTCTCTCAGGCTTGATTTACTGGTGTATTCTGTCTTTCCAGGTTACTTTCCTTCCTTGGGGTTCCCTTCGAAGGGCTCTCCTGTATCTCTCAACTCTGACACTTCTTCTCTTGCACCTAATTTCATAGGTAAATGGTGTCCTTCCTGTGCGAGTGTTTGTGCTCTGTTGCTTCCTCTGTGCCAGTTTCCCATTTAATATGGATACTTATCTCAAAGGTGTGGGTACCTGAGTATTCAGGCAGAGGTGGGTGGGACACTTCCCAATCTATTTGTAGGCAGCATTGCAGAAGCATAAATAGGAGATGAAGAAATAATCTTAATAGAAATCTCCTACGCATGCAGATTCATAGATAAAAGCTGACTTATGACTAATGTTTTCTGAAGTCTGGTTTCAAAATCTGAATTGGTCCATTCAGGTTCTATCAGGTAGAATCCTTAGTGTAAAAGAACGAAGTCTCCCACCTGAGAGGGCAAGTGAGGTTTGAAATGATAACTTTGCAAAGAAATGAAAAATCTCACAAAGTTGTTAATGGAAGTAATGAGATTTTTGTAGCTTCTGCTTTCACTTAAGGGGAGAAATAAGTTTTTAGCTCCCTTGGTTATACTTAGACACCAAATATATATTATAATTATGATTCCAGAAGCTGTGACTTGAATAAGGAAATATTTTTTCGCAACTAGCAATCAAAATGTAAGAATTAGAAATGCTGCAAGAAATCATATTGTATTTTCCTTTCTTTCCAACTAGTGGTATTTTGGTGTCAATTTGTTTAGAGGATCAGGATGTTGGAATTTAAGATGACAGTCTTGGGGCTTTGAGGAAGTCACAGGCATTTCCCACTTTGCTGTAATCTACCTCTGTTTTGAAGTCTGTTATGAGAAAGAACTACATCTCAAAGATGTAAGAAGGGGAACTTGAGTATTCCTCGGGAATAATGAATCTTAGGCTAATAAACCACTAGATATCTATATCTCTTCAAGTGATTTTTTTTCAGTGATTGAGCAGTCTGTGGTAATGGTTGCAGAAGTGTATTTGTGACAAGAACTAGGAAAAGAGTACTTCCAAAGCTTTTTCTGAAGTAAGCATGTATTTGTCAGATGGTATGCCTGTTAAATTTGAGAGGGAAAAAAAGTAATATAATGTGTATAAAAAAGTGTAGGTTTCCTCCAGGAATTGGATGAACTGTGGCTTCAAAAACAAGAGGTAAGAAGGCCAAATAGTTTATGTATACTATCAAAGGAGAGAAACTGCAAAATAGATGAAGTATATGAAATCAACTGGAAAGGTATCACAAAAGATGTTCAGAAATAACATACAAAATAGTTAGAGATCAGGAAATGCTTAGCCAGAGGAACAGTAAGACAAAGGTGCTATAACAGTAGTTTAGAAAAGACAAGATTTAATGAGAGAAAGGTATATCAAAATAGTGTCTCTTGGAGTAATTAAATCCTAAGTCTCAAAATGAAGAACGGAAAAAGGTTTAGTAATAAAGAAGAGAACCCAAGAAATTATTGGTTATTCCTACAAGGTCTAGTTAATTTCTTCCTTGACTTGACATCTCCAAACTTGCTAAGAATTGCATGTAGCAGACAGTATGTGAGTTGAAACCTCATGCTTTGGGGTACAAATCATGCTGTAGAATTGAGAAATGGCTCCCCTTATTTGCCATTTTGTAATGGTTCCTCACAGAGAGTTTCCAGAGTCCCTTTAAACTTGCCATGCTGGTCACTGTCAGTGCCACAAGAGTGAGTGTGTGTAGTCCTGGTCTCATGGGCAGGTTATTTGTACTTAACGATACCCCATGCATGAAATGGGTTTCTGTGTGGTTGGCAGCCAGGGCCATAGTTGTTCTAATTATCAACATTGTTAACATAGTATTATTAAAATAGAAGTTTATATTCTCTTTTTTGGAAGCAGGAACTGCAGTTGGTCTGTTGGTGTTGTATCCAACATTGTGCCATCTGTGGAAGGACTGATCTGGTCTGTGACTGAAGCAGCTCAGTGTGAAAGATGGGAAAGTATTTGTGTTAGACTCCAACCCTGAGAGGCTGGAAAGAACAGGCTGTGGTGACCCCCATTACGTTATCTATAAACACAGCTGCTCAAATGGATTTTTGAAAACTGAATCTACTTGTATAGCCTGCTTACCTTTCAGGTAGGGAAAACGGACCTGTAATGGACATGAGGTTCCTTGTAAATAATCCTCTTGGTCTGGATAAAAAAAAATCGGACGTGAAGGAGGAAGAATTCAAAACCTTACTGACAAGATGACAGGGTTTTTCTTCATAAAAGTTGTCTTTTGAAGACCCTCCGCAGCACTTATTTTCTGCTTGATCTGTGTAGAGTTGATAACTAATAACACTGACTAAAAATATTTGTGCTTTCATTTTTGCTACTTCTAATATAGTTGTATAAATTATTTGTTGCTCATGGAGTTACTCGTGATACAACAACTCTGCACTTGGATTTTTCATGGTAGTTGGTTCAAGTCCTTGTTTCTCTAATTTGTGATATTTTAATGGGTTTTTTTCCTGATGATTGTAGGTTCATTAAGAGCCCCACCACCTTCTGGAGCTCCCCCTCCAGCCTCTGGAGCATCTCATCCTTCTGGCCCCCTGGCATACAGTCAGTTTGAACATGGAGATGTGCAGAATGGCATTCCAGCTTCAACAGCCCCCATGCAGAGGTACATACAAGAAGAGCAAATTGTAACAAAACCCTGCCTTGGTAAACCTGAGTCTAGACATTTTAGGATCTAAACCAAACTCAATTCCTGGTTTTTTTCTGTGGTGCATATTAAGTTTCCTCATTGCTTTGTAACTGTTTTGGAACAACATTTTGCCATAGGGCTATTTGTTAGCAAATAAGTATCTCTGGAGATGAGAAGTTTCTGGAAGGGTATGACTAGATGTCAGTGATGGATCAAAGCATCTTCTCCTCCAAAGACTTTCTTTGTGGTAGTCATTTTCCCCTTTAAAAAATTCTGAGTCCCCTAATCTGTTTTGTCTCAAAACAATTACATCCACACAGCCATAATATTTGATTCCTTGGCAGTGTGAATTGATCTCTGGAATACGTTGCTGTCATTACGGAGTAATTTCTTAGTATTGATTTGGTTCTGGGTCCTCTTCTGTCCATTATGGATCCCTGAGTTATCTTCATCTAAAGCTCTTCAGCATCTTTTCCAGAAAGATACTGCCATTATCTCTGTGGTGAAAGTGGCAACGGTCCTGGAGAGTCCAAATCTTTTGAGTAATAGAGCATTTTTACCTAGGCCTTGCTGTTGCTCACCCTGTAGACTCCATTGCAGCATTTCTGATATGTTGGGATAACTAAAATGGAATTAACAAAAACATAGAATTTGTATTTCAAGAGCTGATAGATTTTTCTGAGGAAAGGGATTCAGATCCTTGCGGGATATGTAATTATGTTTCCAAAACTGAGTTACAGTGCTTTATGTATATAATTGAGACCCAGCTGGTGTTTCTGTGCTGTGTGTGTGTGTGGCCAGACTTTTCGAACGCAGATTTGGGCAGGGCTCTCCCCACATGGGTGTGCCCTTCCAGCCTGCACAGTGGATGTTTTAGGTGAGGCACAGCGTGTGCAGAACTGGCCCCACCGTTTAAGTCCTGAGGTCCATCTGCCACGGCCGAGCGAGCTTGGACTGTGATGGGGAACTCCTCGGGACTGTCACAGCACCCGGTACTTACCGAGGCTGACCCTGCTGAGCATCCGAGATCTGACAGGATGGGATGGCAGGGAGGCTTGAACTGCCAGGGGATGGTCCCACTGAGACTCGAACTCAGGTCCTTGGGATTCACAGTTCAGAGTGCTCTCCATTACACCATGGGACCACCCCTGTTTCTGTGGTAGAACAATTTTAAAAGACACAGAGAACTGTAGCATCTTGTATAATGAGGAATCAGTTAAGTTTCTCCTCTTCCTTCTCAGGCCTCCTCCTTCTCAGCCGTTCCTGCCGGGCTCAGCGCCCGCTCCTACCAGCCAGGGGTCTGCGTTCCAGCAGTTCGGGCCGCCGGCCGGCGTGCAGCAGCTCACCAACCACATGGCAGGGATGGCCCTCGGCAGGGCCTCGGCCTCTGCTCCTCCCCCATCTGCGCTGGGATACGGTGGGTTTCCAGGCTGCAGAAACATGCTGTTGATTTTCAGTTTGCTAATAATTGCATAAATGATTTTTTTCTTGTCAGTGATTCATTGCCATATGGTTATGGCAGTACTCTGGGTGTTGACATCTGCCATAGTAAACAGTGGTTTTCTTAACTAATAAAGTCATAATCAGGGAGAACAGAACTGAGACCATTGTAAGGGACAGTGCAGGAAGCATTGCTGGATGTGAATAACAGGAGGGAGTAAGAACATTGATCCTCAGCTAGGTGAGTCTGGGCGTGAAACACAGTCCATCCCTAAGTAAGCTGTTGGAGAGTCTACATGCCTTGCTACTGCTGTGCAGCAGCCCAGTCAAAAAAACCCAAAGAAAACGAAAAAAACCCACAACCAACCTCAAAAAGAAAACAAAAAAGCCAACCAACCAAAACACACAAACAAAAACAAATGGAAAAAACCCCCCACAACCCTAAAATACCAACCCACAATGGAAAAAGGGCCCCATAAATCACAAAGTATTTTGCTGGAAGTCAAGAAACATACTTAAACAGTCTAAACTGAATTAGGAGTATAAATTGAATTTAGTTATATGGTTCTATTGTATTAGATCTACAATCTCATTGCTATGGATTACAGAACTTTTTTTTAATTGAAGACTATAGAGTTTTGTGTTTAGTTATGTGTAAGCTGGTCTGACTACACTTTTTAAAAATTGTTTTGCTAAAGTACTTTTTAACAAGCATCTTGTAAGGCAGATTTTATAGGAAATTAGGATTACATAGGGAGATGCAGATTTCTTCACCTTTTGGCAAAAATTATCCTCAGAAGTAGTACAGTGGTAAATACAGATGGTACTAGTTTCATTCTATTAAAACCACAAAGCTCAAAACCATTCTTGATCTACAGGCTCCAACTGAGTATGGAGTTTAAGATAGAAACTTATTTTAGTTCAAGAAATCCATAAATAGACTTGTGGCGGTTCTTGTTTTGCACATTCCTGGCTTTGCTGCTTTTTTCTGGCCCTGAATCCTGAAATATATTCTGATTATGTAAAATAAGCAGCTCAGACTTTCAGAGAGAGAACAGTGAAGGAATTACCAAGTTTCTGATGCCTTGAAGGAGTTTCATCTCTGATCAGTCTAGGAGGATGATCACTTAAGGTTTGTCTCTGCTAGTACTGGTAAATCTATCTAAAGATGAGAAAGTCGTAGACCTGTTTAGGTGATCTAGAGCAAATGAATCTTGCTTGCGTCTTAATTGATTTGAGGATAGGAGAAAATGCTGTTGTATCTTCTTTTCTTCTTACCAGGTCCCCCAACATCGGTTCCCCCAGTCTTAGAAAGCTTTAGTGCGACAGGATCTGGTCTCTACACACCTTACTCTGCGAGCCAAGGACCCCCTCCTACCAGTGTGACTCAGGGTCTGCCTTTGGCACAGCCTCCATTTCCTGGTCAGACAATACCAGCTCAGCGCCTACCTACTCAAGTCCCTGGTTTTGTCCCACCTCCCCCTTCCACTGGGGTTGGACCTTCCTCTTACCCTCCTACCACAGGTGCCCCAAGGCCACCTGCCATGCCAGGCCCTCCACTGCCTGGGCAGACACTTGCTGGACCACCATCATCCCAGCCCAATCACGTGCCCTCACCACCGCCTCCATCAGCCATGCCCATGGGTGGCCTCCATGGACCACCTCCTCCCACTCATCCTCCTCAGCCAGGATACCAAATGCAGCAGAATGGTGAGTATTTCTAGAATAGGGGTTGCTACATGTTTTCCATATGCTGCAAACTGAGAACTAGATTCCAGCTTTGTTACTTTTGGGCTCCTGGCACTTCAGTGCTTCCCTCTTGTTTCCCTGCACTCATGTCTAGGACAAACAGTAGCATGTATTGTTCTCAAATATTTTATCATACAGGTTTTAATCAGATTAATGTAACTAAAGGAATCCAAGCTTACTTGACCAAAAGCTATTTGGCAATTAGTGCCATAATAATACCAGAATTTGTGATAAAAATTTTATTATGGACTTTAATTTGCTGTCTGCAACCTCATCTGTTAAAAATACTGAAAAGCCTTACTTTCTGTTTTTTAAATTTGTGGCCACTGTGCATATACATGTATGACAGGAGTTGTTAAATGTTGAAAAAGGAGTTGCAATGTTTTCTCCTTTAATTCACATAACTATTTTGCTCCATGTAGCAGCTTGCATGTCTTGAATGTGCTTGGAAGTATGACCAGTTAAGCTTTCTGAGTTATCAACAGTTCTGGCTGGTTTTTAACCCATACCACCTACAGATAGCTAGGATAAAGTAATCATGTGCAAATGTTAGGATTGAGAATCCCATCCCCCATGCAGTTTTACACAACTGAACAGGTAAATTACCTAAAAATATCTGTCCAAATTCTGATAAAGGGTAAAAATACTAATGGGATAAATCATGCTGTTATTCTGTAAGTGACTGGAATTGTCTAAATTAGTATGAAATAACCTCAGGTAGGTACAAAACAAAAATGAAAATTGCACATTAACCTATTATTATAATTTCAGACAAGCCAAAACTACCCAAGGCAAGTCCTTGCATATCTGTAATTTGAAGAATTAGGGATTGTCCATTAGCTTATATGGCTGTTCTCTGTGTGCTTTCTATTAGACAGTTCTGCATTTAAATGTTCATAGTGCATGATTTAATATGTATTGTAATTTTATTACTCATAGTTACCTTAGTGTGCTTGTTTTGGCTGGGGCAGAGTTGGTGGAGTTCAGGTTAAAAACCTGTGTTTCGTTAAGTCTCGTTTTGAGGACTGTATCCCTCAGTTTATTGGATTGTTGATAGAGATGTATGGGTCTAAGCTGAAACACTGATAAATATGTTTAACCCAAATTAATTGTAAAGCACATAACTTTGGTTTTCTTGAGGGTTTTTTTTATTATGGCAGGAAAGTAGGAAGTGCCCAATAAGGAAACACCTAGTATTAAGCCACTCTGATTTTTATGTTCCTTTCTTGTTGAGGTTCGTTTGGACAGGTGAGGGGTCCCCAACCAAACTATGGAGGAGCCTATCCAGGAACACCAAATTATGGAAGTCCACCTGGGCCACCACCTCCACCAAAACGCTTGGATCCGGATTCCATTCCTAGTCCTGTAAGCTTACTTGTTCTTACCAGTGTCACCTCTTCTGTAGTGTGTTTGCATAAAACAGAACTGACAGAGACCAAAGCTGAAAACAGGTTTCTCATTCCAAAGAACATGAGTGTTTTCCTGCTTACTTTTCTCTCTTATGTTCACGTTCAGTCTCTTGTTATGAATATAAGCCCAGAAACAGTATTTTTCTTGGTGACTGAAGAAAGGCACTGCATATGGAAATCACTGCTTTAATTCCTCAGGTCTTTTTCTGTACTGTGTTACTTTCTGAGAATCCTTGAGGACTTTGATTGAACTTGTTTCTCCATTTCTGGATTCTTGCATAATGACTTTGCAAGATGAACTAATTTCAGGGTTTGAGGTGACAATGTGTGAACTGCATGGTGCATGTTTAAAGTATGGTTAGTAGGAGGTGATTGTCGTGCTTTTCCTATAATCTATCAAAATTGGTTTGGTTTTTTGGGTCATGAAGTCATGATGCTGTATCGTTCAATTATGGACAGCTTCTCAAATTGGGATTGTCTTTAAGAATGGAGATTCTGAGAAAGGATGAGCAGTTATATGTAAAGGGTAGCAATGATGAGTAATATTAAGCCTGGCAGTATTACTGCCACTGGTCCACTGTGCTGTTCTGTACTTCAAAACTATGAAAACAATTTATCCTTGGGTTACATCTTGGATCTGAACTGATGTTTTTCAGAAGTTACTTCCATTCAAAAGAGATTATCTGTTTAGACTCCAGGTTTATGTGAAGCTTATGACTGTTATTTTTTTTTTAGAATATGTCTTTAATTGCTTGTCTGCCTTTCTTTTCTTCCACTAAATGGATCTCAAATGGCTTGTGTCAGTTGCCTTCATGTTAGCATGTTCTTAAGGCATAAATCCTCAGTTTCTAACCAAAGTGGTCAGGTGAGCCCGTGCCTCTGCAAGCAGTGTGTTCAGAGCCCAAGCCCAATATCCTGGCAAGACAAGTCTGGGATTGGTGTGTGCTGCAGAAGCTGATGTGTCCTGTTGCATGAACCAGTATCCAAGTGTATCTAATTCCAGTGCTACAGGTTTGGATAGAGAGAAGTAACACTGTTCCTTTTTGGTTTATTATTGTCTTTTCTTTCTTTCTTCCTTTTTTTTGTGGCACTCTTATTTTTTATTAAAAAAAGCAACTTAATGAGCTGCCACCCCAGCAGAAACCCAGGCACAGAATAGACCCAGATGCAATTCCTAGTCCAGTAAGTGCTGTATGTATGTCAATCGTAGTCTGTGTGTTGGTGACCATCTGTGCATGCCTGAAACCTGACCTTCACCTCACTAACCCTACATCATTAATCCTTTACCCTTTCCTTGCTGTCTTCTGCTTGCCGTATCAAAATGAGTAACATTACACCACATGAGGTTGTTAAAATCTTCTGTGATAAATGGTGAGGCAATAGAAAGCAGTGTTTCAAAAACAGATCATGAAGAATGTCTCCCCTTCTTTGACTGATCATTAGGATATCACCTTCCTCAGATTCCAGCTGGCATTTTCAGTGTAACCCAGCAGTATGTGTCCATATAATGTGTGTCTCATACACAGCATGAGCCTTTGTAGCCGTGTTTTCTATCAGTCTTGATCAGAATTTGATTACTGTTCTGTTGATCTGTGAGTACTAGGCCAATGCTTTGAAGTTCTAAAATTGAAGATGGACTGTTTTGTTTGGATGTTAATTCTTGATAAATCTGGTAGCTTAGTATGAGGCATGGGGAGCTATAAACATTCTCTCATTATCTGTGCTCCTACATAACCATTAAATTTTGAATTTGAAAATTTAATGCTTATGTTAGAGAATATTACCTAAAGACAGAAAAAGCAGCTACCTTTTGGATGGGAAGAAAAAAAACACTTTTGGCTTTTTGTTACCCTGTGTCTCTTTTTCCTCATTTAGTCAAAGATCGTCATCATCATGTGACAGGTACCAGTGGTGAGATCACCAGCATCAGTCAGCCTGTAGACTTTTCAAATGGGACTGGATTTGTCCTGGAGTAGTCACTGTCTGAAGCTGTAGGAGGCTTTTCCTGCCGGCAGCTTGGAATCTGTACTGGGAGGGCAAAAGTTCTGCCATGCAAACTTCTGCATTTCAGAATTTACTGGAGGCCAAAGCATGTGGCAAAATAAGATAAGAAGAATAAGTGTTAGCTTTAATTCTTTCATTCAGCCATCAGTGTGAAATACAGTTTAAACTGTGTACAACTAAATTCTCTGTTCTTAAGCAGAGGTCAGTGGATATTTTAGTAAATTAAAACAGTTTAATACATTTCTATTATCTTTAGCATATTTGCAGTAGTGAAGAATTTGAAATATTAAGAAATTGAAGACTTTTACAAGCTTCGAAGTTTAGATTTCATTCATTGACAAGTCCACTGAAACTTCACTGTCCCAGAATTGAAATCACAAACCCCTGAGCACCACAAAGTAATGAAGGCTCCCACTCAAGCCTGCAAGCACCTGTCTTTAGGTCAGAGTTACAGTGCTTAGAAATAAACCCATACTGTGAAAATAGTGGGAACATAACAGAAAGAAAAGCCAGGTTACTTATAGGCTTCAACTTGAGGCTTGCAGAAACTTCTAATTCTAATTTGACTAGAACCGTGGAGTGGAGTACTACCAAAAATTGCTTTATTGATCTGAGTTTGGCTTTTCTGAGTTCAGATCAGGGCTTAAAACACAGAATGCGCTGCTACTAAGAATACTTAAGGGAAAAATACTATTTTCAGCTTGCAATTATAATTAGTCATTAAGAACTATTTGAAATCAAACTGAGAGGTGACTGCTTGACAAAACTTACTTGCTTTAGACTTCTTATTTTTAGAGATAGTAGTGTTTGCCTCCAGTCCCCTTTTCACTGCCTTGTAGATTTTACACTTTACAGCATTGTGAAATCAAGCCTCCAAATATTAATATGGTGCTTTCCAACATAGATTCAAGTGATTGAAGACGACAGAAGTAATCGTGGCTCAGAACCATTTGTCACTGGAGTGAGAGGGCAGGTCCCACCTCTTGTTACTACAAATTTCTTGGTCAAGGATCAAGGTAAATGCTTTTCTTTTCCCAAACAAACCACAAACCCCAAAGAGTCAGTGACAGAACTGTCTGTCTTTAAAGAAAAAGAATTATTTCAGTTGCTGGGGATGTGTGTTTTACCAACACAAGCTTCATTTCAAGTCCTGTGTTGATTTGATCTCAGTTTAGATTCTTCTGATTGTTTGGTAGCTAGTTATTAATTTTCAAGTAAAAAGTGTTTTTTGCGGCACATACCTAGGACCAGCTCAATTATCAGAGATACCAGAAAGCAGCAAATGAAGCCTCTTCTGTAGAGCTATATAAACAACACTTCAGAACTGAAATTTGCTAGCAGTATCATTAGACTTGGACTGGGAACTGTATTTTTTAAAATTAAGTGGGAACTAAATTGGACCATGGTCTTCATAGAGAAATGATATTTCATCTTCTGATTTCCCAGACCTTTTTTGAGTTTTAAAGTTCCAGAAAAGACTGCAGAATCTGATTGTGCAATCAAGTGTTTACTCTTAAGCAAAAATTACAAAATCAAACAGTAGAAATGTTTGAGTAGAATTTTCTGTCTACAGTATGTTCTAGTCTGCAAAAAGAGTGAAACAGGAATGCCTCTTAGAGGTTTAGGTTGATGTGGAGTCCAGATCATTTGTTTTGAATTAAGGACTTTTATTATATCTAGTTAAAAATAATTATTTGGAATTCAGGTTTTCCACGGATTGAAACTGATTGTTTGGATAAGCTCTTAGTCTCTGTCTATGGCTTAACAACACAACTGAAGGTATCATTGTTTGTGTTCTTCAGTATCAACTTAACTTGTACTGAAATTTATGGGATTTTTTTATTTGTTCCCCAGGTAATGCAAGCCCCCGCTACATAAGATGCACATCTTACAATATTCCCTGCACTTCTGATATGGCCAAACAGTCCCAGGTTCCCCTTGCTGCTGTCATAAAGCCGCTGGCCGCTCTGCCGCCGGAGGAGGTGAGTGCCGTGCGTGGGTCTGTGTGCCCTGAGTGCGCTTGGGACTGCCCGGGAAAGCGTTGTCAAAATGTTAAATCCTGTGCAATATACAGGGAGATAGTTTTAAGCTCTACATTATGTATGTTCACTTTTTTCTTATCATCATGTGACCTTCCTTTCCATGTTTCTTTTCTCCTGCTTCCACAGACCCTTCCCTATTTGGTAGACCATGGAGAATCTGGTCCTGTCCGATGTAATAGGTGCAAAGCTTACATGTGCCCTTTTATGCAGTTCATTGAGGGCGGAAGGAGGTTCCAGTGTTGTTTCTGCAGCTGTGTCACTGAGGGTAAGGTTTCTTCTAGAAGTTGGTCTCTGGGCTTTACTGGAAAGGTCTTTGAACAAGATGCAGGCAAATAAACCTTTAGTGTGTTATGATCATTTATAATGAATACTGTGCTTTAATGTGTATCTACTCTTGAAAAAAATCATCTGTAGGTTTGTTTTGAAGGCACAGTGCAATGTAAGGTGCAGCAAATCTTAGGATGATGTTTTCAGTGTTTCAGTTGGTAACAGAAATGGTTTTTAATGGACTGTTCCTACCACCTCAGTTATGCTGTACAAGTGTTTGTACTAACCAAAACGGGGATTAGAAATGACCAACTTTAACAACCAGTTTTGTCTGGTGATTTTCAGCCTGTGCATGTTCTCTGTCCCTGCTCACTCAGCAGCTGTGTGAATGGCTGTACCTGTAACAACTGAGCAAAGGCAGAAAAGGGAGGGATGCTGAGGGACTGCTGATGAAAGCAATGCTTTGAAAATACAGTGTACTTGTACCTAAAACTTGAGAATAAATTTTGTTTTCTCTGCATAAACAATCACGCAATTGGCTTGTACTAGGTGTGTATTTGGAGAGAAGAGTGATAGGTACTTACAGTCTTAATGGTATCACTTTTTCTTTTGAACTTTTGAAACTGTGAATGTTTAGAATAATCTACCTGTGATGACCACATCCACCATATTTAATCTCATTTTGTTCTCCCCAGAGCTATATAGACAGCCATAGCTGGGATACATTTTGTCACCCTAGCAGTTCTGCAGGAGAGTAGTTCTTGGGGCACAAGGGAAATGCTTTGTTTCTGCAGTTTTGTAGGGAAAACCTGAGTTTTAATTATTACTTACTTTATTTTCTGAAGCCTGTTGCCAGCACAAAAGTACTTGGCACTGGACCTTAATCCACTGTAAGAAGTGCCCTGTCTATTCTGATAAAAGGATTATGGCAGTCTCTGCACATGATAGTGCCTGGGGGATTTATTCTTGTGCAGCATGGGAAGGGAAGGAAAAAAACTAACTCATACAGCAAAATAAGGTGGTCAGTATTTTAGGAAGTCTGATTTGGGTCAGTAATGTTGTAGCCTCAAACAGTAATGTAGTTTGCCTCAAACTCTATTTTAAGTAATTTTTTACTACTTACATGAGATGGTTATATTTTTCCTTTAGACTAAATCCTTCAGGATAATCCAAAAAGTGTGTTCTATTGATATTTCTAATATGAAAGGTAAAATGAGAATAGAAAGAAATTCAAGAAAAGTACAACAGTGACTATACAGTGTGCCATCTGGTGTATGAGACAAACTGGAATAAATTTATAATTTTTGTATTTAATGTTGTTCTTAAATTGCATTAATATTATTATTAATACTTGCATACTAGCCCAAAGTGCTAGCTAACTTTTCTGGAGTTTTATTTGGAACAGCTGTTGTCATGCTGGCTCTCTATCACTGCATTTATCATGGGCATGTCGCTGAACTTAATGATTTTTCCTTTCCCAGTGCCCCCTCACTACTTCCAGCATTTGGATCATACTGGAAAGCGAGTAGACTTCTATGACCGACCTGAGTTGTCATTGGGGTCTTATGAGTTTCTAGCAACAGTTGACTACTGCAAGGTACCGTAGTGTGTGTTTATTACTGTATTTATTTTACTTTTAAATAAAAAGCTTATTTTCTTAAAAGTGAGAATGACATAAACTGTTTGGGGCTGATTTCTAACTGGCAGAGATAATTAACAGCATTAATCCAACCCACTTTATTGTGTAAAATAACATGCTTGTCTGCTTACTTTCCAAAGCAGAGGAAGTTTTGATCACACATGTTATAATATAATTTTATTATAGTTGTCTGTCTCTTCTTTTTCTGGAGCCACATGAGGAGCTGTAGGTGCTGTTACCTTAGGAATTCTGCAGAAGGGACTCGTGTCTTGTGCAGTAGTCCTTGGGAGGGAGAGGGGACTGTAGGAGAGATTCAAGACAAGTACAATAGTAACTATTCAGTGTGCCTGCTTGTTGCCTAAGGCAGACCTTACCTATTTATCTGAATTTCAAGTACTGCCATAGCAGTTAAAAGCACAAGAATAGCGTAGAAATACTAGAGCAGGTTTGCTTTTAAATTTGAATAACAATTAACTTGTGAGGAATAGGAAAAATAGGTGCAAGGTATTTATTAAAACAACTTACATCTCTGCTGAAATATATGCTGGGAGAATAGAAACCTAAATGTTGCTACTTTATACTGGTTGCCTTCTGATGGCTCAGCTTTGCTTTAAGAGGAAAAAACCAATTATCTTCTAAAAGCATAAGAATAATTTTTAATTCAAACAAAGATGCGCTCTTCCCAGCTTTACGAAGGAAAAGGTTGCAGTTCTTGGAGAGGAAAATCTTTTGCTTATATTGATGAAATCACCTATAACAAGTCTGGTCAGATTCCAAAGCCTTGAGAACTGGCAGGGATCTTCTCTGTCCACTTTTCTGATCCAGCCTAGTCATGTAAATGGATGATTTAGTTTAGCCTGTTCTTCTCTGACCAATGGCAAAATCAGTCTAGGGCATTTAATACCAGTCTGTTTCAACACAGTGTGATTACATGTCTGTAGTTGGAAAAGGGTGGAAGAAGGATCTGAAGAAACAACTGCTGCTTATGAGTACAGAAGTACATGAAAGCTATTAGAGTTTTGACCAGCATTGATCTGTGTTAGAGAGCTGTTATGTGAGCTGCATTACATGGCAGTAATGTGATTTCATCCCCCTCTTCCACAGAATAACAAATTTCCCAGTCCACCTGCTTTCATTTTCATGATTGATGTGTCTTACAATGCTGTGAAGAGTGGCTTAGTGAGGCTAATATGTGAAGAATTAAAGTCACTCCTAGATTACCTGCCCAGGTATGTATATTGTGAACTACTGTACCTGGTGAAAATGGGGGATACTGTCACTTTTTCTCTTTAAAAAAACCTAGATATTAAAAAATCATTTGATAAGCCTGTCAAGTTTTTTATTAGACAAGGGCCAAGCAGATCACTTTCCTTAAACCTTTCTAGGTGAAAATAAGTTTTACTCCTTTTCATTTTTCACTTACTGTGTTGGGTTCTGTGTAATGGTTTCCCTGTCTACTTAGATGTGAAGGCAAGTATGTCTCTTACAGGGAAGGCAACATGGAAGAATCGGCCATTCGGGTAGGCTTTGTCACCTACAACAAAGTGTTACACTTCTATAACGTGAAGAGCTCACTGGCACAGCCACAAATGATGGTTGTCTCAGATGTGGCAGATATGTTTGTGCCACTCCTTGATGGTTTTCTGGTGAATGTGAATGAGTCCAGGACAGTTATTGCCAGGTAATATAAATTGATTTACAATATTTGTAGTAAAATACTTGGTTTGGTAGACTGAAATGTTGCGTGCTTAATTGTCATGTTACTCACCTACAAGTCTCTCCATATGTTTTAATTTCTTACACTCTTTGAGATTAAGCTGGCAAAGTAGGATGGGAAGATTCATGGCCTAAGGGTGTATGTAGCTCACAGTCCAGCATGGCAGAAAATACTTACAAGGTTTAGTGCAGAAGGGCATTTCTGAGGTGAAGGAGAAAGAAACACACACCAAAAAAACCCCCCTGAAGCAAAGCCACAACAAAACACAACTAGAATGATGCAGAGTGGAAGCTGTAAGAATACTGAATCACTGTCTGTAAGGCAACTGCTTAAGTACTCAACTTGAGACAACAGTGGAGTCCAGATTTGGTTCTGTGGAGAAAATAGAGTTAGTGGGATAGAGAAGATAAAATCTAAAAGGAAAGAAAGAAATTAGCCAACTTTTTGCCAACTATTTAGCGTGATGCTTGGACTTGTGTAGATAACTACATTTTTGGATTTAGGCCTGGTACTGCATATTTTTAGAGAAAATTTTTAGTCTGTTTTGTAATGCATTTAACAAGCCTAAATACAAAACTGTGGATTAAGCCTGTTAATCTTTGAATAGTACTGAGGATGCTTGGCAAACAGAGGCCAGTTGTCACTGGTATTTCCTAAGAATTTACTTACCTGTATGTATTGGAATATATTAAAAGTGAAGGAATACAGAAGAGGAGCTGTAGGAGGCATCAGTTGAGGCTTTACAGCAAACAATGAGGATATGGATGAGAGAAGCCCATGAAGAATGATGAAGGATTTTTGTCATAGATGAGATGCCCAATAGTGTAAAAGTTACATAAATTTAGAGATGTTAGGGCCTTCTGTTTAAACCACCTCGGTCCTGTAGGTCATCAGCTACAACTGTGTGGCTTTTCCAGTTAAATGGAATCTTGAGTTCCTCTTTTTTCTTGTTCTTTGCTAGTTTGCTGGATCAGATTCCAGAAATGTTTGCAGACACAAGAGAAACAGAAACTGTTTTTGCACCTGTGATTCAAGCAGGGCTGGAGGCACTGAAGGTTAGTGAATGTGTTGTTATGACAAATTGTTTTCAGCCTGCATACTCTGAAGTTCATGTGCTGCTAACCTACACTTATAAGACAATTCTAAACCTTTTTGTAAGTTCCTTGTGGTAGATGCACTACATGTAGGGAGTCCTTGGCTCATTCTTCAAGTGCATGTACCTTCAGTTTTGTGTAGCTAGCTATATGTTCTTTACCCAGGTCTCTTTTAAATAATTTTTTTCAAAAGTACAAGACGTGTAGCTTACCCTGTTATCTGTCTAGGTTTTGCTTTAAACCATTTACAGAATCTACAGGTTAAAAAAAAGATCCTCCAGCATTAAAACCAAGTGCTGAAGTCTATTAAGCCTCATGGAGGTGTTCTGTATTTTGGTCTTTCTAATCCTGTGCCTGAAACTCTGGCAGAAGCTTAATTAAAAGGAGAGAATGGCATTTGTTGAAGTTGTCCACAATAATGTGCTGATTAAGTAAACCTTTCCTGAAGTTCTTCCACTCCAGTACTTCATCTAGATGAAGTTTAACATGTTTAATTCTGACTTGTATCTACTGATCAAAATGATTGCTTATATAATTCTACTGAAAACCCTGGTACAAATCCAGCAGAACTGAAACTTGCTTTTCTATAACTGACCAGTTATCTGTGCTCCCTGTGTTGGACAACAGTTGAAGTAACTAAGTGACAATGAGCCTGTATGTCTGGAGAGTGTCACCCTGATGTAAAAGTGTGATGAGAATGCTCAAATGTTTGTTCTTGAACCGGTTTCCTTTACAATTTAAAAAAATGCTTCTATCTGTTGTTGTATTGACTTTCCTGCAGGCAGCTGAATGTGCTGGCAAACTCTTCATTTTCCACACCTCTCTGCCCATCGCAGAGGCCCCAGGGAAGTTAAAGAACAGGGATGATAGGAAACTGATCAACACAGATAAGGAAAAGGTAATAGGTGTTTGCATCATCCTTACGTAGGGGTGTATATTACACCCTTTATGGAATAAAATAATTGAGTCAGTATTTAAAAATAGTAAGATTAGCACATAATGTAACAGTGCTAGCTAATAGGTTTTAACATATTTTTAACTTGAGATCATAAGGACAACTGTGGTCTGAGAACAAGAAGAGTTAGCTCTAGATTATTATACCAAGTCTGTGTTAAAGTAAATGTGCTGAACTTATAATTTTAAAAAAATGTGCAGTAACTTTCATAATAATCAACAGTTTTTCAAAGGCAGAGTTAGGGAGACTTTATATGATCCTAATTTTCCTGAAAAGAGACTTAAAGTATCAAAGTGTGTTTACTAGGATTATAAACTGGATCTCACTTTCCTTTTCTTGCCACAAACTTCTGACCTCGTCTCTGATTTCCTTTCTTAGACTTTGTTTCAACCGCAGACAAGCTTTTATAACAACTTGGCCAAGGAGTGTGTGGCCCAGGGCTGCTGTGTGGATCTATTCCTGTTTCCAAACCAGTATTTGGATGTGGCCACACTGGGTGTAGTACCTTTCCAGACGGGAGGCTCCATCTATAAATATGCGTATTTTCAGGTAGGAGTAACATTGACTCACACTGGTATTTGATCTGAGAATTATTATTTAGTTAAGGGTTCTATTTTCATAGTGTAACCATAGTGAAGAAGTACTTTGCAAACAAATGGCTACTTAAATTTCAAGATGTTCACAAAATTATTTTGTTAGCTTTGTGGCTTTACCCAAACATCTCTGGTACTAATAAAATCCGCAACAGGAAATGCTGTTACCTTTCAGCACAGCATTTCATGAGCAGGGCACTGAGCCCTCTATGTTGGCTGACTTTTAAAGTAAGACTGCAGGAAGCATTACGTGGTTTTAAATTACTTTGTTTTATGAAGCAGCTCTGATTTATGGGAGTATGAAACTTCAATTAGTGCTTGTCTTCTAGCTGGAGACAGACCAGGATAGGTTCCTGAATGACTTGAGAAGAGATGTCCAGAAAGAAGTGGGATTTGATGCTGTAATGAGAGTGCGCACAAGCACAGGTGGGTGTTAGCATGGACGAGTCTTGATAAACTGACTACTTCAAACATGTCCCATTGGAAGTAAGAGATTTTTCCTTAATTTAAATCATATTGAGACTAGGCTATGCAAAATGCTCTCCTAAAGCTTTGGAGTTCTAAGACTTTTGTTGAGACTGTGCCAAGATCCCCTCTGAAATCTGCCAGGATGACTCAGTGTCAGGTTCCAAAGGGTGTCTGTCTGTTGAAAGTTGTGGTTCATGTTGGGTGTTTTCCTTTTTTAGGTATTCGAGCAACTGACTTTTTTGGAGCTTTCTATATGAGCAACACAACTGATGTAGAGATGGCAGGTTTGGACTGTGATAAAACAATTACAGTGGAATTCAAGCATGATGACAAATTGAGTGAAGACAGTGGTGCACTCCTTCAGGTATGGGGGATTAGGCTTTCTAGGAGCAAGAAGCAAGTTGACAATTGAACTGAATTATTAGATACTTCAAGGAACTGTTTATTCTTTCGTTCTGTACCTTACTATACCCTTGACCTTTCAGCATAGGTGCTCTCCTGGTGACTTAGACCAGGCCCCTTAATACAACTGCTGAAATCTCTTGTTATCTTTCTTTCACCGTGATATTCAAGCTCTGCCCTTCTTATTGTAGCGGGACCTCATTTTTTTTATATCCTGGCTTTTTTGTCTCCTACAGTGTGCCCTGTTATATACAAGTTGTGCAGGACAACGACGACTCCGCATTCACAATCTCTCCTTGAACTGTTGCACACAGCTTGCTGATCTCTATCGCAACTGTGAGACAGACACACTCATCAACTACTTGGCTAAGTTTGGTAAGGGTAATTATGGGAACAAGAGTTGCAACCTTTAACTGCTCTTAAAACGCCCATTGTCATCCAATGACACCTGTTTATTCTTCTTACTTCAAATGTCAGGTGACAATCCTGATACTCCAGTTAGTTACGGGAAAGAGCAATAAAGCTGTGATGATACTATTGCTGGTGAGGATGAGAGGTATAGATGAAGGGTATAGGCTTATTCTTCATGCAAATTCTTGTCTAAATGTTTTTAATAACGGTTTGTATTGACAGCTGTCTGAATTCATGCTTGTATTTATTTTTGGACTGGTTTAGTTCATTCTTTAAATGTTCCAGAATTTTGCTCTGGCAATAGGAAATGGTGGCCTTGGATCATAGATCTGGGTTAAATATCGTACTATTATGCATTGTACCCTATTTACACTTTGTAGTTTACAGTAAAAGCCTAGAAATCCAACAGATATTTAGAGTTGTGTATGTTTATTGCCATTAAAATGAAAGAAACAGTCTATTTTAGACTATTAAAGAAAGACAGCCAGGCTATGAAGGAAGTTTTTATAGAACCCCATGCCTGCAATTATGGTAAGTGTATTTTAAGTACATGGGAGATAAAGAGTTCAAGAATATGTAATAAAACACAGTAAATGAGCTTCTTCGTGTCTTCAATAGGAATGTATCATCACTTTCCTACAAGTTTGAAGCAGGACTTTCTTAAACAATAGTTGTTCAGATTGACTTGGTGGAAGTAGTGTTTTGTTCATGGGCAATCACTTGACAGCAATCCATCTCTTTGCTCTTTCTGTGCAGCATATCGTGGAGTTCTGAGTAGTCCAGTAAAGACTGTACGAGATGCACTGATCAACCAGTGTGCCCAGATCCTAGCTTGCTATCGAAAGAACTGTGCTAGTCCCTCTTCTGCTGGCCAGGTAAACTGATGCTTTCACTGGAATCTCAGGCTCAGGAGTTAAAAAATGGTGGCAGCTTCTTCCTACTTAGCCTACTCAAAAAAAGTAAATTGCTTTGCTCGGCAGAAATTTGCAAAGAGAGTCAGGAAAGCAGGGAAGCTGCAAGTAAAAACTATAGCAGAGAATGGCTTCTTGAACATCTGTCTGGAGCCCAGGGAACACTTCCTGTTTCAGGGATAAATTTTGTTTCTTTTGCAAGTCCATGATGTAATTAGACTATCAGCTTTCACCCCTCACAGCAGTACCACACTTCATTGCTTCATGCAAGCCACATTTGTCAACAAGAGAGCTGACCAGCTTCTGTCTCCTTGTGACTTGTAGCTGATCCTCCCTGAGTGCATGAAGCTGCTTCCTGTGTACTTGAATTGTGTGTTGAAGAGTGACGTCCTTCAGCCTGGTCCGGAGGTCACAACGGATGACCGTGCCTACATTCGTCAGTTAGTGACATCCATGGATGTCGCTGAAACAAATGTTTTCTTTTATCCCAGGCTTTTGCCCCTGGTGAGTAATTCAGGATATTCTTATCACTTGTCACTTGCTGCTATTTTGACTCATCTTAAGGACTGGCATTTATATTTTAGCAAAGGAAAGTGATTTGAGAAGTGTCTGGGATCTGCCATCTGTTGGGATATTTCACTTAATTTCATTCAGTGATAGGTGCTGCATTACTGCATCCTGTGAATTTACTGGGGGATACCTTTTTTTCTGAGTTGTGAGTGGCAAAGATATTTCTGATCCTTTCATAGTCTTTTTTTTAGAAGTCCTAAAGTTTCTTAAAACTTTTTGTAGTAATTTTCCTCATTGCAAGGCAATTCTAGGTATTGTTCTGTCTTTTCAGTACCACAGTTGCTGGAATAATACAAAAAACTAATTACATTCCTAGTGCAGGAGGTTATAATGGAACCTCAAAGTAATTTCACAGAAGCCTTACATTCTCTTTGACCAAGAGTCTCTGGTGTGCTTCTGTCACATTCAGCAAGAAAACTAGTCTAAGGAAGATGATATTCAGTCACAGCTATTGCAGTCTTACAAGTCCTAGAAATGAGAAAATCATTGGGGTCTTAGTGGCAGAAATTTTCAGGACTTCATAAGATTTTCTTATTTTATAACCTTAATTTTATTTATTTCATTTTAATTTTTATTTCACTTAAAACAGACCAAAGCAGATGTTGACAGTGATTCCTTGCCAGCAGCAATTCGGAACTCAGAGGAGCGTCTCTCCAAGGGTGACATATACCTGCTGGAGAACGGGCTGAACATCTTTGTGTGGGTGGGAGTGAGCGTGCAGCAAGGCCTGATCCAGAACCTCTTTGGAGTGTCGTCCTTCAGCCAGATTAGCAACACCTTGGTGAGCTGGATGGCAGCATGGGAGCTACTGTCTGTGATAGTCACCCAAAACTGAAAACAATGAGAAAGCCAGTTGAGAAAATAGTGTTACATTCTTCATACTAGGAACAAGAGAAGCACCAATGTGTGAAAGTAGTGGAAATGTCCCTAGTCTGGACATCTCAGGCATGCTTTTGCCTGGGTTTATTTGACAAGCCACATCACTTAACAGTGAAGAGAACAGTTGTTACCTAAATGGAACAAATAATTGACCTTTAATTCTGATACCATGTTATATTCTCTTTTAAGTAGTTGAGGTCAAACAGATTGTATGTTAGTGGGGGCAGATATGTCCATACCCTTATATAGTATGACAAAACTGCTGAGTTTTGTTTAACTTTGCTCTGCTTCGCATGACTTAGATATCTTTCATTCCAGAGTACCCTGCCTGTCTTGGAAAACCCCTTTTCAAAGAAAGTGCGATCTATTGTTGACATGATTCAAGGGCAGAGATCCCGCTGCATGAAGGTAAAACACACTGTCCCCATTTGCAGCTCTACGTGCCCTTCCCTTTTAGTAGAGCAGGTGATAACCTGGTAATGGTGCAGTGCTGAACTTACTCTTCCTGATCTCATTAAAGTTTTCAAGGATCTGAAAAAAAAAAATCACTAGTTTTGGAGTTTTGTGCTTACCATAGTTCTAAAACTACTTTTTTCAGACCTATTGCAATATACTACTGTACGAACCACATATGTGGTATTTTCTTTCTATTTAGAAAGGATTAAGACTTAACCCAGCTAGTTACAGAAATCAAAGCACATTAGCCATATATGCTGTGATTCCGGTTATCTGTCTTTGGGGTTTTGAGCCATTTGGCTTTTTGCTCTTTTTCCTCCAAGACTAATTCTGCCAATTACTCGCTGTTGATTTTGTTCTTTTGTTGCTTTGTGGGTTTTTTCAGTTGATAATTGTGAAGCAAGAAGATAAGCTGGAGATGCTGTTCAAACACTTTCTAGTGGAGGACAAGAGCCTGAGTGGGGGAGCTTCGTATGTGGACTTCCTGTGTCACATGCACAAGGAGATTCGGCAGCTACTGAGCTAGAGGAGTGAGTGGTGCTGGAACTCAGCAGTGACATTTCAGTTTCCACTAATGACCTGATCAGAAGGCCCAGCGCCCTCCAAAAGGACAACATAGAAATCTGTACAATTCCATAATTTTTAATACACGTTGCATAAGCAGAAATCCTTTCAACCTTTCCCAATCCTGTATGAGAGATGAAATATTTTCCTGGTGAGGGCTAAAAAAAAAAAAAGGCCTTTGATACCAGGTCTTTTATTTGCATCTAAATTGTTTCCTGTGCTTGGCAGGAGTTCACCCCCACCCCATGCTCGCTAATCCTGTCATAATGAATGTAGGTTTTTTTCAGTTCACTGTACATGATTCAACATTGGGTGAAAAAGTGATAACTCTTCAAAATTTCTGGTAGCTGCTGTGCGTTTGTGTGGGTGTGTGTGCATGCTCCAAGTGTGAAGATGCACAGGGGGGAGGACGAGAGGCAGGTCAGGTGATGGGAGCTGGAGCAGCCAAACATTTTGTGTCTCCTCTAAAGAGGGAAACGTGTCGGAGCACACCTGTATCATGTGGCTGTCTGAACCAGAAAGCCATGAAAAATTAAATGAGTGGCAAGGGAGGAGGCAGCAGGACAAACTTCTCTCCACAATCTTCCCTGTATTATAAGTTGCTGTGCAAATCTGTAATGGAGTAATTAATACTCAGTGGGCAAAAATTAACAGCTTCAAACAGTGTAGGGGTAGAGATGGTACTTCCGTTGGCGTGTGTGGTGATTCCCTTCCCTCTCATTGCACGGCCCTGTATTGTCCTACTCAGCCCATGTTCCATGGCCTGTCCTGCAGAGCTTCCCTGTCACCTCGATGGTGGTGGGAACAAAATCCTCTTAAACCTTAAGCAGAAAACACTTAACAAGGTGATGGGGGGCTGTGTACAAACTGGATGACAAGGAAGTGGCCATTTGCAACCATATTGTTGTGAATCATAGCAAACAAGCAGAAGTTTGAGATTGCTTTGTACCCTGGAATACAAGGAAGGGGATGCAACTGAAGATATAAACTGTACTGTAGTAGGTACCACAAGTACCTGATTTCGGTTATTTAAAGCATCCTGGGCCATAGCAGAGAGTTTCTTTACTGGATGCTTATACCCTCTCCCCTTCTACCTACTGATCAGCTTGCACAAAACCTTTTTATAATCCTGTTTGTTAAATACCTCAGAGAGATTAATCCATCCACTTTGGCTGCTCTGCTGCTCCATTTTGCAAGGGTGGATGAGGTTACTCCTGAGAAGAGGGAGTGGTGTAATCAAATTCAGAATTCTAAGGGCTTGTTTATTCACTTTTGAAAGGGGGCTTGTACATTTTAGCTTGAACACGTAACAAGTGTTCTTCCAATACCCAGGAGTTTAAGCTACCAATGGCACTAAAAGGAAGGAAGAATGTGGATGGATTAGAGAATATGTTATCTGGGCTTGACATTTCATAGGAAAGTCCTTGTTAAGAAAAAAAAAAAATCTGGCTGTGGTTTTAGTTCCATATCCTGTAGCATGTATATAAATCCAGTTTTCTTCTAATGCTGCTAGTTTGTCTTCCCTCCCATCACTACACAGAAAGGGGAATATGAAAATTGTAATGGAGAAACTCTTTCAAGATGTAGTTGACAGAATTTTCAGCGTTTTTGTATGAGTGTGGCCAACTTTTTACTCCATGTACTGCCTCCAACCAAAAACTCTAGAGGATTTTTAATCAGAGGGAAAAAAGAACTTCCGAGAAATACAAGGCACAGCAACCACAGACTTCCACAAATACTAATTTCTAGTATTAATATTGGGGGGTATGGGGGTGGAAATGAAATCATGAATGAACCTTTCATTTTCTTCACTTGTTTTTCCAATGCATCTTTTAATTTGTAAAGAAATAAAAATATATTAAGATGTATTTTATGTCATTGTTAGTAAATAAACACTGCTTATTTTTCCAAACCCTGTATTTTGAGGGAGGGGGGAAATGGGAAGGGTTGAAGTCTAACTCATGGATCCTTTACAATCCAATTTTCTGCTGGCCAAGTTCAGTCTCTTGTTTTTGTTGTTATTATTTACACTGAATGGTCAGAAATTCAGCAAGAGTCAACAGACAAAAGATAGTGCTCAATCTCAGTATTACTTTGCTTAGGTGATTGGTTTTTGACTTTCTGCCCTTTCTGAACTTCCATATTGCAAAGAGATTTCCCTTTTTGCTAACACAGTTTGAATCATTGATTGCGTTTTTGGGGTTTTTTAAAAATCTACTTTGGCAAGTATTGCTCATACCTTGTGCAATGTCAACTTAATGACCTCTGTATTCTTAACTTTTCAGAGAGAGCGCTCCTATTTCAGAGTTAAGAAGGAAGGGGAGCTGGGTGGATTGGTTGGGGTTTTTGTTTGGGGTTATTTTTTGTGGGGGGCAGGGTGCTAATTGCAAAAATAAAGTTGGGAGTGAACTGGCAGTGTAACTTGACTGTAGGCTTGAACATTGATATTGTACAATTTAAGATAACCTTAGAACAATCTGTTTGAAAGCACATGACAATCATTGCTAAATATCCAACAATAATGTGTTTGCTGTAGAATATTTTTGAGATTACTCTCCTACAGAATGTACATTATGTCCAGAATCTGCCACTGAACTGGTATTGCAATAATGGGCCTTGTGGATCTTGTACATTAGGGTTGTGCAGCACCCCGTCTGATGCTTGTGGGAATTGCCTTGCAGAGCCCATGTCTGGCACATTCTGTTGGGACCTGAGTGCAGGACCCCATGGTGTGCTGCTTGAGCGGGCCCAAGCTCTGTTTAGACCTAATTTTTCAAAGGAAAGGAAAAAGATTCCCCCTTTAACTTGTTCCTTACACAGATGAAGAATTCTTTGCTTTGTGTCCATACTAACTGATGTACTGTATTATAACTGATAATTTGTAAGTATTGTTATTATATTATCTCTTAAGCAATTATTTGGAGTCTTTTGGCAATTGTGTAACTGAGGAATTGAGTGGTAATTCTAGCATACTTCTGTTGGATTTAGATAGTGTAGCCCAAACTAATTTCCCATTTATAGAATAATATCACAGGAGTTATTCAAGGTTGGTAGAGAAAAGCAGCTTTCAAGGAAGCTTAAAAACTGCCTGTAGATATTAAAACAAACAAGATTTTTGTTACTAAAAGGTATTTTCTGTTCCTGCCTTTATCATCTTTAGCAGGAGCTGATCTGGGTGTTCATTCTTGCACCACCCGAACGCCTTGCTCGAGGCGCCCGCTCTGCCGGTGCCCCCTCCCGCGGCTGCCCCGTGGCATGGCTCGGGCTGTTCCCTGCCGGCTGCCGCAGGACAGCGGGTGCCGGGGCCCAGCCGGGACTGCCCTGCCCCGCCAGAGCCGCGCTCGGTGCCGCTGCCGGGCCCTGCGCGCCCCGTGACGGCACGGCCGGGGCGGGGCCGGCGCCGCTTCCTGGGGCGGCGGGGCCGGCGCGGGAGGCGGCATGAGGGGCGCGGGGTCTCGGCCGGGCCCCGCGGGGCTGTGGGTGCCGCTGGCGCTGGCCTGGGCCGCGGGGGCCGCGCTGGGCGCGGAGGGGCCGCCGGCGGGGGCCGCGGAGCCGTGCGGGGCGCAGGGGTGGCCGCAGGACGCCGTCCCGCCCGGCGCGGCCTTCGTGGCCGCCGCGTCCTACCGCGGGCCCGGCAACAACGACACGCGGAGCAACAAAGCGCTGCCCATCCTGCTGTGGTGGAGCGGGAGCCTCTTCCCGCACTTCCCCGGCGACACGGAGCGCATCGACTGCCCGCTCGGGTCGTGCCTGGTGACGCGCAGCCGGCGCGCGGCCCGGCACCGCCGCACCAAGGCGCTCATCTTCTACGGCACCGACTTCAGGGCGTACGAGGCGCCGCTGCCGCGCCTGCCCCACCAGACCTGGGCGCTCTTCCACGAGGAGTCCCCCATGAACAACTACCTGCTCTCACACCCGCCCGGCATTCAGCTCTTCAACTACACGGCCACGTTCCGCCGCGAGTCCGACTACCCGCTGACGCTGCAGTGGCTGCCGGGCGCGGGGTACCTGCGGGGCCCGGCCCTGCCGCTGGTCGAGAAGGACGCGTGGCGGCGCAGGGGGTACGCGCCCGTGCTCTACATGCAGTCCCACTGCGATGTCCCCTCCGACCGCGACCGCTACGTGCGGGAGCTCATGAAGTACATCCAGGTGCGTGGGGTGGGTGCGCGGGGAAGCTGCGGGTGCTCGGAGCGCCTGGCTGCCCCCGCCCCCGCCTCTTCTTAATGGGGTTTGTTTGTCCTTGTTTTTAGCCAAGACACGAATCCTAACGGGATGCATGCTGACCACAAGCTGGACAGAAAAACTAGTTGTATTCCTTCCCAAAGCGTGATCTAGACTACACCGCATGCCAGTAGGTAGGCCTGATGTAGCTGTTAGTTGCGGAGTTGGCCACACTTGGGGTCAGTCGCAAGCTGGGAAAAGCATGAATAAGTTCAGTTTTCTGGACCAAGTTCTAGAAGTTTCTGAAATCTCTGGACCTTGAAGGTAGTGTAAAGGAAGGCTGTGCATTTGCAAGCTTTACTCCTATTTGAAAGTACAGGTGTGCAGTAAACGGGCAGGTTGCTGCATTTTGAGAATCTGCTCCTCATTCTTGTTGTGGTAGGACCACGTTGTTTCTGTGGTGGTTTATGCTGCTGTTGCACAGTGAGTAGATTATAAAAGTAAGATACTGTAGTTCTTTAAAGCAGAAAAAAGTTTAGCAGGTTTTTTTTCTCCTAAAAATTCTGAAGGGTAGTAGATTGATTAAAAAAAACATCTGTTTTTCATCTTTGCCAGAAACATCTTTTTCCTGGGTATTCCTGTTGTTTCTACTGGTCGTGATTAAGTTACTGTGCAAGTTCATCATGTCACTAGTGCAACAAAGACAGAAGAATTTTTAATGTATGGCTGTGTTGTCAAAGTACTATGCAGGTTCCTGTTCAAGGATATTGTCTTTCATTTTTAGACAATATCCTTTTAGCTCCCTGCATCAATTTTTCTCTGTCTAACAAATGGAAACACTTTGTTCTCCTGCTCAGCCTGGCAGGAGCTATGTGTAATGGCTGCTTGGAAAATTACTGGATCTCTGTTAAGTAGAAGGATGGCTTTTACATTAGTGTAGAGAGAGTCGAATGCTGTTCCTTAGTTGTCAGTTTCTGATTTATCTGGTAATAAATACATTTTTGGGTGGCATCTGCACACTCCCCCAGCCCTCAACCTATAGCATAGCTAATGATGCTTTTGAGACTCCACACTTGGTTTCCTCTAGAGCTGGTAGGAGCGGGGCTCTAGGAACAGTCACAAGGGAAAAAACTTGGAGTGAAAGGGAAGCTAAACTAAGGTAGCTAGGAACTGATCCAGCTTAGGAATTGTACAAGAACTGCAAGCTCTGAAAACAAGTTCCAGGTGGACAGATCACTTTGTAAAGATGCTGGTTGTTATTTTAGGTTGACTCCTATGGGAAATGTCTGCATAACCGTGAGCTTCCCAGTGAGCGACTGAGAGAGACTTCCACAGCCACTACAGAAGATTCTGAATTTATGACTTTTATTGCCAGGTACAAGTTTCATCTGGCCTTGGAGAATGCCATATGTGATGACTACATGACAGAGAAGCTGTGGCGGCCCATGCACCTGGGTGCTGTCCCAGTGTACCGAGGCTCCCCCGCTGTGCGGGACTGGATGCCAAACAACCTCTCCATCATCCTTATAGATGACTTTGACAGCCCCCAAGAGCTGGCAAAGTATCTTGATTTCCTGGACAAGAACGGGGAGGAATATTTGAAGTATCTGGAGTATAAAAACGTTGGTGGAATCAAAAACCAGTTCTTGCTAGAGACCTTGGAGAGGCGGGAGTGGGGTGTGAATGACATGACTCTGCCCAATTACCTGAATGGCTTCGAGTGTTTCATCTGTGACAGGGAAAACATCCGGGTCAAAGAGGAGCAGGAACACAAAAAGTCTCGTGGGAAAATTCCAGCTCCCAGACCTCGCATAGCTCAGTTCAAGCACATGGGATGTCCTATGCCAACCCCTGGGTTTGGAAGTGTTGAAGGCCTTGCTGAAGGAGACAGGTAATGTACCAATATTATGCTTTTTGAAGGAAAAAAGCTTCAAATAATAGTAGCTGTAACTTTTAATAATCCTTTGTACTTAAAGGAGTTCTTGATACAACTTCAGTTACGTTTTATATTATCTCTTGTGGCTGTTCTGGTAGTTCTGCTAATACTGTGTAACCCTGAGGCTGGACAAGGGGTTTGGATGGTCGTCTTAGTCCTTGAAAGAAGAGTGTGAACACTTATAATATTCTGTTAAAATGCTCTGTGACCTCAAACAACGTGACTGTCCTCTGTCTGTTTTAGCCTCCTTGTTTAGGGGAGAGGTGTTTTTCCGTACAGTGATGGTAAAGCTCTTGTCAGCCCTGGGGCGAAAGCACCTCTGCACCTTGTTACAAAGTACTGCCTTAAGAATGGGGTTGCCAGTGTTCAGTGCAGGCCGGGTTGGCTCCTGTTGACTTCAGGGCAGAAGTTGGGCTCACCCCAGAAAACAAGGCTTAGTGTTGTTTTGTGTGGCAAAACTCCAGATAGTGTTAAGGATGCCATCCCAGTTGTTTGGGAGAGGGACTGCACAGGGCAGAGAATAAGCTGAGTAGCTCCTTGTCCCAAGGTTTGCACTCAGGGATGGCCAATGTTACTGGAATCTCCCAGGCCTATAGCCCGTTGTGGGAGCTGCCCTCAAGTCTGTCAGCAGGGAACTAACCACACCAACCCTTGAGCAACCGCTTTTGACAGGCAGAATAGAGAGTTGATTGCATGATCTACTCTATTTATACATGCACTGGTACAAAAGAAGTTAGTGCTTGGGTGTTCCCAGAGCTTTGGGCTTTTCCACTGACGGTGTTTGAAGTTGCAGTTGATAGGAGGACAGATTCTTGCAGTTTGTGAACTGTGTGTACACTTTGTGAGATATTGTGTATTACTAGTGTAGTATGTTTGTGTTCCCCAGGTTTGTTGCTTTTCCTTGCATTACCTGAACCAATGTCTGTCTTTTTAGGCAATTACTCAAGTGCATGCAATTCATTTTGTGTAAGCCATCAGGCAGCCATCATAAAGATAAACCCTCAGCCACAGCAGATCATTTCTAGGTTCATAGCCATCACCAAAGATTTCACTTTTCTGATGTCAGTCTCACTGTAGTATTCCATTAATGGCATTTTTAAAATAATGGGAAAATCTCATGCATTTCTAGAAGGAAGTTGTTTATATACTTTATCCAGTTTATATCACTTTACAGCATTGTTAGTAGTTAGGGATTTAGTGCTTTAGTGCTTAGCAGTGTTTAATAGGGTGTTAGAAGTGTAAAATTTCTTCTGTTAGAAGAAGCAATGTCTTGAAAATAAAGAATCCATAATTTCAAGTATGCTAACCCAGAACCAAGTTCTGTGTGGATAAGTATCTCTAAAAATGTTTTTATTGCTTTACCCATTCACAAAAAAACAAGGTATGAAGAATTCTTTAAGTGTGGGGAACTACATTACCCCATTTTGGGATGCTTTCAGAAATGGCCAACTGAAATTAAAAAAGGAAAATAAGCTTGAGATTATGTAGGTGTTCTAGGAAATGCCTATTTTATAAAACATGATGTTTGTCATCATAAAGTATTTTTCACATTGCAGTTTTTCATATTGACTGACTGAAAGTTACGTTTGTAAGCAAAGAGGTTCATAATCTTTTGTTTTCTGTTGGTTGACTGATTTTTGGGAGCTTTTTTATAGTAGTGCCTTTTCTCAGTCCCAGTAGCTAAGTGGTTTTTCTCCTTGCAACATCCTATTCTGTAAAAGTATTCCCTACTTTTCCATCGGTTTTCTCTTGCTTGGGCATCAGGTGGCAGTAGAGAAGCACGTGTGAAGTCACACACCGTGTGTGCCGGTGCCCCTTGCAGGCTCAGGTGCTTCCATCCTTCTGCTCAGGGGTCATCAGCAAGGAGTTTTGAACAGCTGGTCCATAATCCAAGCTGCAGTTGCATCCCGTGGAAGTTTCAGTGCCTCAATGAACCACAGTGTGTTGTTCTTCCCCTGTTTGTAGACATGAGATAGATGTGTCTGGAAAAATTGTTCCAGGGAGGCTTTTACACAAGCTGCTGTCTACTTTAGAAAGATACGTATCCACAGCTTCTGAGGCATCATCGGGGCATCTCCAGGGAAATACAGTGGTTTCTGTCTGATAAGTATCTGCAAAATGGAACATGATTGCTTAGAATCTGAAGTAGGAAGTGGCAGTAACATAAAAATTGCCACCAAAGCATTAGCTTAACATGCCCATATTTTATCAGAGTTTGACAGTAATATTCAACTGTGTGATCCATTTAGATAATTGCCTGTTCAGCCAGTCAGCTGAGTGTTTTGCTACATTAGAAAACATTATTGTGGAAAAGGGACACAGGCCTAGTGGAGATAGAAATGATAGACCATAAGCAACAGGAGAGGTCTGACTATAAACACACACTGTGACTTGGAGTTCTGGAGCCTTCTGCAACTCAGAGAACAACAGAAGCAATTGGAGTTTGTTTTAGAGCAAGTACCCGGTTATGATAAGGTTATGCTGCACAGCTGCATGCTCTGTAACCCTTGTTCCCAGATGTAATTAGTTTTTAGGGTTGACAGATTGGCTGAATTGCCAGAACTGTTGCATGACGGTCTCCCTCTGTGTAGGTATATGTAGCTGCAGTACACTTACACCTTGTAGCTGTAGGTGTGGAGATGTGGTTGGTGAATCCTTAAGCTTGCAGCCTCACTTGTATTTGGACACCCAGTCTTCATACCCAAGGGAGCTTAAGAAGAAAGGCGGTAGAACAACCATTTGTATGTGATAGGTTATGGGTCAGTCACTACAAACTACTGAATTCTTTGTACAGAAAATAGTGCTATAGTGCTGCTGGTGAGTAGAACTTCTCTTTAGTGGGAACCAGAATCTCTGGTTATTCTTGGACTCCCACCTTTGTGAGAGAAATGTTTGGTTTGTTTCATTGATAAGGATTCCTTTGCCAAAAGTGGGATGTTTGATAGTGGAACTATAAGAAGATTATGTGACAATTCCTTTCTGGTTACCTAAAGTTTTCATCTGTAGTGGCATAAGAAGAGAGAAGCGAGTGTGCAACTGAGAAAGGAGTATTGTGAAACCGTTACAGTTTTGCTAGTTCCATTTTCTGTCCATATCACAGTTTATTTATTACAAGTAAAAACAGCTTAACAGTGTATCAGGCTTGCCAAGGGTACACATAAGATAAGCTTTGCATTAGAATCCAGTAATCATCCAGGAGTAAAGACAGATCTGTATCTCGTGGTAATGATGTTTCAGGTGTACACAGTGGGCAGTTAAATGCCACTCTGACACCCAATCCCATCAGATCTCAGAAGCTCAGCAGGGTCAGCCCCAGTTAGTACTGGCATGGGAGACCTCCTGGCAATACCGGGGGCTGTAGGTTCTAGTCCTGAGGACTTCACTGTCACCGTCCAAGCTCACTCGGCCGTGGCAGATGAACCCCAGGAGTTAAAGGGTGGGGCCAGTTCTATGCATGCTGTGCCTTCACCTAAAAAATCTGCTGTGCAGGCTCAAAGGGCACACCCACGTGGGGAGAGCCCTGCCCAGATACTCCTTCAGAAGCCGAGCCATGATGATGATGATGATGATGATGTAGTTGGTAGTCTGTGGAAATTTGTGCAGTCCTACTCATCCTGAGGTACCCATTTTTCCCAATTTACAGAATCAGAGTGAAATTATTTTCTTTAACCTGCCCCCAATAATACCAAAGTGTTCTTATTTAATATTTTTGACAAAAGCCTTCACTTGGCTACTGGAATTCCTTTCAATGCTGTTTCCAGAGAGTTCATCTGGAAAACATTTTCTTCTTTTCTCTTACCTACTACCACTGAGTCTTGGTCTAGTACTTAATGCACATGGACTCATTTTCCTAATGTGCACCCTTACTCAGTGCTGTAAGGAACAAGTAACTCATGTTGGCAGTCCTTGAACAAAGGTTAATGAATTTAGCTGGTAAGCAATGTGATCTCATAGTACATCCAAGTGCTGCATTTTACAAAGCAACCTTTTGGCAGATACTTAGTTTTTAAAGCAGAAGTAAGTCTCTGCCTGTGATCCTTCACATTGGAATCCACATTAAAAGCTGGACATGAAAGGCTACTCTCAAATAATCTAAGGACTCTGGGGTAGATTTTATTTTAATAGAAGTTTTTATTCTCTATCATTAACAATTTAGTCTCCTTGATTAACACTGTAGTCACATGCTGATATTTCTAGAATATTGTAAAGCTCCTAATGAATTTATATTTTCTATAGAGAATTTTCTTTAAGTGACTTGCAGCACAAGGCACAGTAACAACATTATTTGTTATGACCAACCCTGGGCTTGTTTTCCTCTTAGGTGAAAGGAAAAAAATTGTTTCAGTGATATTACAGCTGCAGATTCATTTGTTTTTTTAATGGTTTGTGGTGGTGTCTCTTTTTCTGTTTCAGTTGGAAAGAAATGTGGCTGCAGGATTATTGGCAAAGCCTTGATCAGGGTGAGGCCCTCACTGCAATGATTCATCGCAATGAGTCACATCAGGGGAGATTTTGGGACTATATGCATGAGATTTTTCTCAAGAGGACGAGGCAACACTGACCCATCTTTGTAAGAGCTTGATTTGGAAAATACACTGAAAGTTGAGATGCTGAATTCTTACCTCACTTCAAATGTTTGCCTTGAAATACAAAAAAAAACCTCTCACAGAGACAATTTTTTCTCTGCAAGAAGTGAGTAAGTTTCTGTTATGATTGGATTCCAACGGTGGAATTGTTAGCAACTGCTTTGATTTGAATTTCAGCTCTGTGGTGTGCAGCCACACCTGACTTGTGGGTGTCAATATGTGGGGCAAAAATGGAATTTACTCTGCTTTTGCATTTGGTATATTTACTCTGTGGCTTACGTGACTTCAGAGAAACACTTCTTCAGACTCTTACTCAAGTGCCCTAAGTTGCTTCAGGGATTTTTTTTAAGTATCCAGAATATTAATTGTTTTTATAATTATTATATCAGTCACATATTCTCTTCATGAAGATGTAATTTTAGCTGCTATTAACAAATGTTTTTTCCAGTGAGGGAATTACAGAAGACAAATCTGTGGAGAGCAGTCGTGCCTTACAAAATTGCAGCAATAAAGTCTCTGCCCCAAGTAAACTCGCCTCAAATACTCCTACTTTTCTAGGTGCTGAATAGCTATGGACAGGTCACTTACACTGTGCCTAATTTTCCTCTTTTGCTGACTTACCAGGTGATATGTACAATGGGATGAGAGACCAAATTATTTATTTTGCAGCTTTCAATGAAGTATTTCACACCACAAAGTGTATTATCTGGTGTTGTGTAGAACTAAGTAAAATTGGTATGCTTTGGTTTCTTTAATTCTCCATCAAATCTGAAATCTGTAATCTTGACTTTTTGTTATCTCCTTAATGCCAGCAATTCAGAGGCCTTGGATTTGTTCTTTTTGAGTATGTGCAGCTTTCTGCAAAGACAAATACATTTTAACAATGATGCCTTTCCAGTGGTCTCTGCAGTTTGGATACAAGCCTTGAAGTCTTTCTATACTGAAATGGAGGATCAGAACCAGGTACACTGAAATGGTTTTGTGTCTCTACCAAATCTTAACACATATGATCCTGGTCTGTGACAGGAGTTCCTACATGATGACATGTGGATGACACAGGCTTCCTTGCTGTGTAGCCTGTATCACTTAAAGATATAAATAAACTCCACTGTTCCCTGCCTTGTTGGGTATCTTCCTGAAGTGATTGATCTTGCAGCAGAGGGAAACTAATTCCCTTGGTGTCACAGGTTTAAAAGCACAGGCAAATATGGCCACACTGCCGTGATGTCTCTAATGGTATAATGCTATTTGCTTTTTCCATTTCTCCCCCCTGCAGAGGTTAAACTCTGGCTATGTAGTCAGTAGTTGTCTATGCCTGAGACTGAATGTTGGTAATGAAAGTCTGTGGGCTAGTCTGATGTTGCAAGGCAGTTCATACATTGCTGTGGGAAGTTTCATGTTCTTTAGTAAAAGTTAGAAACGGGAGTGAATCTACATTCTGTCCCTTATTATGTCACTGTCTGTTGCTTAGTGCTGTATGGATCACTTAATATCTCTCTTTTTCCCCTCAAATTCCCCTTCATTATGTTATAGATACAGTATTATAGGTATAATATCAATATAGGTAAGGATCATGTCAATGTCTGCCTCTCAGGTGACAGAACAATTAAAATCAGGGCAACTTGACAGCAAAAACTTTGGGCCCATAACTATCCCTGGATTCTTGCAAATGTGGAAAATGCATGCAATGTACATTGTATTGTCCTTGCAGGAGTAAGAGGAGGAAGTGCCAATATAAGCATGTGTATCATAGCACCGGCCTGGTCCTTGATGAGTGATGTCCAAAGCCTCACTTTGCCTTCCAGCTCAGCAATATGAGCACATTTTTCAGCCAACAATAACATTGAAGATGTGCAGTTGCAAGCTGAAGAGCAGCTGGCAGACTAGGTAAAAACTTCTTCTTGGGGCCTTGATTCATTCATGTGTTAGTTCACAATCAAGTATTCGTTCACCGCTGTTTTCTGTATTCAGTATGTTACTACACCAGTCAACAAGGCTTTTCTGTTAGTCCTACAGGGTTTATTTGTTTGTTGCTT
Organism: Hafferia zeledoni; assembly: GCA_035583235.1. Lineage (NCBI taxonomy): Eukaryota > Metazoa > Chordata > Aves > Passeriformes > Thamnophilidae > Hafferia > Hafferia zeledoni. The sequence continues at coordinate 15,278,795 of JAWWEV010000169.1, read as the reverse complement.
TACTCTGTCTGCAGTACAGAAGGCTGCTGCTTTGAGCTTTATGATGGTTGCCAAACAGGAGATTGTCATGTATTTTCTTAACATGGTATGAAAATAGTACAGTTCTGAAAGTAACTTTATCACAGGTAGTCCATGGGTTTTGTCTGAGTTTTTCAAAATAAAACTTTCAGTTTGTAGTTAGAGTCACAAGCCAGTTTCAATGGCTTTCTCTTCTGCTTTCTAAGTGTCTTCCTAGGTTTAACTATTTTTTACAGTCTTACAGGTGGTGAACTTGTCAAAACGTAATGAGTATAAACTACCACTCTGAGCAGTTATGATGCTCACCCAAGCCTTGTGTTTCTTTTGTATGTGAGAGTTTTTTCTGTAGTCATAGATCATACTAGTTTTATTGTCTCTTTTATGTCACAGTATGTCCATGATTACAGTGTCTGTTGCTTCTATTAATACACTAAATGTGTTTCACATTTTGTACATGGTGTGCAAGAATTAGGGCTGAAATACTTCCTCCAGTGCATCGTATGAATACCTCGTGTAGCTGCCGGGCAAACTCTGCAGGGGCAGGGGCGGTGGAATCCTCCCTAGCTGGCTAAAGTGTTGTGGTTGCAGTTCTGTTCGACCTTCACAACTTCTCTGCACAGCAAGGATTGCAACATGTTGAGTAAAGGTGGTTCTACTACCATGGCTTTGCTTTCATTTCTCTCCTGTTATTTGGAGGAGGCAGGAGGTGAAGCTGGGTCTCATACCCTTGAAGAGTTTGCCATCAATTTACTTAATAATGCATTTGAAAGGATTGCTATATAGTGCCAACGAGTACTGCCAGTCTTAGCCAAAGTGAATTCAATTTACAATCCTAGTTGTCTTTCTACTAATGCAAGTCTATGAATGCCAGCAAGGACAAAGGTCACTGCAGCAATTATTAATATTTTGGGAAGAGGTTCCTGATTTCTGTTCTTGACTGGTAACAGGATTTCCCACTTCACTGCTTTAAATCCAAACCAACTAGATGGTGGCTGAATGCAGTCACTCATGTTGTGGCTGCTGGAAGGCTACGTGATATGTATTCACCGTCTATCTTAATCATGTTCTTACAGCACAGGTACCCATATTCATTCACCCACAACTGAGACTAATCAGGAATTTTAGCAAAGATACCAAATATTAAGGATGATAAAGAGATTACTTCTGAAACCTTTTGGTAGGCTTCTACAAACTAGGGTGAGTGGCTTTACTGTCATGCATTTCGCCTGTTTATTGTGTGACTAGAGGGAGGCTTTCAAAGCTGTCAGGGTAGCTTTATTCATTAGCATTAATGTTCTAAAAATAATCATCTCCTCATTACTACTCACATGAAACATTCTATTGATGCTGTGTCTCAGAATTGACAAGTTAGGATCTGTTTATGGCCTCTAATAGGTGAGAGAGGAGAAACAAATGTCTGACAGAAGGTTAAAAATCTGGCAGTCCAGTGCATTGCACTGGACAAGCTGCAGTTCTCATTCTCCTGCCAAAACTGTAGTAGCAAGTGCTGCCTGTTTTTTTCAGTTAGAAGGCAGATACTTTTTATACTAAAGTCTGTGTTTCTGTTCTTTAGCAAGGATTGCAATGTGTAGGAGCCATATACCCTCACTGAAGAATAGTGATTTGTTTCTTAATATTGATGATTTCTAGAAATCAGAAAGAATTGCCTTTTCATATTTCTGTCACTGTAACAGTTTTTGAACTGAAAGATCTCTGGGTCCCCTGTGATGGTAAGTAGAATGAGAACCAAGCAACACTGGATGTGTATGTGTAGAGGGAAAGGAGAATGAGCTGGTTTCTCTGGAAATGATCTGCAAAGTGCAGCAGCTGGAGAATCACAGCAGAAATGCCCCTCTTACACCTTGGCAGGGGGTAGTTTTAAGTGGTGTGGAAGAACGAGCAACTCCTAAGGGACTGTGAACAGGATAAATTGAATTCAAAACCACCAGGGACATCAGTGTTTAAACAGACTTTGCTGTGTTAGACAAGCAGCCATCTGCCTCCCTTACTGTCCTGCCATACACACTCTTCAGCCATTGTCCTGAGAGAGCCACTCCTGTAATCATGAGTTGTCATCCATTTGGTTATATTTAATTAAGGTTATTCATGGATCTCCAGGCACCTCCTGAGTTGTATTAATTGGAAACATAGACGGTGGCAGGTTCCTTCATTCTGCCCAGAGACCTCTACTGACAGGTTGAAATTAATCAGAGACAAAATCCTTTTAGTGATACAACCAACAGAGCCAAAGCCTTTGTCAGGCTTTAACAAACTGTACTTCTCGTTATGATTCATTGTCTCAGAGCTGGCAGTGAGATATATGGCCCTGCAGAGGGATTAGGAAGGATAGAGAAGAATGGAGCTGCAGGATTTGTTCCAGAGCACTGACACCACTGGCATCTTAATTTGAATGCTGTTATATACATTCTTTCCTGCAGAAAATACCCATTTAATGCACACGTGTCTCAGCTAGAGATCTTCCTGGGGATCTTGGAATGGATCAGAGCAGATCATGATGTGGCATCTCTGAGCAGATAAGGATGCATCAGGTAATTTGCCATGGAAATGGCTGGATTTCCTAGATCCTGGGAGTTACGGATTAGGAATGGCAGTTCAGAACTACTCAGGTAGACAGAACAATGCAGGGCAGCTGATCTGACTGATAGCTCAGGATAAGGAAGGCTGGTGTTGGAGTTGGGGCAGAGCAGGGCCTGAAATTTCAGAAAAGAAGTTGCATCTGTCATGGTGCTAATGAATGCATTTGTGCTAATAAGAGCATTGAGTGCTAATACTGTCCAGACACAGTAGTTCAGCAGACAGGGGTTAAGTCTGAATCACCTGGAATCTTAGCAAATAGTTTCACTACTAAAGTTAAAGGAAAGGTGCTTTAAATTTTAGGGCATCTCCAGTTAAGAAGATCAGGGTGAGACAGCTGAGAATAAATTGTGGTAGGTGAGGGCATTATGAAGTGGTATGAGAAGAACTGGATAAATTTGTGTGAATATACTGGAATTTACCTGAAAGCTGGATCCAGGCAGTTCAAGAAGAAAGGGATATCTATTATTTTTTCTTATAGCCTCATCTCCTAATTGTTTTTTAGACTGTGTGTGGAGGTTTTACACAGCTGCACCATTAAGTGAAGAATATATGGTGTAATTTCTCACCTCTTAAAGCGGTATTTAAGACAAGTCTCATTTTAAGGGTGTATTTTATTACAACATTGTTGGCATTGTATTTAATTGTGGCATAGCATTTCCTGTAGCATGACTTACTGAGTTGTGATACAGATTCTTTCAAATATAATGCTCATAGTTTAATCTCTGTGGTTCATTTTGGTTTTGACTAGCTGAAGTGCAGGCAAGGATTCAGCTTTCTACATTGATGCAAGAAAAGAAATTGTAAATGCAGTTAGACTTTCACATGGTTTTTATAGTTGTACATTCAGGATTCACAGTGAAACATCTGTGTGGCTCATTGTTGAGGGAATTTGGTTTCTGACTGTCCCTATAAAGTCAGCACTTCTGTCCTATCCATTAGAGCCTTGGTGCTGTCAGCTATTCAAAAATGCAGGCTAGAGACAGACTTGGCTATTGAGTAACACACACCTTTGGTAATTCCACGTTTTGCCTTAAAATGAATGTTTAATAAAAATTGTGTCTTGTTTCAGACATCTCTACATGGTGTGTGTAGACACCATTATGTAACTTATTCTGCCTCTTCAGGAATTTTTTAGTCTCCAATCATAGACTGAATGTCAAAAAAAAAAAAAAAAAGGAAATTCTAATGCAGACAGCAGTAACTTACAGAAAGCTATTACAATTCTCCTTGTGTAGTTTGCCTTTCTATTTCTCAACCTCCCCTCCTCCCCCACTTCATTTTTCTTGGAATTACTTAATGAGAGATCAGCTTTTGAAGGTGAATGTACCCAAAGGTGCTGCCACCATTAGCTAATGTAATTTGGAAAAAGGGAGGCTGATTTACAGCGGGTGCAGTTCAGCATCTCTTACATCCGAGTATTTGTGTCTGTTACTCTCCTTGTGCAAGTCTAGTTAGGAATTGCAGGAGGCAAATGCAGCAGGGGAAAGCAACTGTCAGTAAGGGTAACTAGAAGAAGCAAACTCAAGAGCAGCTGAACCTCCTCACATGATCTGGAATACTGAAATGTACTTCATGTCCCTGTCTTGGATTTGCAAGATCTTCAGTGCTTAGAATTGCACAATGCAAGCCCTCTTAGCATAATTTGGAGGTGTCAGCCTATTTTCCTTCTCTACTCACAGTCAAGCTCAAAGAATAGCTTGTTTCCTGTAACAGAAGTAGGGGAACATCTTGCTTACCAAAATGTTTCAGAACTTCCAAACAAAGTGTTTGAACTGGGACCTTAGATGGAAATTTACTCCTAAAGAAGGCCAGAAAAAATCTTCTGTTTACTTGAAAATGTCTTCTCATACTCTTTTAATTGGACTCTAAGAATATACTATTTAAAAAATAACACAAAAATACTTACAGAATTGGACATATCAGAATATATCTTCTGCAGGTGCAGTAAATTGTAGTAACCATATTGAGAATATTCTGGTGTGGGTCTGGTGATGTTTAGCTGAAGTTAACAGAATTTCCAATGTCTTGTTCCCTTGCCTCTGCCTAGTCAAGGAAGTTGAATGCTTTGGCTTTTATGTCTGTAGCTAGGAGGTTGAATATATTTTAATCCAAATCAATGTCCTGTGCAAAAACCAAACAAATACTGTTTCCAGCATCTTTTGTTTGGCCTTCTGTCTATGGTCAGAAAACTCTAAACATGTAACTGTTCCCGTGGAAGGAAAGTGATCCTTCATATGTCCTCCAGTGCAGAAGGGAGATTGTTGGTGCCTGCAGGAGCCTTGATACAGTGGTAAAATGGCTTATGCAGTCACCACTTTATGACAGGGATCTGAGTACTTTATGTCCCCAGTGTTTGAAGTTGAACTCTTCAGTTTTCTGCATCCACCTTGTCCCTCCTGCTATGCAGAGACTTATTTATGTCTCAGCCCTTGGAATGTTCCTGTGCCTTCTGTATTGCCTGCCTTTTTCAGCTGGAGACATAAACGCTCCAGAACCTGCCAGATGAGCTGAGGGCTTCCAGGACTGCTCTAGGGAAGAAATTCTGGGAACAAGAGGATTTTCCACCACCGAGTATGAGGCTGTGGGAACGATGGTACCGTTTCGGAAGCAGCAGTGTCAGTATCTCCTTGGAAAGAACAGTAGGAACAATACAGATCCAGCTACAATATAATGGAGAGAGATGTGGGGTTGAGAGTTAAGGGATGTGAGTTTGAAGCACCAAGAGAAGTTTCCATACGCTTGCAAAAGAATTCAAGAAGGGATGACTGAGAAGGGATCTCATCCAAGTCAGTATCCAGAGTGGGGTGCCAGGAGGAGGGAGCCAGGCTCTGCTCCGTGGTACCCAGCAACAGGACAAGAGGCAGCAGGCAAGAACTGATGCACAGAAGTTCCACTTGACATGAGGAAGAGTTTCACTGTGTGGGTGGCCCTGCACTGAACAGATTGACCACAGAAGATGTGGAGTCTCCCTCAGTGGACATACTCAAGACTCATCTGGCTGCAACCCTGTGCCACGTGCTGTGGGACAGCCCTGCTTGAGCCGGGAGGTTGGACCAGGTGACCCACTGGCCTTTTCAGCCTTAACCATCCTGCGGTTCCGTAAGTTCCACGGAGTTATTTGAAACAAGGGTGATTTCCTCTGCTGTAGCTGAAGTGTGCCTGCCCGCCCTGGTTCAGGGGGCTGTGACGCGGACTGTCGGTGTGTCCCGGCGCTGTGGGCGTGTCCGTGTGTCCCGGCGTGTCCGTCTGTCCCGGCGTGTCCGTGTGTCCTCCTGTGGGCGTGTCCGTGTGTCCTCCTGTGTCCGTGTCCGCGTGTCCCGGCGCTGTCTGTGTCCGTGTCCGTGTGTCCCGGCGCTGTGGGCGTGTCCGTGTGTCCCGGCGCTGTCTGTGGGCGTGTCCGTGTGTCCCAGCGCTGTCTGTGGGCGTGTCCGCGTGTCCCCGCTGTGGGTGTGTCCGTGTGTCCCGGCGCTGTCTGTGGGCGTGTCCATGTGTCCTCCTGTGGGCGTGTCCGTGTGTCCCGGCGCTGGGGCGGAAGGGGCGGCCCCGCGCGGTGCAGGCGCGGTCATGGCGGGCCACACGTACCCGGGCTGGGTGACCCGCTGGCTGTCCGGGCAGTGGCGGCAGAAGAAGCGGCCCCCGGCCATCCGCCCGCCCCGCCCGCTGGCGCTGGCCGACAAGGTGGCGAACCGCAGGGAGCAGGCGGGAGGTGAGTTGCGGGGCTGTGCGGGCACGGCGCGGGGCAGCGTGGCCCTCTCGCACTGCAGGCACAGCCTGCCGCTTGTGCCATCCCCGGTGAGAGGCACGCACATAAACGCTGCGGTGCGGCTCAGCGTAGCCTTTACCTTCAGAATTCAGTCACATATTGGATGCTGCAGCAGCGCTAATCTTTGTGCTGGTGACAACTCTGCACTAAGCAAAGCTTCTCTCTGGAGATTTATGCACTGTGGAGGTTGCTACAATGAAATCCCAAAGACCTGAGCCTTGTGGTTGTGCCTTTCCCCTGCAGAGGCGACATGCATCACGGAGATGTCGGTCATGATGGCCTGCTGGAAGCAGAACGACTTCAACGACGCCGCCTGTGCCGAGGAGATCCGCGTGTTCTACGACTGCGTGGCAAAGGCAGAAGTAATTAAGGCCTCTTGTGTTCCTAAAGGCTAATAGTAGGGAAGGAGGAAGCCCCCAGTCATTTTTTGTGTGCCAGCAGTAGTAATGTTCTCTGAACAATCTGTAATCCATTTGAGCAATAGAGAGCGACAAAGCTGGTGAAGGGACTGGAGCACAGGTCCTATGAGGAGCAGCTGAGGGAGCTGGGCATGTTTAGCCTGGGGAAAAAGGAGGCTCAAGGGGGACCTTATCACTCTTCACAGCTGCCTAAATGGAGGCTGTAGCCAGGTGGGGGTCAGTCTCCTCTCCCTGGCAGCCAGTGACAGGAGGAGAGGATATGGCCTAAAGCTGTGCCAGAGGAGGTTCACACTGGACATCAGGAGGAATTTTTTCACTAGGAGGTCATCATCTCTGGAAGTGTTCAAGAAACAGCTGAATGTGGCACTTGGTGCTGTGGTCTAGTTGATGAGGCAATCAGTCAGAGGTTCAACTTGATGATCTTAGAGGTCTTTTCCAACCTTAATGATTCTGTGATTCTCTGAGCTGTAGAAGAGATGCAGGATGATGTAGATCAAACATGCAGTTCTTATTTTTGGAATGTAGAAGTTAAAGAACTGGTGTTTAGTATGTTATGACTAAGGATGAAGCAATAGTCATATCCATCCTTTCTGTGTTGTCAAGTTCTTGAAGCAGAGCTCAGTTGGCTGTCAGTTGACCCTAACCTAAGCCATTTCTTTTGATTTCTTTGGGGTTTTGATCTCTAAAGTTTCAGCACTAACGGAGGGAACAGTGGGCTTTATAGTGCAACATGTGGATTATATTGTAACTGAGGAGATGTGCAGTGTGGGCATGTTTCTGCAACTGCTAATTCATACAATTCAGAAATAGCTGATCCAATACCTGTGTTATCTGGAGAGTGGGGGAGACTGATGAGTTAGGATTCCCAAATTCCAGTGTCATAAGTCTGTAAATAGTTTTGTGTTTGCAGGAATGAGGATGCAGACAAGGTGGTAGAGAAATTACCAATGTTTTCAGTAATCCTCAGAACAAACAGAATTTTCAGGGTATGTGAGGTAGTTATGGGAATTCTTGATTCTCTGAAAACTAGGAACTCTTAGGGCATTTATGACTTCAATGGCTAGACATCTTCTTGGAAAATGAATTTCAGATTGTTTGGAAATGAAAAGTTTCTAATTATATATTACATGTATTAATACAATAATACTATATGATAAGCTAAGTGTTTGGGGTTTTTGTCTTTCAGAAAGAGCGCAGGAATCAAAATGAGAACACCCTGTCATCCAGGGGAAATTTACCTTCAAGCAAAGTGAACAAGCTCCTGAGGAGGTTTCCCCAGATCACACATGGATAATGTGCTTTACTAGAGGGACTGCAGACAAGCAATTAAAGTTGGAGTCTTTGGCAAAAAAGAGAAAAGTCAACTTGATTGTTTGATGTCAAGTGGTATCTGTCAGCACTGCTATGTGGATCTTGACCCTACTTTTGATTCCAGAGCAAAAAACAACCATCTTGAGTATGAGCTGGTTTTGTCCATGAGACTCCTGGGTCTTGCAGTGTGAGGATTTCTGCAGTGTGTTGTTCAGAACTGGGGTCCTCACTGTTAAATAAAACCTAGGAATGCATGTAAATGCATTTCCTAACTCTCAGGAGGTGACTTTTCCTTACATGTAGGCTTCCTACCTAGCTTTGGAGCTGCTGTCAAAAAATGCTCAGTCTCAAACACTAAGCCAACTGAAAAGTGATAGTAGTCTCATGGCTCGTACTCTTGCATGAGTGTATACACAATTTGGTCCCTCGTGAAATTTTTTTAATTCCTGCTGCTGTATAAAAAGGCCATAGAATGTGAAAAAAGTCTCCAGCAAAGTACTTTGTTAATACAAAATACATTGGTAAGTATCAGATACAGCTATAACATAGAAGCTTGTGGTTTAGGCCCTCTGATTTGCAGGTGGCACAGGTATGGTACCACATCAGTTTGATTATTTTGTCTGCACTATAATAAAATAATGCAAGACTGGTGTTTGACTTGGGCAACTCATAATCTACAATAAAATGTTTTATTGCTTTTTGGTAAAAAATCCAATAGGAGGAGAAAAAGTTTAAGCACAAGCTGATAACTGAAGTCATGTAATTACTAGTTTTATTGTGGGTTTTTTTCCCACTACACTACCACAGAACTGCAGGCAGGTTCCTGTTGTTCTAGGACTAGTACCTAAATGGTGAGAAAAATGCAATGTCTCGGAAAACTAATGTTATAACCGTTTATATCGGTACTTCTTTCAGGCAAGGAGGAAAAGCAGAGTAAGAAGGGAGTCAGGCACACACAGACTGTGTGACTACCCACAGGTGACTGGAGAGTTTGTTGAGCTGAAGCTGACTTCTCTGGAGCCCTAGTGTGATACCTGTTCATCACAGAAAGTTGGGTCAGGTGAATGCTTTCAAGTTATCAAAGAAATTTCATTTAACTATCACTTACAAAGGCTCATTAATGGATTATTCACAGAGTAGCTTGTTCTCTTGCTGCTATTACGGTGTAATTGGGTCTTTAAGAGGGCCTGGGGTCAGTAAGGACATAATGTCCACATATAAGTTTGGGAAAATACTTTGGTTCTTTGACATTCTGCATTTTCAGTCCAAAAGACGATCTGAAAAGGAATGCTCCTTGGTGTTTCTTTGTTTCTGAAGGAGACAAGCTGGACTGGGAGTGAGGAACAGAGTCACTTCTCTTGATTTTTCTTTCTTCATATTAAAACTTTGAATATAATTTTGCATCTCTTAAGATAGTACCTGTGCTGGATGTTCCAAATTCTAGTGTCTGCCAAGAACTGTCTTATGTAAGAGGCTGTAAAAGAAGCTAATACCTTTCTCTGGTTTTCCTTTTAAAATTTTGCATAGCTCCTGTTAATCTGAATAGCTATTTTTGGATTGTACTGCTTCACCGTGAGCTTCACAAATTCAGTTGTTTGGGTTTTATTTATTTATTCAGGGACAGAAGGAAGGAAACAAGGCTTTTCAGGTGCACTCAGGTTTTACAGTGCTTCCTTTCAAAGTACTGTACCAATTCTTTTGCCTCAGGATCCCACGCTAGAACCAAACCCCCTCCAGTTACCAATTGTCCTTGGCAATTTCAGCTGCTTCCATTGTTTTGTATCTCACTGTTAGCCTTATATTGGGTGTTTAAATGCATTCTGTGACATGCTTATATTTGGGATCACTCAATTCATCATGTGTGTAACCACAGGGATTGACACGGTTCTTTCTGAGCGCCATGAGGCTGTTGCTGGGGAATAAAAGAAAACTGGGTTCTGGTGCTGAGCCCACTGGTTAAGAACACTCCTGCAGAGACCTGTATGTGATTGCGTGGTGTGGAAAGAATTAAACAAAAGCTGACTAACTGTTCTACCCTCCTAAGTCGGATTTACAGGATTTAAGCAAATCTGCTGGAATTCCTTGATCTTATTCCTGTTTGTTACAGCCTGAGTATTATACCAGCCCTGGGTAGGATTGCTGTTAACTACCTTTCTTTTTAGGCTTTCACTGAATATCTATGGAGGGAGCATTAGTATTTCAGCTGGTGTTGATGAGTTGAAACTCCTACCAGTTCAGGAGAAATGGGTTGAATTCCAGAGAGCCCAGAACATTTTAGAAGATGGTATTTCTTTTTCAGAAGGGTCAATACAAAATAATCTGGAAAAATGAAGACAAAAAGACTGTAGGGAATCATAGGCTTATTATAATAGAACTGTGCATATATTAGGGTGTGAAGGTGATTAGTGTTAAATAGTGGACTTAGATATTTACAACTACTTCAGACTGGCCCATACAAGAAAGTTCAGTATGTATTTTACCTTATCTGTAGACACATTACCAATCTAAACTGCTGTAGTTACCTTGGTATAATTTCCTTCTTTGCCTTCCTCTCCACCTTGGAGAGGGCCATGTAGCCATGAGAAGCTTTTGAGAATCTGAGATCCACCTCTCTCAAGAAAATGTGCCAGAAAACCAGGGGAGTCTTGGCAAGACAGAAGTAGTTCCAAAAGAGGACCCACCACAGAGGAGACAACTGCAAACCCCGCTAGTTTCCATAGTTCATCATTCTTTCAAAAACCGAATACAGACTTGGACTTCTATTGCTTTTGGTGCACTGGTCTGTATTGCCTTTAAAATTACTTTATCTAGAAAATTACTTTATCTAGGAAAACCCTGCCTTGGGAGGGAAGCAACTTAGAAGCTGCTGTGAGAGAAATCCAGTGCAGGCTTTAGCTAGAGGTTTTGAGCCCTGTGTCAGAGGTCTAAATAGAGGGAGTGTCTTATGGGAGGGGGTTCTGAAGGAGCATCAACAACCTCTACTCCTGAATAAAGAGGCAATTTCTCTGAATGCCAGTAGATTTTCTGCTTCTATCTCCAGTATATCCTTTCCTTGTGTTTTCACTGGAGTAAGTGGTTCTAAGATCCAACACAGTCCTGTATTTTTTTGTTCCTCTTTCCCAGTGCTGCCTGCTCCTTGAGAGTTACAGCATGATGTAGCATCTAAGCTATTTCCATCCTCTTGTTGCCCTGATCGTCTGCCTCCCTCACTGTAAGGATATAGGAGATTTGCTTCTAATTAACTGAGTAATTCTTGGCCAAATCCACTCCAGAAACGGCTCCTTCCTACCACTCAGCAACTCCTGGGAAAGATCCAGCATGTAGTGAAATTTCCTTGCCTTTGATGAGTGACTGAGGATGAGACAACACAAAACTGTCAACGTGAAGTGAGTAATGGGCAATAAGTGAGGGAGTTAAAAAAGAGGCTTTTTGTCAAACTAATGGATTTTAGCAGCCTATTCCTTGTTTTTATGCTGAAGGTGTCTTTGGAATTGCTACTTAGCAGACTTGGCCAGAAGTGAGCTCATTTCTTAAGGTGACCTTCATGTTTCATGCTGCAGAATACCAGGAGTTAATTCTTCCAAAGTCAGAGTGTCAGTATAGGAAATGCCCATTAGAAGCAGCACAGAGAACTTTAGGGAAAAAAAAAATCCGAGATTGGACAGTATCAAATGGACCACTTCCCTCATATTTTATAGTGTTTAAAACTTGTAGCCTCAAGCCCTAATTCATATGATGGAGCACTAAGCTGAAAACACTAAAACACCCGTGTTCCTGGTAATATAATAATGATCAACCCTCCGGAAAACATGCTAGCCAATTGAGGGAAAATACAACCCAAGGTCAAGGAGAAGCTTGATGAAAAAGGTTTCTGAAGGCAATGCCCATGGGGGCAAGGTGCAGGGCTGAAAATTGGGAATGCACCTTGGAGAGGGGCTGTGCCACCTGTGGGTTTTCCACAGGGAGATCTGGAAGCTGCTTAAGTAAAGTTTTCTGGGTCCCATTTACCTGGGATCAAATACGAGGAGCGCTGACCGCGGGAAGCTGCAAGCAGCCAATCGAGGAGGCAGCGGTGGGGGGATAAAGTCCAGGTTCCTTCCAAGAAGTCTAATCTCTGGCAAGCGTGCGCGCACACGCCGTCTCCTTTCCCGGTTGCTGCCGGGGGCTTTGCAGCAGGACACAGCCCCGGCTCCTCGCCCAGCCGCAGCCTCCGTGCCGCGGGGAGAGGGGAGCGGCATTGCGGGAGCGGAGCGTGCGGCTGGCCCTGCCTGGGGAGGCGGAGGCTGCCACCGGCAGAAGCGCCCACCTGGAGCACGGGGCAGGCTGGGCAGAGGAGGGGACGGCGGGTGCGCAGCGGGCTGAGGGTGCGCCACACCGCCCGTGCTCCCTCCGCCCGCTCTCAGATGCGCTAGGGAAATTCTGGGGCATGCTCCCCTCGCCTACTTCCCTCTCTTTTTCCCCTTTCTGAAGAGAAGAATCAAGGAGAAGAGATGGGGAAAGGGAAGGGAAAGTGAAATTCTAAGATGCTGCTGGGAACTTTGATCCCTTCCCTTACATCCTTTTCCCTGCGTAGAAATGGAAAAGGCATCCTGCTCACTCCTGTGTGGAGCAGCTTGAGTGGGAAAGCAGAGCCCAGCAGGTGGACGAGAATGTGACACTTGAGGAGTCTTCTCCCCACTTTGTACAGGAGGGATGGAGATCTCCAAAATACTTGGGCTCCTGATAGAGCTTTCGAGTCTGCTATCCTGTCTCAGATGTGTGGAGGTAAGAAATGGTTATTTTTTTATCTGCTTGTGAGAAGTCACATGGCCCTTTTAATATCCTCACTGTAAGTGGATTTTGTTATTACTTGAATATGTTTTCTAGAGCATCCAGGCAGCTGTGGCCTCTGGGAAGGGCTGGGGGCTTGGGGAGGGATTTGTTTCATTGTGCATATGAAATTCAGAAAGAGAAACAAAGCAGAAATGCAGGATGCACAAGGGCTTGCAGATGCTTTGGCTCGGGTTTCCTATGTTTCTCAGGCGCTGCGGTGACCCTGGCAGGAGAGATCCTTTGTTTCTGTTCTTTGCTGATTGCCCCTCTTGCTGTTGTGGACAGATGATTTATAGCCACACAGACCTGGGGCAATGCCTGCAGCGCGGGCTGTTGGCACTACATTTTGTTGGTAGTGATGGTCGAAGTTGGGATATTTTGGAAGCTGCTACAGGAAATGGCAGCAACTAATCTTTCATTAGAAGGGAAGCTTATTACTTGGACTGCAGTACTTTTGTTTATGGTCCAGCTCCAACAAGAGTGGGTGCAGGCTCTCATATACATCTTGTTATTAGTCTGACACATCCCTCTATCGCCTGCAGGTTTACATGTGTGTGCAGGTGTACACTAAAATGTAGGAGCTGAGGGACCTGGTTTGAGGCTCAGTCACCTGTAAGGTGCAGTCACAAAAGTGCAGCTTTGCTACTTTTCTCTCTCTGCTGAAAGCTCTGAGATCCTCAGTCCTTCAGCACAGTTGGTCCACAAACCATTATGTAGGCTTGCAGCAGCCTGATACATGCAGGTCGACAGGGTGTTGGCTGAACAGGATTTTTCAATAAAATGCTGGTCTATCTGTGCACCCCTTATGCATATGCACCTGAGATCTGATTTACTGTTCCTGAGCCATGTCAGAAATTCATCTTCCATGTGCAGAATCACATTCTGACTTCTGGAGGATGCTGCTGGAGTTTGGCCATGGTTGTCAACACCTGCTGGACCATATTCATAAGCTCAATTCGAAAATGACATCAAGTTTCTGTGGGAATTATCTCTGCATATGGAGTGGATTTCGTTTAATTCCAAATTAAGAGAGGCAAAATTAATGCATTTTTAAGAAAACCACAACTATTACCAATAGCTAGTATTCTTCAGCTGCACACCTCTGCTCTGTGAATTACAACTCTTTGTTCATATAAAAATGTTAGAAGTGTTCATTAAAAATATTTAGAAACTAATTAAACTACAAGGAGCTAGCAGAAACATGTACAGTTTCTTCTTTTCATTCTGGGTCTAAGAAGATCTTGCACTTGCTTGCACACCATGTAGTGGTGGTGTTGAATGGAGATCCCTATCTCTCAGCCAAAAGTCAAATTATAACCACAAAAAACACTGCCTATAAGAGGAAATACAGTTTTGGGGCCAGACAGGTTGCTAGAATTCTGAGGACTTTGTTTCATAATTTTTGGTTTTAGCTATTTATCCCTATTTGGATAATACCATAAGCAATATCTTATATTCAAATATTAAAAACAAAATCCTCAAAAAGCCTTGTTTGATTTTCTTTAGATGTTTCCCACTTTGTACACACATGTTTATTACCATTGTAATGGGTATCCTGAGGGCATCATCCTATCACATAGATATATCTCTGCTACTGTGACCATAGATGACTTGCCCTATAAATGGAGAGAGAATGAATGGTTGTTCATTATTTTTCTTACTGGTAGTAATGATTTTATTCTAGTGTTCCTTTCCATAGGCATCTCACTCAGACTTCCAACTCTACTGGAGAAAAACAAGCAGAGCCCTGTCATGTAGGGGTAAATCTCTGCAGGCCAGTAATTATTAATTCTGTTGTTAGTGGACAGAGCTATGATTGGATTTGAGGAGGAGCAATGGGGAGAGCAGTGAAGAGACTGGTTACTAGGGTGTGTTTGCCTAAAGCTGCAAAAAGCTGAGCTGCTTTTAGGACATGCCCATGTTTATTTCATTAGATAATCATCTCTCTGCTTTTGCTCTGCTTCTTTTCCCAGGCTTTCCTGGGATCCCAGCCCAACCAAAACCATTTGCAGAGTGCAGGTAAGAACAAGAAGTTATTAATTCAGTCATTGGGCAGATTCCTGCCGTGGGGATCTGGGACCATAGGCACAATGAACCACTGCTTCCTGGCCTTCTTCCTTTCTTTCCATCTCTTATTCAGTTTTTCCTCTTGCCTCAATGTCTGTTTATCTCTTTCACAAACATGGCCAGACCACTTTTGTTTCTTTATGTCTAATGCTCTTGCAGTTCTCTGCTCCTCCCACATGTTCTTTTCTTTCCATCTCTTTCTCTGAAGGCCTTGGTGTTTTTTGCATGCTCACCTTTCCTTTCGCTGGTAACTGCTGAATTCTCATACACCCCCCTCCGAGGGTCCCAGCTGATACAAAGATATGCTGTGTTTTCCACTTACCTACCTGCAACTGCTTCTCATTTTTGTACCTTACATTTAACCTTGAGCTGTCATTTTACTCCCTCTGTGCTTGGCAGTGTTTAAAAGGCAACTGACATGATGCAACGTTCTTTATACCCTTGCTCTTCGCCCCACATGTCCTTACTGCCGAAGGGTTTTCTGAAGGTGTTAGCTTCTTTTTATTTGTTCAGTGAATAGGCCTGTAACTGTTGTCCCTTTCTCAGTCTACTCTTCCCATGTTATGGACTCTTAAAAAGTCCATGTTCACACAGAACCTGTGTGTGTTTTCCCTCTTGATTTCAGGATCATTATTGGAGAGTTTTCTTCTTTTGTTAAAGACCATATTAAATTAATTATGTGGTATCTTTACATTAGATATTTCACGTGGCCACTGCAACATTGGCACCTGCACTTTCCCCCCAGAATAAGTTCCCTTTCCTTTCCAGTACACTGGCCAAATTCAGATAGGCCAGGTGACACACTGATGGCATAGGGAACATACATACGATGAAATACAATGGCATTTCCCACCTTCCTGCTTTATAGAGTGAAATGATAGTTAATTTTAAACTCTTCTCACTTTCATACAATTTGGACAGGCTATTAATATTCTAAAGAGCCTAAAGTCAAATTTAAGACTGTCTTATTCAGGTGTCAAAGCAGGTGGGGAAGGAAGTGGTGGAGTTTGTGCCATGCTCAAGTGGTGCTCCAAAGAGAGTACATGTATTGGATGTACAGTAATGGGAACCAGTTCAAATTGTCCATGCTTGGGCCCAGATTTAACACTTTCCAAAAGTCTGACTGAGCAGTTCATTACTTCAGATCAACTCGTGGTTTAGATAGTGAGCATTATAAACATTCCTTGAGCAGCTGCCTTGAAGAGGGGTAGAATTGAAATCAAGCAAGGAGCAATTGAGACTGCAGGTATGGGAGGTGTTTCACATAACTGGCTGGTGTCCCCCACCCTGAGCTTCAGTTCGATGCTAACAGCTCCCTTCCTGTGTCCAGCATCCAGCGGGTGTGCTGTCGGACCCCTGGGGTATTACAATGGCTCGCTGGCGGTCACTGAGGCTGGGGCAGAGTGCCTCAACTGGGCAGAGTTCCCTGACTATGTCCAGCAGTACCCAGACCGTGGCCTGGGGGACCACAATCACTGCAGGAACCCAGACGGGGGAACAACACCCTGGTGTTTCTACCGGCTGGCGTCGGGGGCCATCGGCTGGTCCAACTGCGACTGTAACCAAGGTAAGGACTGCTTGTCTCTGCCACTGTCCAGGCTGCGCTCCTTGGGGGCTCGGGCCAGAAATGGGTGCTGCACAGCCTGGCAAGTAGCAGGTGGAACACCCTGTGAAAGAAGCACAGTACAATAACTGTTTCAAATTGTTGAAATAATTAGTACTAGAGGCTCGCCTGTGTGGGAGAAGAACGTCTGTATATAGTAGGGGGTGGATTTAAGCTGCTGTAGCCACAATGCCTTGTGTAGATGTTTTATTCTCACACAAGGAGACAGGTTTTTTTTTACTACTGACTTATGCCACTTTGAAAACCGTGTAAGTTATGTGGAAAACAACCCACTCGTGCTCCTTAAGTGTCCTTATCAGAGCATTCCTCATGTAAGTGTAGCAGTTCAAATATAGCAAGAAAAAATCTGTGGCTAGATTTGTAAATCTTCTGTGGCAAGATAAGTCATAGGCTTGCATTCAACTTCCTCAGTACTGACACAAGAACTGCTGCTTGCTTTAAGGCTCTCAGTGCATGGGCTGCCATGATGCATTCTTGAAAATGCCCTGGTTTCTGACCTTCCTTGCTTTTTTCTACATTTTGCTGTTGAAGCACCAGTTTAATAAATGAATTGACAAAGTCTTTTCCCTTGCCAGTTGATGTGCTTTTAAAAATGGCTTCATTAAAGGGAAGGATAGAAAGGTAGAGGTGCTGTGTGCCTGCTCTGAGGTACTACAGACAGAAGGTGTGTCCTTCTCCAAGTACATAATTGAGCAAGGAGATGTGCTGTCTAAACAGTGGCAGATACTTGTGGTGAGGTGGGAATTGAAAGAACATTTACATTGGCACTTGCTTTTCTTAGAGAAATTAAAGAGGATTCATCTGCTGTTACTGAACATCTTGCTCTAGCAACAGTGACTCATACAGGTGAAGTGGTTGATGGAAATAGATCAGTGGAGTGTCAGAAGTAATTAGAGAGCCTGCCATTTCCATACACCTTTTCAAGGTAGCATGTCAAATCACCCCCGTTTCACAGAAGGAGGATCCAAGAGGTGTGGCAGAAGCCAAGTTTCCTGCTTTGGAAAGACCACAGCACCAGCCATGCTCCTGAGCAGCCATTGCTGAAACTGAGAAGGTGCCACATCCCACACTCTTTCATACAAGTCACTTTGTGCCAGCACAAGCACGAAGTGCTTGATGAGAGAAGCCAAGTGCAGTTCAGCACAACTACATGCAAGTCCAAGACTTGCTGTCTGAAAATTCCATCAGCAGATAGCAGCTGGGGTTTTTTTTGTTTGTATCTCCTTTGGAAGGTGCTGTGCGATTGGCTGAAGATAGTAGTGTGGAGCTGTACTTCAATGGACTCTGGGGTACAATCTGTGCTGACCACTGGACGGACTGGGATGCCAGTGTTGTCTGCAGGCAACTAGGTCTCAGGTGGGAACCTCAGTCTGGTTGCGAGAGTCATGTGCTTGTGTGGCATTTGAAAGAAAAGCTTCTGTGGTTGCAGTCTCTCTGGCACACTGTGTTGGCTGGGGGAAAGGAGCTTGTTTTATGATCTAATTTCCCGTTTTCCAGGGTCCTTTTCTACTGTTTTCTTTTGGAGGCTATGCCCAACCCAATCAGTACTTGCAAGAATTTTTTAAAACAATAGTTTCTGCTTCATGCTCCAGATTGTGAAGAGTGAGCTGTGAAATCACAGCCCCTTTTTGGTATCACTTGCTGGACTTATGGTCATGATCTAATAGAAGTTTTAAGAGTATGAATCCACTTTGGGTATCTGGGATTTGGACGTTCAAACTTCCAAATAGCAAGCAGATAAAAGGAAGAAGGTGATTAAAATATTTGGGTATTTGAGTCTGTTGATGGGTTTGTTCATTGGTTTCAAACAAGGGTGCGTTTTCTAACTACACCAACTCCTCTGCACTAAGTAGACACACAGAAAGGTTAGGTGGTGGGAAGTGCCTTGTGCTTGTTTGTGCTTTCCCATTAGACTGTAAATGGCCACCTCTTTATGCACTTCCAATCAACTGGGCACATTGAGATGTGAAATGTCACAACTAGACTGGAGAGTCACAACAACTGAGGGAATTTTTAAATCGAGCCATGCTACAGCATTTCTTTGCTCTGTTGCATTCTCTGTACCAGTGAGATTGGCACAGCTGGGAAGAAGAGTCATCCTGGGCCGTGGCCTGTTCCCCTGCACCTGCAGTCAGCCAACTGCCATGGGGATGAGAACACCCTGCTGCAGTGTGGCTATCAGGAAGCTGTGTCAGGAGCTTGTAACCAGGGGAGTGCCATGGTAACTTGTGTTCCTCCAGAAGGTAAATATCCAGGGAAGGTTTGCTTCCTGGTTCTTTCAGTGTTGCTGGTATGTAAAATCTAAGGTTGTGAAGCTGTGGAGAGAAAATAATGGGGAAATGTTCTTCATTCACCTGCTCTGCAGGTGGTTTTCTTCCTTCCAGTGGAAAGTTATCTATCCCTTCCCAATCCCAAATACTCAGAATGGGAATATGTCTACAGGCACCAAGAGATGGCTGTTGCTTAGGACCACATCCCCTTTTTATCAAGCCATGTATTTGTCTGCAGGAAGAAAACCCCCAGTCATCACAGCAGCCCATTAAAGAGCCGTCCCTGGTTCAGCAGTACCCCATATTTTGGACTGCAGTCATGGGTGCTTATGGGAGCTTTAGTGGGGAGGATGTGATAAGAGAGCAACCCCAGAGCTCCTCTGGCCAGTGAATGGTTCTGAACCCTGAACTGCTGGATGTGTGTTGTCTCTGTCTTGTTCTGTTGTGCTCTCTTTCCCTTTCTTGAAGCACAGGTGTAGGTGCCCCGCTGCGTATAGTTGGGGGGAAGGAGAGCTTTGAAGGGCGAGTGGAGGTTTACCATGATGGCAAGTGGGGTACCATCTGTGATGACCAGTGGGACGACCGGGATGCTGAAGTAGTCTGTAGACAGCTGGGACTCAGGTAATCTCCCTGCTGTATGCCATGGAGTAGTAATAGAAGTAGGGAGAACAAAGAGCATGACCCTTTATTATATTAGCAGCCCTTTCTATTGGAGATATACAGAAACTCCAGGAAAGATAATTCTGGACTGATTATCCTATGAAGAAGTTTTATGCTTCATTCCTGTCAGTTCTATGGGTTTATGCTGTGAAAAAATGTTGGTGCATCCCTGTCAATGGATTGTTTGTGTTTACCCTGTTCACTATTTTTGCAGACATATCCTAATGCAAATCTTGTTGGCCTCAGTGATAACTTGTCATGGTGATTTCCATATGTGACCTGCAGTTGCTTACTTGGTTAAGTTTAAACACCTCCAGTTTCACTGATTGCCATTAGCCTCTTCAGACAGGAAAGCAAGAGAGAGCACGTCACTCTCTTGTGTGCCATTCCACGCTTGGGAACTGTTGTACACTGAGATTTCTTGAAAATCACATTGGTACAGGATTATTTAAAATAGATGATTCAGGTCTGAGACCCCTCAAACTCTGGGAGTTTTTCCTGTTACTGAGATTGTAATTGAGACTGATGTTACATCATTGTCCTCAGAACTCCCCATATGTCTGAACTGTTTATGTTGCAGGCACATTTTTGTTATCTGTTGGAAGGGCTCATTATAAACTTTCCAATAACATATTTTGGTTAACAGATGGCAACTCAACTGTGTCAGAAACACAGGTGGTCTGTGGGAGGACAGTGACCTAGCATAGGAGAGTCCCTGTGCAAGGCAGAATCTGAAGGTATACAACTGTGACTTTCCTTACTGAGCATACATGTCTGTAATGTTTGCAGTGGGAACCCAAAAGCCTTGTCGTGGGCTCACTATGGGCAGGGATCTGGCCCAATCCTGCTGGATGAAGTGCAGTGCTCAGGCAATGAACTCTCACTTGACCAATGCAAGAAGAGTGACTGGGGACAGCAAAACTGTGACCACATTGAAGACGCTGGTGTCTCCTGTGACCCTTTCACAGGTACAGATCTACAGCTCTGTGCCAGTCAGATATGGGCAGTCGTACCCCTGTATTACTGGGCTGGCTCAGCAGGTAACCCCCTGGTTCAGGGTCCTGCAGAGCTCCTGTGTACAGTCCCACAAGGGCTGCCAGATGTGGAGGCAGAAGGCACGCAGCAGACTGGAAATGGATCAGAGGCAGGCTCAGGGTGGAAAGGCTGAGGTGAATGCTCCCCTGACAGGTGGATGTGTTTGGGAGCAATGAACGTTTGTTTTTTGAGTACCCAAAGATAACCTGTCATGGGTTTCTTTCACTGACGAGCTGTGCAGAGACTTAGCAATGGTGCACAGGCTGTTTCTTTGCCTCCCTGCTGAGTGCTGACCTTTCCTTCTCTCCCCCTTGCAGAGGGCACTGTCAGGCTGGCTGGTGGCCGCAGCCCCAGCGAGGGCAGGGTAGAAGTTTATTACAATGGAGAGTGGGGCACAGTATGTGATGATGGCTGGACAGACCTCGGTGCCCAGGTGGTCTGCAGGCAGCTGGGCTTCAGGTAGGACTGAAAGTATATACAGTGTCTGTGCTTCCTAATTTCATCACCCTGCACTGGCATAGGCTGGACCTTAATCCTTCCATGTGTCTTTATTATAAGGCTTATTACCATTACACAGCTTAATTCAGCAAAGATCAATAGGTACCTACATCCTTTCCAAGGGGGAAAAAATAAATCTTTATTATCTCATGCCTCGGCCTCTTTTGAAAGCAGATAACAGGCTTGATACTGTGCTGATGAACCCCTCAGCAAAGTCAGAAATTTGTCTTTTAACACTCCTTAAATTTGCTCAGCACTGCCACCCGCTTTGCTCTGTCAGTGAAACAATGTCACTCATCCGCTCCATCAGCCAAATGTATCACCTGCTTCAGTAGCTGAACAAAGACCATCAGGGCAAAAAAAAGAGTAGTAATAGGGATTTTCTATGGGATTTTCTAGGGATGTCCCTTCAGGTATGAGGTTGAGAAGAATATAAAATCAGGATACTATGGTCTCCTTGTAAAATTTCAACTTTATAAACCAGAAAAAGATTAAACTAAATACTGCCCTTTGAGTGCAGCTGCATACTGTGTTTATCATCTCTTAAAAGTTTGCAGCTTTCTGCATTTCAATTTGAGGTAGCGGCTTCTGTAAAAAAGAAGTAGAATTACTTAAATATTGTTAGTTTTGATGCCTTCTTTGCTAGCCCCTCCCCAGACTGATGTACCTGGTGTCATGTCTGCAAAGCAGCCCCTGCTTGCCCTTTGTGCTACTATGACTATGCCTTTGATCAGACACTCGGAAATGGACTGGTCTGAGCAGGCCTCTCTGAAAACTGAAGCTGGTGAGAGGTGAAGGTGCTTGGTTGCCATCCTGTGTATCACTGAGGGGTTCAGGTCAGGAGGCCACCAATATCACAGTTAAGCTCTGCAGGGCAGTCCCCATTTGGGTCTGAGCTTGGGTCTCTCTGTGGCATTCACAGTTTTAATGAATCTTGTGTTATGTTCTGTTTCCTTCCTGTAGTGGTCCTGCTGCCCTGGCCTCTGAAGGGGACTATGCTGCTGGCCAAGGCTTTATCTTACTGGATGATGTGGCATGTGTGGGGACAGAGCTGTCCCTCCTGGACTGTCCCCACAGCAACTGGGGGCAGCATGACTGCTCGCATGCTGAGGATCTGGGAGTCCGCTGTTCGCCAGAAAGCAACACAATCCCGGACAGCAGCCTGGGTAACTCACCTTGCTCTTGCCCTGAATGGTGGGAAAGTGTCATCTGCTAGTCTGTTCCCTTGGAAGCACTGGCAGATGTGGGAGTTTTCCCTGTACTGTTTCAACGAGGGGTCTGCTTTTTGAGGAGGAATGAGCCCAGGCTGTCTTTGGGCAGAGCCACGGAGCTGTGACTCCACCAAACCTATGGCCAGACCAGCAGATAAATGGGAACTGGAGAGAGTTGTGTTGGCAGTCTAAGAAACAAACCTGAGTAGCTGAGGGACAGTGGCTGCCTTAACGTGCTATTGTGCAAGGAAGCCTTTAACTAGACCCTTTAGGAAACTGGTGTAGTTGACACCATGCTAAGACATAAGGACTTCAGATGCAAGGAGATGATGTGTAAAAATCTGCGCTCCCCTGTGTGGATGGGAGTATTTCAAGTTAGCATAATGTCCTCATTTATATAATGCCTGATTCTCTCCCTTTTCCTTACTACGGAAGACTTCACTGTTTGTCAGATATTTGTTATTGAAATAGTTGGCATTCAACTTTTTTGTTTTTCCTGGATGTAGAACTGTTCTTTTGCTTAGAGTAATGTAATCATTTTATAATGGATTTCTTTCCCAGGCATGTTTAAGCTTGTCTACTCTTGGCTCAGGAGTTAATAATTTTTCTTCTGTTTTGTTCTCCTCTTTACTCAGCTTTCAGAATATGATCCACTGATGATTTCCAGTATGCATTAAATAAATTATTATATATGTAGTCTTCTGATTCAGCACAGAGGTAAAAAGTCTTCATGTAGACATCCTTCTTTTTTATTCTTTTCCCTTTTTTTTTTCTTTTTGTTTTAAGCTTACTGATGTCTGGGATTTCATCTTTTTCTATAGAACCCAAGTTTTTGGACACCTGACACTTCTGGTGCTTTTCTTGCAGCAACCCATGTGTTTTTTTTTCCTTTAGGGCCTCCTGTACGGCTGGTGGATGGAGAAAGCACCCAGGAGGGACGGGTTGAGGTGTTACTGAATGGGCAGTGGGGCAGTGTCTGTGATGATGACTGGACAGACAGAGATGCTGCAGTGGTTTGCAGGCAACTGGGATTCAGGTAAGAGCTGCATCCTACAGATAGAAACAGCTCTCAGGGGGAGCACTTCTTTCTGGACTTGTTTCTGAGGGCTTACTTACATCTGACTTGATGATCTCTGAGGTCTCATCCAACCCAGTTGATTCTATGATGATTCTATGATCCTTATTTTCTCAGTTTTGGTATACCCACATATGCCTGGGGGAGTAGGGTCTTCTTCTTACTGTGTGTGGAGTGACACATAAATATTGTTTCTCTTAAGATGCACTGGTGCATCAGGTTCACCTGTCTCCTGCTTACTGCAGATTAGCCACCCTCTCTCTAATTGCAGTGGTACAGCAAAAGCCCGAGCAATGGCTTATTTTGGGGAAGGCCATGGGCCCATCCATCTGGACAACGTAGAATGCAGTGGCATGGAGCACACCCTGGGGCAATGTGCCAGGTCTGACACCAGGATTCACAGCTGCTGGCACAGTGAGGATGCTGGTGTGATCTGTGACTATGTGGAAGAGAAGGTTCAAGATATCAGGAGAACAGGTGATGCCCTGTGGAAGAATCTGGAGCACCAGTTGTAGGATCTCTGCATGTTTTTATGGTTTTTCCCTGTTGTTCTCTTTGGCTGAAACTTCACCTACAAAATAAGCATGTCCTGTCCTGCATTTCCTACTTTTTCCTTGTTTTCATTGTCTCTTCTTAAGAGCACAGGGTGCTCCAGACTAGTCTAAGGAGCTCCGCCCTCATCAGGCCCTTGAGGCTGCAGAACTTCCCCAGCCAAGTGCCCTTCCTTAGACCCCTGCAACCACGAGCAACCTTTGGTGCTTAGAGTACTGAATATATATATACACATATATAGGTACAGGTCCCATTCCTGGCATAAGACTAGAGATGCTGCAGGTGAGCACCTCCACGGAAACTGAGGAAACCTATGGGACCAAATCTTCTGTGAATTCCATATGCACAACCCAGTGTAGTCGATTCCCTTGAGGATTAATGCCCTCAGGGAGGGTGAATGGTATTTGGCTCTGTGACAGCAATGCTGGTACTTAAGCTGAAGGTCCCTACACAACTGGTCTAACCTTGCTATGCAGGTCCAGAGTCTGCTGTGTGTGGGATGCGCCTGCTCCACCGTCGCAAGAAAAGGATCATAGGTGGAAACAAGTCTCTCAGGTACTACCCTGTAATTGTTGTGAAAGCCAGACTGATTCCAGCTTTCCATCAGGCTCTGGAAATAGCCTGGCAAATGCTGAGTACATTAACACATTTTCACTGGTGATTTTTGAAATTGATTTGAACTAGTGGGCCTATCTAGGGAAGAATGCCTGCCAGCTGAGCCCAGATGGGGCAGAGTGGATGAAAAGAGAGGAAAATTGCTCCCATGTGTGTGACACTTGTTACTGCTCTGTTTCTTCATCAGAGGTGGCTGGCCATGGCAGGCCTCACTACGGCTCAAAGGTTTTCGTCGGGATACTCGTCTGCTGTGTGGAGCAACACTGATCAGCAGCTGCTGGGTGGTGACTGCAGCCCACTGCTTCAAAAGGTGTGTTTGGCAGTGGGGACCCCCAAGATATACTCAGAGATGAACAAGATAACCTCATACAAGTTTATCCTCCCAGCCCAGTGGAAACAAATGAGCAAAGTTTCTAAACCAAGAAATTCAGGTTATGGTGTGTGTGATCTTGGAGTACTTATGGCAATGACTTAATAGACTAGCTTTATTTGTCACTGCTTACACCTGGCCTCTTAGCTTTGAGGCTTTACAACTTAAAGGGAACCAACATTTTGCCCTTTTTAAGTGCTTTCAATAACTGTGAACAGATCAGTTCACAAGCCTGTTGCAACTCTTACAGCAATCTTAATAGGAAACAAAGTTGTGTACATGCTAAATGGTGATTTGGGACACCCATTGACTGCAACATGTCCATATCTGCTAAAGAGATCCCACAGTCCTGCAGCTGGCACTGTTTCATCAGTGTGGTGTGAGGAGGTGGTTCAGTCCCACAGCAACTGAGGCTTGTGTGAGTCTGCATCCCTCTTGGTAGGAGATCCTGAGTCTGTGTTTCTCCAGGTTTGGTGCTGATGTGCGGCGCTACCTGCTGCGGGTGGGCGATTACCACACAGGCGTGAAGGAGGAGTTTGAGAGGGAGCTGCCTGTGGAGCGGATTGTCCTCCACAGGAACTACTGGGCTGGCAGCAATGACAATGACATAGCCCTGGTCCGGATGCGGGGCAGAGAAGGGCACTGTCTGTCCTTCAATCGCCACGTCCTGCCTGTCTGCCTGCCTGACAGGAAAGAGAGGTCTGACATCAACAGGCAAGCTTGCATCATCTCTGGCTGGGGAGACACAGGTGAGTGGGAGGGCTTTGAGGGGCAAAAAAGGTGGAGTCTGGGTTCAGAAGTCTATATGGGCCATTAATTTATATTAACTCCAGGCTGTGTTCCCACTGCTCCCATTGTCTGTGCCAGTGCATGGTGTTAGGAGTGGGGAGGTGGGGTGGTTTTTGTGCCATTGTGTTTTCTTTTTATTTTGAGGCTTCTTGAGTCTGCTTATGGTGGAAGCTTTGGTCTCCATAGCATTGCTCTGAGGCAGAGACCATGCTGCTGTCTGGCCACAGTCCTCTCCTTCTTCCCGTTTCTGCACACGTGTTTGCCCACAGCAGACCCCTCAGGGAGCAGCTTGTGCAGAGCTGCTGTACCAAGCCTGTGGGAAACCCCCCATGTTTCCATGAGCTTCTGCCCTCTTCATGATACTGTAGTAGTGAAGTGAGGGCTTGGGGCTTGGAAGTGAGCTGGAAAGAATCTCTCTCAGACTCAATCTCCCTTGATATTGCTGCAGGGACAGATGAGCTCTGAGACTGGTTTCTGCACTGAGTTCAAAACAGCTTGTACCTGTCCTCTGAGCACATTGCTATGAAGCTTCCTAGGTAAAAGAGAGCAAGGAGGCCTTTCTGGGGCTCCTGTAACTGGAGCAAAGCCATATGCTTATCAAGACTTGCTGCCAAAAGCCCCAGGACCCTGTCTGTTGATTTTGGACTTGCCCATCCTTACCAGCTGTTTCTCTAGCTGTTACCCTCACTGTTGAACTGGAAGTACACATTTGCCTTCGGAGTCAGCTGTGCCAGTTGCATGTGTCACTTTAGGATGTCTGGGGAGGATCAAGGAGCAACTTTTAGCCATGTAACTAATTTAAGCTGTGCTGGGGCTTAGTGGCTAGAATCCCTCCCACGCAAACCTCACCATTCTCAGTGAGAGGAGCAGTTACCTACTACCTTGTGAACTTACATAAACCTTGAGCACAGAAAGGTCATGCTCTAATATAGCACATGAGCCTTATGTAGACATAATGAGCCTTATGTTCTGAGCAACCTTGGGGTGATAAAGAGATTTGATCAAATAGAGACAAATCTGGCCAAAGATGAAGTGAGCTCCCTGTGCATAATATTTGAATGCCTCTGAAACATCTTGTAAAACTTCCTGGAGGATTGAGCACTTAACAGGTATTACTGCATTTATTCACTTGAGAAACACTGTCCTTCTTTTACTCAGGAGGAAATGGAGGTTCAGAGAGGTGAAATAAATTGAACAAAATTCAAGTTACTTGTTGGCAGAACCAGAAGTAAGACTCATCCTTTGATCTAATCCTTTTCTCCAAAACTATTCCCTGTATCTTTGATCTTACAGCTCTTCTTTTGTGGTCTGGCTTGGCATTGCTGCTTTCTGCAGTTCTGGTGGTTCAGAGGTGCTGAGCTCAGCCTATTTCTGTGCTGCAGACCTGACATGAAATGTGCAAGTGTCTGTTTTTGTAGGGAGCACCATTGCTCCAGGTCGCTGCTGTTGCTTGTACATGAATCTGTCTGGCTGGTCTGTTCCGTTCCAGGGAAGTCCTACTCAAGAACTCTGCTGCAGGGGGTGGTGCCTCTTCTCCCGCGGGAAGACTGTGAGGTCCGCTATGGGCAGAAGTTCACTAACCGCATGATTTGTGCTGGGAACCTCTCTGAAGAGAAGCGGGTGGACAGCTGCCAAGGTGACAGTGGAGGGCCACTCATGTGTCAAAGGTCAAATGGGCGCTGGATCATTTTGGGCATCACTTCCTGGGGGTATGGCTGTGGTCGGAAGGATTCACCCGGTGTGTACACAAGGGTCAGCAAATTTGTACCCTGGATCAAGAAAGTGACCAAGCTAAAATGAAAATGACTGAGCTCTAGGAACTTCAGCGTATGGTCCCTTTGCCCTGCAGCAGCAGAAGGTTGTGGCTTCTGGTCTGTGACTGATGGAGATCTGTTTTCTCATTGGACACTGGCAAAAGACTTAAATGTAGAACTGGGAGAAACACAGTTATGACTGATTCTTTAAAGTCTTTGGTTTCACTTTAGTCTGTAATCTGTAAGCAAAGAGTGCAGGTGCACTCTGGTAAGAATGATCAAGTATACGTTGCTCTAAGTATCTGAGTCCTGTAATGCAGTCACACTTGTTCCTTTGCCCTGGCACACAGAAATATTAGAAGCAGAGAAATACCTGCTGACTGAAAATCTATTCCTGTTTGTATGTTTGGACAGTTGAAAAACGCTGCAAGGAGAGGTGAGATGCTTGGAAGATGGCACTGGGTGCTGACATAGTGGAAATCTTCAGATGTTTTTTCATAACAGCTCTCTTCTATTCCAGGAATCAGAAGATTTGACTTGAGCTGATGTTTCTTCCTTCCCTGTTATGTCTCTAGGGGGAACCTTTTCTCTTCTGAATAGTAGGTCTGCTTCCATATGATCCCTTTCAAGGGTCTGCCCCTGCTAAGAGATGCTTGTTCCTCCTCTGTCACACATTTCCAGCTGGCAGATGCTATGCTTTTATTGCTGCTTTATCACTATAGTGGTTCTTTGTGTGTGTTTGGTTTTTTGTTTCCTTAAAGTAGCATCTCCTAGAATCAGTTGCTGGTGTGGGAGTAAATCTTAATTTTTTTTTTTAGGAGACAGGAGGTTTCTTGCCCTCATGATTACTGTGAAGAACTTAAAAATATGACCTCAAGTGGCTGAATAGACATGTTATTTTTCTTTAAATCCAAATGTAATGTTAATCTCAAACATTCATGTGTTGAATCATGATTTAACAGCACTGTGGGGACTTCCTTTTAGTACCTTATTCACCATTGTTATTAGCTGCCCTTTACTTGTGCTGTTAGTCTTTCATATCTTTGTGCTTCCAGTTGTCCTGTGAAACATGGAATTACTCCTGGGGTATAGATACACCTCAAGCAAATTACTCACTCCTTGTAAAAAACAGTAAGTGTGCTGCAGAGCAGCTTCCTACTTTCCTGAAGTGTGTAATATTCTTGAAACCTCTGGGCTGTTCTTTCTTTTTTTCTCTTCTTTGCAGTATTTCTCTTTTCATTCCTCTTGGTGGGAGTAAGCTGGCTTAACTCGAGGGTATGCCAGCACTGCCATCAAGCTGTAGTTCTCAGCCTGAACAGAAATAATGCTGAGAGAAAGCAGGGGTTATTGAACACTTCAATTTCTTCCAGAATTCCATCTTATCCAAACAAGTGAACAGAGTTCCCTCTTATGCCTTAAGCAGTTTTTAAAGTTAATATATTATTCTTGGGTAGGTAAAAAAATATAAAACTAGACAGAAGGGCTAAGTGCATTAACAGCTGTGCAGAGCACACTGTCTTCTCACTGTGTGTAGATAAGCCAGAGGGAAGACAGGTCTGCTCAGGAGCAGAAAGCTTTGATGTGTAACAAAGGACCTGAATGTGGAGTAATAAGACAGGATGGGACATGTGGAACTTGTTCCAGATGTGCTCACGCTCTGTAGGGTAGGCAGTGACTGGATCTGGCACTGACCTGCTGTCTGGAAGGTCTGCACTCAAGGCCTTGAGGTGTTCAGTGTGTAGGTATTACAAAGGCAAGAACAGAAGGCAGAGCATAGCCTGTTGATTAGCCATGTCATATTATAGGGCGTGTGGTGACAGAGTCCTAGAAATTGCCTTGGATTCAATAAGTAGTCATTGCCTAAAGCTGTAATTTGTCTTGTATAAAATAGCTTAATGTAAAGGTGCTAACCTGGCTAGGTGGCTGATTTTTGTGTGTGAATGTTAAACTAAATAGTTATATTTACCCTCTCTAGGAAAGCTGGGTTACCAGTGTAGCAATGGATGGTTTAAAGATCCTGCTTGGAAAGTTTGTTTTAACAAAGAATTGTAGGAATCTTTAAAACATGCAATGTCAGAATCCCTGCAAACTGGCCTTGGAGACAAACCTGATCTGTTTGTGCCTCTTGTCGAGGTGCTGAGTGTCTTCATTGCAGCTTGTGCTGACAGCCCTGTTTGGCGTGCCAGGCTTGACCCCCTGGCAGCGCTGCACTTGGCTCTGTGCTGGCTGTGTTGTCCTATGGCTGCTGGCAGATAGTATCTAAGATGCAAGCTGCAGACTGCTCCTTATCTCCCAGGAATTCAAATGGCAGGAGGACTGAGGGCAATTATGTCACAGACCTCTTGTTCTTATGGGGATGAAATGCCAAGTTCCACACTGGCAGCTATAGTACCTGTCTGGGAAACATGGAAGAATTTGGCTTTTAGCTTCAGCCTCCCCCTAGCCAGAATGCTACAGCAGCTCAAATGGAGTTTCTGTGCCTTGGGTGCTGTCACATCTCTGGTTTAACCTGGTTTGATCTTTCAGTTTATACCCATAACCCCAACAGGCATAGAAACACCCAAAGCACTGAAACAGGGAGGTTATTTCCCTAAGCCTCCCTAGCGGGTGGCCATTCAGGAGTTAGAATAAATTACCGGGTAACACAAGGGAGATGCAGGCCTGGCATTGTCTGCTGAAATTCCCATGTTCTAGCTCAAAATATTTTTTTCTCCTAGATCTTGTCACCATGAAAGCTGTGAGAATCCTTGTAATTAACATCCTGTGAGTCCTGCATGAGCCAGGAGGAGGGAAGGAAGTATTCAATCTCCTTCCACTGCTTTTACACCCTACTGGTGCTGTAGGCGAGCCTGCCAATACACTCCTCCGTTGTCCTGGCCTGTTCCAGAGCACCACTATTGCTCTTTGCTGCTTAACCTGGGACTGTGGTCCAAACCAAACTCCTGTGCTTTGCCACTGAGGCTTACTGGAACTGCCCAGGTGCATGAGCAGTATTCAGCCACCACAGGACTGTACTTTGTAATGTTGGCCAGCAGCAGATGTTCCAAACGACAGTACATGTGAGTTTGTACTGAACAAGTTTTAACAACCTTTCTTTTGTGGGAATTTTGTTCCTGACCCATCTAAATTAATTACTTGCATTACTATTATTATAATTAAAAATGGAAGTATAAGTACTTGGTCCTCTAGGTGTTGTACAAACACTATGCACTATCCTTTTTTTTTTTTTAAAGTATAAGAATTTATATTCCTAACTTTTAAAAAACTTTTTAATGTAAGCCTTCATCTTCCATATAAATGTTTAAATTTTTAATTTTGTTTTTACTCCAACTAAGCTCTCAGTCTCAATATTTTCTGGCAATGAAAACCAATGCAATTTTATTCTCCATAGCACGTAATTTCCTTTTATGGTTCCTAAATTAATTGCCTTTTGTTTTTATTGAATCCCATCTGTTCTTGTGTTCTTGGTCATGAGAGGAACTAAGGGGCCTGGCTTTATGTTCACTGTTGTTCAT
This sequence comes from Hafferia zeledoni, assembly GCA_035583235.1. Lineage (NCBI taxonomy): Eukaryota > Metazoa > Chordata > Aves > Passeriformes > Thamnophilidae > Hafferia > Hafferia zeledoni. Next base: position 15,247,839 of record JAWWEV010000169.1, on the reverse strand, counting down.
TACTCTAGAGGTAGTTCCTAAAACTGTGGCTTCTCTGTCTCTTTTCAGCCCAAACTGTCTGGTAACATGCTGACTGTCTCTCTGTGTCTTCTCTTTCTGATGGATCTTTAAACTTTGGTAATCAGAACTGAATGCAGTTTGTCAGGGGAGGCTCAGTCACCTGCTGATTATTTGAGTACAATTTTCCATAGTAGGCAATGCTGTGAGTGATTTCAGTGCTGTACTGTCTTTATGCTGGAGCCAGCTTTACACTTGCTAGTGTGGTCGTGGTGGCAGCCTTGCCACCAGGGGATGAAAGCCCACCGAGGTTAGTTGTCCCCATGTCTCAGGAGGTGCAGAAGTTGCACTGAGCTCACAGCAATGTCTGGGGAGCTCTGGGCAGGGAGCCCCCAAACATCTGTGTGGAGTTTTGCCTTGGCTGACACACCTGTAGGGCTGCTGCAGTCCACCTTCACAGCATTGCTAGGTGGGATGAGGCTAATGCATATACTCTATTTCTAGGACTGACAGCTCAGTCAGTGTTGCTGTGGCTGCACTTTGCCACGTGGATGCTGTGAGACAATTTCCCATAGCAGTGTGGCACATGCTAGTTATGTGAGAAAGGGAATATCACTGTGACTGGCTGGGAGCAGGGGCAGGAGGAGAAATGTGGCTATAGTAAGGGTCTGAGGAGCAGCTATTAGTCATCCAGGTATTTCTCTTTGAGGGAAAACCCCAGTGCTCCAAAGGCTACCCAGTGCTGGTGCCTTCCTGACCTGCAATGCCTGCACTGGTAGCCATCCACACTTTGGCCAGCAAAAGCTGGATTAAATATGTGTCCCTTTCCTGTGGCTGAGCACTGTTCTGATGATTTCTATGAATTATGTTCTATGCTGTAATTAATCAGGTGGCTGTTTATTAACCTGGACAGGACATTGATTATCCTTGTAATCCCTGTACACTTGTAGCAGAGAATAACAGATCAGTTTTTCAAAGGTATTAGTGGAGGCATTGGGGAGGAAACAGGAATGTGGATATTTGCCATCTCAGGGGTAAGAGAGGTAGGTCTGCCTTTTGTCTGTCTTCCTTTCTTTCTGAAGCCAATATCCTGAAATTTCTTCACCCCCAAAGAGCTGCAGTGGTCCACCAACCACTTGAAGACAGACTTTTATGTGTATATTCAGCAATCAGATGAAAGCTTTTGAGAGGTGAACTGCACTGTGGTATTTAACACTATCCCAATAGACCCCCCAGGAGTTTCTTGCAGCTAGAGGGACCAGAATCACCTCTGGTGGTAACCAAACTGCTCCTTGTAGAATGAGGCACTGTGACCTGGACCAATGCATGTCTCCTGGGCTGTATTTTCACTTGTTAGGAAAAATATTTAATTTTCCACATCAAGAAGAAAAATTAATTTGTGTAACAGCCCACTCAGTACTATTAAAATCCCTTTCTACTAACCAGTAACTGAGTACCTCTGAAATCAGTCAAGTGCCAAAACTGTCGTGTCTCTTGGATCAACACCAATGGCTCACAAGGTATGCTAATAAATGGATTGTATTGTGACTGTGTGGGGCTCTGTCTTATTTTTAATAAAGTAATCTGTTTCAAGGGCAGGTTTTAGGATTTTTTTCAGCACCGAATTAAGCTAATTAAGTGTTGCAGTGTTATTTTTAGAGAAGCTTCAACATGCAAAAAGCATGTTGCAAAGTCAGAACCATGTTAGCTGCCATTACAATGAAATGCAACAGTTCAAAGGCCATAGTTTTAGCCATTTGGAACAGGTAAGAGCAGAGTATTTCATTGCACTTACAGGCTTTAATGTATCAGCTTTCTGATTTGTTGTTATAGGTGATTTTTTTATACAAACTTGTTCAGCGTGAATTAGTCTCCTTTCAGTCTAGGATTCCTGTTTCACCATTCTAAGAGTCAAAGCCAGCCTTGCAAAAGTGGAAATGGGAGAAGGGAAATGCAGCTTGAACAAGCCATTGATTCAAGTACACTGCTGTACTCTATGCCCACCACCCCACTGCTGAAACCTGAATTTCTGTACAAAAAGGCTTTTTTGAAACATAGTCCAGCTCCTTGCAAGGTCTGAACTGACTTTCTGAAGTCGTTAGGGTTAGACCGCAGTTTGGTGTAGCAGATGCCTGCAGACTCCAAGTACTGTAGTGTGTAACTTTTTGTGTGTACTGACCCCAGCCTGCTGTTGGGAACTGACTGGAGAAGGAACTGCTTGTGCTTAACACTTTCTTTGCTTCATGTCTGCCTTTGGGGTTTTCTAACCCACCTTCATTTCCTCTCTTGCTTGTGCAAACCTGGGAAGCAGAGAGCAGGCATTTCAGTTGGCCTTCCCTGTGTCAGCAGGCACTGGTCCATCACAGGAGTTCTGCAGCTCTTCTGTAGTCACTGCCTGGGAAAGAACAACCCTGAAGCTGTGCTTAAGGTTACAAGTCTGTCAAATGCTGTGTTTTGTATTAAAGCACTTGACAGCTGCCTTCATGTGATGAAAGCCTTGGGAGGAGTGTTTGGCATGAGCTTACTTGTTTCAGATTGCCAGCTGTAGAATAGCTTTGGATTTTGAAACTGAAATGTCAATCAGGACAAAACTGGGCTTTACTTCACACTTTACTAGGGTAGCTACCATATTCACTGGGAGAGAGGAAGGAGGGCATTCAGGTAGCACTGCTGACTTTAAAAAATTCTTACTTGGATACAATTCCTCTTTCTAATGGAGGAAGACAGGATAGTGCTCAGACTACCTTGGGTAGCCGGGCTGGGTCCTGTGCTGCTTTCAAACTGGCCTGTCTAGAAGGGGTATCTAGCATTGGTAGGAGGTTTCCATGGAATGCTGTTTATGTTGCAAAAGTAAAAAGAGGAAGTAGAGCCAGCAAAAAAAATTTTGTGGATGATCCAGCTGGAGTCATCTATGTTTAGAAAAAACATGTGGATTTAGAAGTGCTGATGGAGGACAGGCATAGGACAGACAAATTCAAACAAATTGGTGAAACCCTGGTGTACCACCTGATCTTCTTCTCTGCTCTTCAAATCCCACACATTCTGACAGAAATAAAAGGCACCCTTCTCTTTGCAGATTTTCAAAACTAGCCTGTCACTTGAAAGGAAGAAACAAATGGCTTGGATCAGCTTTACCAAAAGGAAGCTGTGGAGCTCTGGTGTCAGCTAAGGGCCTTGTTCCTCCTATCCCTTATATCTGCTCTGGCCTTCATTGCAGCATCAGGGCATCTGTGGCTGTAAGGGCTGAGCTGGGAACAGGTAGAACTCACTGCTGGACTCAGGTTCAGTTGTTGCCCAACAGAAGAAACAAGTGGACAGGAATTAAAATTTCAGCAAATTAACCCTGTTGAGAGGTGTTTGCTGAGCATGTTTTGGTTCCAGCCCCTGGCAGCCCTGGGGCTCAGGAGCCAGCAGCAGCTCTCTGCCCAAGGTTTCCATGAGAACAGGCCATGCCGTGGTGGGCTGTCCTGTGTGCCCACGGGCTGGCCTGCACAGTGGGCCCTTGTCACTGCAGAAACAGGGAGCGTGGGGCAGATTTACCATGACACTGTAACTGGACAGCTCAGCTGAAACCACTTTACAAGTTTACTCTTCTCTGTTACTTTCTTCTTAGAAACAGAACAAAATCATTTCAAATAACAACAAACCCCTCTTCTTTGCAATCTAACTAATCTGCTCTGCTAAAACCTGAATTGTATACAAAGCAGAAAATGTGCTTCTAAAGGTTAGTTCCTTACTCTTTTCCTCCCCTCTTCACTCACATGTACAGGCTTGCTGGAGGTAAAGTAGGATTGCAACCTCCAATTGTGGGATGGAGATCTATTTAAGAGGGCACAAAGGTACTATTCAGACCATTGAACACTGTGGTTTTCTAGAACCAGTAACCAAGCACACTGGAGGAGAGTTCCTTTGCTTCAGGTTTACCATTTCATTATCTCCAGCAAGACTAAGCAGCAGATTCTGTGATTCAGCACAACTCTGCTGAGGTCTCAACAGAAACGCTTTTAACTCCCCACATATTTAAGCCACAGCTAGTTTGAATAAGACTTGAGAAATCTTTATTGTCTTTCAAGGCTTGTCTTCACAGCTACATGGGTTTAACAGTCTGGTTAAACTGATGCAATTTTGTGTTGACACACTGGAGTGATGCTCTGTTTGAATCAGCTGCCTCTCTTTAGATGAGTCTTGAGTGTCCACACACAGGATGCCTGAAGAAATAAGCAAAGAGCATGCCCTATGCACTAAACTCCTATTAATAATATATTTAACCATCCTACATAAATATGGGTCACTAGGTGCAACACTAAATGTGACCATAGAATTACACAAATCTACTTTTCTTCCCCCAAGAATACATGGGAAATTACCTCGGGAAATGCATTAAAGTTTAAAAAAATTAAAGTTTTGAATGGTAAGTTTTACAGCACTTTGCAGTAAGTTTGTCACAGCATTTTGCAAGGACATGGCTGAAAATGCAGGTGTGTCTAAATATGCTGGTAGCCTTTGCACAAAGCTGGCAGTACGTGCTCAAGGTTGGTCACCTGCCTAGAGAAGAGAGATGACAGTAGAAGCAGCTGATTTAATCTGGGAATCCCCAAGTCTCCTAAAGGAGGAGGAGGAGCCTGTTCAAAGAGCTTGCCTCCTGAATACATCAGGGATATGAGATCTGCCGGTAAAATAGGTGAACACTCTATAAGCACAGATAATCGTAGGGATCAACTAATTTCTTTTACAGAGGACCCTGTAATAGATCCTTCTTGCTCAAGTAAATAGTTCTAGGGTGAAAAATTAATTTCTCACTTGTTTATTACAGAAACAGAAAAGTGACTGAGAGGTGTTGTCTCTGTAGCAGCCCAGGTAATTTTCAATCATCATGACATACATAATATTTTTGTTAGTGTCTCCTCTTTCTTACACAAGAGGCCAGTTAAAAATCTGTAAATGGAAAAGTGCTGACCCTTACCCACACTCATAAACGCAAAACTTGTCAAGGTGTGTTTTCTTAAGTGGAGCATTGCTGTGTGGTTGTAGCAACCACACTTTTTGTAAGAGAGAACCTTATGTTGGACTGACAGTTCAATTGATGACTGAACCTCCCATTGAGATCTGACAGGAGGAAGCACTAATACAATATTTAAAATAAAACCCCTCACATCCCTAACTCTAATCTAACTGGTTAGATTATTTTTCTCGGGAAAGGCTTTGAAGAATACGTAGTATTTTACTGTCTGTAATATTGTACACTGTTCTAGCATTTTAGAATCACGTTTTCTTAGCAATCTTTTATCCCTATATTTAAATGCTAAGGTACCTAATATTTATGTTTTGAAATACTTCAGTGCTGAGAAGCAGCTATAGTCCAAATTTTTTTGCTATGGCCAGTTTTATCTGAAAGAGTAGGTTCCATAGCAGGAGAAAGCTTCTGCTCCTGAAGATGTGAGAAGCATGTAAATACAGCAGAGTATTACTTCAGTCAGCCAGGATCTGCTTGCATATATTGCAGGGGAGTGTCTGTCAGTCCTGCCATGAATGAATAGGGTTGCTATGTCTCCCTAACAGTCATCCCTCACTTACCAGCTGACTGTTCCCTCAACAGCAAATACAGAAACCTGTCTTCTGCAGCAAAGGTGTGTTGAGAGTCAGCTACTGAAGCACTTGCCTTATTTTTATTATTTTGATTATAATTTTTGATTTTTAAAACTGTAGATTGATAGAGAAGGAATTTCACACTTAGCAGTTTTCCTTGGTTATTTTTTGGCAAACTGAAAATAAGCCAAGGAACCTATTTTCCTTAATGCCTGCATCAAAAGAGGCTTCTCAGAGTACTCAGGAACCTTCCAACTGGATAACATTGCTAGTTAGGGTAATATGCTCTCTAGATAAACTGAGTTATCAGTTGCTGCGTTTCCATCAGTGATGTATCCAACCTCCTTTCTAGACAAAGAAGAGAAATACTGTACTGCTTTCACAATCTTTTCACCGTAGCTGAAATGTCCAAATGTGATATTGACCAAGAAAAAGAGGCCTTGCAATGTAACAGTTGTTTTCTTTCCCCTCTGTGAAATGGAGAACAATTCTTTCCAGTCCCGTTTAGCTTGGTGCTTTTATCTGTGAACACACAGTGCATATGAGACCCTGCCAGACTGTCAGCTTTGGTAATGGCAGAAGAAAGAAGGAAGCGTGAAAAAGAAAACAAATGCTACTGCAGGTTAGTGTGAAAGGAAGAGGAAAATACTCTTGTAACCTGTGAAATACAAGATGCCAGACATATGCTCAGCAATCCTTGCAGGCAATCTTATCTTATGCTTTCTGAAGAGTAGTAATGTTCATACATGAGGTCTTAGCCATAATTGTTGTCTTTATAATAATATTTTAACAGCTGTTGCAAAGTGTTCCTCTACTGTCTCCATTTTCCATGTATCCACCAGTCACTTACCTCACAGTGAATTCCCTTTTGAATGAGGCTTTAATCAGGCACATGTTCATATTCTCTAAGAATCCCAGAAGACAGAACCTTGGACACTATCGGTTCAAAGTCTCCTATGGAAAGCATCAGTCAAAGACTGGAAAATGCTCAATCCAAATGGAGGATGTTTGTTTTCCAGAGCATGTAATTCTTCAGGGCAGCTTTGCTTTCAGCTTCCTGGTACGCACTGTCTGGAAAAGCTCTGTGTGTCTTGCACAGCCGTTGCCTGGCTGGGAGCAGAGCGAGGGGCAATGAGCTGTGTGCTGGCCCTTCTCTTGTGCTAAAGCAGGATTTGCTCCATCTGTTTATGGGTCCAGTGTTTTGAAATAAATAATGGTAGGTGGTTGTTATGTCTGTAGAGATGTTTCATATCTGTTATTAACAGTGATCAGTGTATCATGAAGCAGTGATCTTTCAGGAGGAACAGGAATTCAGGATAAAAGAATTAACTGCAGTTTGCCATAGTGTCAGAGCACAAGAAACTGTTTTTCTGCACACCCAATATATTGCTTAGACTCAAAGCCATACGTGTGCTTTAAAAATGTGCCTTTGTTTGTCGTTTCTGAGTGCATTATCACGTGCAAAGAGACAAAGAAATCTTTGTCAAATGAGAATGGGGCTGAACAGCTGGGTCTCACTGCACCAGCAGTGAAAATCTCTGGAGTGCTGTATTTTGTTATTGAGTCTGGGTTAGGTTCAAGCCACAGCAAGGATGCCTTTTACTTCCAGAAATAAAACCACACTGGATATGACTTGAAGAAGAGACATGACACACCCTTGGAGAGCAGACACTTCTGGGGTGCAATACAGACCCTCTCTGATTTTTAGTCCCCAGTGAGAGCTTAAGACAGGAAATAAATGTAAACGTTGCAATTCTGCTTCAGGGTATGCGTGAGCACTCAAATGTGTCTCTCTCATACCAAATGCTGCATTCTGAAAATTGTCTATTATGGAGGCAGGGGAATTCTGAACAGCAATTTCCTTTCTCTGAAATAAGAAAGGGCAAAAAAAGGTACGTTCCTGTAAGGGAGAAACCATCTTAGTGGCAACCTTGTCATCTCTGCAGGATTTCTTACTGAATTTGTTTCTTCCTAGCAGAACGCTGCTGAAATTGTGATAGTTTTTCACGGTCTCTTCAGCAGTGACTACAGTTTTTGTCTGCTAGAAGATCCATGAGGGAAGATGCATGCCCATCTCATGCAATAAGTTGCCTGGGAAAAAATTGGATGTTTATGAACTTCTGTGCCTTTCCAAGCCGCAGCCCCGAGGAACAGAAACAAGTAATCACTCCTGCACTCCCTCATGGTGGCCAGGGGAACAACACACCTAAGCCTGCACTGCACAAGCCAGAAGATACTTTTTTACAGTGTCTTGAAATGTACTTTAAGACAAAAGTGCAGATGCTCACTCTGCTTTGCGTGCCTCATTAGTTCCATCACCTCATCCATGATTTCAGCCTGTGATACTTGACAAACTTGTGGTACCCCAAAGCTGGAAGAAAAGGCAATGGGAGTGAGTATTATACAATTTAATGCAATGAAACATAATGTGCTGAATTTGTAATTTGAAGCATGTCAGATTAGTACATCTCTCTAATATTCCTCCTCTCCTCTGCCCTTACTTGATGTAATGGGTATTCTCTATTGGATTTTGGTAAAATCCAAGTGTGGCATTCCACATCTGGTTGAAAAGGTACTGGTGAGCAGCACCAGGGTTATGGCATCACTGTGTTTCCCTGCCCATTTCTGTCATTTCAAGTGCCACAACATCCAGGTCAGAGTGCTGAATCTCACCTGTGGTTACCTCTTTGCTCCTCGGATGCAATGCATATGTTTGTTTGTTTGTTTATAGATAGATAGATATAATCTCCTTTTCCCCCATCAAAATACACTCCAAAATTTCAGCTGTATATTTTTATTGTTTGAAATTCCTACAACCTTCTAAATATTTTTCCCTCACCAGGGAAACACTTCCTGAGGTGAAACCCTTCTTTCATTAAACACTCCACAAAGTATTATGATCCTCAGTGTATCTTTGCTTTCTCGCCTGGCAGAGGTTCTGTGCAGTGCCCTTGACCCAGAGTGCTGCTGATGTGACCTGGCACAACTCCCACTGTCAGGCAGGTGTGTCTGTCTCTCCAATTACTGCTGCTGTGGTGCACTAAAGGGGCATTTGGCAGCACAGATCCAGCCAGGCGTTGGCACAGGACACTTTACTGCAGGATTAGCCAGAACACGGGTCAGAACTTGGCACAGTGTGCCATGGCACGTGTCCCTGTACCTCTCACATGGTGTCCTGCTCCCTGTGAGGGCACCTATGGAATGCTGGCCTTGGTGCCTTGGATAGCTTGGAAGAAATACCTGTTACCAACCTTGGCCACCACCTGGGAAAGAGTCTTGGGAGAACCACCATGCCAGTGCCAAGGTGCCATTTGCAGCCTGGCATTAACCAACCATTAACATGGTGGAGAACACAAACAGCCATTGTCATGTCTTTGCTTTCTGTCAACGCTCAGCCCTGCAGACTCTTTCTTTACTGGTAGGAAAGTCACTACTTTGCTTGGGGTTCTGCCCCTTTCCAGAACTTTCACTACACTAGGAGGCACTGAAGGATCTGACACTTCAGCAAGTAAACATTCCTTTTACAGTCCACAGACCTCTGTGTTCGAAATCTTTCACTGGTAAGCATTGAATTTGTAAGAAAAAGCCACAAAGGAAGTTTCCTTTAAGATCCAAGGGGTATCCCTTAGGACCCCCCATGAAGACCCATCAATTAATGTAATTTTTTTGGATCAAGGACTATAGATGAGGCAGATGGTGAGTATTCCCAGATGCAGTTCAGTTTCTCTCAGCTCTAGATTTACCATTTCTTAGCATGTGATTCTCTTTTCCCTGTCATTTGCTTTTCTTCCCTCTGTACAAACTCGGGGAGGGAGGTGCAGGTCCAGCTGTTTGGCTGACTGTGCACTCAGCTGGGAGAGAAGACCTATCCTTTGGTGTTTTACCAGTCAATTCTCAATGAAGCAAGGAACTAGACCTCCAAAAAACAGAACTGCAGGAAAAAAAAAATAGACAGAGCCTCACCCCCACAGCCTTTGTAGTAGGTAGGGTAAGAAAACATTACCTGACTGTGGGGTGATAGCCCTGATAACTTCTTGAGGACTTAAGGGAAAGGCCTCAGCCCCTGGAGGGACTCCCAGAACCACTGTCAGAGGACATGGAAACCCCAGTGGCTTTGCAGCAGTGCCAAAGCCAGACTGGTAGGATTACCAAAGGGTGGAGTGCTGTGGAAATGGCAGGCCTTCCTTGCCACATCTTCCGGGAACACAGGGAGCCAACGCTCAGGCTGTGTCACCTGTCTGTCACCCCCAAACCAACTACCGACTAGAGTCACTCAATCTACCTGAGGAAAAAAGTGTAAAAGAGATTGAACAAGAGCAAAAATCGGGGAGAGAAGTTCATCACCGCTGTGTTGTACCCAGCGAGCTGCCGTGTGTCCTCCCAGCGCTCCGGGCAATGCAGGGCTGACAAACCGTGAGCTCTCTGACTCTTACACTGTATCTCCACTTTACACTCTGACCACGCCCTTTGCTCGAGACATTCTATCTTTGGGCTTACACTGTGCCTAGAACGTTATACCTTATGAAGTACTTTATACCCTCACAATGTGCGTTCACTTTCACCCCCTGTAGCCAGGCGGGCACGTTCCCGGAGGACACCCCGCATTCCCGGCGGACACCCCCCGTTCCCAGAGCACACCCCTCGTCCCAGAGCACACCCCCCGTCCCAGAGCACACCCCACATTCCCAGAGCACACCCCCCGTCCCAGAGCACACCCCCCGTCCCAGAGCACACCCCCCGTTCCCAGAGCACACCCCTAGTCCCAGAGCACACCCCACATTCCCA
>JAWWEV010000169.1:15216309-15237371 GCA_035583235.1 Hafferia zeledoni | reverse complement strand
GAGGGAAGCTGCGCCCCGGGCCCGGCGCGGCCCCGCCGGAGCGGCGGCAGCGACACACGCACGGCAGCCCCGGCGCTGGGACCCGCACGGCAGCGAGCCCGGCCCGGCCCGGCCCCGCTCAGCCCCGGCGCGGCCCCTCCGTGCGCCCGTCCCGCACCGACCGACCGGCCCCTCCGCCTCAAGCACATTCTGTGGACATAAGCATTTTTTAACTTTTTTAAGAACTTTTTCCACCTCCACCCCCTGGGATTTTTACGAGCTTCCCCATAGTGATTTCCTGCTTCCCCCACCTCAGACAGCGCTGACTTTGTTTTTCCTGCTACAGTAATATGGGGATCGAATCAAAATCGAGATTTTAAATACTGCAGGAGCTCTCAAGTCCATTCACCTGTTAAAAGTCAGCAGTGCTGTTTCTGTGTTTCTTCTCCCCCCACGACGCCCGTCGGATGTGATGGAACTCATGTTCGCAGAGTGGGAGGACGGGGAGAGGTTTTCATTTGAAGACTCCGATCGCTTTGAGGAAGACTCTCTTTGTTCCTTCATCTCAGAGGCGGAGAGCCTTTGCCAGAACTGGAGAGGATGGAGGAAGCAATCGGCGGGACCCAATTCTCCCACTGTCAAAATGAAAGGTGAGGTCACCCGGTTTCGTTGGGGTGTTCTTTGGACTCGTTCAAGTTGGGCACGGGGCGGGGGTCGGGAAGGAGATCGGAAGGAGGAATGGCAAAGCAGCAAAGAGAAGTCACATGTAGGATCATTGTCAGGACAGTTTTTGACCAAAGATTGGAACTGAACGTTTACCGGAGATGGTAGGACAAAGCTGTCCCGTGGGTGAGTTTTCACCTGCGTGCGCCCTGTAGCGTTGTGATGCTGCTCTGCTGAGCAGCCCCTGCGATCGCTCCTGGAAATCCGGCAACACTTCTCTGTAAACAACCCACAGACTTGGCTGGGCATGACTGGGCGCAGGCACCCCCATGCTGTGATTGAAGCACACCCGGGTTTCATAGAGGGGTTTTTAACTGCCATAAAACTGCTCATGTAAAGCCATGTAAGCCGTCATTGAACAGAGCAATACGTTTTCCTTGTCTCATTCTTGGCATTTCACGTTTTCCTAGTAAATTAGCTCTTTATTTTGCAGCAGTAGAACAAGAGGGCCTTAAAACTGTCAAAAGAAGTTCATAGTAACTTTTTTTTTCATAGCAGACAGGAAAACAAGTAACACTAGCAATTAAAATTTGTTTTAATTAACATATATATACTAGCTCTTTGCCTGATTTTTTTTTTCTTTTTAGTGAAACTTAATGCCCCTTGTTGTCCCACTGCATTGTGACCCTCTAATTCAGGTACTGTTTACATCGAGCAGAGCCAGAGCTAGCAGAAATTACACAATCTTTTTCTGCTCTTCCTTCCATCTCCTATTTTTTCAGTCCGATGTCAGTACTGTTCCTGTTACTGCTGACCTTTGTGACCATTACCTGCCTAAGTGGAACTGCAGAACTCCATTGTTTTCTGAATGTTGCCCTTCCATGAACAGAGAATGCAATTTATATTGAATTGTGCTGAAATCTGGCCATGGTATCCTAGAACAAATGTCCAGGTGTCGCTGGTTTAGTGCCAGAGGGTACACTGTGCATTAACCACAGGCTTTCCAGAGCAGCTTAAGTTTTAAAATTTTAATAAATTTGAGCTGTCCCTGGTTCCAGGTGTGGAACTGCTGGTGCCTCCTGTCTAGTCAGGCCTAGAGTGGGTGGTAAGGTGAAAAGGGAAAAAACCCAACCTAACTCGAGGGAAAGAAAAATGCTGAGTACATGTCAGGTTGGATGGCACTGTTGGATCCTGCTGCTGGGATGCACTGGTTTCTAGTATGGAACATCCTACTGGGGTAAAGAAGGGGAATTGTGTTTGTGTGTTTTCAAAGCTGTGAATGCAGAGATGGGGAAATACACACTGGGCATGGGGCAAAGCGGATCTACTGCGTGTTTTGCCCTAAGTCTTGTTGCACTTATTAACTTGCTGGAAAGGAGCTGAAATGGTGAAAACATAGTGGTGTGGAAATTGAGATTTCTTGTTTGGCAGAGGTGTTTGAAATTGGTTTGCAGGGATCTACAAGTCAGACTGATGTTTGCAAAGGTGATTGTTTTTGTTTGACTTGAAGATGCTTTTAGCCAACTTTTCTCAGTGTGTGATTGCACTTTCTTCTGAGTCCTGGCCTAGTTCCTTTAGTTCTCTTGACTGAATTACAAGCAAGCAGCAGTTGCTCTATGCTGTCATCCACTTGTTGAGTTACCTCAGTAGGTTTTGCATATTTGCAATCCTCAGTCTCTCTTCTGACATGTGAAACTGTAGCTCGAGTTGTTGTGATAATTGTAATTATTTACACGATATTGAGATGTTGCTGTTCTGGATTCTACAAACCAGCATGGGGCAAGGCTTGTATTGCTTGTGCTTAGTTCATATATTTTAGGTTTTATCTGTAGAGAGACTTTATATGAGAGTTTTGCTTTAAAAAGAGGGACATTCTGAAAGGATACTGTTGCCTGCTTCAAGGCCCTTGCTGGCAATTCCCAGGCTGTGGTCAGAGTTATTTTGAGAAGTATGTGAACATGGATGTGCTGCCCAAATAATTATTTATCCACTCTACAAAGTCACATGTGATATGACCAATATGGGCACTTGTAGGGACTTTACTGTACACAGCGTGTTGCCAGCGAGCTTGGGCTGATGTGGGATCAGAACTCCTGTACCAATTTTGTTATTTTTAATACCTCTTCTTGACAGGGTTTTTTAGTCAGAAAATACAGTTTGTATTGAGAACTTGCTGGATCCTGGGGTTGTCAGTTGTACTGAGTCATTTCAAATGTGATAATTCTGAATTGAGCTATGTGATTTTATTTCCACATTTTGCCATTTTACCAGGCCCTGTTGCCTATGCAAACAAAAACTGAGGTTAGACACCAGGCTCTTCTGTGTTAAGTGCTAAGAGAAAACAAGAGTAACTGTATTCTTTAGTCTTCCTCCAGTTTGGAGCTCAGCCTGTGTTTTGGTTTGGAATCAGCCAGGCAAGTTATGTAATGGAAAGGATTTTTAGCTTTTTCAATTGTTTTTGGTTTGTCCTTGTGAGCATCCAGTTCTTCATTAATTAGTTCAAAGAGAATCCCTCTGAGACTGCTGGAAGTGCTGTTGGCTGGGGATTCCTCTGAAACAAACAAGCTGCTCACACACACACCAGTTACGGCTTTCTTACCTTTTGCAAATTTTATTTTCTTCTTGAGGATTATGATTATTATGCTTACTGTGAATTTTGCAGTAAGGCTCGGGGTAGCTTGTTCCCTGCAGAGGGTTCCCACAAGGGAGATCCAGTCACTTACTTGTCAGTCACCTCACTGGCTTGCTCGTATCTTTAGTAGTTATATCAGAAAAATAGAACTGTAATTGGTGGATTTTTCCTCATTTCATTTTTGCTCTGTTAAAGTCCTCATATAGTTTTCTTACCTTACACGGTAGAAAGGAGTTTTCCCTTAAATACAGAATTGCCAATGGGAAAAAGTCATGCATTGTGTCCACTCCATGGATGCTCTTAGGTTTTGAAACTACTCACCATGTCCTGTGATTTACCTGGACTCAAATCCTGGAAACGTGTCAGTTTTGGGAGCACCAGGAGGCCTGTCATGATTTTGAACTTAACTAAGAATTGATGCAGGCAGTGCTGTCCTAGAAAATATTATAAATTGTATATTAAATATATAAATATTACAATATAATAAATATTATATCTAATATGTAATATAGAAAAATATATATAATATATAAATTCTCATTATCCAGCCCCAGACAGTTTTTGTTCTTTCAAACTGTTAGGAGTGCTCACACTGTCAAGTTTTGGGCATAGTGCCTCAAAAGTACAAACTGTGGAGAGGGAATCTTTGGCAGAGAATATACAGAGCCTGAGGTGAGGATATGACCAGTTTAGAGATGAAAGTCTGCACAGTGTCGACACTGGTAAAATGGCAGTGACTGATTTTCACTGATTTACACAGACAAAGAATAAATGGCTTAGAGGGCAGCACTTCTTCCTCAGGATTGTCAGTAACTAATTAATTAAGTTAACCTGTGTTCCAGCAGTTGCTTCAGAAAACAGCAGGAAGACGATGTAGCCTCTTTCAAATTCATCCTGTGCTCTTCAGTCTCTGGGTCTTTTACGAGAAGAATGTTGGTGACATCCAAAGTTCGTAGGCTCCTTGAGCCCAGTGAGGCTGGAAGTGAAGGCTCTGGTTTGCTGCTGGTTTGTTACTGCCTATTACTGTGTATTATGAAGTTACTACTGATTTTTTTTTCTGCTTTATTTGTGCCTCTGCTATTAAGAAGGAAATTATGGAGTCAACTCACACTTCTGGGAGGTTTAGGTATAATATGTCTTGTTTGTTGTGTTTTTTAGTTTAATACAACACATGACAAATCTGCTTTAGCTCAGATATATCTGTTATAATGTATCCAAGCCCACTAACGACATTAAAAAGCCAGGACAGTAACTGTTGAGCAAAAGTGTTATATAGCTCCCTAGGGAGTTTCTTTATAGAAACAACAGAATTCTAAAAATATAAATGTTGGTGAGAAGAATATGACAAGTGGTTATGAAATAAGCAGAGATCAGGTGTCCACAGAGTAAAGGTAATACAAAAATGAAGGCTTTGCTGCTAGTATTAGAGAGGTTTCTCTGTATTTTGTCACCCTGGTAAATGAATTTCCCCTGCTTTTGTACTCTCATCTGTAGCTGATCATGGTGTTGACTTGCTATGGAACAGAAGCAAAACTTCAAGTTGAGTAAGAGACTTACTGTGTTGCAGTGCAAGGTATAAATGGCAGGTTAGTTCATTGTTGCTGAAGACACCACAGAGAAACTCCAGGGACAGTGGTTTGTCAAGGCTGACTTGTGTAATTAAATACACTGTTTCAAAGCTGGGATGCAGATTTCAGAAGCCCATTTGAAGAAGGACATATTGAACGATTCTTACATGTTTGTATCTTCATTTGCATTTTCCTGTGCCTGTCTGAGGTAATTGTGTGTACCCCTCTATTCAGAAATGGGTGCTGGAGAAACTCCATAAAGAAGGTACCAGGAAAAGATACTTCTTCAAGGCTGAGATTTTAAATTACCAATCCAGTTTTAACTCTCATGTTGGTCTTCTGGCCTTTTCCATTAGTTAAGCTTCTCTTCCCCTCCTAAAAAGTCTTGAGCATTCTTTGCCTGTTTTAAAGTCTTACCTTTCTACAAGGAAATGTCTCGTTTTCTCCTGTCTTATAGTTCTGCTCATCTTTCTTTCCGGCTTCTGTAGATTTTTCTTTTTGAGTTTTTCTCCTTCCTTTCACCTTGCAGAGATCTCTGTGCTGCTGAATGACCAGAGGTCACAGGGTCTGTGTTTACCCTTCAGGCTCACTGAATCTGCAGGGGTTATTCTTCTCAGTGGCACGTTTACCTCTGGGGAAGCAAGGATCAGGTTTGATCCTAGACTGGATTGTTCTCTCCTCCCTTTGTTTCCTATCCCTTTCTTTAACTCCTCTACATTTTTTTCCCCTCGCCTGTTCTTCATTACTAAAAATGTTTAATTTTTATTTTATTTTTATCTTTATTTCTTACCTACAGCTAACTAGGTCTGCCCTGAGGTGAAAACAAGGTGAAGACAAAACCTCTCAGGATTTTTCTCAAGCCACACTTAAAGTTTGACATGTGTGGTTATCTGGGCAAATGTAATTCTACAATAAAATGCAAATGTATTTTGATCACTGAGTATTTTACTCAGCATCTGTTAAAACAGCTTTCTCTTTTCAGGCTTAAGAGTTTTTTTCATGCTTGGAGGTACTGCTTATGTCATTTTTTTGAGTGCTAGTGCCAGAAGTTATTTTGTTAAATTAACGTTTGAGTATCTGTATGATCAGGTGCTGTGAGCAGGAGGAGGAGGGGACTAATTTTGTGTCAGCCCCCACAAGGCTCCTTGTGTTCTGAGCTGTGCCCCTTTGTCTGCCTGGGGTCACCTGTCAGCCAAGCAGTGGGCAATCAAACTGAGAACAAAAATTCCTGCAGCTTCTGGAGTGTTGCTGATAAAGGCCAGGAGTCCAGATGTTTTTTTTTCTGATAGATTACAAAATATGTAGGGGAAGATGAAATTTCTGCCCTGATGAAGGCCCTGGAAGATTGAAAATAAGAGCTTAGCTACTCTCAAGATGCATCTTCATTTCTAGGCAGATTACTCAGTTTGAGAACCTGCATTTTCTGGATCTGCTTTTTGCTCGTATTCTACAACATGGGTGAATTTTTTTGACTCTTCACTTGACCATTAGAGATATTTTTTCTTGAGTTGCTGAGTTCAGAAAGTGATAGGAAGTTTCAAGAAGACACAGAACCTTGTTAATAGGTGGAAATGTCCTCCTGGCTTTATCTTGTGCTCCTCTTGCTCTGGTTTGGTGTTGCTTCAGCTGTAATACAGTGGCATGATCTGTATGTTTGAAGCATTTTAAAGCGGCAGTGCAGGGGGTCAGCTAAGCTGCTTATCCTTCTCAAGGACAGGGAGTTGGTTTTGCTGTCCAGTTATGAACAGGAACTGTGTTTTATGGACATTTTCAGAAGATGGAGTGACTTTGCTGCAGTCTTTTGATGTTGGAGAGATCTCAGAAGATACTCATTTGCCCAGCTAAATCCATGAAATGGACTGCAGTTAAGCATTACCCCACAGCTTTTGATATTATTTTTGTGCATGGAAAATAATAGACATGTTTGTAACTAATCCCTGCTCTGTGGACATTCTGCTGTGAGCAAAGCTGCCTGCTTGCTTCATGTGTTCCTTTGTACCCAGGTTTGTTTCCCTCGTGTTGTTCTCTGTGTAGGTGAGGAGAGGAAAATGGAGGGGAATTTTATTTCTTGTAGGATATTACCAAATGATCAGCCGACTGCTTTGCCTTGAGTGAGAGGAGTTGGCGTTGCTGTGGGCTGAGGGTTCGGGGCGGGCTCGGGGGCAGGCGGTGTCCGGCTGGCCGGGACGGCTGAGCGGCACCTTCGAACTGTGGGGAGAGAACCTGGCATTGGGGGAGCTCTGTAACCTTCCGTAAAGCCATGGACCTGCAGACCTTCCCTCTGGGGACATTCTTACAAAACCAGAGGAGATAGAGAGGAGCCAGGGAGGATTTGTTTCAAAAGCATTTATATACCCAACTTCTTTTGACTTGTGTTTATGAAATAGAAATTTAAACCTCTAATGATTTCCCGCTGGTAATATTAAGATTTAGTGTCTTCTCTTAGTTCCTGACAGATTTTTATTTATTTATTTTTTCACTCTAGAGGTGAGAATGCCTCATCTTTTATCTGTTTTTTTCAGACAGTAACTTTCCCATAAGCCCCAACAAAAGTGGCTTCATGCCCTGCTGATACACTCAGTAAGGCAGCTCTTCAGTGTTTGCTGGTGCATTTGTTTGGAGGCCAAGTGGCACTGCTCTGGGATTTATTTAGACACATGAAAAAAGCTGGTTAAAGATTCATTTTGCATGTAATACTGAAAGATGGTTACTAGTGGTACAGAGCAGCACATTAACAAGTAGCGTTTGGATGGTGTTTTGTATGACTTCCTTTCATGTCTGAAAATATATCAGTACTTCTTGATAGAGATTGTTTCTGAGCTGTGATGCAATCAGACCTTTTGATTTGTATTTATGTTCTATCATCTGCATTCAGAAGAATGTCTGATCCTTGTTGGTCTTTGTAGCCTAAATTTTTTTTGTCATAGGCCACTGGAGACAATTTTGAATTCTGAGCTTTTAAAGTACCTTCCATGGGGCAGGACTGGGAGTAGTGGTGGTGCTGAGCCTGCTGTCGGGGAGCAGGGGCTGTTGGGTGTCTGTGCTGTGAATGTGCAGCCCCGGTTGGGCACTGTGCTCTCTGAGTGGGGCGAGGGGGAGCAGTGCAGAGGAGATGACTGGCCTGAAGCTGATCTGCTGTGGAGTTGTTCTGAGAGCAAGCTGCCCAATTTGTCATGAAACCTTGGCCAGCGCTGGCATGAACACAGTGTTTTGTAGCACTGTCAGTCTTGCTTTACAGAGGTCTGCTGTTCATTTTAGGATTTCTAACAGCTGTCGGTGGCTTGCCCAGGCTGCTCTTTTTATGAGGCAAATTATTTTTTTAGCGAGGGAAATGGAAGGGTGCTTGGATTAAGAATTTTCTTGTCTGAATTTCCAGAGGAGGTTGTCAAGTTGAGAATGGTGCTTTGCCTGCCTGATGCTGGTACCACAGTTTTGGGATCTCGGTCATGTTAGAGTAGGTGAGAGTTGAGGAAAAAAATGCTTACTGACATTTTTCTCTTTAGATGCAGGATTTATGAAGAGACAAACAGAACTACTGACATAAGGCATCAGCGTACCAAGGGGTTCTCCAGTTATTCCAGTTGCATCAGCACAACCCTGTGCAGATTTTCAGTTATTACATAGAAGCAGTGAAGTCTAGTGGAAAACACACCTTTCTGCTCTGGATTTGATTTGTGTTTGAAGAGGTTCTTACATTTCCTACAATGGATGTTTTCTGTGGGTACATTGTACATATCTGCAGTGAAATCTAACGTGAACCATGAGGCAGAATGTAGGGGAGTAGGATCTTAGAACTCAGAAGTTTTTAATGATGGAGGAATGTGCTGGTGTTTCTGTCCTGGAGTCATGAAACCTAATCATGAATTTTGGTTTTGTTTTTCTCCCCCTTCCTCGTCAAACGTATTTTTCTTACCAAATACAGCCTGTAGCTTTCCACCTTTTCTGTGAATTGACATTCTGAGACCTGATTCAAGTGGTGTTCTCTGTAGAGATCTGGTTTCTAATATAGTAGAGTGTTGTAGCTATAATGCTTTAAGGACATAAAAAATGCAAGTTTTGTAAGGAAAGAAGGGAAATGTGTTCTTCAGACACCTGATCCTTGGAGTGCAGAAAAAGTTCTCCCATGTGCAGCTTTTTTCTGTCTATTAAGAAGGATGATTACAAAGCAGGTGCACCTGCTTGGCAATTAAAAGTTACAGGGGCACACTCAGATACTCTAGTCATGTTTAGTAGTGGTGAAAGGAGCTCTAACGTGATGGGGTGGTTGTTTTTCTACCAGCATTCATGCTGCTCTAAAGAGAGAATTTCTTCAGAATTTTTGCCTCCTGAAGTGTTGCTGCTGACACAGGAAACTGCAGATGAAATTGGGAGGACTGGAAACAAGCAGCTGCTCCAAGAAGGTATTGAGAAGTTTGCCTCCATCTTCACATACTTTGTAGCCTCCTGCCATGAGGAGCTGTTTCTTGCATAATTTTCTGAACAGTCCTGTCTTTTTCTTCTGGCATAGGTCTGTTCAGCAGTACAGGCACCTCAAATTTCCCCTGGTAATGCCAGTACCACGTTATTGGGTTAAAATGTCATTTCACCCTATGGCATGGGTTGGGACTAGAGTAACAGTGTTGTTGCTTGCTGTTGCTGCTGTCCAATTATGGCAAATACTGATACTTTGTGGGATGAAAGAATGTTTCTGAATCATTTTGTGGAAGTCTCCAAACAAAGTTGTATTTGAATTGTGTGACAGAGTGATCTGAGTAGCTGTTCTGGCAGTCAGAGGACATGGAATGGCTCCCCATGTGTCTCAGGTTCTTACCTGGTGTGGCACAGGACTGAGGTCTGATTCTCAAGGGAGAAATCTCATTTGGAGACAGCGCAGGAAGAAAGAGGAATATTTTTGCCACCAATCAGTCGAAATTCAGCCCAAGATGTTGCTGCCTGTATTAATGTGTGCTGTGCAGGCTGACATAAGAACCCCCCCTACTCACCTGGGCCGGCTGGCTGGTTGCAACATTGTTTTAGCTTCACTAGGAGGGCCCTGGAAAGTACAACATCTCAAAGAAAGCCTTTCTGAAGTTTGATTAAGACCATTTTATGCAGCAGTAGAAGGTTTTGCTACTGGCTGAAGGTTTTTCCTATCAGGAGGAAACAATGAGTTACTCTAGGAAAAGTTATCACATGGCTGTGGGATTTTTGTCATACTCTTTACTAATTTAAATTCTTAGAGGGTTGGGACTCTTGGATCTTACATACACATCATGCATCTTCTAAGTTTTAGTTCTCTGGTCAGTTATTGCTTAGCATTATAAATCTCACCACTTTTTATTTTTTAGAGCTTTTTTATGCCATGTGGAATCTTGTGGAAGTGTCACCAGGAGCTGGCGTGAGATGGAGCACTTAAGATGTAACTTAAAATATCTAACTTGAAAAATAGTAACTTGAAGATAAAATAGTTTTTAATTCAGTGTAATATTGAAACAGCTGGAGTTGTGCTGAGGATGTGGGATCTTTCATCTGTTAGATGCTCAGGTTCTTTAAAAAAACCTGTTTTGGGATGCAGTTCCTGTGCTTGATTTTGGCATGATGGTGATGCCATTTCTGCACAGGTGAGCTGTCAGCTGGTTTTTGTTTGTGGGGGTTTTTTACCTCTGTGTACAGAGTGAATGTAGAAAACCATTGCCTAATGGGTTTGTGAGAAATGTTTTGGGGTTTTTTTAATAAGTCAGATGACCAGAAGGAAACTGCAAACCTTAACAGGTTTAAAATTACTGACACTTTTAAAACCCCACCCACTCATCCCCTGTAAATCCACAATATACTGTATTCTGCAATTCTTCAGGCCTTGTGTGCAAATAAAACTGAGTATTGTTTTTTCTGATATTTTGATGCATGATAAGGCCTGCCTTACAGAAGGAACTAATTCTTGCTTCCTAAAATATCTCAATCTTGAAGGCCAAAGTTATGATGCCAGGAGAAATGTGTATGCAGTCAACCAAAAAATGTACTTCTTCATTATGCAGGGAAATCCAAGCCCAGCAACAAAGAGATAGTGTGAGCCATGAAATATTTTGACTTACACGTGTCAGCTGGTTGTGCTGTCGTGTTTAGCAGTTTTCAGAAATGGAATTCAGATGAAATTTGACTGTGCTGTAGGTGGTGGAGATGGTGGGTGAAATGGACACCCTCCTGTGATAAAACAACCCATTTACAATGGATTGAAAAAACCCCAGGCAATTCTTAAAATGTTGTGATGGTTGAAATGAAATTTGTGTAGTAATAGTTCCTGCAGTTTGTCAGCTAAGTGTGAGGTTTCCAGTTCTGGACCGTAATCTGCCCATCTGGGATGTGTATTTTTAATGGTTTGTGGCTATGAATCTCATCAGTCTTATCCAGTAAATGCTAATGAAAAAATTGTGTTGCTTGTTGGTCTTCTCAACTGTTTTGTGCATAAAAATGTCATTCTGTGGCTTAGGGCTGATGGAGCCTCCCCCACATTGTCCTTTGCTTTCAGCGTGGTTTTATATTTCTGTATTTGTTACTCTGACATTATTTTCAGTGTCATTTCACTGCTGCAGAATGTTTTTGTGATCAGATAGAGTTGTATAATTCTAGTTGAGGAAATGAGAGGTATAAGAATGTTTTGTAAACACAAATCTCATTAGGGGTTTAGTACTGTTAGGAAGCTTACGGGGTAGTAGCAGTGGAGGAGGAGGAAGAAAACAGCAAACAAGAGTAGAATATCTGTTTCTAAATTAAAAAAAACCCCACAAGATTTTTGTTTGGGAGTTCTGCACTATTGACAGGCAGTAAGAAGGGTAATGTGCAAATTTAACAAGTGCATTACATGGACAGAAAAAGAAATAATCCTAATAGTTCTTTTTTTTTCTTTATCCTGTGAAGGAATCAATGTGGTAACGATTCAAACTTTGTTCTCTGGAGCATTTTGCTAATTTGTTGATCATTTAGTTCTCTGCAGGGCTGTATTTTCAGCTATTAAGTGCATGTGTGCATATAAATATTTTTATTCTTGCATGGTGAGAGTATCATCCTGCCACAGAAAGCCTTATTTTTAGAGATTTTTCTTGTGGCTAACTGCATGAAATACTTGGGGATTGCATTACAGTGCCCTGTCCGTGCTGGTTTAGTTGCACATGCTTGTTCTGAGTATGTGGATGTGTTAAAAGTACAGAAACATCAAGAGAAAACAAAACCAAAGGAGCCCTCAAGTGAGAATGTTCCCTCCAGTCTGTTTTCTGAGCAAGCCTGATGAGCAGGCCCACAGCAACAGCGTTTGTGGCATCCTGTCTCCATCCCTTGATCTCTCCTTTTGTCTTGTCTAACCCCCTTGGTTTGTTACAGCATGTGAAAAACCTCACACAGGTGAGTTCCACCAAAGGTCAATGTTCTCCCTTTGTTGCATTTGGCTTTGTGGGTGCTAAGGGGTTTTGCAGGGAATTGGTTTGCAGTGGGCAGTAGCTGAGAAACAAATAGCTGGAACTCTACTGAACCCTGTACAGCATGAATTCCAGTGTAAAGGAATTGCTTATCTTCTTAAGATGGACACTCTCAAATAGTTGGGGCATCAGGAACCTGTATCTTCCCATCACTTTCCTTAACCTGTAAAAGAAAAAGTCAACTTCTGCTTTTTAGTAATATTGTGGTTTCCTTGGTTTTCTTCACATGGAACATTGTGGTTTTTTCCTCTCTGTATAAAATGGCATGGGATTAGTAATCTGAAGCAGGAGAATTGAAGACAGCTGGGAGTCAGTAGTATTGGAATATTGCAGCGTGTCTTCAGCTTTTCAGGTGCTTCATTCTGACTGTGGTCAGGCTGGACTTCAGCTGGGTGCAGCTGTCAGGTTCTGATGTTGCAGGGTCTTGGTTCTGTCTTGGGGTCTTCACTCCTCAGCTGACCAGTTGGGTTTATTCTCTTGTCCAGTACTTGGGGCAAGAAGGTTCATTCTCAGTGGCTCTTCAGTACTTGGCATGTCTGCTGGGCTGGTGTGAGAGCCCCCAGCGGCTCCAGCTGAGCTGAAGCAATCTGGGATGTGTCTGTGTTCACTTTGAGACCAGCTGTGTGACTTGAAAAGGAACTCTGCAACTGAGAAGGTGAGGATCTTTTGAAGAGAAATTAATTCCTAATCATAAGAATCAGAATACAGGCCTGAAAGAGAGAGCATCTTGAAGTGAGGTTTTCTGTATTATCAAATGCACTTTATTAGGTAGGTTTCTCTTGGCAAATGTCGAGGTAATCTTTCTTTTGCTACTTGGCATGGCTTCAGAGCTGCTCCAGCAGTTCATCTGGGAGCCTGTACAATGGAATCTTCTCAGTTTAGTTACACTCTTTTATCCCTAATCCTCCTTCCCCCAACTTTAACCCATTTTGGCATGAATGTTTAAAGGTAAATACTTGTTTTAAGTGCTTGGATGTTAGTGCTCTCTCTTTTGTACATTTAAAATTATATTAGCTATTTTAGCTGCTCTTTTAGTGTTGAGTATTTAGTTTCCTTCATGAGCCTGGTGGTTGTCTTTCAGTATTTCATATGTTCCAACTCAAGTCTTCACAGGTTCCAAGTCTTACAGGCACAAAGGAGCTGCAGAGTCTCCTCTAGTCAGGTGGAGAACTTTGCCTTTACCTTTCTGCAAACAGCTGTTCTGTTTGTGACTGCCTAACAAAGCTTATACTTTAATGTGCTTAGTCTGATTTACTCCCAAGGTTGTAATTCCAACGCTATTCAAGGATGCTCTTACTATTCCATAATTTCTATGTATTATGTACCAGTGTGTTACAGAGTTGCTGTATTTTTTATTAATGATGCCTAAAGTCTGGGAAATTGTATGGCAGGTATTTGCTACACATCTCACAAGTCTGTGCCTGAAAGCCACAGAGCAGCCAGTGGACACAAATGTACCCTCGGTGCTTCGAGAGCTGCGGGGGTGTCAGTTCAGCACTTCCAAAGGTGTTCCCTTTCTGTCGACTGTGTAAGGCTGGGATCCACCTGGGCAACATGTTTGTGATGGAAAACCAGCTGGTGGTGGTGTCTGTGACACATGGAATCACTTCTACTCGTCTGTGAAGACCCTCTGATGCTCTGAGTCATATTCTCGATAAGGGTCCCCTCTTGGCTACACAGAGAACACCACCTTTGAAAATTAGGGCAATTACCTTCTTAATTTTAGCATTTAATCACATGCCAAGTTAGCTGCTATGAATTCACTCACCCTTAAAGTATGATTGAAAAATTATTTTCTACTTCTCAGTTATTTTCAACTTTTTTTTTTTTTATGTCTCTTTTTCCTTACAGTAAATTCAGGATTTTAGAAAGTTACATGGCCTTGTCGGTAAGATTGTTGCTTTTTAGGTTGTTTTTCTGCCTGCCAGGCTTTAGTACTTTCACCCAATTCTGAAGATGTGTAAGTTGTGTGCTCTGAGTGTCTGACTGTGGGTGGTGATGGGCCAGATAACTGGCCACCTGACTTCTCATTACTACTGACACAGCACAGCTGATGAATCAGTTAATGAGTTCGATGCAAAGCCAGCCTGTTCCTTAGTTCTCTGTGTAAAACTGTTAAAATCAAGCTGGCTGACTTGTGCTGGAGCAGATGAGGAGGGCTCAGGATGTCTTCCCTCTCGGAAGGAATGTTTCCCCAGGAATGGTAATTTCTGTAACACTTGCCAAAGTATTTCTCTTCAACCAGTTTAATTTAGTTTGAAAGAGTGTAATGGAGAGCTTGGAGGGTGATCACGATATGCATCCTGCTAGTGGTAGTTCAGGTACTACTCTGCTAGTACCTTTGAGACTCAGTTTGTGTGTGTGTCCCAGTCCATCACAATAGTAAAGTACTTTTAAGAGTAAGGTGTACTGATAGAATAATAAGCAGAATGTGTTTTTCTTTGCGGTTTTTTGTCAACTCAGTCTGTCTTTAGCATTTCTAATCTCACCTCCATACCCAGCACCAGATCCTTATGGAAAGGAATAACACTTAGGCTGCAGGCTTGTAGCTCTTAGAAAAATATTCAGGTGTTTTGCTTGGTACTGCAGTCTTTTTTGAGTCTTGTACCTTGTAGAGGTTGTTTAGATGTTTTCTCTTTTCTAGTATTGTGTAATGAAAGACGAATAAAGTACCTCTGTATGAGAAGTGAAGTTTAAACCATGAGAAGTACCTCTCCTTTCATTGCTCAGAATAATTTCAAGAGTGAAAGTACCTCAATTTGGACTTTCTGTGGTATCTACTACTGTAGCAGCAGAAATTATATTGAATTTAACTACATTACACTAATTAAAAACAGTACTTTTTTTAGTGATGAATTAAAAGTAGTATTTTTTAAGTGACTTGATGAAAGCTTTACATCCCTTCTGGTTGTCAGAAGTGGAAATGAGGTGACTTTTCTGCCAAAATCTTGTTTATCTGCTAGCTCTAGAGAAAGGGTTGCTCCATTTTTCCATTTTTGTTCATTTTACAATCTCTCACATTAGTGAATGGGATTGCAGCACTGTAAAGCACAGCCTGGGTCTATAACAGAGTAAAAGTCACTGGTGATGGAGAAACAACCCTGACAGTAAAAGATTGACTCTACCTGGGAGAAGGGAGTGCTGCCTAATGAATCTAATTTCTCTGCAATAAAAATATCATAAATGTGGATGTTTGAAGACTCTCTTTTCTTTCCATATTTATGTAACCCTTGCATTTGACAAGTCTGCTCAGCACTGGGGAGATGTTGGCTGCTTTGCTGTGTGCATCTCTCTCCCATCTGTTGGGGCTGGAGGGTGTCTGGACAGAGCGTGAGAAAGCGCTTACTGACATCAGGGCTTAAGGTTTCCTTTGATATGTTGCCTGAAGGCCAGTGGGGACAGAAAGCTGAGGGTCAGATTGGTTTACATTCTGGCTTCCAGTGGAGTTTTAGAAGCTGGTTAGGGAGGTGAAGAGACATAACATCGAACATCTGAAACTGAATTAATTAGACTCTTGGCACAGGGTTTGGAAGACGGGAATGGAGGCAACGGAGGCTGCTGTAGTGATGGATCAGGAAGTGATCTCAGAAAAGCAGTGAGGTACTTGCAGATAAGACAAGTCTGGCATTTTGTGTAACTGTGATCTAGGTCAGAGCAAAGCAGAAACATAAGGCTCCCATAGCCTGATGATAAGAAATCTTCATTTGCACTTAACAGAAGAGGTGGAGTTAGTTTGGTAGAAAGGTGGTGATTAAATGTATTCCTATAAAGCTCTTGGTGCCTCCAGTTAAGATCCTCATGGGCTCAGTTACAGTCTGCACTGCAATAACATGTGAATTCCCAGGTGCTCCTGTAAAGCACCTGGAATGTAAAGACAGATATTATATAAAAGGTGGTGGTGGTGAAGGGAGTAAACCAACAAATACTAATTGAAATAAAAAACTTGTAAATAGTTGAATACTGAATGTCAACAAAAAAGTCAGTACTAAAATTTCCCGGATAACCTTTCCATTACTACTTGTGCATATACACTGTAACAGTTCTTTGTGTAATCTGCAGTTCACAGGATGTTGCTGCCACATTCTAACAGAAGTGTGTGAAAAATACTTGCTTGCCTTGAGTCTTGTTAAACGGCCTCAGTTTTGTCAGGAGACAAAGTTCAAGTCTGCTAGGCTAATGAAGCTCTTTTGGCTAAGGACTTTGTTTTTAGGACTGTGTCCCCATGCCCTAAGGGGCTGAAAACGAAGATAAAGTTGAGAGGCAGTCCTTCAGAAGATTTTTGTGCTGCCTTTTACTGTCAAAAATGGTCTTGGACTTGGTGAGACAAAAGAGGAAGAGCTCCCTGCTCCTATCTCTTTAGGCTGTCACCAGTTTTGTTGTCTGAATGGCTAATTGCATTTTGTTTCTTGTCTTGCTAGATGGGCTGGTGATCCCATTGGTGGAACTGTCTGCAAAACAAGTTGCATTTCACATTCCATTTGAGGTAGTGGAGAAAGTTTATCCTCCAGTGCCTGAGCAACTGCAACTTCGAATCGCCTTCTGGAGTTTCCCAGAAAATGAGGAGGATATCAGGTAATAAATAATATTTCTCTTTCATTGATGCCTAAGAAAAGGCTCTGTTCACTAGAGGAGAATCGTTGTCCGTTTGATCTCCTGTATATCTGGTGCTTCTGCAGTTCCCATGTGCCTTTTGTAATCCATGGATACATTACTGTGATATGGGGTTTTACTTTGGGGTTGGCTGCCCTGCATGTGTCCCAGGAGAGCATGTACATGTCCAGATTCTGAATGGAAATGACAGCAGAATAAACACACCCTTTAATTTGCCTAATGAAAACTACTTCGTAGAGTTCTGTCCTTATGTAGTCTTACACAGTGATCTTTCCAATTTGAATCTGTTGCTGGAGTCAGAGCTTTAACTGGGCTCAGAAATTGCTGGGGAGGGCTGGCTGTGCAAACCTTTCCTTGGTGTAATTAGGAGAACCTAATTTGCTGAGAACCAGAAGGTACGTCTGTAATCAGTGGATACAGTCACATGACTATATTTATTATGTTTCCACGTTCATTGTCTGAGTATGAAGTTAAAAACTCTGTGATTTTAGACCTTTTTCCAAGCTTTGCTTAAGCATTTATGCTATAGGAGGCCTACCCATGTGACTGCTTTCAGAGTTTTGTTGCAAAGTAACGATATTGCACTCTTCTAGAAAGAATCCTCCTGAAATTTCTTGGATACATTTGTCTAAGGTTCTGGTGTCAGATGGGGGAGATAATGTCAGAAGTGTTGAATTAAGAACACGTGTGAGGGAACAGAGCAAGCCAGCTGGTTGTGTATGCTGCTTATTCTGATGAGCACAGGTGTGAAACAACCTCAGTGAGCATGCAGGTAATTATTCTAGAAGGAGTTTTTACTGTGGCGTGCTAACATTAGACCTTGAATTATACTCTATGTAAAAGCTTAGTCTTAGGCTATGAATGAATTTGTATTTCAGAGCCTTAGGTTGTAATTCCTAAAAATGCCAGTGGCTTTGCACAAACCCAGTTACGAAGAGACTGGTGACTTTTGTGGTTGAATACTAATGTAGAAATGGCAGAAGAGAGCTGGACTTCATATTAAATACAGTAAGGATTTGTCAAAAGCCCTGTCAGCAAAGGCAGTAACTCTGTGACGTCTCTCAAGACCAGGCCTACCTTGACGTGTTGTGTTTCTCTCTGGCAGGTTGTACTCGTGTTTGGCCAATGGCAGTGCAGACGAGTTCCAGCGAGGGGAGCAGCTGTTCCGGGTGAGGGCTGTCAAAGACCCTCTGCAGATAGGTAAGAACATTGCAGCTCTGCATCTCTAGGTACTTCAGATTCCCAAAATCATATCTGCAATGGGATGGCAGTGCTAAGGTCGTGTCTCAGGACAAGTTTTTCTGGCGTACTCGCTGGAACTCCTTGTCAGATGTATTCTTTGTAGTGTCTTGAGCCAAGTGCTGTGTTCAGTTCCACATCAGTCAGCTCAGCTGTAAACGGACTGAAAGGAGAGAAATATTCTCAGAGTTAGATCCTAAATCTGCCTCAGCGTTTTGCAAACACTGCACAGGAAGCCTTTGTCTCCATAATGCTTAAATTGCTCATTCCTAAAGAGAACTTGACTTTCTAGTTGTCTGATCAAATGGATGCCTTGCCTGAAGTGCATGTGTGGCACAGAGGAGGTTTGCAAGGTTTAATTGATACAACAAAGAGTTGTATTAATAGTGCAGTTGCTCATGTAGTGTTTTGGCAGGCGGAAATCCCTGTTGTTGGACAATGGGTTTTACAGCTTTTCCTACCTTATCTTGTTCTTTTTCTGTTTTATGGCTGTAGAAGCTAATCTTATCTTATACAAAGAATTGGACTCTGGATTTTTCATTAAATCCTTTGAAGCAAAGAAGAATATTGAGCTAGCTTTTTCAGTGACAGCTGTTTGACAGGCAGGCATTATGTGAAATAAAGATACTAGTATGTCAAGGTGGGGCATGCCAATCCAGAAACAAAATATTAATTGGCTTGTGGGAACTGAGCCTGGTTTTAATAAGAAAAATGATAATATTAAAAGCTGTATAATGTTAAGGAGGAAATTTCCTTTATTTTCCTGTGATGAGTGATGGAGACTTCTATGGGACTGTTCAGTTAATAGCACCACTAATACTTAATCCTCAGTGACCAGTGAAATGAATGAATTTAGGTAAAGAACCCTCAGAAAGGGAATAAAAGAGAGATGCACTATAAAGGTTTGGGGAGAACAAAAACAGAAGAAGATAGCCATTGAGACCAGGTAGTAATTTTGGAACATCAACATCAGTTTGGAAATTGAGCTAGATAGGATTAAGCTGTCTTTTGGGGGCATTCTTATGTCAGGACTGAAATGCTGAGAGAGGCCTCTAAGGCATCTGCCAAACTTCACAAAGCCAAGTGTTTGAGAAAGAGAAAATGAGTTAAAATGCAACTGCCTGAAATTCAGTAATTCCTGGGACCTCCACAGTGGAAAAGAGCAGAATATTTAATAGACAGTAATGAGACTGTGGTCAGAACTTGTTTCAGTAATACATTAAAAAGGCGAGGACATGTAAAGCAATGTAAACAGAGCAATGTGAACAAAGGCTGGGAATATTCATGTAAAACCTGTGCTTGGGGGAGGAGGAGAGAAAACAGGAGGTGTTGAGGGATCATGGGTACACATACAACTGGGCTTCTTGACAAAGGATTACGTGTGTGGAAGGGAAGGAAGGAACTTTGCTTAAACAGTAAGATTGCTTCCTCCTTAGCAGAGGAACTGTATCTAATGGAGGGACTGTTTTTTCCCCTTGAATAGCAGCCCAGAAGCACAGATAGTGTGGATGTATTTTAAGTTGTCTACTCCAAATGGTTTTAAAGTGTGTGGTTGCAGTTTTTGAGTTTCATATACTGACAAATGCAGGAAATGAAGCAGCCCTTGAGATGGGATTTGATTTGGAGAGGGATTGAGCAGTGCATTGTGACACTGTGATCAATAGGACAAAGCCTGACATGGGCTTTGTGCTCTTTTTGTCCCATTGCCCTTTGCAGTTTAAGATTATTTTTTAAACATGAATGATTAATCTTAGTAATTTTGTCCACATGCATATACATATCTGTAATTTCTGAACAGTAGCACC
Organism: Hafferia zeledoni; assembly: GCA_035583235.1. Taxonomy (NCBI): domain Eukaryota; kingdom Metazoa; phylum Chordata; class Aves; order Passeriformes; family Thamnophilidae; genus Hafferia; species Hafferia zeledoni. The sequence continues at coordinate 15,217,426 of JAWWEV010000169.1, read as the reverse complement.
TCTTCCCAGCATTCTAAAGCCCCACTTTTTTTAGAGTGTTCTACTGTGTATACACATAGAATTGTTTCTTGTAGACCTTCTCTTGTGCATTCCCTTTGTAGCAATCACATCCCCACATCCCCACCCCTCCTTGCACTCATGACATTATTGCTTTTACCAAACAGGTGTGTTGTAGATTTCAGGGATCTTTTTTCTATCATAGCCTTAATTTCTTTTTAACAGCTGAGGAAAACAGCAGCAGGTTCGGTTTGGATTCGAACTTTGCATCTCCTCAAATAGTGTCTCTAAGTCTCCACTTCTTAGAGGTTCTTGGCTTAAAACAAACAAGTGTCCAAAATAGCCTTGCTTTACTACCTGTATAAAAGCTTTTGTTCAGCTCTTGTTTTCCTGCTTCAGTTGGCCTTGGGAAGGAGAGAGAAGCAGTTCTTAAATTCTAGGCAGAGGTGTGTTTGCTGTCATTGTTGTAAGGCCATCACAACTAGCAAATGGTGATGAAGACATCTGGGAACGTGCATTGCAGAAAGTATTCTTAGGAGGGTATTGTTGTCTCATGGCTCACTTTTATGTGTTCATTCAAGTTGCTGACTGAGTAGCTTGGGGTATTTAAAATTTGTGCAATACCACCTGAAATTATGAGGACTAGTAAGACCTTAGAAAATGATCAAACAGACCTGAAATTTCATGATAAATGAGTTTCATGATAAAATAAACACTAAAAGCAAAAGACATTGACATAGCTCTTCTAAAATTCTGAAAAATGGATTTTACCCAGCGTGAAGCATATGTTTCTTTTGGATAATTCTCCTGAAAGATTAAGTTTCAGAGTTAGAGCCGTGAGAAGGATAGGCTGTGGACTGAAAAAGAAACCATCTCTATTTTGTAGGTCCTATTCTAGGCAGCAGCTGATTATTTCCAGCTTTTACATTTGGTCAAACCCTTTGGAAGATGTCTTGGGTTGAGCTGGCAAAACGCCAACTGGCCAAAGACAGAGTCAGCCTCCAGCTGAGAAAAGGGGGAAAGGGGAAAAAAAACCTCTAGAACCAGGTTTATGCTTAAAACTAACTACATGTATTTATACAGAAAAGAGAAAATTAAGAGAAAACTACAATATAACACA
>JAWWEV010000169.1:14948651-15216209 GCA_035583235.1 Hafferia zeledoni | reverse complement strand
GGACTAGAGATGGACCAAGGGTTGGACTCGATGATCTCAGAGGTCTTTTCCAACCCAATCAATTCTATGATTCTATGATTATCTCCACAGGAAGCTGCATTATGAGTACAACTGGTACGCGCTGTACATGAGGGCACATGAAGCTAAGCCTTTTTAAAGGCCTTTGTCATCCTGCCTGAGATGAAATTCATAATTGATTCATTTGTGATCCCTGATTAATGGGGCTGGATTCATTCAAGCATTATATCTGAAATTTCCCTTTTCCATTGATTTCAATCTAAGCAAGAGGGGTTTTTTGTTTTCTGAGTAGATGATTTATAAAAATGAGATACTAAGAAAATTGCAAAGAGGCTCATAATTTATGAGCAATGGGTAGTTTCTAAAGCCACAAAGTGAAATTAAGTGTTCAGATTAACCTTCTTTAGTTGACTGTAAAATGTGAACATTGACTGACTTGAAAATAATTCCGAACAAGTTACCTCTCCTGTTCTGCACTGTTGCCAGAGTTAGCACAGAAGGAATACCTAGAATATGTACAGTCTAGCTTTGACCCTGTGAACAAATCCTGACACTTTTCAGTGATGACTTTATCCAGTTTTGCTTTTCTATGTTAAATAGTAATAGAAATAAATAAAATAATGTATTAAAAGTTGTCCTTTTGGAACCTCTGATAACACATTATGCTTCTCTGCTAATATTCAGTCATAACTGATTGGGAAGAAACAAGTGCTAGAGACTAGGTCTATGTCCATCCTTACATGGATGTTGTTGTGAGACGTGTTGGTTCAGTGTTTAAATGGCATGTACCAAGGTTTCCATGCTAGCTGGATCTGTTTCCCAAGCACCTGAAGAGTAACTCTGGCCTTTTGAATTTTGGCAGGTTTCCATCTGAGTGCCACAGTGGTGCCCCCGCAGATGGTGCCGCCCAAGGGCGCGTACAACGTGGCGGTGATGTTTGACCGGTGCAGGATCACGTCGTGCAGCTGCACCTGCGGGGCTGGGGCCAAGTGGTGTGCCCACGTCGTGGCGCTCTGCCTCTTCCGCATCCACAACGTAGGCTGGGACATGGCTCTGCTCTCCCCTGGGCATCTTCTCCAGTCTCCTCAGGGCACATTTGGGCAACACACACTCTCTTTAGGGAAGCTATTTTGGCACTCTGGTTACAGATGGTGCGAATGTGCACTCACAGTTGCAGCCTGCAGAGTGAATTGTCTGGGGCACTAAACTGTAGAATGTCCTTGGATAACATGCAGATTGCTAAGGGTAGATCCTGTGTGCCTTTTGGTCACTTCCTGCTCCTCATTTAAATGCTAGAATTATGCATTCCCTCTTCATCTTGCAAGGAGTGAAAGGTCACCAATAGTTAGTCTTAACAAAAGTCATTATAAATATGGTATTTGAAAGTTTGCTCTTTATGTTATTTGATCAGAGTGCAGAAGGAAAGTAATTTTGATCACTGTTGGCCTTTATGTTCACTGGTTCATTTTAACACATACTGAGGCAGGTAAGTGTAATTTTGACTTGTAGATTTCAAAGTCAGTTAAGCTTTTGTTATGTTTTCTTATGACAGCTTTTACTCTGTGTTGCCTTCTGTAGAGCAAAAAGTAGGCATTTCATACCCCAACCAAATTCAGTTGAAAATGTGTAGAAGCAACATGAAATACACCAGTTGAGCATTCAGTCTTGCATAGTTTAATTTCCTCTGTCTTTGGGAAACTGAGAAATACACCTTAAGGAAGGATTCAGCTTTGATGTTTGAAAGGCACAGAAGATTTTCTGCTGTCACAGAATGTTTATAGGTAACATGTTTATGGTCACATCCAGATTCTTAAATAAATGCTAATAACCCTCTGAAGCTGGTTAATATTTATCAATGGACAATTATAATTGGCTTAAATTGATACTCTTGTGAAATCATCAGAATATTGGTATACTGTCTGTACTTAGGACTGGAGAGTCAGCAAAAAATGGGTTCTGCTTTGAATTACTAGTTTGGGTTATAAAAGGTGGCTATGGAGAGTGAGGATAGAAAACAAATTTTCATTTGTATTACTTAGACTCAGAAAGTTTGGACCCTGTATAAAATAAAAATTATTCTTTTCCTTCCAGTCCTTTCTACACCTGAAAAATAATTGCGAAAGGATTTTCATTTTTTATAAACTGCCTGCTGACACCAGCAACCAGGGTATATTATTCTGTGTAGACAAGACAATATCAGAAATATCTTTATTATGAAACTGCTTTTGCCTGTTTACAGTTGAAATTTTAAGTAGGGTATTTTTTTTTCTATAAAGTGAAAAAGGTGAAAAGAAACTAATGATGAGGGTTTTTTATGATCTAAGTTGTTGTAAGATGTGGAAAGAGACTGATTTTTAAGCCTGAATTCAAACAGTCTAATGAAATAAATGAGGTGGGTTTGATTCTGTGAAACAGTCTCCCACAGAGCTGGTTGGTTTGCCAGAAGCTTAAGGAAAAATGTCCTATTTTAGAGATTTATTTGTGAAATCTCTGCCAGTATTTGTGCAATTGCTACAACAACAGATCTTAAGCACAGCTGTTAAAGCAGTTTCCTTGGAAAAAACCTCTTAAAAACAGTTTTTATAAAGCCTAGACACCTTATTTGCATCTTATCTGCAACACACCACATAATTTCAGAGAAAAAAAAAAATGCCATCAGGACCAAGCATGTTAATGTCAGTGTAGCTGCTGTTCATGGCCCTTTGTCCTTCTGGTGGACACAGCTTTGTTAAGTCGGCCCTGTTAATGTTTTCTCTTTCAGGCCTCTGCAGTGTGTTTACGGGCACCTGTTTCTGAGTCTCTGTCTCGGCTACAAAGAGACCAATTGCAAAAATTTGCTCAGTACCTAATCAGTGAACTTCCACAACAGGTGAGTGGGGACAATTGAAATGACTTTTTGTTAAATTCAGTTATCTTTGTTCTGGGTCAATTCATATGATACCTGTTGTTGCAAGATAACCAGTCATGCTATTCATGTGGAGCTGCAGGGAAGGCATTCAGGTCTTGCTCTTTTCAGGTTTGCTGTTCTGTTATTTGACAATTGTCTATTGCCAACTAACAGATTGGAAGTGTCTTTAAAAGGAGAAAGAAGAGTGTTGGCTATTTGTATCAGTGGAAGATCAAATGCAATAAATAAATGCATGATTGTGGAAAACTTAGGTCAGCCCAAATCAGGCTGTTTCTTTGGTTTGTATGTTCGGTTAGTGAAGTGGAGAAGACTACCCAGGAAAGTATTGTATATGCCTTAAGTGGGCAGCTTATAATGCACCCATCTGATGATGGACTGCCCCAGTGCAGCTTCCTGGTGATTCTTAAGAGTCATTTGGAAGGTAATAGACAGGAAATCTTGTTAGTCAGAGGCAAGGTCTGCTCTCTTACTCCTCGGATACATCTATGTTGTTCAAGGTCAGGTCATTTATATCATCTGCACAAAATGCACAGGATTACCAAATTGACTGTGAAATGTCTGCTTAAAAAAATATAAGATCTTGACAATTTTTTTTATGCTGGTTCAGCTAAAGGAGATTGGGAAAAACTGACCTGCATGGGTATCTGTCACATTTCAGTAATGCATTTATAATGCACTCCTCTTAAGCAGGAGTTAGATTACTGACAGCATGCACCTTAAATTCATATTATGCTGCTGTGCTTGGGACGCTAAGACATTGTATTGCTAAAATGTCCTCTGAATTTCCTACAGAAATACTAATCTTCTTATGAGAAGAAATAGAGGAATTGTAGAATACAAAAGTGAAATAAAAGTGCTGCTTTTTTGTTGCTGAGAGATGAGCACCACTAGCATGTGCTTCTTGCTGCATTATGTAACAGGCAAAACTTCTCTCGGTAAAGACTCTGATCTTAATGGCACATAGTCTGGTGCTTAATAGAGGAGAGCTTTGAAAGGCTTTCAGGCAACTAATGTATCTTGGTGGTAATTGTTTCTTGAATGGCATGTGCAAGGTTTATTTCTCCTTTGGTCATGTCAGCTGTGCACCAGGAACATCTGGATTAATTAATTGTTGCTATTTTGTCACATAGTCTGATGGATGCTGCCCAACAGAAAAGTTTGGGGGTTATTGCCTGATATGTCTTAACCTGTGTTGTGTAATTCCTTTGAAAAAGGCAAGGCACACTCCGAACTCTTTCAACAGTCTTATTCTTGGTTTTCAAGATTTCTGGGTGGAGATAGATACTGTGATACCTTGGGACCCCATATTTTGACTACAAAGTGTAGAATTAGAGTAGGCTGTACACATGATTCTGTTTTATCCTTCTTTCCAGTTTGTAAATGATGGTATAGTATAGAATGCTGAATTACTTTCAAGTGGAAGGTGCTGGTGCTCTGTGGGAATGCAGCTACATAAGATGTTTTTCAAAATCGGCGTATGAAGTGTTTAATGTATCTGTGGAAAAGAAAGTGACTCTGAACAGCTGGAATTTCTTAACTGGTTGTTTGCCCAAGAGCTGCTTCCCCTCATGAAGCCAGTACTGTTCCAATTAAATAGGAATATCTTGGCAAAAATGCCTGAAGGAGTCACTGCAGGTCCCTGATACTTCACCCTTAAGGTGTGACATTGCCTAGACCTGTGACTTTTCTGCTTTGCAGTGACTTGTCATATGTAGTTGTGGAAAAAGGGTACAAGAATTGCTTAATGCTGAGCTTATTTCTTCAAGTGATTGAGATGTAAAATATCCTTCTGAAGCATTTGTATCTTCCGTCTGGTTGAAATGGATCTGTATTATTTGCAAATACAGATGTAGTAAGTGTGCCTTGCTTTACAAGCCTCAGCTGCTGTGCAGAGAGAGGTGAGGGTTATCAGATATTCTATTGCAAGTCATTTAAATCCTAACTATATGGATTAACAATTTACGTGTTTAGGTGTGCATGCGAAAGGCTAAATGGATCTACAGTTTCAGCCCAGACCTAGTTTGGGAAAAAGCTCTTTCTACTGTGCATGTTTCTTTCAAAAATAGTGTGTTAAGGGTATAGCTACATAGGATTTTACAGTCAGGTGTGAGCCTTCTCTGCTTATGCTCTGAGCTGTTCAAAAGCTGTAATTAGTGTAGTGCTGAAATTACATTAGGTTATTATTGAGTTCCCTTGCTAACAAGATGGGAAATAAGCTAAAGTCTGCCTCAAAAGTCATGTGTAGATGTATTTTGTACTTTGCTCCCATTAGCTTGGATTTTAGAGAAATTCTTTAGGAACAAGAAATAAACAACTTTCAAAGTGCAGGAAAATGGTGACCTTGACTGCAGTGACTTCCCCCTCTCTCAAAATTAGCTGCAGTATCACTCTCTGTGAGCTCTTATTCCTCAAGAAATGAGAAAGGAGCTAAAAATCTGGGATGTTTTTGTTTACTTAGAGGCTGACCGCAGGAAGTGAGCCGAGCAAGGTGTTGGCTTTGAGAAAGGAGAGTGACACGTGGTTGCCATTGTGTGATCTCTAGTACCCTCTGTCGTCCTTTCTGAAAACGTAGCACTGTGTATCGATACCTCTGAGATTACCAGTGCCTTAGGTGGGTGTATGTATCACGACAAGCAATACTGTTATATTGAAGGTTTGCTTCATGTTTTCAGATTCTTCCAACAGCTCAGCGCTTGCTGGATGAGCTGCTGTCTTCTCAGTCCACTGCCATCAACACAGTGTGTGGAGCCCCAGGTAACTAATACATCTTATTTTAGTAATCTGTGTCACAAATAGGAAGAAGATGTGTTTCCACTGCTTTAGGTTTCTGAACTGATCTGTTACTTTGTGGCTTGAATTGCAGGAGGAGGTTAAGGGAAAGGGTTGAGTATAGGCAATTGCTGGTGTCATGGGTGCCTCAGAGTGTTGGCAGAGGAAGGCAGCATCAGGCAATGCACCTTTCTAACAAAGTGGTTTTCTTTTTAATTCGGTGTTAATTATAGACTCCTGGAAATGTTGATTGGAGAGGACCTCTCCAAGTTCCTACTCAAAATAGGACTGTTTGCAACACTAGATTGGGTTAGCGGTGACTTGGGCTGGTTTAGCTAAGTCTTGGTTACCAGAGGTGTTAGAGCATTCCTATTTTATTACTGCACTACCCTTTTGATCAAGAATTTTTTCCTAGTGTCCTGTATGAATATAATTTTTTATTCTCTTCTAGTACAAAGAAGAGTTTGCATTATGTTTTAGTTCCAAGTAGTTGTAGGCTGTTAATGATCACTCCTCACACTCTCCTTTTTAGATGAAATTGGCTCATCTTCCTCAGTCTCACTTCATAGGTCATGTCCTTTGTGCCCCCAGCTGTCTCTATTCTCCTTTCACTTATATCACAGAATGAATGAAGTTGACTCTGAGATCATCCCCTTCAGCCTATGACTGAACACCACCATGTCAACTAGACCATGGCACTAAGTGCCACATCCAATCTTTCCTTAAATACCTACAGAGAGAGTGACTCCATCACCTTCCTGGCCAGCCTATTCCAATGGTTAATCATGCTTTCTGTGAAGAAATCCCTCCTAATGCCCAACCTGAACCTCGCCTGGCACAGCTTGAGGCTATGTCCTCTTGTCCTGTTGTGAGCTGCCTGCCGAAGAGGCTGACCCCCACCTGGCTACAGCCTCCTTTCAGGTGGTTGTAGAGAGTGATAAGGCCTCCCCTGAGCCTTCCCTTCTCCAGGCTGAACAACCCCAGCTCTGACAGTTGCTCCTTATGGGGCTTAACCCTTTATACCCTTCCCCAGCTCTGTTACCCATCTCTGGACTTGCTCCAGCACCTCACTGTCCTTGAATTGAGGGCCCAGAACTGGACACAGTACTCAAGATGCAGCCTCACCAGTGACAAGTACAGGGGCACAATCACTTCCCTACACTCTCTGGTTTCTCAGCATCATTTCTGGACTGGGAGACCCAAAAATGGATACAATATCCCACATATAACTTGACCCGTTCCAGGTAGAGGGGATGAACTGAGTTCCTTAAGTCTGCTAGCCATGCTTTTCCTAGTATAGCACAGTTTGCAGATCTTGTTTTCTGTTCTGTGTTTTCAGTGAAAGTTTGCCATTGGTTTTTGTTCAGCTTGGCATCTGCCATAATCACCAAACCCTATGAGCTACTCAGCCATTTGGTTTTCCATCTGTACTGATGCATGGGGTTTTCTCTCCCAGGTACAGAAGTGTACATTTTTCTCAATGAACTTGGTGAGGGTTCTGTTGGCACAGTCCTTGTATTTCTCCTGTTCTCACAGGTTGTAGTGCTACCATTCAGCATGCCAGCCATATTTAGTCACTGGTGAAGGTAATGTTATGGTAGCATTTCAAGATAATTCTGAATAGAGTGTTCAGCAATGGATGAAATAAACTGAGTAGCACTGCCTGTGTACTCCCTATGAACTCTGTAGTTGAGTATACAGAGTAAAATACTTTCAAAGTCTGCAGACTGTAAATGTGTTTTTCTTTCGTAAGATCCCACTGCTGGACCCTCTGCATCAGATCAAAGCACCTGGTACTTAGATGAATCTACTCTGAGTGACAACATAAAGAAAACCCTTCATAAATTCTGTGGACCCTCTCCTGTTGTTTTCAGGTAAACTGTTTCCCCTTGAAGGGAAAATGTGATAGTCATGTAATCTGTAAGCTCATTCACTGTATAGCCTGTATGCTTATGAAATGCCTTGGACTGAAGGATACTCAGTTTCACAGTCACTCTTCTGGACTGTATGTTTGCATAGCTTGTCTAGTGTTACTTCTGTAGAACAGACTGTATTTGCACAATATTTTGCTGGTGTGGTGTCCTTAGGCTCGTTATGCATTCAGTCTTTTAGGTTACGTATGTCTCTCCCATTGAAGGAGCAAATATGTTTCTTCATGTAGATTAGACTCAGGATTTTATGACTGTGCTTGATTTAATTTTTTTCTCATCCTTGTTCTTCTGTTTTACCTACAGTGATGTGAATTCCATGTATCTGTCTTCCACGGAGCCACCAGCTGCTGCCGAGTGGGCCTGTCTGCTGCGTCCCCTGCGAGGAAGAGAGCCCGAAGGAATCTGGAACTTGCTTTCCATTGTGCGGGAGATGTTTAAGAGACGGGATAGCAACGCAGCTCCTTTGCTGGAGATTCTGACTGACCAGTGTCTCAACTACGAGCAGGTATTCAAGTCTCTGCTCTGGGACAGGGGGAAAGTCTGGGGAACCAGGGCAGAGCCAGTAGCTGATGCATCTGTACAATCCATGGAATACAATTTTTTTAAGTCTGTATGCATTATGGACATGTGCTTCTCCATGCTAAAACGTTACAGGTTGCTGTTGTTCTGATTTAATATTCTCTAAATGCCTCAGTCCTTCTCACATGAATATGTAGAGTTTGATTTCTTGTGTTCAGCGTATTTGATTTGATTTTTGCCCGGTGCAGGTGATTTATTTTTATGTTGTGGGTTTTTTATACAAAGAGTGTCACATGAGCTGTCATTTTGATAAAATCTAAAGATACATGTTGTGTGATGGAATCTCAGATTCTTTTTGTTATCTTTGTGGAATATACCTTTGGGTGGATTTAAGTAACAATTTTTTTTTTATATTTTTGAAAATTTTATTAGAATTTTATTAGGAAGGTTTCCTTTGACAATTCAGGACACTGATCTCAGTCTGTAATATAAATTGTGGAGTAAGTTTCCTTATTGCTCCATCACATACCTCAGCTTTGAGCAGGAGAAAGGAAATGCTTCATTTATCACATTTGTTCTCTTTTTCCCTCCAAATGTGAAGGCCTCTAGTAAGTGAACCTGCTGTGAGTGGTTTGTTCTGTGGGCATGTGCCTTCTAACCAGGGAGATTTTGAGAGGCCCTTAGTTCTCACAGACCAATACTGCTTTAATGGTCGTAGTTATTTTGGAGTCAAATGAAAACATGGCACTAACTGCAGATCCCATTTCCTTGTGATCATGAGATTAAGTGAGAGCAGGGGATGAGATGTTGGCCCCAGCACAGCTGCACTGAATTGTTTGTCCTGCAGATAACTGGCTGGTGGTACAGTGTGCGAACATCTGCGTCACACAGCAGCGCCAGCGGGCACACAGGGCGCAGCAACGGCCAGTCAGAGGTGGCTGCTCATGCTTGTGCAAGTATGTGTGATGAGATGGTGGTTCTCTGGAGGCTGGCTGTCCTTGACCCAACTATTAGTCCACAGAGGTGAGTCCCAGAATCAGATCCTGTCTCTCTTCAATGTCTGTGATACTCAAGCGCACTCAAGAGTTTCATCCTGTAGATTTCCTGTGTTTGTACCATTGCCTCATTACCTGTTCAACCTTTAGTCCTTCTGGACTATGTTCTTTGTAAGGTTCAAAGCATTGTAATTACTTTAATTGCTATTGCCACTTACTTTTAGCAACATCAAGTAGTCTGAATAATTTGTTTTCTGAGACTCCTCTTTCACATATGGATGTAATTCTGCATTGTAGTATCCTGGTGGAGAACATTTGTTTGAATGATAGCACCACCTACCAATTAATTTTAATTGTTTCTGTATTTAACCATTCAGCAGTTTGGTGGACTTCTCTTCAGCCCCAGTCATTCACTGTTGTCTATTTCAGGATGAGCTGATTCTTGCTTTCTGTGCTCTGAGGGAATTTATTCTCTGCAGTGTATTGGTAAACAGTGTCACCAGTGTATGAGTTTTCAGTCAGTGTTTTCAATTGTCTGAGGAAAAATTGCATGGCTTTTGCAGATTTCTAAACCATATTGTGCCTTGGTAAATCACTGCCATCTTTATTTAGCACCAGTGGAATAGCAGAAGAGGAGCTGAGAGCTCATTTTGACTTACTGTGGTTGGCATTGTAATAGTTTGTTTTGTACATCCTGTCTGTGAAGTGTGGTGTGTAAGATGTATTGGATTCTTTTTAACGTGCTATGAATTCTCAGGAAAAGTTTCTCAGAACAATTGAATACTGGATGGTATTTTCAATACAATTCCACATTAACACGCTTTGCCTTCTGTGAGTTGTGTAACAACAATCACAGAAATCACAGAATCATAAAATGCCCTATCTATGTAAGGTACATCAAGGACACTAAAATGGATGCAGTTTCTGTCTTGTACAGTTTACAATATGAGGTGGCTAAATATAGGAGTTGAAGACAAATCAAAAACTGTAGGAAACTGGGAACGAGGCTTAAAATAAACACAAACATCAAACAAATCACACAGAAAAAACATGAAAGATTTTTGGCCATTAATAAAGTATGAAGTTGTTCTATGTATATTCTAATTTGAGTCATTTGACACTGTTCAAATTTGCTCAGATCTCCTCCTTGAGCCAATGAATAATTGAAATGCTCCTGCTTGATTACCTATTCTCTTGGTGTTTGAACAGTCTCCAAGAACTCTTTTCTGCTTGTCCTTCCTATACTTCCCAGTGAATCATAAGGAGACATTGCAGGCTCTCACCCTTATGTTGCCTTTCCTGAGTATTCTCGCTCCTTCTCTTCCTTCTGAAAATTTTCTCCTTGATTAAGCCCTACTAGTCTGCTCCCATGTTAATTGATTTCTTGAGTGGACAAATATAAGTAGTCCATTTTGTTTAGTCACTTTTATCCTAACACCTTTGCACCTAAATTGGGTCACCCCATTTTTTCTTTTTTTTTTTTTGGTTTGTTCTTTGATTGAAGTGTTGGGATTGTACCTCAAATGTCTGAAATCTGTGTCAGAAACAAGATGATTGAGGCACCTGGTGCAGTTTCTAGAAATGTCTTTTCCTCTCCTTGAATTAGATAATCAATCCATTTAGACTATTTTGCTCGTGTGTGAGACTTGGAGCTGGGAAATGCAGAACTGTTTTCTTCTTTCTATGGTAATGTAGGGCATGGGACTAACTGCCGTGTAATTTAAGTTTATATAGCCCTCCTAGCTTGATTCTTCCTCAAAGTTATTTGAACATCAGTTATTATTGTCTTACTTGTTCTCTGCCTATGGTTTGCAACAGTTTATTCTCCTGAGGACAGCCTGCTACAGCCTAAATTAAATTGTTGGGCTCTGTATAGGCACATCAGGGTAAAGAGGTAAGTGTCTGTGAGACAGAGTGGTTGTTCCTGTCTGCCACTCTGCTTTCCTGTGCAGGCTGTTTAGGTTGTACTTGTGAATGTCTTGGCTGGAGTTATTCACAGGGCAGTTTCCCAGCTGCTGCAAACTGTTCATGAGTGTTTCCAGAACAATTGCCCATGGTTCTCATTGGTCTCAGGTTGATGAAGCTCACATCACTAACACCTTATTTAGGGCAGATAAGCGAACAGGGCAGACTATTTAATTTTTAAACCTTGCAGTTTGTATTGTGCTTTCATGTTGGTGGTGTTCCCATTTTGTTTCTGTATCGTGGACCTCTCTAGGACTTGATTGTTAATATACCTGTTAGGCTGCCTGTACTTAATTCAGCAGAAGATGTTTCTGGCCAGAGGAAGGAAGTATTCCGTGACTTAAGTAACAGTTTGTTGCAGGTTCTTTTTGTGTCTGCTTCCTAACCTGTCCTCTTACTTCTCTTAGGCGCAGGGACCTTTGCTCACAGCTCAGACAGTGGCAGCTGAAAGTCATAGATAATGTTAAGAGGGGTCAGCACAAGAAATCACTGGAGAAGCTCTTCCAAGGTTTCAAGCCAGCTGTGGAAGCCTGTTACTTCAACTGGGAGGAAGCTTATCCCATTCCTGGGATTACTTATAGCAGCACTGACAAGAAGAACTCATTCTGTTGGGTAAAGGCCATCCAGCAGAGGAGCTGCCGGTTGCAGTGTTCAGAAACTGCCAGTGAGGCTGGTAGAGCCCTTGGACAGGAGCCCGGGGGACCATGTCTGCAGCCTGGGGACAGGCTGCGGCCCTCGCCCCAGGAGCCAGCAGTTCGTCCAAAGGAACTTACTGGGAAACGCAAAGTTGTCTCTGAAACGCCACAGAGGGTTCTGAGACGACTGTCAGCAGAAGGGGATAAAGCTGTATACAAGACTGCAGTGGGCAAAGCAAAGTTGCCAGTGAGCAAAGGCTTGACCAGTAAACATAGTGGGAAACGGCGCATGAGCAGTGAAGACAGTTCTCTGGAGCCAGACTTGGCAGAGATGAGCCTGGATGACAGCAGCTTGGCGCTGGGAGCAGAAGCCAGCAACACCTTCAGTTTTACAGAAAGCCCACTGAGCAGGAGCTACAGGGATGCCTTTGAGGAGGATGGTGGGGTGTACTTCTCTGAGGGACCCGAGCCCACTGTCAGGAGCAGCTCCATGGCCAAGAAATCGCCAAAAGATCCTGGGGGGGAGATGGGTAGTGGTGATGATGACCTGCCTTCTGCAGATGAGAACACTGGAGGTGTGAGCCTGAAGCCAGAAGAAGTGGGAGAGAACGGTGCAGTGGGGGGAGGGGATGATGGAGAAGAGGAAGATGATTACCAGGTGTACTATCTGAATCCACAAGAGGTAGCCAAGGAAGATGATGACAAAGCTGAAGGGGGAAATGAAGAGGAGCAGGATATATTTGCTGGTATAAAGCCTCTGGAGCAAGAGAACCGGATGGAGGTGAGCTGAACCTAGTTCAAAACACTGTTTTGTGGGTTTATGTATTGTGTAAATCATGGTCTCACCACCCTCCCAGCTGTCACATTTAACCTAGTGTGTGGTTAAATCAAGTGCTTAATTATAATGTCCTTGTTACCCATTGTATCATAAGGTATCTACAGTCTTAATGCAGTGGTAGCATACATCTGTTTCCCACAAGCTTGACTCCCTGTGTCTGTGCTAACTGCAATTGTGTCCCAGTCTTAGCTAGTCCCATCTCACATTCCAGGATTTACACACACAGACAAAACAGTGTGTGCTTTTTATATAGTCTCACCCTTGGAAACAGCAAAATGGAACTGGAATTAAAAATAAGTAAGTCTGAGACATGCTAAGCAAGAATAATTTAAAGCCAACCATGTAAGCAGAAATTCTCTGGAGAGGCAATATAAATAGCCTGTGTCAGATTCCTATAATAACCACAAAATATATTTAGAGCTTGTAGCTCTGTGAGCAAGCAGCAGAATGGACATGCATGGAAATAGCATGAAGTTGTGTCAGAGCAAGTTTGGGTTAGATGCTAGGACTCTTCACCCATCAGGCTTTTCATCCAGAGGGTGATTGGGCACTGGAACAGGCTCCCCAGAGAAGTGGTCAGGGCACCACGTCTGGCAGAGTTAAGCAGCATTTGGACAATGCTCTTGGGCACATGGTGTGATTCTTGGGGTGTCCTGTGTAGGGCCAGGAGTTGGACTTTGACCCTAGCGGGTCCCTTCAAACTCAGAATAATTTCTGATTCCCTGAAACAGTTACAGTCAGTTTGGGTTTTAGGTTTTGTTTTTAGTTATTCTCTGATCTCTTATAGCACTTGAAGGGAGAATGGGACTTAATCATGGAAGAAAAGGTGTTGTAGGGGAGTACTTCAAGGACTGGTGGGGAAGGTGAAGGCAAGGAGGACTCTGCTGCTGAAGTTAATCTTGAACTGAGTTTGCAGTCTTTGTGACAAGTGGTTTGAGCAGACTGACTCCAGGCTGGGGAATTTTGAATATGACCATCTGTTCTCTCTTGCAGATCCTGTTTGCCTGTGCCGAGGCCCTGTACGCACACGGATACAGTAACGAGGCTTGCCGGTTAACTGTAGAGCTTGCCAGGGATCTACTGGCCAACCCTCCAGATCTCAAAGTGGAGCAGCCACCAACTAAGGTAGAGAGAGAGTTTGTCTAGTTTTGGAGCTGGAGAATAAGGTAGAAGGAATATGTGGGGTGGATACAACAGCGTTCCCAGCAGTGCTGTGATTCAGGGCCCTTCACTGATGCTTCCTCTGCATTGAACTCTGCATGTCATTACTGTGCCTTATCACTCTGTGTGTGTTTGTGAATAAAAGAGAGAAAGAAAATGAGAGGCTTTTCATCAGGACTTGAAGTATCAGAAACTTGAGATTAGTTAAAAACTGCTTCACTGTCCTTACGCTTCAGAGAGCAGCTTGGTTTGTCTGTTAAAAGCTGCAGCACTTTTAGGAATCTATTTTAAATCGGTTGAACAAAACACTGTATTTAACATAGCTTGAAATGGTATTTTGTTTTGGAGATACCTGCTACTGTGTGCTATGAGATTATACAGCAGCTATAAGAAGTTATGTTAGTAGTTGTGCTGGAGAGGAAAGAAATGAGTATAAACTTCTGGAAAATCACTCATAGTGACACTAAGCAGTGTTTGTTGTATGGAAGGGTTCCTTTGAAAGGGACAGGCCTGCACAGCATCAATACTATAGTGAATATGTGTCTTATCCAGAGGCCAGCTCTTCCGCAGTGTTGTGCTGGGGTGGCATAGGGCAAATAATGTCCAACAGTAACCACTGGAATTTGAGATTCCTCAGCAAAGGGAATAAAATTTAAATGTATTTTATTCTTTCTTCTCTCTGCTAATTATTGTGAATAATAGGGGGGCAAGCACAGACATTTGGGATGTTGAGGAATGGGTCCTGTGACAAATTCTTCCTCAAACAGGGCAAAAAGAACAAGGTATCAACCAGCAAGCAGACGTGGATGGCAACCAACACCTTGTCTAAAGCTGCTTTCTTGCTGACTGTACTGAGTGAGCGTCTGGAGTACCACAACCTGGCCTTCCGAATAGGAATGTTTGCTCTGGAGCTGCAAAGACCACCTGCCTCTACAAAGGCTCTGGAGGTATGAATTGTCTCAAAAAGGCAGTATCCATTAACAGCATTGTTCTACTGGAATGCATTTGCTCATGTGGTTTCCATTTCAACTCCTGAAGCTTCGTTATGCTTTTATATGTTTACTTAAAATGGTTTGCAGTGGAACTAAATAAATTGGGTGCACATCCCATTAGCACATGATGATCTGCCAGAAAAATGATTGGAAATACCACTCCAGCTGTTGTTACCTTCACTGACAGGAAGCTCAGACCTCATGTGCCAACAGGTCTTTGATTTCACATGAAGCTATAGGCCTGAAAATTAAATGAGTACAGAATGTTTTATGACTATATTACTCTGATTAGAACAGCTTATTTCTTATCATAAATACATTCCCAGTTTACTTCACTAATCTGGGGAAATTAAAGCTTTTTGTAAATGCCCATATTTGTCCATATTTGCATTAGAGAAATTTGTTAAAACTTTTTTCTTAGGATGCATTGGTGTGATTGATACATGTTTGAAAGTTGTTGCTCTTGCTGATACCTCATTCCTTGGCAAGTGAGCATATGCACTGTGGATATTATTTTGGACACTCCTTGATTATTATTAGGTATTGTCTTTAGAAAAAAGAACTGTCCGGTTAAGACATTGTCTGTGTGATTTGCAGCCATCTCGATTTTTCACTGCAGCATTGTTCAGTCCCTCGAGGTGTGTATTGTTGCTAAATATCCACCAACTACACTTGTTACACTAATTATCTGTACTTCTTAAGGTCTGATCAGAAGATTGTGAGATTGGCAGCCACTTGCTATCTAAAAGAAAACAATTACTTTCACATATTAAGAATGGAGAAAACACAGGCATAAAGTAGTGAAATGCCTTCATCCTGATGGCATGTGTGCTACTACCCTTTGCCCCTTCTGCTAATCAGTCTCTGTTGCCTTGAACTAATATAGCATCCTTTCTTCCTACAAGTGTGAGTAATCACATTTTCCACTGGCTTATCCAGTCAGACACTTCTGCTGATGTTCCTAGGAAAGCTGATACATTTTTTCTGTATACAGCTGGAGTGATAACTTGAGAAAAAAATTTTGTGTATAAATATGAAGCAAGGCTGTTACTACATTTGAAAACCTGTTTTCATTGTGGAAAGAATGATAGAGGTGGCTACGCTGCTAAGGGGAGAGGTGCTCTAATTTAACGATCAAAAAAACCCAATTGCTGTTTAGGGAAAAATGATCTGCTGCCCACAGGGCCTCTGCTATTGACAGCTTCTTCTGTTTCCTTGTGGATACTACCAGGTCAAGCTGGCTTATCAGGAGTCTGAGATTGCAGCTCTCTTGAAGAAGATTCCCTTGGGCACCAATGAGATGAACACTATTCGAGGAAGAGCTGAAGAACTGCGAGAAGGGACATTATGTGATTACCGTCCTGTCCTGCCTCTGATGTTGGCAAGCTTTATATTTGATGTCCTGTGCACTCCAGGTACTGACTGCATTGGCCTGAGTGTGTGCAGGGCATATTCTGAGATGTCAAGTCTTGAGGAATTTTCGAAGGGAAACTGTATTCTGTATTAGTACAACCTAATCTTTATTCACACACTGTTGTTTGCACTTCCCTTCATGTTGCTTTAGAAGCACTTTGTTCCTTGGTGGAACTGATTCTCCTTCTGCTTACATTTGAAAACAACTGGACACTCACCACATTTCAGCACTCTGCGGGTGTTTGTAAAGTAGTTACAAATGACTGACTTTATTGCTCTTATGCTGTTTGTATTAAGAGGAAGCTAATATAAAACTTAGTATTTAAAAAAAGAACACAACAACCTGGGATTAGAAGACTGACTTGGCAATATACTTGCCTGGTTTGGAGCCTTCTGAGCTTAGAGAGAGAAATGGGAAAAAAAAAGAACAAACCATAAGGTGCTGTGGTCTAAGCTAGGAATAGGACCACAGAAAGTCTGCAAATTCAGAAAGCTCTCAGAAGCGTCTTTTGCTTTGAGGTCTTAGCTTTGAAAACTGCATACTAATTCTATTGTCTTCTTTCAGTGGTTTCTCCTACAGGCTCTAGACCGCCAAGCCGTAATTGGAATAATGAAATGCCTGGAGATGAAGAGCTTGGTTTTGAGGCAGCTGTTGCTGCTCTTGGTAAGAATCTTTTACGAGAAAAGTCTGTCTTCACCCCATGTTCTGCATCCTGCCCCATGTTGAGTGATGAGAGTTCATTCCAGTTTGATGCAGAAATGAAAGTGTTTGCACACAGTTTGCCAGAACCAGATGCAGAAGGATTCTACATGCCAGGGCTGAGATGTGTTTGCAAAGCTGTGAAAAATGGAATGGGAATATGGGGCGAGAACTGAATGTTAAAGTAGTAACATGGATTTTAGCTTTCTGCTTGCACTTTTGTCATGGAATGTGTATTGCCTGGACATTAGTGGAGATGGACAGTTTCAGAGAGCAAAAGGCAATCATTTCAGAAGAGGTTAGACAATGATAGTGAAAGACTAGCAGAAGTGCTTTCAAGCATTGCCATGTAATTCAGGATCTTAGCATAGTAGTGTATTCTTCCTTCATTTATCACCTTCAACAACAAAGCAGGATTATATGTATGTTATGCTGACACTGCTATATTCCTATTTTAAAGCAATGTGAAAAGGAATAGAATGGATTAAACAAAGGCTGTTCTCTGTTGCCTCAGTGTTGAAAGGAGGAAGATGAGTTCTTTATGGTGTGGGAATGCTGGCTTGTAGCATCTGCAGAAACCAAAAAGTTTGTCTGGACTCCTCCTGGGGCATATTAGTATCTGGTTGTTCTGACAGTTGTAGCAAATGCTTGGGACAGACAGCAGCTCCTGTTTATTTGAGACCTATTTCTGAAGTTAACAGAAAAAGAAGGGGGTGGGGGGGAGGGGAATCTTCTTTTGCCTATAACAGTGAGGTGAATAAAATAGTCTGAGGTACAGATACTGCTCGGGATGTAGTGTAGTCCCATGGGCTCACTTGTCTCTTCCTTCCCTCTTTTCTGGCCTACAGGTATGAAAACAACTGTCAGTGAAGCAGAACATCCTCTGTTGTGTGAAGGCACGCGAAGGGAGAAGGGGGATCTGGCACTGGCCCTGATGATTACTTACAAGGATGATCAGTCTAAGCTGAAAAAGGTACGTTTACCTTTGAAAGGGGAGAGAGAGATGGAAAGCAAGCTGTGTTTGGGTTTTGATGGATTTGATAGTTTAGCCAGCGAGCATAAGTTACTGTGTCACGTACCAGTGTTTCACAAGCTATATTGTGGTATTTATATTCTTCCACTGATGCAAAGTCTGATTGTGCAGTGGGCATTGCCCTGGAGAGGTATTCTTTCCATAGTTTCTTAAGATCCAGTCAGGAGATGTGTTGTCACTGCTTTCATTGCTTTTGTTTACCTGCTAAAACAAGTCCTTTCCCAAGGGTTTTCAGTGTGCAGTCTGTGTGTGGTCTGGGGATTGCTTATATTTTGCTGCAGGGATATTGGCTTGCAGAATTGTATTATCTGGCAAAACCTCTTATTTCTTAACCTCTCATCTCTTTCATATATTAGTTCAGTACACCTGTGTCTTAATTTCCCATGCAAGAGAGTAAAATTCTACCCTTCCATCCCAAGGGAGGAAAAAAATACTGAAAACTGCTGATGCTTCAGAAAGAGTTTTAGTAATCTTTTATGTTCACAAATCTTTCTACACAGCAAGAAGCATGTTATTAGTGTCTTTGTCTCCTAAAGAGAACACTTTTGCTATACTCTTCTCCAGGGAATAACAGGGACACTTGCAAATAAATGTTCTGTCAGATTTGTGGTGGCCATTTCATGTGGAGAATAAATGGTAGAAATGAGCAAACCTGTAAAATCTGGTCACATATTGTTCGCCAATGACATAACAAGACAAGAAAATGTTACTGTAGGCTGTAGAAAGCAGTTTCTCTCTCATGGCTTTGCCAGTTTGTCTGTAATGTATGACAGGATTTTCTGAATGGTGATGACAGAATTTTTGTGATTTAAACAAGAACACCTAATGACTGGCAGCACTAAATATAGAGTGCTCCGTTCTGTCTTTGTTGTACCAGATTTACTTCTTTTTTTGTGAGTTTTAGGTACTTTTCAAGTAAAGCCAGTGGTTGATGAAAGTGAAAAGGGAGATAATTACTGAGTATGAATGAATCTTTGCTTGCTCAAGTAATGCAGACCAAATGGCTCTCAGCTGTGCATTGCTGATCTTCAGTGCAGGAAGATCATGCCTACTTTGTAAAGAATAAGCATTTTTGTTTTTTTCTCCAACAGATGGAATTTACTGTCCACCAGAAGGTTGTTTTGGTACTTTCCCTCTTGCCCTTCTGAGTGCCTTTGTTTTCTCCTTTGTTAAAGATTTTAGACAAACTCCTGGACAGAGAGAGTCAAACTCACAAACCACAGACGTTGAGTTCCTTCTACTCATCCAGCAAGCCTACAGTTGCAAATCAAAAATCTCCTTCCAAACATGCTGCCCAGTCCACTGCAGCTATCCAGCAGCTTCCAGGGACTTCTGTCACTCAGCAAGCTGCTGTAAGCACTGCAGTCCAGAGCAGTCCCGAGAACTTCGTGGAGAAGAGTGCACAGGGTAAGAAGTGCTTTGCAAGGGCTATGCTAAAACCTTTCTGATATCAGTACAAAAATGGAACTGTACATTTTTTTCTGTTTCAGGAAGTAAGTCAGAGTGATTATATTACCATCTGGCTCCTTGGTGATTACTGGAATGTCACTCCCCCGTCATCTATTTAGCTCTATCCATTTCTATATACATTGTTGTTGTGTAGAAATTCTAGTTAGTTTTCAGGTTGTCCTATCCTGAGGCAGTTGTATAACCAATTAATATAAAGCTACTGTGCCTCTGTCTTGTAGGTTTGTACTCCATAAGTGCAGGACTTCAAAAAGTTGCACACTGAGTCATGTACCTTCATATAAGATAGATAAGTAAGATTACTGAAGGCCATTAAGAGATAAGTGTCTGTGGTTTAAGCCCAGCCAGCTTGGTTTTACCAAGCACCACGCAGCCGTTTGTTTACTCACCCCTGGGTAGGATGGAGGAGTGAGTTGGAAGAATAAAAGTGAGACAACTAGTGGGATGAGATAAAGACACTTTATTAGGCAAAGCAAAAACTATGCACACAAACAAAGCAAAACAAGGAATTAATTCCCATGAGCTGCCAGGTGTTCAGCCATCCCCAGCCAAACAGGGCCCTGTCACTCTTAATGGTTGCTTGGGAAGACGAATGCTGTAACACTGAACACCCCGCCCCCCAGTTCTTCCCCCAGCTTTATATGCTGAGCATGGCATGATGTGATATGGAAAACATCCCTTTGGTCAGCTGAGGTCAGCTGTCACTGCTGTGTCTTCTGCCAACTTGTCTGCGTCCCAAGTGCACTCACTGACAGGGTGGTGTGGGGAGCAGAAAAGGCCTTGGCATTGTGTAAATGCAGCTCAGCAATAACTAAAACATGCCTGAATTATCAACACTACTTCCAGTACAAATTGAAAGCACAGCCCAATACTTGCTGCTGTGAGGAAAATTAATTGCCCTAACCAGAACCAGCACAATGTGGTTTGCTTCAAGCCGCTCTTCCATATTGGTGGCAAACATCACATACAGCAGGATTTGGTGAAAAGTAAGTGCTCTATTAACTATATCCAATACTAGCTGAGGATGACTTCAATAAGGTTAGGGTTACTGATGCATTATTATGCTAAAATTTTCGATAGTTGCGGTGTATTCTCCAAATCTTGAATTAATTGTTCTGGCCTGGTGTCAGATGATGTTCTTAATACCAAAAGAAAATTGAGATAATCCTGCTCATAAATACCATTAATTTCATAAAAGTCCTGCATATTTTGATATTTATATCTTTTAAATATCCATGACTGGTTTTAGAGATACAGAAACAAATGATAACATTTACCTTGTCACTGTCCTGTTTATGCAGAAAGCTCTCAGAGGTCCCCCTGTGAACCAGCTGCGGAGGCCACTGTTTTGAAACAAGAAGGAAAGGTCCCCAGTCGTCTGGCCCTTGGAAACCGAGGTGGATACAATGGGAGATGCTGGGGTTCACCTGTCAGGCAGAAGAAGAAACACACAGGTAGGAATGGACTAGCTCTGCTAGGCAGTCTGCTGGAGCTTACCCCTTGTTCCTCTATTCTCACAGGAAATCTAGAGAGGGACTTTTTATAAGGACACATAATGTTACGATGAAGGGTAATGGCTTCAAACTGAAAAAGGAGAGATTTAGATCAGATATTGGGGAGAAGTTCTTTACTGTGAGGGTTGTGAAGCTCTGGAACAGGTTGCCCGGAGAAGTGGTGGGTGCCCCATCCCTGGGAGTATTCAGGGCCAGGCTGGATGGGGCTTGGAGCACCCTCGTCTAGTGGAAGGTGTCCCTGCCCACAGCAGGGAGATTCAAACCCGATGGTCTTTAAGGTCCCTTCCAACTCAAACCATTCTGTGATTCCACTTGTCAGCCTTTCCTGTACAACAGAAGCAGCTGACTGTCTCTGAGGTGTTTGACATGGAGAACTAAGATTCGCTCCACAGATTTCCTGCCCTCTCCTGTATGGCAAGTTACCATACCTTTCTCTCACTAGTTATGTTCTGTGTGATGGATTAGATATCTGGAGCTGATTCATTGCTGGACTTTGGGAGTGGAGTACTGTGCTTCTGGATCCAGAAACAAATTCAGAGAAGCCTCTGCCTCTCTACTCTTCTCTTGGGAAGAGTGTAAGTTAGAGACTGAGGATGTGAAGATTTTGCAGCATATACCAGAAGGGTTTTCTTCATACTTACACAATATGCGGAACTTGACTTTGTGTGTATATTTGCTTCATCGTGTTATACTCTGCCACAAAGTTTGGCAGATGGAGGGGAGGTGCTGTAATGGTGTGAAGGGAAAAATAAAGTTACATTTTATTCCAAGAACTACAAAATTACACTGAAGTTTGTGGCCAAATTGATTTAATTTAATCTCTCTTCATTTGCAATGAATGCCTGACAGCCATAAGGCTGGTGCACAACTGTTCTTAGTTGGTTCTGCAGGCGATATGATTAGGGGTTTACCTACCTGCATTGCATTTACCAATCCTGGTGACATTTGTGTTGGTTTTGGTGTTGTAGGCATGGCTAGTATTGACAGCAGTGCTCCTGAAACCACCTCTGACAGTTCTCCAACGCTCAGTCGGCGTCCCCTCCGTGGGGGATGGGCAACAACATCCTGGGGCAGAGGACAGGACAGCGACAGCATCAGCAGTTCTTCAAGTGATTCACTGGGATCTTCCTCTTCCAGTGGCAGTAGGCGAGCCAGTGGGGGAGCCCGTGCGAAGACTGTGGAAGTTGGCAGGTAATGAATAATACCACTGCACAGAGGCATCTTCTAGGCCTGATCTCAGGGAGCTAGCGCATGTGTATCAGAAAGTATTTTATTGGGCAAATTTGCTTTGTTTCCTCTGGACCCTAAAGACAGGAACTGCACTCCAGCTAGCAAACTTGAGGTACTTTGTTGGAGGAGAGGCGCCAATTATCAACGGATTGTAGTTTCCCACTGATACAGTGGACGGGTGTTTTTTGCTCCCAGGAGCAAGGCTAGAAAAGCGGTGAGCAGCACGCGGCAAGCGGCACGCACGCGGCGCTTCCCCAGGATCAGGCTCCTTAGAAGCTGGGGTCGGCTCCTCCCGCCCCCGGCCCGGCGACCCCCCCGAACACAATAAGTCCGCACCGGGCAGGATTCCACGAGGAAAAAGCCAGTTTTAATGGCGCGCGCTTCCTTATATGGGGGCGCACGCAAAACTCCCGGATGTGGGCAGGGAAGAGGGGCGGAGACGGGAAGGAGTAACGCATTTCATTGGGTGCATGCAAACGAAGGGGAGGGGGAAGGGGAGGAACAGCAAAAGGACCAATAGGAGAACGCAGTGGGTGGGAAAACTCTGAGGGATTGTGGGAAGAAGAAACAGGGAACCCATTTTGGAGGTACAATATTCAAACTGGGGAAGTTCTCGTTCGCAAGCCCCCCCGGTCCCGATCCAGTCGCGGCACGCGCTGCCCGGGGTCCCGGGTCTCCGCATCTTCGTCCATCCAGCGTTTATAATACATCTGCCACTTGCTGAATTCTTCCTTGGTCAGGTCTCCTCCAACAGTACTTCTTGTCACCTGAAAGATTCCTCTGTCTTTCTTCTAGGTATAAAGGGAGGCGGCTGGAGAGCCATGCTCCTCATGTCCCAAACCAGCCCTCAGAGGCAGCTGCTCACTTCTACTTCGAATTGGCCAAGACAGTCCTTATCAAAGCAGGTGGAAACAGCAGTACCTCTATCTTCACCCACCCATCCTCCAGTGGTGGACACCAGGGACCACACCGCAACCTTCACCTCTGCGCCTTTGAGATTGGACTGTATGCCCTGGGGCTGCACAACTTTGTGTCTCCCAACTGGCTCTCGCGAACTTACTCCTCCCATGTCTCTTGGATCACAGGTTACAGCAAAACTTTACTGGGAAGCTTACTTTTGGGCAGGAGGGGAGGCAGGCTTATTTCTGGAAATGGTGATGCTGATGTGCTGTAGTAGCCATGTAGGCAGCTGGCAATAAGAGCTGAGCACCAGTGATTTACACAGTGGTGCTTTTTCTGGCCTGGAAGGTTCTTGTGACCTCTTTCTTCTTGTTTGTACTGCAACATGCCCCCTTCTCACATAGACTGGTCTCCTTCAGGGGTATGCTGAAGAGATAGACATTTGCCAAGTCTGAACATGGTCTTTGGCTGTGTTCAGTGTTTCACTTTCCTCCTTGTTCTGTTTGCACCCAGACCTATCCAGAGGTGTGAAAAACACACCCTTGAAAATTCATGTTTTCCTGACATGATGGAAGTAGACCGACAGTCCAGACTGGTTTGAGGGTACTAAAATCAGCTATAGCAAGTTTCTTTCACTGTTTCAAATACATCCTTAGCTTAACTTTGGTGATGGTATTCTCATTCACTGCTTGCTTATTGAGGGCTCTTGTCTGTCCTGTGTTTTGGGAGGAAGCACCTAAATTTGACTTGAAGCCTAAGGGAAGCAACTGGTCTCTTGCTGCTCCTTGAAGGAAGTGAGGAGTGCACCTACTTTTGAGGGAAAGCTGACTGTAACTGTGCTGGGCATACAGTGGCATGAGAGTCTTCTCTCTTCCTCTTAGGGCAGGCCATGGAGATTGGTAGTGCAGCCTTGAACATCTTGGTGGAGTGTTGGGATGGACATCTAACTCCTCCAGAAGTGGCATCACTGGCAGACAGAGCTTCACGGGCCAGAGACTCCAACATGGTGCGGGCAGCTGCTGAACTGGCACTCAGCTGCCTGCCTCATGCCCATGCCCTGAACCCAAATGAGATCCAGAGGGCTCTGGTGCAGTGTAAGGAACAGGTGAGCATCATTGGCAGCTGGCTAGTGCAGCTGATTTCTAGCATCAAGGGTGTGCTGCTGTTACTTGTGGGGGGTTGGCTCCTTAGCTACTGCACAGCCTTAGTCACAGTTCTGTGGATTTCTTATATTTCATGAGTAACACTGGTTATTCTGCTGCATAGCATCTGTCTGGTCTCCATTTTAGAGTGCCTTATACTTTTTCTTGTTGTATTTCTTGTGTTACTGGTTTTACATTCTTAACTTCTGCTTTTGTTTCACTGTGCCCAGGACAACCTGATGCTGGAAAAGGCCTGCATGGCAGTAGAAGAGGCAGCCAAAGGAGGTGGTGTGTACCCAGAAGTCCTGTTTGAAGTAGCTCATCAGTGGTACTGGCTTTATGAACAGACTGTTGGTGGGACCCCGGCCCAGAGAGAAGGTGCCACTGGCTGCAGTGCCAGCGGAGCACGGGCCACGTCTGAAGCAGCGCGAGGGTTGACGGACAACCGGGTGACCTCGGAGCCGACCACTGTGACAGTGGCAGCTGCGGTAACTGCAGCAGCAACAGTCATGCCAGTGATCTCTGTGGGGTCGACCATGTACCAGCAGCATACAGTGGCAGGGCCAGCAATGGCACATACACACACGCAGGGTCTCCACCCGTACACCACCCTTCAGACTCACATCCCCTGTAATCCCCAGTATATCGGACACACTATCCAGCACATGCCACGCCCAGCTGTCTTCCCAGTCCCTGGCTCAGCGTACCCACAGGTGAGCTTTGACTGTACTGTGTTCATTTGCTGTGACCTTGTTGGCTGCTTTAGAAGGGTGTATGTCAGACTGGGGAGAGCATGTGGCTCGGGCCTGTCATGACTTGAGATCTAGTTTCTGCTCTCATTTACTTGCCGATTGGTGATACTTACTTTGGCTCCCCAGCTCAGCATTGCACAATAAGGAGCCTTCTGTGGTTGCATTTAAAGTCTCAAGAGAATATAAAATACAGTACATCAGTAGTTTATAATTTCTTTTGCTATATAGTTTCTCAGAAGGCATTGGACAGAAAGCTTGTCATCTTGATAGCTTGCAGGCTAAATGGGAACTGCGGAGGGAAAACCAAATAAAGGTTATTTTAACCTTTGCCTATTTTTGAAGGTCTTGGTGTGGTTTTCTGCAAACTGATTAGATTTTTAAAGGGAGGAGGAGCAAGCAGATGTAATGCTCATATGATTCAAGGTTTTTCCTGTGCTTCCTTTTCCTTGTCAGACTGGACTTCTCGTGCTTTGAGGTTTGCATGGGGACATTGTGTTTTGAACTACTTGTAGACTTTCAGGCAAAGTAGGCATGACTGTTCCTTACCTTCTGTTTTAGGGTGTCCATCCAGCATTCATAGGAGCGCAGTACCCTTACTCGGTAACGACACCGTCGCTGGCAGCTACAGCAGTGTCCTTCCCTGGAGTGCCCGTCCCATCCATGACACAGATTGCTGTGCATCCCTATCACAGTGAGACAGGACTGTCACTGTCTTCCAATGTAGCGAGTAAGTGTTACAGCTCTGGGCTGTGTGTAGCATAGCTTTATTAACTGTCTGGCTGTACCCCAGTCAAGTCCTGTTCCTCACTGATAATAGGTAGAACGAGGGTTATTGCGCTGAAGAGTTCTGGCCAAATCCACCCTGTTCTAAAGATGCACATGCTCAGGGGCACTGGGATTCATGAGGGAACCTGATTCATCTAGCAGAGATTTATTTCTGTTTAGTTAAATTTCCAGTACTGAGACTGTTTTGGCCTCTAGTCTAAAGCATGTTTGGAGCCCTCCTGGCCTTTCTCACTTCTAAGAACTCAATTCTCCATCTCCTTTGGGCAAGGTGAGCATAGATGATCTTGAGCAGGCTCTTGTAATTCCTTTGGGTCAGGTAAATAGAGTGCAGGAAGCAGGCAGACTTCTGCTGCAGAAGCACTAATAAATGTTGTCTCCTGCCCAAGGGATTGGAGGCAGCCAGGACCCAAAATGTGGCACATATGTAGAGAGGTCAGATGTTTAGGCAGAGTCGTGTTGGTGGCAGTCGGAATGATTGCTCTTGTCTTGTGCTGGGACTTTGGTGGTGGTGAAGCCCCAGATGCTGACTGAATTGTGTACATGCTGTCATTGCCATGGGGTTTTGCACCAGCTGGTCATGGCTGACCCAGGCTTTATTATCCCATCACTGGAGAGGCTGTAATGTTTGCCTGTTGGTACAGTGCTTTGCAATCTGACTAGGTGCTGGAAGACTGGTAGGTGGAAAAACACTTCAGAGCTGTGTTCTCCTCCTTCATATTGAGAGTATCAGGACAATCTTTTTAGTTATTTTTTATCTTGTGTTTTGATGCCAAAATGCCACCACAAAAGCAAATAGAATAGTCCTGAAGGCCTTACGATCTAACAGCTGACAACCTTAGTCCTGGGCTGATGCTGTGACTCTTAATTGTGAGAAACCATTTCTGTACTCCTCCAAAGAGTTATGAATCTTCCAGAAGTGCTAATTCATCCTAGAACACTTAAAATAATGAAAGGAAAAAACAACCCCACTCTTTCCAGTTGCCATTGTTTATGGCTTGCATAAACTTCTGTCTTCAGTTCTTACAGGACTATTTAACTGTTCTTGGAGTACATAGTCATGTGGTGGTGCTTGAGCTCTGGCAAGAGTTCAGCTCATTCTTATGACTTACTCTCCTTGGCCAGACTGCAAATGCAGCATGAATTTTGCTCCACTTTGTTGGTTGTTTGGCACTGTGTGTCTCCTTGGTTGAGGAGGTCAAGATGGATCTTTCCTGGGAGGCACACTGTTCTCAGACATTAACCATTCACCAGTAAACATGGAAGAAAAAAAAGTTGGAACATGGAGCATTGCTCAAGCTGGTGTAGCATCACAGCAAAGCTGTGAAGTAAGGGTAACAGTGTGCACACACCTAATGGCCTGTCTGCTCTGGAGTTCTCAAGCAAGCCTTGCTCTGTACCTTTCTCGAGGGGGCAGTTAGAAGAACTTGAGTCTGTTGTCAGAGTACAGCTTGCTGGCTCAGTGTTAACTGCTGTCAGTACAAGTTTAGGTGGTACAATGCAATGGATTTGCACTTGAAACCTGTGATTTCCCTTGATTTTGCTCATGCTGATTAAGGGTCTGAAGGTGACAGCTTCTCAAGTCTCCTTGCTGTTACTACTGTCGATACATGCTGGCTGTGTATGCAGTGGCTGTTCTTTCCAAGGATGGATTGGAGGTCAGCTTCCAGTAACACTCTTCCTACGTAGTACCGGAACAGAGTGACAGCTGTCTTACAGCAGAAGTGGAAGAACCTTGCATTGTTGGACTTGATCTCTGAGTGACTTAATGCTGTTCCTGTTCAGTAATTTTCCTCAGCAGTTTCTCACCAGGTGTAGACATACACATGCTTGGAGAAGATAGCAGAAACAAACATTTAATTTAATAATAGCAAAGACCTTTGAGTCAACGCGTGCATTTACACATAAAATGCGGATGTTGTGCATGTGTGTGAGACATTGCAGAAGAGATGGACACACACACTTCAGGCCCAGCTTGCAATCAAAATAGAGATATTCCTGGCCCATGGTATTTCACTTTCAAGTCTGGTTTGGTTTAGGGGAACAGAACACTATACTGGCCAGGGCAGTCACATGAAGATGATGTCCCAAGTAAACCTTCTTTGAGGCTGGTGGTGGGTCCTAATGCTGCTGTTTTGCTCTCTTCAGTAGGCAGTGTCCATGCAGGATCAACGTTCCCAGCGATTCAGGGGGCTTCCTTGACAACTCTGTCCTCACAGCCCAACTCCCTTGTTACAGGGGGTTTTCCTGCCGAAGATGAGCAGCACAGTCAGCCTGTGAGCCCCCAGGGCCTGCACTACCTCCACTCTGCATACCGAGTTGGTAAGGATGGCCAAGTGACTTTCTACAGCCTCCTTGAGAGGGATGCAGGGCAGGGCTGCAGGTTTTCACTGTCATTTGGCAATTTGCTACTGCACCTGTTGGGAGTGATGCCATCTTAGGGACATGGGAAAAGCAAGCTGATGATCATATGTGGAGGCTAAAAATGAAGGTAAAGCATTAGAAGATTGAACAATTGTTTTTCAGGACCATCAGAGCAGAAGTGAAAGCTAAGTGGATTAGAGCTGGTAAAAGTCTTGCCTTTCAGCAGGTGTGCATAAAGGAGTCTGGATAGGGCTCTGAGGATGTGACTGTGCAAGTTCTGACTATATAAAAAATGGTATTTGGCTCCTGCTGCTCACAGGTGAAGGCACAGCTCAAGGTTAATACCCACTGAGCCTTCAGAGGCACAGAGGGGTGTGTTCTATGCCTCTCCAGTTAGGTTGCTGAAGACAGATGCAGGGGGAATGTACATTTTGTGAAAAGTGGGTATGTGATTAGCATTCCTTTCTCAGTTATGGTTATGAGGAGATAGAGCCTGTGCCTGAACTGCCATAGGTACAAGGGTATCAGTGTTAGGGTTTGTTACTAAGCTTAGATTTCAGTAAGCTACTGGAGTGGTAAGTAGTAAGGTGCTTGTACATAGTCATGGTCCAACCCAGTGGATACTAGGGAAGGAGAAGGGAGCCTCTGAGATGAGCAAAGCCAGCAAAGGAAGAAAAATAGCAAGAAAATGGAAGGAAAGCTGTTTGGAGTTTGCTTGAGTTTTTTTGTGGAAAGCTAGAGTGGAAAGTACTGGCTAGCTAGGAAGGGTGCAGTTGTCATTGAAAAGATCACAGTGGTAAGTGGTACCCCATGAAGGGTGTTTAATTGCCTGAATAACAGAGAAGCATGGGTGGGGAAGAAGGTCTGGAGGATCAGGATGTGGCACATGTTGGTTGGTATTTGAGAACTATTTAAACGATTTGCCTGAAGAACTGTAATGGCAAAAGTGAAATATTTGGAGTGGCAATGCTGCAGCTCAGTGCTGGGCTGTTGTCCTTGCAGCAGAGCTGGTTGGCGTGGGTAGCTTCTCTGTTGCAAAATTTAGATGAAAAGCATTTCTTTCAGGACCCCTCCTGTAGTGCAGCCTTTGGGGCTGTCTGCTCAACGCTGTAGGAGGTGCTTGTGGAGTCTCTCTGCAGTTCCAGTGAGGGATGACGGCTGTGCAAGTTTCCCAGCCTGGAGCAGTAGATCCAGATGTTCTTACAGATGGTTTCTGTGCTGGCAGGCTCCAAGATGGGCCTTTTGTTTCTGTCTGGACTCTTTGCAGCTATGGAACTTTCTGTTGCTGAGGGGCAGGCTAATCAGGTTGTGTTGCAGTGAGTGAAATGCTGGATTAAGTCTTACTGGGCAGAAGTGCTGCTTGACTGTGGCTGCCCCTTTCCCACAGGGATGCTGGCTCTGGAGATGCTTGGCCGAAGAGCTCACAACGACCATCCCAACAACTTCTCCCGCAGCCCACCCTACACAGAGGATGTAAAATGGCTCCTTGGGTTAGCTGCAAAGTTAGGTAAGGCTCAGAGCAGTACTTCAACAGAAATTCACTTGCTGGGATTTGAACTGTGATGGGAAAAAGCTCTCCGAAGAGTCAGACTTCAAAGATTGGGTGAGCCTGATGTGGATCCGATTCCTGAGAGTGTTTCAGAAGATCCCTACTGTTCTTTCATCCAGTCATTTGTCCCATTTCTGGTTTCTGTAGGCGTGCTGTTGAATTTTGAGGCACTGGATGAAGTACATGAGATTGGACAGGGTTCAGAGCTTGTACCTCTTCCATTCTATAACAGTAATTCTTTCTTTTCCCTTTCCATCATATTGTAGGTATTCTTCTTGCTTATGTACATTTATACCTTCTGTGAAGACCTTTTAGAGCAGTAGATGCTCAAATCACCAGTTGTTTGGGTTGTTGTTTCTTTTTGGTTTTTTTTTTTTGTTCCATTTTGCTCTTGGATGTTTTTTGTCAGCTCATTTTTTCAGTTCTTTCATAAGCAGTAAGAATGTAAAAAACCAATCACCTTTACAAACGGCCTTTCTAGCGGCACAGCTTCTGCTGCTCCTGATGGCAAAACTCCACTGTAGGAAGTGGTGGGAAAGCTGGACTTATGTCTACAGCCTCATTAAGGCCTGAGTGCTGGGACATCTGGGTGCTTCCTGGATGGGCAATCAGGAAACAGTGGAAAAGGTGCAGTGTATCCTTGTCTCTCTAGTTGCCTTGCCGCATTAGTTTTCATTCATATCCCCTTTGAAGGGAGGTCAACTTTGGAATACCAATGTCTGAGGTGGTACCTGGTTTCTACTCAGACCTAATGGATAAATCAGAATGTTCTCTTGTCTGTGTGAGTGTGCTAGCCTGTCTCCCCCAAGCCTGCTGGAGGATGCATTACAGTGAGAAGAAGGTGCTCCAGATCCAGGTTCTTGCTGGGAAGTATGTGATTTCTTGCATGGTTAACACTGTTATTCTGACTTCTCCTTCCTGTTCAGGTGTAAACTATGTGCATCAGTTTTGCGTTGGTGCAGCCAAGGGTGTGCTGAGCCCTTTTGTACTCCAGGAGATCATAATGGAAGCTCTACAGAGGCTCAACCCTGCCCATGTGCACAACCACCTGCGCACCCCAGCCTTCCACCAGCTGGTGCAGAGGTGTCAGCAGGCCTATTTGCAGGTAAAGTGTGGCCTGTCTTCCTGCCTGTTAAAGCTGCCAGGCATTGCCTTGCCTTGTTGGTACTGCTTATGTGTGCATGTGCAGAGGGGAAGGGCCTGGGGTGCTGGGAGCTGAACTGGTCCATTGCCTGATGCCTCCTTCTCCCTCAGCAGGAACTAGAATAGGTATCACTTCCCTGTATGGAGGCTGCATACAGATGAACTCATTGGACTGCTGCTTCCAAGGCTTCTGGCCTCCTGTGCTCTCCATGAAGGCTGGGGTGCTTCTGTGTCTTCCTCACTCCAAATGCTACTACCTCTACCTTTTAACTTCAGAATTTTAATTTGCTATGTGTTCAAGCCCCATGTCGACTTAGTGTAAGCCTTACTCCACCCGTGCACTTTAGCAAAGCAGATGGCCCATGAGCAGGCTGGGTCCTCGTGTATCCTGCAGAGTGAAAGGGTTAGATCTGATGGGGTGGAGCATTACCTGGCCCTTTAGTGCTGTACTGTGGCCCAGTTCAGTGCTTGTGAAGGGGAGAGCACCTGCTGATGCCTTGGGCTGCATTTTGGTGCTCTGAGGGACCACTGGCCTTGGCTGTGTTGGAATGTAGGATACAGCACTGCTGGCTTTTGAGATAGTTCTCCTCTGCCAGAGCCCTGAGTCTTGGGACTGCTGGTGGGTAACAGCATCATGTGATATATTGCCCTGGGATCTTGAGTCCTCCGCCAGGTGTCACCAGCATGAGGGTGGTGAGCAAATACCTTAAGGCTCTTTCCCTGTTCCCATCCAGTACATCCATCATCGGGTGATCCATCTCACTCCAGCTGACTACGATGACTTTGTGAATGCCATCCGCAGCGCCAGAAGCGCCTTCTGCCTGACCCCCATGGGCATGATGCAGTTTAATGATATTATCCAGAACCTAAAGCGCAGCAAGCAGACGAAGGACCTGTGGCAAAGGGTCTCTCTGGAAATGACCACCTTCTCGCCATGACATCGGGCGGAGCTCCATGGACACACAGCCCTTTGCCCAACATAGTTGTAGTTCCATTTACACCATCCTTCCTTCTGGTGTCTTTTTTATTTTAGTTTTAACTTGTTGGAAACCACTGATCTGATGTATTTATACCGTGACATTCCTCTCCAGCACTGTTGTGTGTTGGCGCTCTGCTTTGCTCGCTCTTCCTCCTCCTTCTCAGTGGGCTGCAGGCTTGAGAAGCATCAGGAAATGAGAAGGAAGTTGAGCTGGCTGCCCTGTGGTGTAGTCACTGCTTTTTTCCCTGAGCCCCAGGAGGCTGTCCTGCGAGCAGTTTGCAGTGTGATTGCGCACATATTAGAGGGGTTGGGGATTCTGTCTTAAATATTTATTTTGGCATTTATAAATATGTAAACTTTTTTTTGTATGGGCTTCTCTTACTCCACACACCATCTCCTGTTGGGAGTGGCTGGGACTGCCGTGCACAGTGAGTGCTCCCTCCATCCCTTTCAGCAGCTCCTGCTGAGAGAAGCTGAGACTGGAGTAGCAGGGCTAGGGCCACCTCTGCAGCTTTCTGGAGCAGCTGAGGGCAGAGGCTGGAGCGTGGGCAGGCAGTCCATGACTGCACTGAGCTACCTGGAGACTGCCGGAAGTGATTGGGCCCTTTCTCGGAGTTCCCTCACTGGGCACTGCTGGCTCATAGAACGTTTTGATCCTGGTTGTTACAAGTTGTACAATCTTGTTTCTTTTGGCTGGGGTATTACTCTTCTGTAATCAGTTTCTTATCCTTCGTCTCTTCTCGTTTCCTGATTAAACACTCGTTTTCTTAGACTGACTCTCTCTTCTCTCTGCTATGGTGTTGACAGTCTGATGCAGCTGACCAGCTGTGTGCCAGTGGGAGCTCCTGTGAGCCCTGGGAGACATCTGTCTTGCCTTGGGTAATAGCAATCCAGCACAAAGCAGGCAGCCAGAGGTGTTACACAAGCTGTGAGCTGAAGGTTTCTTGCCTGGTACTGCTCTGAGGATGACGTGCCTGCAAAGGCTGAGGTACATGTGGACTGGGTCGTTGGTGGCTGTCAGGAGAGTTGGTAGTAAGCCTGGGATGTTCTGCCTACAGTTCTGTCCATCACTGTGTTCTTCTTCTAGTCTTGACACCAGTGATATTGTGTGATAATCAAGAGCTTTGTATTTCCAAACTATTGTGCAAACCAGCAGCTGCTCCCCGTTGATGTAATTGTTAAAGAAGGCGAGTGGACTGCTCCTGTGCATTTAAAGAGAGATCTGGTGGACTGTGAAAGATAGCCAATAGGGACAGCATTGCAGAAAGTTAAAAAGTTGAAGCATACAAGCACATAAATTTCAGGGCTTTTAAAACTGGAAGGCAGATGATCATGGATGTTAAGAATCCAGTTTCTCAGTAGTGATATATTTTGCTTCTTACTGGGGTTCAGTCAGTGACAATGGGGAGCTTTTAGTTTCTGCAAGGTAAGAGTTATGTGCCTGTTTGTATTGGATGTTTTCAATGGTACTCTTAAAAAATAAACAAAGTAACTTGTAGGCACAGGGCTAAACAGATGAACAGGCTCCTTTGGTTTGTGTGTTGCACAGGCCAGAAAGTATTACTGGAGTTCCTCTGCTTCTGATGGTGCCACAGTAACTATTTAAAGATCTCCTTACAGCCCCTTGTATTCCTCCATAAGATGTCTAGCTACATGCTAATTATAAATGCAGATGTTCGTAATAATATCTTAAGTTTTCTGGTTTTTAAACTACAGTCCATGTTGATTATGAGCTTCCTGTTATTGGACAAAACATCTGGATTTGACTGGAGAACATAACGTGATGTCTGGAAGGTTTGGGTTCCTAGAACGCTTTCTGTGCTCTCTGGTTCCTACATGTTCAGAACTGTGAAAGGAGCTTGGAGAAAAGTAAGTTGTCTTATAAAATCTAATCTTTTCCTTTCTACTGCTATAGGGGAAAATCTGTGGAAGAGAAGGGAGCATCTTTTAGAAGGAAAGAAGCAGAAAGTAAACGGGCAAAAGAGCTGAATGTCAAGTATCAGGAGCAGAAGTCATTGCAGTAAGGATTTGTACTGAATAGGAAAATCAAATGTCAGAGCCTTATTTGTGATACGTATTAAAAGACTACACTTAGATGCTGAGGAAGCAAGTTTTCATACTACTGTAATTGTAAAACACCAGAAGAATGAGAGCATTGTCACCAGTATCTTTCTTTTGGGAAAATACAGTGGAGCTGTTTACCATGAGGTTAAATGGACTTCTTCTGGAAGTGTACTTGCTTGCATTCTGTCTAGTCTTCATAAAGACCAGAAGCAATCACAATGGTCATTATCTTTCATTGTGCTCAAAACTTTCCCTCTTTGGTTATTTTACCCATTCTAGTCCTCATACAGATTGCACTGCTTTCATATGAGAGACCCTGTCAGACTTGTGTTCCAGCAGCTGCAGAGGGAGAGCCAGGGAATCTCGCCTCAGGTCGGCAGTGGCAGGACAAGCAGCTCAGTGGTGTGAGTCATGTCAGAAGTTTCCAATTTCATCTCTGAAAAAGTTCATCAGAGTGAGCAGACAGAGATGGGAGCTGTGTGGAAGTGCTGCACACTTCCAGAACACACTTTCAGTCCTGGATCTCTGCATCTGTTGTTATTCTGAGTGGTGTCCCATGGAAACGTATCTAAGCAAGGACAGGAGAAAGTGAGAAAGGAGATGATGATGTTTTTCCTTGCCATGTGGCTGGGGGGTTATTGAGGTATTTTTCCTTTATCAGAGATGAGATGAGCCCTGGTGGCCTGTTACAACAGAAAAATTATTGCCCACTGCAGTTTTGTTAGTTTGGTCACTACTCCAGGAGTGGGAAAAATGCTTTGGCTTAGAAATTCTGGAAAGACTTTTCAGCAGAAGACCTGTAAAAGAGGTTGCAGGCAACTCAAATTTCCTTTGCTTTTCAGTTGACCCATGTGTTTTTTCACTTGGAGTAAATGATCTCTCGGACCTTGCCAGCAACACATACAGTGACTGCAGTCCAGGCCAGCTGCCACAGCAGCTGGATGCTTTAGGGCTCTTCCAGTGCAGAAATGGTTTTACATGACTGAGAAGCTTCTTCTGAGCTGGCAACCACCTCTGCCCAGGCTGGGCAGGAAATGCTGAATTTAGACAGTACTAATAGCTACAGGTATTTGTCTGGATAGGGCCTGGCTCCTACTTGCATGCAGAGAGGTGATACACTGTGATGGAAGAGCTTGCAATGGGTTATTGTCACGTTTGCTGAAGTCTAATTCACTGTCTGTTCCTGAAGGTAAGATAAATGAGGTCTTTAGACCATACTGCTTCCTGTGTCCTCTGCTCACAGTGACTGCTTTCACTTGCCCTATCTGTTCCCTCTTGTGCCCACAGGAAATACACTTTCCCTGTTAGCTGTTACTGTCTCTGGAAGTAACAGCTCACTACACTGGGGAGTTGGAGAAGTCAAATCTGTACAGGTGCAGATGAAACCAACTGAGAAGTGACTGATGTCTTTACTGCAACACCACCTGTGTGCTGGTTTTCACTGTCCTGCAAGTGGTGATGATTGAACTGCTTAATAGCCCTTAATAGTGCTAAGGGCAGCCTTGTACTGTGAGTTAACCCTCTGTCTGCACTGGAAGTTTTGTGGGTACTTCAGCTAAACAATCTGCTGTGGTGTGCACAGATGTGCATTTTGATCTCTCAAGAATCAGCACAGGCAGATAAAAGCAGAGAGTGTTTTGGTGTTGTTAGGATACTTAGAAGCATTTCCTTAAAGATGGAGATTCCTTCTGTGTCTCATTTTATGTATGTACAGTAGGGACCATACCTCTAAAAATGTAAGGGAGATGGTGTGAGACTGAGTGAAAGGGCCTTTTTTGGTCCCCTTCCCCAGGTATGCATTCTTACCCTGTATCTGGGACAGTGTTCCTAGAAATTAAACTGTTGATCTCTGCATGGTTTGTGAGTCTTTAGGGCTATCTTAGCATAGTAAGTCTTGGCATTAGTGTAGTTGTCAGAAAATATGTCAAGACTGGACTTCAGGTCATTGTAAGGAATGGTGTGGATTTGACTCTCATGGAACAGATAAAGGTTTTAGTCATTGCAAGCCTTGTTCCTTGGAACACATCTCACGCTGCAGATGCTCGTTTTTCTGCATAGATCAGGTATGCCAAGCCCTGAGAAGGCCAGCTCCCTTTTTCCCCACTCTGGACATGTTCACCTGTAATCCTTCTTACCTGTGAAAGTTTTTTGTGCTTTTTTTTTGTTTGGTTTTTTTGTGGCACTTTCCAGGTACACGAGTTAGCAGAACAGTATTTGCCTTTGGACTTGCATGTCTTTACATGACCAAGGTGAGTTGGAGTTGTCCTGTGATGATGCAATGTGCCTAGCAAAGCGTATGGCTGGAATTAGCTGAAGCCTGGTTCTGCCTAGTTTTATTTATCGTCCTTACTATTTACTGGGATACGTATTTTTCTTTTTTGAGAGCCCATTCAGAAATAGCTTTCTGCAGTTAACCCCACCAGCCTCTAAGAGAAGAGAAAATAGACTGTAGGTAAAGCCCTGGGGAGGAGGTACCAGTGCTCTGTCCATGCCCAGCCTCCTGAAAACACATGGCTGTGTCACTGCTGTACTGGTGTCTTGCTTGCAGAGTTGTACAGTGTCAGCCAGGAGATCCTCAGGATTCAGCAAGGGAGCTGAGCACATTTGCTTGATTCATTTGGCATGTTCAGACCTGTTGGTTTGTCATTGCTTTTCTGGCCACCTTACTACTGAGAGCAAAATGACCAGCAAGGAATGCTGTTTCCAACTGAGTGTGAGGGCTGAAAAACAACAGGATGGGTTTGATCAAGTGGCTTGTTAGATTTGTATCTCTAGACTCTTGTGTGTCCTTCTGAGTGAGGAGCTGCAGGAATATGTGCTTCTGCAGTACTGCCATCAAGTGAAGATGGCAGTCTAAGAGATCAGATTTTTGTGTAGAATGGGTATGTGCTGCCACCTATTGAGACATTCCCCACTTCCCTGAGGAGGTCTTCATCCTAGAGCTGAGACTTGTACCACTATTTCCTGTACGTAATAGAAGGCCATGGCAGCCTGCTTTTCAGGATCTTCCTGATGGAATTCCGGAGGTGGTATGTGAGTACATGTTCCAAAGAGTTGTTTCTTACTGTTGTTTTACCAGTTCTCACCTTTCATGTACCAGGCACATCACATGCCTTTTTGATCCCTGGATCAAATAATGCCATTTTAAATGCGTCAGTTTCCTATGCATAAGCCTAAAATATTTTTAATACATTACAAAAAAAAAATTTAGATACTGTTTTGTGCTTATGATTTCTGTCTTGGAAGTGAACTGCTTACCATAATGTCCTGTTACTAAATGTTGAGACAAGAAGATGAGGTTTATTTTCACTATGGAAGTGTAAGTGTAATGTTTAAGTGCCTAATAGGTCAGTATGTATTAAGCAGTGTCTCTCACTAAAATAAAAAATATGGTAGGGGTTTTTTTTGGCTTTTTTGACACAGAGCTTTGGATATTATACAAGCTTCTCTTAGAATGAAGTGTTTGTCTCCACAGCTTTGAAGAGATATCTGGAAAGAGGTGGCTTCTGCAGCAATGTGCTCTTAGGGAGCAGTGGCAGATAGGAGGAAGGCTCGTTGTCAGATAAAGACAGCCTGGATTTGGA
Source organism: Hafferia zeledoni (assembly GCA_035583235.1). Lineage (NCBI taxonomy): Eukaryota > Metazoa > Chordata > Aves > Passeriformes > Thamnophilidae > Hafferia > Hafferia zeledoni. The sequence continues at coordinate 15,178,861 of JAWWEV010000169.1, read as the reverse complement.
GCTGACCACAGCAGGTGATGTGTTTGTCATTAAGATAAGCAGTAAGAACTAACACAGCATAGAAATTAAACAAATAGGGCAAGGGAGGGAATAAATAATGAGCCTACACCATTACCCTTTCCTGCCTGGAGTGCTGGACTAGCACTGGTAAACTAACAAATGGTAAAATTTAATGAGCTCCTCCCAACATTTATTCCTCATACCTTGTTTGTTTTTAATGTTTAACTGTCTCCTAGAAGATATACCATAGTCTGATATAAAGAATGAAGTAATTATGTAAGTGACAACCTATAACAGATTAAGACCAGGAAACTGTTTAAGGGAGCAGCAGTAGCACTGGTGCTGGGATCTTTCACCTCCTGTGGCAGGACATAAACAGCTGCCTTGCTGCTGCTGGGGCTATGTGGGATGTGCCTGATGAAGTGAGAGCTGCAAGACTGTTTTATAATGCTGTCACAACCACGACAATGTTTTGGTTCCAGTTCACTGTGAGGTTGTTTATTTAGTGTAGGGCTATTCCTGGGCTGCGGGCCCAGGCACACCTGGACTGGAAGGACACAGCCAAGCTCTGCTGGGGCAGGCACAGCAGCTGGAAACCACTGCAGTACCAGGGACGGCCCAAAGGTACCACTACTACAAACCAGGGAGTCTCTCACTGCAGGCTGTGTGCTGTCCCAGCATCTACAAACCCACAAGATGCACTCAGAGAGAGCAGCCTTAGGACACTGTTTCTGTATTGTTTCAAAGTTGAACATCTTTGTTGCCCTACTAAAGTATCAGGTCTAAGACCTGAAATATGTTTTTCACTTTTTCTTACCCTTCTAGAAGCTTAGGGTTGATGACATCACTCCAAATCATCACAGAGAAGAAAAATAAGTAGTACATTTATTGAATCTCCACTTACTACTACTTCTCTAGCCTTTATTCAGACACATGCTCAGCTTCGAGAGCCAAGAATTTCTTCATTATCATTCAATGTGAATGATGCTATACAAGAATCCAGTGCAGGAGGTTGGGCTTTTCTCTCTTAACAGGAGTGAGAGAGGGGTTTCTAGTCTGTCCATCCTTTTTTTTTTGGCTGCACAAAGTAACCCTTTCCAAGGGCACATGAAATAAAATACTATATTGCATACTATATACATTTACATACAACGGTAAATGCACCATTCATTCAGAAAGACAGGTAACCTAAGGCTCAGCAGAACAGCTCAACTGAAGCAACTTCTCTCTGGATAGGAAAAAAGTAGCTCATGACAGTTGTGGAAGTTTCCATAACCTGTGGTCATGTGGATCCTGCCCCTCTATTCTCTGGAACTGCAGCAATCTCCATGGACCACTGGTGCCAGGGAAGGAGGGCCAATGGCCCATGCCACTCCATAAACCCATGGCTCAGTGACAGAAAGTGTGTACAACCCTGATGGAGGATTTCCTCACCGAGTAATTACCCAGCAACTGCAGGAGGCAGCAAAGCACCTCAGTGTACTTACTTGACCACGTGCAGAAGTAGTGAACTGAACAGCCCCTTTTGGGCATAGGAAACCACTTGTGGTGCAAAGCTTTCCCTTTATATCCGAACAACAATTACGTTTAACTGGTTTTTTTGCTTTTCTCCTTGGATGGTTGGACTGCAAGGAGATTAAAACAGGTGCTAGCTATTGGAATATGGGTTAGGGGCCCTGGGGTTGTTGGAAAGGGAAAAATGTCGCTTTTTTTTTCAGCTGATCCGACATGGGGAACTGAATTGTCTGTTTTCAGCTGTCGCATAGGCCTTATTTTACAATACCTGAGCTTTGCCTCCCCCAGCTGCTGTACTGCACTGACACAGGCCTCTGAAGTGCTCTGTGGGGACACCACGGCTCCTTGGTTATCTTTTGAAATGTCTGGAGTCCCTGCAGAGAAATACTTGCATGTGCAGCAACCTTTTTCCTAAGATAACAAAGCAATTCTGTGTCTGTCAATACTTGCACCTTTGCCTTATCTCCCGCTGCCATTGACCAGAGTCAGGGGACACTATCACACCCAAAATGCTGCAATAAGGAGAGGCAATCTTCCTTACTATCACATCTGTCTCCCAGAAGGTGCAGTCCCCATATCCACACGCACTGGCACTGTAAGCAATGGGCATGGTCACCGTGCTCTGCCTGGGGAGGAATAAGGCATTCTTGTACCCTGCTGTGCCAAATACGGATAGTACTTGGGGTTCACTGGACTCCCCTCTTATTAGGCTGCTGCTCTTTTTCTCAGCAGTGGGCTCAATACCTCACTCTTTACTTCTGGCCTCAGAGGAGTAACACATTAACTCCATCTAGTGCCTGTTTCAAAGACTGAGAAAAGTACTTTAAACAATACAAAGTGTTAACTGTGCTCTCTCCCCCACTCGAAGTAGGGCAGGCATTCCAAATCTCTTCTGTAAATGGAAGTCAAATTGTAACACACCATTAATACTCAAGAATCTGACTTGCACGCTCTGCCCCGGGCAGTGGCAGAGGCAGCAGCCCTTTGCAAGGGTGGGGAAAGGCTCCACACGGACATTCTCTACTCCTGCTCCTTTGTCCAGTTGTTTTGGCTTGTCAAGAGATGGCATCATAGCACACATTGGAGCACCACACATCCCAATGGCACTGGGGGCAAGGGAGTCACTCTCAGCTCCAGCTGGAGTTCTGCAGTTCCTCTCGGAGCCAGCTTGGAAGGGGCTGCCCCAGTCTGTTCATCAGCTTGGATAATTCGATGTTGTGCTCCCGATAGAAGTCTCTCAGAAACAGCCGTGACTGTGTGGAAAAAACAGAGCACATTAGCATGAAAGACATGTTATCCTCAACACACATTTCATAGGTCATCAGGACAGATGGTTGGAAAATCGAGCTTGGTTTACTGGGATGTTTCTACATCTCTTGCTGCCAATAGATTTGAGACAGTTACTCACCAAGGAATCCATATCAGGGTATTTTCTTCCTTTACTCTTTCCTAGGCATTTAGTCTTTCCTCCATCTAGCAGCTGGCACCAAAACCCCTTTGCTTCATCAAATCTGAAAAGAACACTTGTCTTTAAAAGATACAGCCACATGCCCAGTTAGCAGCAGCAAAAATTAAGTAACTCCACAGGTATGTCCTATTTTAGTGCTTTATTTGTTTGTAGTATTGGTTCCTTTTTTTTTTTTAGCACTTGCCTACATTGACAAGAAATCCATTACAAATGTGACTCAGCTTTAGCAAATTGCAGAGGTAAAATGGTGTTAGAATATCTGCTCAGCTTGGGTGAGGGGAAGATAACAATCAGTGTTTAGCGTATGTCAGTTCTTTTAAATCACCTCACTATAGTTGAGTATTAGAGACTCCCCCGACTATTTAAAGAGTCAAGGGTTTCTTTTCTTGCTAAAACACAGGAAAATAAGGCAATGCTGGGAACCATGTCTGGATCTGGTCTGGTCTGTCCCCTTGGCTGGCCAAAGGGGAGCTCAAGGTTTGAGCAAGTACCCCATGAAACCTGAGGCAAACTGACCAACACCATTAACTTTCTGACCCTGGCTGAAGGGTACCAGGCAGCACCACTCCTGTACCACTGCTCCATTTACCACCAGCACATGTGCTTCAGCAAGTAAAGCTTTCAAGTGCCCTGACATTTCTCTAAATCTGCCCTCCCCTGGGGAGCTGTGCCACCCCCTTGGACAACAGCTGTAGGAGAACTGTATTGGTTCTCGTCTCTTTACTGCAAAAGGAAAGGGCAACTGCTGTGTGCCCACACACACAAACCCACCACCCTGAGCTAACACAGGCTGTGACAGCAGAGATGATGTGAAAACACAGCTTTCAGCTGGAAAGAACAATACTCAGCCTCTCCCAAGGGCTTGCAGAGTTTCCACTGAAGACTGGTATGGCCACAGTTCAGCTTCAACAGCACCTTATCTACTCAGATTAACTGTACTTGCACTGTGGGCAAGATCACAGGAATGGCTGAGTAACATCCTTTAACACAGTAGCAGTGAGGCTCTGCTAACACTCCCTCAGATAGCCCTGGGCACCTGTCAAACCCTTGTCTTCTCTAATAACAGGCTCTTTACCTCAAAACTGTGCAGTGTGTCCCTAATCTCCATCTGGGGGAAGATAAGAGCATCTTGTCACACATTTTTTATCATACCTCACCTATTTCCTGTCAGATATAGGTATAACACAAAGCATAAGGACTGCTAATAATTCCAGCACCTTTTCTGAAACCATGAAGACCACATGGAAGAAACATCATAGTTACTGCTCTGAGCAACTTCATGGTTCTCCATGACAGTGCCAAAACGCAGCTCTTTCCCTGTAATTTCTGGAAAGACTAAGCAGTGTCGGCAAAGTGCCTCATGTTATCTGAACCTAACCTTAGGGTTAGGCATACCTAACCTTTGCAGGTCTTGTGGTCAGAGACAAAAAGAATTCTTTCAATCAAGAGTTTACTGGCTGAGAAAGCATCCTCCCAAAACCAATGTCCCTACCTGAGGGCCTGGGTGTAGTTGAAGAGCGGCGTAACTCCCAAGAACTTCTGGATGTTGTCCATTACAGAGGCAGGGTTGTGTCTCAGCTCCTGGCCGTCCACAATGAGAAGCTGAAAAGAGAGCAGCTCCCTCAGCCTCTGCCAGCTTCTGCTGACTGACATGTCTGAGCCCCCTGGACCTGCAACTGCTCCGGCCTTTGTGCCCCTGAGTAAAGGCAGCCAAAGCCTGTTCTAGAACATGGCAGGGGGATGTGGCCCATTTGTCACCACAGATAGACAAGTTATGGTCTGGGCCACAAGTAGCAAAGAACAGTAGATCATGACAGACCTTGCTTAATCAAGTTCTTTGGCCAAAGCCCCGTTAACTAAGCAGTAAGACACAGCAGTAGCATGCACAGATTGCCTCTGGAAACCTCATGTAGTCTTTTTAAATGTCAGGAGCCTGTGCTAAGTATTCTTCTGTAACCTGTGATTATTCTCCTGTTAGACATATCATAGATAATAACAATTGTGCTAATAAATTACCTATTCCAAAGAACAGCACAGAGAAATAGTCACATGAACTGAAGACTGGGGAAGGCAGGAGATCCTGGCCCACAGTAAGAACAAGAATGCTGTGTGTCTGACTCTATCATTCCTCACAGCAGTAACCTCCAGGAATAGTAAGGCAAGGAGATACAAGCCCAAGAATGCTTTAATATGTCTCTTTTAGTCTTGGTAGATCTGTCACTTACAGTTTAGGCTCCGCTGCCTTGGCAGAGAGTAAGAGACTAAATGGGCATTATAAACCTCTGCTGGATTACAGACTGTGTGAGGATAATCCCAGCATCAGAAAGGAACTTGAAAAAACATATTCTGGCCCATACTACATATATTACAGTTTAAAAACTTCTTGGGAATTTAGTGACAATAATGGTCTACACTGTTAACTGCCATTTTGCAAATTTAAACACAAAACAGAATTCTGACACCTCTGCAGTGAACTTTCCTTTCAGCAGACAGCTAAAGGCTTCACAACATGGGAACTCACAAGAGGCAGAATCCAAGAGCCTCTTTAAAGCAATGAAACCACAGCAAGCAGCTGAAGACCTGGGCCTGAAGAGGGTCCCTGGGCTGCAGGCTGCCAAGGAAGGGAGTGCTAACACCAATGTTCTTGCTGAACTTCTCAGTGCTGTGAAGCTCTCTAGGAGATCACAGTATCCTGCACTCATTTACTTTTACAAATACAATACAGTGCAAAAGTGGAGTACTCATAACAGGAGAAAGCAAGTGGTGGCTCTTGTTTCGCAAGAGAAGATAGAAGGCGAGCACAGGCACAGGAATGAGTTTGTTCCCCTCCTCTATACTAAACCCACAAGAGGCCCCACGAGAGCCTCTCCTGCCTCTCTTACTCTCTTACCTGCGCCGAGGGGTAGTAGGTGAGCCAGCGCTCCAGGTGCGTGGAGTACCAGCCAGGGAGCAGACACCGGCTCTGCAGGTTGCGCAGCTCCTGAGGGGCCTGGGATTTCGCTGAGATCACTTGGTAGAAGGTGTAATTGAGTGCCACGGGGTCATTGTGAGCCCGCTGGTGCTGAAAAACAAGCTGAATTTAGGAGTGGGAACACATGATTCCACCTTGCACATCTCTGCAGACCCCACTGACCCAGCACAGCCACCCACCAATGTCTTTGTATATGAATCTGTCCACACCCTGCAGGCAGCCTGCCTCCTCTGTGGAAGCAGATCCACGGGTTTTCCACCTCACCCCACTGGAATCTCTCTCTGGCCCCCTCCCACAGAACAGTGCAGGGAAGTTACCTGATACCATGAATAGGCCCGGTCAGCAGGGTTGATCAGAACAGTGATGATTTTGGCTCGAGGCAGCAGGGCTGCACCACGTTTTGGTACCACCTCTGTGTCAAAGTAATTGGCACTCTTCTCAAACATGAAGTCTGTGCTGGCATTGGAGGGGATGGGAAAGAATTCCATGTACCTGTGGAACAGATGGGATGCTGGTGAGCAGCACAGCCCAGCAAATAAATGGCACCAACCCCACAATGCACTCACTCCTCTTCAACAGTCTGCAGCACAACTGCAGCTCCCCAGCAATGCAATGAATGGGCAAAGGAGTGCAGAGCTGGCAGAAGCAGGACTTGAAAAGAGGTGGTGGCACATGGCAAAGTTGGGAGATGATAAAAGGTAAGGAAATATTTTGCTGAGACTGTGTTCACCAAGTCCTTGGGCAGTGGAAAATAAAAATCTGAGGGTAAGGTACCAGTTGCAAGCTCTACCAGAAAAGACATTTTGTCCAAGAATAAGGTCAGAATCCTCTGCCACTGACCACTTGTTTAAACCTGTCTAAACCCTATGTCTCTGTGCCTCAGTCCATAGCTGAGATGCAGGGTGAAGAGCTCTGCCTCACAGGAGCTCATCAAATTAGTAACATGGAAACTGCAAGAAATTTGAGTATCTGTAGGGTAGAGTGTAGTAGAGGGGGCAGGGGACTGTAAAGCACTGGAAGATTGGTCTCTGCTCATACTTAAGCTGTGCAACTAAACACTGAGATATTCCTCTTGCATGTGATAGTGCTTGACTCCTGTGAGCTTTGCTTTAAGTACCAACCATCTTCTGGTATCTTTTCAACAGTCTTTTAAATGATCAGACACGTCAACCTCCCACAGCTAAAAGGCAAATGCTTTACTGCCCCTCAGAGCCTCTCAGGAGGGAGGGCATTGCCATGGTCAACCAAAGCTAATGCTTTGAGCAAGAAACAGCTTTAAACTTTCTCTGCCTGGAAACACAGTGGGACAACAGTGCCATAGTGACACTAGAACTTCCATGCCAGGTGGGAACACTTTACCACAATCGTGTAATTTTACAGGTAAAAACCAAGGTATGCACATGGGCACTGGAGCCAATGCAGGGAACACAGTGGCAGCTTTAAGTCTCAAGGGCCCAGAACAACAGTAGGAAGGTTGTCCCCTCTGTATTATGTATTTTAACTCTGAAACCACAAAAAATGTTTTAATGAGAATGCTGTTGTCTGTTTTCCACATCAAAGTAAAAGTAACTTCATGACAGCAGTGCATTCAACAAGGACTTGCTGAATATTTAAAGCTAAATCATGCATGCAACTCTCCTGGTGAACAGTCAGTAAAATCAGAAACTACACAGTTGGGTTAGCAGGAAAACAGCAAATGTGCGCTGAACAATCTCAAGGAAAACAGCTGTTCAGAAACAGAGATACTGCCAAGGGGGCTGAGGTGGAAATACAGAGAGACTCCAGAGAAAAACATGGGTGCACCTTATCACAGAACAACATGTGTCAGGTTTCTTACCAATCAATTCCTTTATGGTAGTTGGGGCCATTAAAAAACTGGATCTCCTCAAAGGTGGATGGACTTGGGAAGTTACTGGTGACAGCTGGATGCATGGTCAAGAAGAAGTGCACAGCTGTTGTGCCTGCAACAGGAACCGGTTAAGGGGACCTAGTCACATACAATGCTTGGCTGAATGAACAGCTTCACTTCACTGCAAAGACCAGTTCCCAGATGGGCACACTCCTCTCACGCATGGCTTACCCACCCCTTAACTCAGGCAGGTTACAACAGCAGTGACACCAAGCACTTTGGGATTGAACTTGCTTGAGCAGTTCAATTCCACATTTCAGCTCATGCAGATGATTTAAGTCGCCTCCTTAGCATGACAGCTGTCACACATGTCAGCTACGCCCATGCTGGTGGCACAGCCAAACCATCACATGGCAGAACACAAAGCTGCCAAACAGGAGGTGACCTGAGCAGGAGATGTGCTAGAGACAACATCAGTGCCTTGGCCTGGCTGTGCCGTGAATGTTTTCCCTTTACCCCAGCAAACATGACAATCCTGCTCAGCACACAGCTGTGGGCCTCCAGCTGCCCAGTACATCACCCAAGAGAAGGGCTTTCTAACCGAGTCTCTGCAAGCAGCTTGGGTTATGATACAGGAGGGCTCATGCTGCACACACCAACAGTCTCAGTGACGCAGCCAGGAGACAGCAGCTTGGCTGGGACAAGCTTCCTCCCATGGCCAGGATCACCATTTGCCGTGGATGGTCGGTGCTGCCGTTTCACGGCACTACACAAAGCCAAGGCTTTTAGGTGTGCCTTTAGCTGAAGAGATTTTGCTCTCTCCAGCCTAGAAGGGACTCATCAGGACAGTATATACAGCCATGTCACTGCCAACCACAATGCCACAGCAGTTAAAAGGTAGTGACAGAGATCAGACAAAAGAGTTTCTCCACCTCCCACTGCCAGGGACATGGAGCATGCAGTGGGTACGCAGATCTGTCGCAATCAAAGCACGTGGGGGCATTCACTGTAACCTTTGCTAAGCATGTGCACGTAGTCCTGTTGACAGCTTATGTCTGTGACACACTAAGGTCACAGCTTCCCTGAGCTTACATGGAAAAGCCAAAACACAGCTCTGCAGGTAGGGCAAGCCAAGCACAGTGCCACAGTGGAAATTACTGACAGACTTCCCAGATTTAGGTTAGAACACTGCTGAGATTGTCTGAAATGTCCTCTGTGGCGATTTGGCAGCTTGCACAAAGGGCAGCCATACAGATCTACAGCATGGACATTTCCAGCTCTCCTCTCTGGAAGAGTGAGATGGAAGCTGCAATCTGTCTTTAGATAAAGTATCCACATTACCAGTTTTTTGAGGTCCCACGATGAGAAACTTGGGGAGTCGATCACATGTTTTCTCTTTGGACCAGATATCCTTGTGCCTTTTATCGTCACAGGGATTCTGTAGCACAAGTGATGGGATTAAGTATTACCACAGGAGGTAATGGCAAGGGGAGGAAAAGCTGGAAGGGCCGATCCTCTGGGGAAAATGCTATTAGCATGTGAAGAACACTTCAGAGCCACACTGCTGCTCTGCCAGGCATCAAGAGGCATTAAGTAAAAACACGGGGACCATTTTCAAAAGCTCCAGAGTGTTATGAGAGCCAAAGTCCCTCTGAGAGTGTTAACCACAGGCCTTGCCCTATGTAGCCACACTGGGCTGGGCCACCATGTTAGTGCCACTCAGCATCTGTGAACTTCTGGCAGACAGACAACTCTATCACCTTCAGTTAATTTCATCTGCTCATTACCATGCAGAGAGCTGCTGCACTGGGATAAAATGGAATAAGCATGTTTTTATTTAATGAACGTGAATTCTGCAGTGTGAAATTACTTTCAGATTAATCACATTAACATGCCTGTGAGGTCCTTTAGCACCAAACAGGGTTCTTCCTTTCACACTTCCCATTTCACAGCAGCCTGCCCTAATACAAGCCCTCTAATGGCCCAAATGCCTGCAAGCTTGCCCCAGGTCACATATGATAGTCCCCAAGCTCACATGCCCTACTGCTCCTATTCCCTGCTTCCCTTCCACCTTACAATTTACCACATGCAGCCTGAAGCCACAGGATTAAACCTAAATGGTTTATGCTTTACCCCTCTGTGCTCTGAATGTGGGATATACCTCTTGGAAAACCACTGGGAGCAGTTAAAGCTGCCTTCTTACCTGCCACAAGGGATTCTTCTCCTGGGGAAAGATTTCAAAGTACTTTTTTGCAAGCTGGACTGGAGGCAACGTTTGCAGGCGAAGGTTGGTCCAGCACTGCACAAACTTGACCAGGCTCTCAAAAGTGTACAGTCCCAGACGGTCATTCCCATAGTTGGAGAGGTGGGTCATGAAGATGCTTATCTGAAAATAGGAAAGACATGGGATATTGGTAACAGAACTGTGCCCTTCTAGCTTGATTCCATGGTCAGCAAGAGGCTGTTCACAACTTTGACTGCCATGGCTGTCTTGGTTGACAAATGTCCATCTACCAGGATACAGCAATGCCTTGAGGCAAAAGGAAAGAAACACAGCACTTGCAAGGCAGGAAGAGCTCAGGAGAGGAGGGACACAGATCTCTCAATAACCCCTGGGAATGGTGCATATGGGGATAAGTGAGTCATGGATATGAGCCTAGAACAGTTTAAAAATCCCATTCAAGGGACTCTAGGACATTTAGGGAACATGGCTGAGTCAGTGACTCCCTTGCAAAGCCTCTTGCACAGGAGAACAGGAGCTTCCCTTCCTCTCCCCAGGGCAACCTCTCGAGCTGCAGAGCCTGCTACAGCAGGGGAGCAGGCTGGGAGAGGCACCACGCTGCAGGGCAGGGCACAGTGGCACAGGGATAGTTGTCACAGGAATTCTTTCTAGGCCAAGAACCTGTCAGCCTTCATCCTTCTCAGAGTTGACATCTCAGGGGTAAAGGAACAACTGGCAATTTTCACTTTAATATATAAACAGGTGTACCTGGGGATCTAAACACGAACTACAGAGAGAGACTGCACTAGGATATTGTCCTGGAAACAGACACCAGCTGGTAAGTTTTAGCTCTCAAGAACCTTCAGCACAGGCAGCCCCTGAAAAATGTCCTGCCAAGCCCACGGATGTTAATCCTTAGGCAAAGTGTCACTCAGCACCCATGGCAGCCACCCCAGCACAGCAGTGCTCAGGAGCTTGTGTGCTATCTCTGCCTTGCCAAGCCATCTCTTCTCTCAAAGCAGATACATTTCCCTCCTGTCAGTTTTTCACTATTTTAACTTTTGGAGAAGAGTGCAAAGGACTGTTGTCAGCTTGACTGTAGTGTGTGGGTTTGACAGGTCCCATGAAATTGAGCATCCCAGTGCCCATATCACAACACTTTGCTAGACACAAACCACACCATGGCTGGAAGTTAAAAAACCAGGAACACTGAGGCCAGTGAAGGAATGACCATATGGGTTGATTTAGTACTCCTCACAGTGACCGCCTAGTGCAGGGAGGGAAACGGACCTCAGTGACAGCAGGGGCGCCCATTGCTGCACAGTTCTAGGTTCAAATCTGGTGACACGAGGTAAGGTCAGGAAGCAATAACAGGCTTCCCTGGCAGGGGGCAGGAATGGCTTCCCCCCACGCAGTAGGGAAAGAGCAAAATGGGGAAGCAGGAGACAGATGGTCTTGGGATGAAGACATTTGCTGGCACTCAGCAAGTGTGAATTCAGTTTTCTGCCCAGTGTCACCATGGACTAGTTTCAGCAAGACAAGAGGTACTGACAGTAGCTCTTTGTGCCTGAGCTGTCCCCAAGACACTGTGAAACATATTTAATCCATAGGGTGCTCACAACCCTGGGGCTTTGTGCAAGCAACAGAAAACACCAGTGGGACTCTGGGACACATGGAAAGCAAGTGGAGTTAAAGATTTATCACATTTGTCTGCCTGTGTGTTTTTCACTTCTGGTTTCCTACTGAGCTGACAGAGAGGCCCTGCCAGACAGGCTCTGGCACCTACACTTCAAAGAGCAGCATGTGCTCGGTGCTGTTGTGTAAGAAGGATGTGCTAAATACAACACAGAGCATGGGACAGAAAGATCTGTGTAACAGCAAGGCATGGTGGCAAATGATACATCTCATGTTGTATTTTTCCCCTTTCTGGGAGACATCAGGAAAGTTCTGTGACAGCAAAGGGTGGCTCATCCCTTTGACTTGCTAGTGAAACATGTAGAATTAAAATCTGCTGTATGAAGCGTCTGGCTCACTGGCATAAATCAAGTACTGCAGCAGGAGGACACAGGTCACCAGCTGGGACCCCTTCAAGATTTCCAGAATAAAAAACCCTGCATGTTATCTGGGTTGGCAACTGCGTCTCAAGACTGACTGGTAAAATAGGTAATGCTGCCACCTGCAAACAGTCCCCAGCAACTGGATTTAGAAGAAGAAAAGACAAGCCAACTTGATGAGCCATTTCCCTGTACTGCTGAGCGTGCAGTAATGTCCTTACACTGTTTAACAAGGCCTGGCAGCTTGCTCTGCCCCGTCACAGCTACTGCTGCCAGAACAGCTCTGAGCTACACTCAAGTGCCATCTCTCTCTCCTCCCTTCCGATCCACACCCACTGATCCCAGGGACTGGCTTGGAAGTAACACTTCCCTCCTCTCCCCCTCCCTTCCATAGTCAGTATGCCCTGATTTCCCTTCCCTCACAGAGGAAAGATGAGAGCAAAGGTCCCAGAGAGCCTAGATGGAGTACAGAAACAGCAGGGTATGAGCACCCTTGCAGCACGTAAGAAGCAGCTGAGGGCACGGCAGTAACCAGAGTAAGCACAAGTGTTAGTGAGAAGAGATCAGCCTGTCTGCTCAGGATCAACAGCTATTCTCCTTCTGACATCAGACCTTGTTCACTACTCAGAAGATCAAACATCTTCTGTTTGCACTGTGGAGTTAATCAGACACACACAGGCTCGGAGATTCCTGCCTGTCTATATCCACTCAAGGGGAGCTGGAAGCACCAAAAAGGACTGAAAGAGCCTGGCCCAAGTCTGCTACGGATCACTGCTGGGGCTGCAGGGCTGGCCAGCTTTCCATCAGTCCCTGAGATGGCTCTATCAGGACGGGACTGTGCAAACAGGAGCAATAGAGAGCAGCTTAGAGCACAGTACTCTGCTCTGAGAGAGAAATGCTACACTGCCAAAAGGAAGCAAAAGTGTAACCATGGGAAGCTTCTGAAGGTGCCTGAAAGTTTTAAAAAGTCACTATGAAAAGCCAGTAAAAAATTTGGTAAATAAGCCATACCAGAGCACAATTTTCCCAAACTTTTTTTTTGATCACAGATTACTGCCAGCTGGTTAGAGCATCACATGCTTACCAAAAACTTTAAATGGGGAGCTCTAGATACATGTTTCTATAAATTCTTTGGCACAGCCTCCTAGACCAGTAAAGATCTCTGGATTACAGTCTGGAAACTGGTTTTCCAAGAGAAACCTAGAGCCCTTAACTTTCACAGAGGCTATTTGTGCAGGCATGCTTTAAGATATGACAATTACCCAAGGGGGAAAGATGCAATTTCACCCAGCACATGGGAACAGAAGCCCAGAAAAGAAATTGCCACGAGTCAAAAGTAGTTTCTTTCCACTCGACTGATCACCCCATATGTAATGCAAAGAATGACCTTCTCCTTACTACAGACTTTTATCAAGAAGGCAGGTTTGGTTGTTGTGTTTAAAGATAACAACTCTGTCTCAGACAACAGGGATGGAAGGCTGGCTTCCAGAGCTCAGGGATGGAAGGTTGGCTTCTAGACCTAGAAGTATTAACTCCCACAGCTTTTCAGGGCTGCCATAAACCTGTAGCTTCTTCAGATAATACACAAGCCAAAGCTGGCCAGAGGTTAAGCTTCAGAAACACGAGGCCTTTTTGTAAACCACAGCCTGTTTGTCAGGTGCACTCCCGAGAGCACTGTGAGGGTCTTTTCACTATTACAATTCTATGTCTAGGAGTAGAGAGGCACTAAACACTAGAAAAGCAAGAGACAAGGGAAAAATTAAGCTCACCGAGGGAAAAAGGCTGATTTTCTGATTCACTGATCCTCTACAGCCCCAACTAAAAGTGGCTGAAGCTGAGTATTCAACCCTGCAATCAAGGTGCAAAAGAAAGAAGGAATGAAAGAAAACATCCTAATAAACAGAGCCACTGATGTTACACGAACAAAACCCACAAACAAGTACTCAAGGACTGGCACAGTACTCCAGAATTCACACCTATGAAACTAGCCAGAACCAACTTACTTACATGGCTTCTTGTCCATACTCAGGCACTGGTGGAATAGATGTAAAAAGGAAAAGAAAGGAGGTAGAAATGTGGAAGTCATGAGAAGAGAGTAAGCATCATTATATTCAGGAGTGGCTGCAGAGGTAGACATTCTAAAATCATTATCTAAACCTGGAAGGGCAATGTCCATTCAGAGAACTGGAGGACAAGAGATGCCAAGTAAGAAAGAATTTTGGGTGGGGAACTGAGAAAGTCACACTACAAAGAGGAGCATGTCTTCCTGGTGCAGCCAACAAGCAGAAACATGAGGGAGTGCCATTTGTGGTTGGAGAGGGCTACAAAACTTCATCTCCTGATTCTGTCCATTCAGAATTTTCTAAAAATTACTGGTTTGGGGTGTTATTATTTCTTGCCACCTAGAACGTATTCCCAGGCTCAGTGGGAAGCGATAAACTCGTGCCATTTGCCATTCATGGCTAAGAGCTGGGAAGGGACTGCAGGATGCTGAAGGTACTACATTACTTTAGTGGCTTGATGGAACTGTCAAGCATCGAAAGAGAAAAAGAAAACACCTATGTTGGACCGGTATCTCACAAAAAGGCCTCAGAGTGACAGCTACATCACAAAGAACACAGAAATCATTTCAAGTGTCTACACATTGAAAGAAAAGGGAGAGCACCTCATAATGAAAGCCCAGCAAAAGCAATTATTGTGAACAAAACTCATCAGTAAGCCAGGGGAGAAGCCAGCAGGCAGCAGATGTGTGTGGAACAGAAGGAGCATCTCAATTGTGAACCATGACGATACAGCAGCCCAGGTAACACCCACTGTACCCTGGGCCACGCTCAGTGTGTCACCCTGGGTAGTTTCTATCTGCAGAGTGTTGTCAAGACACCTGATCTGATGTTTCCTTAGCTGCGTGCAAAGCAAAGCAGCATTCCTGAGCAAGCATTTCTTTGGCCCTCTCTTTCACATCTCCTTAGCATCATGCTGGAGATGGGTGGTTATACTCAATCTCCAGTAGGATCTAGCCCTTTCCCACATCGGGCACATAAGCTGAGACAGCCATGCACCGATTCCCCTTTCAGGTGAACTTACTGGGTTCAGAAGCACTGTCAGGAAGAGTTCTCCACCACGAATGCTCTTGTCCAACTCCTTTGAGCCACCAGGATATTCATTATAGAAGATAGTGTGAGTAAAAAGACCACAGGTCTGTCGAGGCAGAACCTGGCAATATCAGAAGAAAAGCAAAGTTAGACAAGGGGCAGATGCAGCAGAATCTACATGTGAATGAGTCAAAGCAGCACTTTGTGGATCAATATAAAGAGTAAGTGGCATCAGTTCAGAGGATTCTTACAATTCCTCCCAACCACTGAATTCATCACAGGGTGAACAATCCAGTGAGATCTCAACATAGTCTTGCTGGGCTTGGGTTTGCTCTCCATTCAGTACTAACCTCTGAATTGTTCTGAGAAACACAGAACTGACTTTAGCCAAGTCTTTTTTCTTTGCTTCACTTAATGATTTTGGAAACACTGGTGATATTAAGATTAATGTCTCTTACGCAGGTCACTAGAAGACCATTCTCTGGGCAGGAAAGTGGGCTCTGCTTGCCCAGCTGTGCTCACCATGATTCCATTGTGGATGAATCCACGCCGGTAGCGGGCAGGCCGTAGGTGTGGGTATTCCTCTGTGCTTGTTACTTGGATGCTCCAAACGGATTTCCATGCTTCATAGAGCTGTGTGTGGACAGGATAAACCCCAGAATGATGGGGGGCTACTGCATAGCCCAAGTCTGTGGGAATCCCATGCTCCTGGAAGCAGAATATGCAGCTTGATAATTCAGTACTTAACTAATAGCCTTAGTAAGGATCATCTTTAGCAATAGCACTGAAGTTGGAACAAGGTGACAGAATAACATGAAAACTCTCTGGATTGGGAAACCTGAAATACTTTAAGTACTTCTTGTTTTATGCATCTATAGAAATATAAGGGCAATTTTGTATCAACAAAGACATTGGGCACTGGTAACAGCTGCTGTAAGAATGGTCTTGTAGCTTGCAGGTGTGACAAATCAGATTAATTCAGAATGCTCAGGTCAGGCTCCCTGGTTACTACAGACTAATCGATGCTGTTAAGTGACATATCTTGGTCCCACAATGCCTAGATGTGAGTCACTAGAGAAGGAAAACAAAATTTCTTTAATTGATATAGAGGAAAGAAAGATGATGGTTGGGATCTGTATTGTCTCTAGCAATTCAAAGAAAAGCACACAGGGAGCAAGAGACTCTGGAGGATGAAGACGGGGCCTGCAGCTATATTACAATGACAGGAAATATCTGAATTTCTTGGGGTTTAATTCCACTATGTGATTCTGGCAACAACATCAATGATGACAGCCCTGTCCCGGTGGTGCACGATAAAACCAGAGCCCCTGAATGAAGCAATAACCTTCTCTCACTGCTGGCCTGTTTTATGTTAAATATGTGTAACTGTGTTCTGTGCTTTGTCTCTCTTTGCAAAAGACTGCACTGTTACTTAACTAGGAAAAGGAGGAGCCTAAATTGTTTCTCTAATGCTGTGACTGTGCTCTGAATTCAAGATCATTCCTAATCTGTGTGTGTCATGGGAACACAAGACAGCAGCCTGCTATTCCCAAGGGGATTACCATCAAAAGAATCAAACCAGAGGTGAAGAGGACATTTCTTTTCAGAGAAACAGCTATGCTATATTCAAGTCTGGGCTGTAAGCATCAAACAGACATTGTTCCAGCAATGCAGGATGTTCAAGGCTTCCTGCTCCCCTGCCAAAACCCAGGGAATTTCCCATGTACTTCCTAGGTAAGTAACTTCCTTCAGCATTGCCTGGGAAGGTCACAAGTAGGGCTGTTAGCACACAGCATTTTATACTACTGACCAGCTGACCTTCTTACAAAACCACACTGAATAAGGATGGAAAACAAAATGCCTGCTTACTGCCAGAGTTTGTAAATCAATTGGATTTGGATGGTAATACTCCAAGTTCACACCTCAGCAAACAAGAGCCTTGGGATTTGCACCCTGGAATGTAGGGGAGCTGCCTGGGGCCATGCAGGTGCCAGGAAACACTTCCCATTGCACAGGCAGGCATGTGAATGGTTGTTGCTTGCCTGAAGAAAGCAGGTGCCACACATCAATCTGAACTTTCAGAACAGGCTTTCTTAAATGCAGCTGAATTACTAGAGTAGTATTTGAGTTCAGTGGGGTCCAAATAGGAGAAGAATATTTAAAGATTAGTACTGTAAATAAACAGCAATGCCTCTTACCACAGCAAACTGTTTGTTGAGCTTCATCTGCTCAGCCAGCACAGTGACATTGTGGAAAAGATGAGGCTGCATGTGACTCCACATGTGAGGGAACCACCAGAACTCCTTCCTGTGTTTGAGCAGCATGTCATCCCCTTCATCTTCCTCGTCTGTACCTACAGCGAGCAGAAAAGGAAGTGTAAAGACAAAAGGCAGAAGAGCAGCTCAATGTTTAAAAGCAGTGGCTAATCCCCTGCAACATCGAGTGGTTCCAACAGAGAATCATGCTCTCTCTAATGCACTACACACAGTCACACATCAGCAGGGGGGCTGTACACAGGTGCCGGGACAAAGGGCTGCCAGGGGCTTACCTGTGTGGTAGAATTTCCCTGAGAAGCCCAGGTTGAAGGTGAAATTTGGGACTAAAGTTCTTAGCTTATTCTGGGTGCTCAGTAAAGCCTGTTTAAACAAAAGGAAAAAGAAATGTTCATATTCATGTTGTTGCTCTGTAACATTTTTCAGTGCCCAGTTCAGTCTGAAGAGGTACCACAGGGTATGGGGCTAAGGCCCTGTTGCCCCAGGAGCGAAGCAGAGCAGACAAGTGCTCCACACAGGGAATCTTTACTCCAAGTAATTCTGCTGTACTAAATTATGCCCTTTTAAAACACAGTGCTTTCCAATGTGAAAGACCCAGCGTGTCTGGGCTACGGAAAAGGGACAGCAAATCTCACCTGCAAGCAACAGATCCTTACACTTTTCAGATTCAACCTCAATGCTCTCTTCCTCTCCCATGCTGGCTGGGACTTTGCTATTGAAGCTCTCAGTCTATGTGTTAATGAAAAGGAGGGTGGGGCAGCACATGATGCAAAAATGAAGGAAAAGAAGTCAATGAGTGATCCAAACAGAGGGGGCTTTTATTGGAGAGGAGAGGTGGATTTCTCAGAACTACCCATGCAACAAGTCCCTGCCACAGCATGGCATCCCTGGCTTTGTGTTCCATTGAAAGTGACAAAATAATTTCGTAGCAGGAAAAGTTTCCTGGATTTTGGGAAGAAAACTTGGGAGAGTCAACATTCAGTCATTACATCTCCTAGAGGTTATCTTGTGCTTACTTGTCTGTGCTTTAAATGTCCAGATTGCTAGAGCCAAAGGGAAGGTGCTTGTGCTACAAACCTCAAGGTCCAGCAGTGTACAGAGTAGGACAGCAAACAGCCTTGACACAACTGCCACCCCCGCCTCCCCCCCCAAACAAATAAAACCCACAGGCTCAGTGTGTCACAGACAAATAAGGCATAAACTAATTCCAGTCAAATTTCTTCTGCCAGAAACCCCCCCAAAAAGAGAGGCCCTGAGATGCACACTCTGCTGCTACCTGGGTACTTCGGGCTAAGTGCCACTGATGCAGCTCCCTGTGGGAGTTCTCAATTAAACTGGCAGGAGGGCTGTTGGCAGGTGACAGACACAGTCCTTGTCCAGGCTATTTAGGTATTAATAGCTTTTCTAAGAAAGCAATGGATCAGTGACTGCATCAAGGTGAAGGTGAAGACCTCTCAACAGCAGACTTGGGCTGGATACAAATTCAGAGGCAACCTGGCACGTAAGTCTGGGGAAAGTACACAGACTATCAAACAGCACGGGGAAGAGGGACAGATCTTCTTGCATCAGCTGCCCTTTCCCAGATCCACGGAGCAGAAAACAGCACTGCAAGGTGCCTTTGCAGGGCTCACCCTCCATAGGCACTGTTGAGGTGCACCACTCCCTCAGGGGGAAAGTGCACTCACACAGGCAGACTCTCATTCCATGGAGAAGCCCTGACACCCATCACTTACAGATAACCTGACAAATCACTGCTGCCACCAAGATGTCCAAACAGTGCTGACCAAACAGTAGCCACCACATTAATTTAAAAATTACTTCTGTAATTTACTTGAAGCACCCGTTCACTTCAAATGTATGTTGGAGCAAAGCAGCTCAGTGGTTTTATTCCCAAGGCAAGGAGTCCATGACCGTGGCAAAGAGAAGACTAGAAAGATTCTGCCTGCAGTCCTGCAGGAAACTCTCAATGCTCTCTCTCGGGAAATTTCAGACTTTTCCCTACAGACGCACTTAATTGCCTGTTCCTCATTCCCACATCCACACAACAGTGACACCAAATGCAGTTTGGGACAGATTTCAAAGGCTCCAGCTCCTTCATGGCCACATGTCTACCACATCCTTACCTCAGTCTCCAACCAAGAATAATATTTTGAGAAATGTAAGGCACATGACATCTCCAGAACCTATCACAAACATTGGCAGTGGTTTTGAAAAGTGATGTGCCAGCAGCATGGATGGCTGAAGCCTCCTTTGCACAAGACCCAGCGTTAGCAATGGGAGGTCAAGATCCCCTTACACAGCCCAGCAAGACACAGGGACTCACCCCACACCTTGGGGAGCACAGAATAAGAGCTGTTTCTCTCTTTACAGAGGGGCACCAGTCTGCCCAGCTGGATCACAATGTTGCTTCAAATTTGGGACCAACACCTTGAACATGTCACCCAGAAACTTAAGATAGGGAAGTGCCACTTTCTTTTCCTCCTCCAGAGCTGTCCCAAGCCTCGCCACTTCTCTGTGCTGCCCTGAAAGGCATATCCAGCTCCCCATGCTTGGGTAGGAAAGTGGAGGGAAGAAAGACAGTGGTTAAGAGGCTTAGCATTCCTCTGCATGGAAAGAGATTTACAGCCTGGCTGGGGTTACCATGACGACACATCTGTCTGATAATAAATCCCAAAAATCCAGCAGGCTGCAATCCTTTGTGTCCGGGGAGGGAACAGGGAGGAACTCTGGGGACCCCAGAAATTCAGAGAGTGTGGAGCCCTGCTTTCCTAGCAGGTTTACTGCTAATCATGTGCCATCCCTCCGGTGATGCTGTGTCCTTGTCACAGCCACACCTGCAAGGTGGCACAGCATAGGTTTAATGAAATGTCTTTCCCCTGGAGAGGATAAAAGACACTAAGATGCCAAGAAAAATATTTGGACATTTGTTTCAGCAATTATGCATTCCATGTTCCCTGCAACACTGGTTTGAAGAGGTCTGTGAGCCATAGTAAGGTGCAACAAAGCAGGTGTGACAACAGACTGGAAGGTGGCACTTTCCTCTGCATTTTCTATCTCTTCCATGAAGTAGGATGAATATGGCAGTACTAATACCTTACAGGTGATTCAAATGGCATTTCATTTATAGCCATAATGTGCTATGAGATTGTTAAACAAAAGGCAATCAAGGAATGTGGAGTAGGATATCCATTAAGATATAAAATAACTATCCAGATGTGAACAGATCTTCCTGTGCATATATAAGTTCAGTTGCTCACATGGTATGAGACAGAGGGTTAGCATTTGACTTATCCCCCACTTCTAAAAAGCATATTTTCCTCTGCTAGAAAACTGCCCCTCCAATCCATCCAGGTATCTCTGTTTTATAATTTTACAGTATTTTTATATATGTTTTTATATTCTTATCTTTTATTTCAAAACTCCTTCCAAGATGCAAGCCAGCCCACTATCTGACCATAAAGGGCCCTACCCCAGCTAAGCTCCCTGCTAGAAGCTTTGCAAGGCTCCCCATCAAGGAACAGATGGGGTTTCCAAAGAGATTCCAAGCACTGAACTCTTCAGCCACATCAAGGCCAGACCTGCTTCACGCCTGTCACAGTCTATCAGAGAACATCCACTGCAACACATGACCTGTATTTTTGGAGGTCTTTAGCTCTTCACTGGGGCAGTCATGCCGCAGGCCCAAGTGACAGAAAACTGTTCCAATGCACATTCCTGGACACAATGCAAAAAATGTCTAAGCTTCAGTCTGATCTTCAACATCCATCACTTTAAAAAAGGCTTTTTTTATAATCTCTGAGCATGGTAAGTATTTACTTCTCAGCAAATGTTAGGGGAAGAAAGACTAAAATTGTGCCTTAAAACTGTGCATTAAAAATCTATATAATTTCACTGACATATTCACTGACAGCGCTGCAAAACATTTACTCAATAGTCACTACAAGCTCTTCGTGTCATCCAGGGAAGATAAATACTCTCTCATAGGGGTTAGCATTCTAGGAGTGAGGAAGAAATCAGGGGAAGCCACAGCACTCTGACTGTACTGGTTCCTTCTTTAGGACCTAGTCCTTTTCTAAGATGGCACGGTGTCCTTGGCACCGCATACAAGGCTAAATCTCCGTCCAACTCTGCTTTTTTAGCTACACCATTTTTAACTTCTGGAAGTGCTTGCAGAGATTTTAGCTGTTCCATACAAACCCTAAATATTATCCCTCTCAGGTCCCTCTAACAAGAGGCAAAAGAGAGGGGGGAAATAAGGCTGAGAGCCAAATGCTGGGAAGAGAGAATACCCTGACTCTAAGGAAACAGTGCATGGACAAATAAAGACAAACAAACAATAAAAACTGAAGGAAGAAAGCTGAGTGCTTTGACAGCCTCTTCTCAATGCTCATGCAAAGCATACTAGGAACATGGGGCAGAAACACCTTCAGTGCAGATGCTGCCCCGTGGACAGCACATTCTTGTGAGCACTTCCTGCAGTTTTCTCATCCCCCAGCAGTAGCACTGGCAGAGCTCAAAACAGCACTGGCAAAAGAGAAACTCTCATGCTACTGCTATTTCTACATCCCCTCCGATCTTAGAATCAGGGAGTTAGACATTGCTGAGTACTTTAATTGCAGGTAACATCATCCTCTACAATTTAGAAAGGCAAGAGCCAGCTGACAGCCACCCTCACTAGGTTCTCTTTTCCATCCTCACCATTCATAACCCAAAATGAAATGACTGCCCCTGATTTTCACTTTGCTTGCTCTCCAACTCACTAGCAATGATTGCTCCCTTGGAGAGATTACCAGCAAAAGAGGCAAAACCTCATCAACTTAATCTTCTTTCCTCATACCTAAAGATGACCAGGAAGGATCACAAAAGCCAGATCCTTTTGCATTAGAAATGGCTTGTCTTTGTTGACCAGTGCCATGAAGGTTTGGTAAATTCCTAGGATTATGATTTTAGAAGAGACTGAATGTGAAATAATCAAGAAGAGAAGGCATTCTCGGAGATTTTGTTTTGTTAATTATGTGCAGCTCCAATCTCTGATAAACTTTACAAGGGAAAAACATTTTCTTTTTGCAGCTTCCAACTGTTCCACTTTAATTGAGGACTGCAAGGTCCTGCTGCAGCTCTTCAGCAGAACGCAGGAACTCCAGAGTTATCACCTTTTAAAAAAGCAAGCATGGGTTGTTTTTTTTCTTGTTAAAGAAGAAAGCTAATCAGCTCTCCTTTAAGTATCGCAAATTAAAACATTTCTCTCATGTAAGACATGTACCATGGGCATGTATTTGATCAAATTACATTCAGTGCTTTCTTTTAATAGTAGTTTTGTCTGAGAAGCTCTCTGAACGTGGACCTGCATATGGCAAGCAGGCTCACTGGGACAGCAGAGTCAATTTTATACCTTCACACAACATCCAATCTTCAAACTGCTACCCTGACCACTGTAATCTAAGCTTTGAGATAAGGAGCTGTGTGTTGAGATAACAGCCCTGAAACAGAGCTTTCAATATAAAAGGCCAAAGAAAATGCCAGCTGTTCTGTTACTGTTATATCCCCTTCTCTCCCCATGGTGAGAGGCTATCAACAAATCCATGTAGTTATTTCTCGCTTTTAAAAAATAAAAATTCATTAACCTCGCATGGCTCTGCAATCAGAGAGCTTCTTTTAAATGGATAAATCTGGGTTTTATCTGCTTTGCCTGAGATTCTCTGCTTACTGATCACAGATTATTCCTCCATTTCACCCTGTTAAAACCCAAACAAAGCATCTTTTGGAATAATCTTGTCTGGGTTTGTTTTTAACATCACTAGAGCAGCCTTTGTTTCCAAGAGCTTTGCCCATCTATATTCTGCTCTCACACAGGTCTGTAACCTGCACAAACACTGTGCAGGTGAGAATCTCTGCTGGTTTGGACTAGAGGTTGCAGGGCCTGCTAAGGACCAAGATAAGATTGTGATCCTTAAAAAAAAAAAATCAACTTTGAGAGCATTTCAGCACCTCAAAACACAAGCACACTGCAGTGGAATGGAGAAAATATTAGCATTTTCTTTAAGTATTACATACAACTGTTCCATTTTTCTACACCTGTATGCCAGGAAACACTTCTATTTAACTTTGCATAGAACGTTATGGTCAAAGTGGCTCTGAATAATTATTAAAGAATGAAGCAAATAAAGTAATGGCATGCAATTAGAGCTCCTTCAGGCATGCAACTTCAAATGATTCGAAAAGATAAAGCTAGCTCCAAACAGAATGCAGGGCTTTCCTCTGCCCCAAGCTAAACTTTGGATGAAAAGCAAAACATAAAACCTCAGAGTTCTAAAAACATGAAGATGAACTAGGACCCCTCTTGCCTGGATGCATAAAACATGCAGAAAAGGTGGTAAGACTCCTAGTGAGGTGGAAAAGTGCTCCTGGGAACATGAACAGATGAGGTTCAGGTAAGGGGCCAAGCATGCACAACAATATTTTGTCTTACAGCCTTGCCTCCAATGTTTTGTGCCCTTGGAAGAAAGTTTAAAGGGTGCTTCACCTTGAAGTTGTTTTGGAAACAAGCAAATGCAGCTGCTGTCACAGGTTTGTCATCATCATGGCAGGCACCCAGGGAACTCCATTCACGACTCATCTAAGGGCAAGTGCTAAATGGGAATCCAGAGTGAAATACCTGTGAACAGCCTCAGCACACCTGGAGAAACAGGCAGTGCCTCAATGGCTACAAACCACAACCGATGGGGAACAGTCAAAGGCAAGCTCTTGGCTCCACAAAGCAGTGTATGCACACATATCACAGACTTAACACTTTATCACATCACTTCAAGGACACAGAGAATTAGTTTCTTACCTTCTTTCTACTTGTTCCCTCTCCTCCACAAAATCTGTCTCTGTGCCTTACCCATAACCTTTTCTAATAGGTCACTGCACTACTCCAGGAACTGCCAAGGAAAGCAAACCACAAAGATTGCATCTCTCTTTCCCAGCCTTGAGGCCACAGAGATGGTTCTCATGAAGGCTTGGTCTGACCATGTTTCCCTGGTGAATTTTTTGATATTCCCTGCCCAGGGATGAGGGTTGCTGGTGGTGGATATGAGGAGAGTGTAACTAAGGATGAGAGAAAACACTTCCTTTCCCAATTTGGGTATGTACTGAAAAGCTGGATGGCTAAAACACAGACTATATCAGTTTACACTGTATGGACTGGCCTACAGTTTTGCAATATAATATATACAGTTTATACATATCAAAAAATAATAAACACACTTTTTTCTGTTCTAACACAACTTGCCTTTTGCTTTTGAAAGGTAGAGTTTACAGCTACAAATAGGCTTACAGAGGAAACCTGCTTGTTCCTTATGTTAAAGACAGACCACCACAGGCATCTTGCTCTTAAATTCAGAGAGGCCAGCTCCTAAAATGCTCTATTTAAACCTACAAAACTGCTGAGAGCATCACATATGGTGCCTCAACACCTTTGCAGGCTGCTTCTCTGTTTAAGATGACAACAATTGCAGCAACCAAATGCCATCTTGACTTTCCTGATATACCACACACAATAGAGATTTGTCTAGGCCCTCTGGAGATAGTACTACACTGAGGATTTTACCTCTACATCAGACACCTTCATGCGAGTGCCCTCTTTTCCCACAAATATATCATCAATGTCCACGAGGATATAGCGATCAAGCGTGAGACAGAGGCGTTTGCCAGTAAGGTAGGCAATGGCATCCACGAAAATGAGTTTGTGCAGCCAAAAATTGAGGTTATTGCCGAAGAGAACCCGCTGGATCCCATCGTGCAGACCCAGGTCCTGCACCACTGTGGCATGCAACGCTTTGTGGGTGGCCAGGTGAGGGATGGACTCCGAGGACTTTGTGCTGGCCAACAGCACCGGCTCGTAGGTGCTGTGGTTTGACTGAAACACAGTCCAGTCATCCCCAGGCAGAGGACCCTGCTCCACCTCATTAGCCCGGGTGACATAGAGCAGAGGAGCACTAGGATTGATGTGATAGTCCCGCAGCCCCAAGTTGGAATGTAGGAAAAGGGGGAAACCCTTGAGCTGTGCACTGAGCAGGCTGTTCTCATTGGCTTTGAAAAAGCCTATAATCCCTACTCCATACTCTACACAGTATTTGTCCAGCAGCTCTCGGTTCCAAGCATCTAGGTTCACATACTTAAGGATGTTCTCATAGATAATAAGCACATAGCGTCCTCTGTCTTTGTCTGTCAGAGTGGGCATATCCCCTTTGCCAGGGGCGATCTCTGTCCTGTATTTGAAACGGCTGGATTCCAGGATGGCCACTATTTCCTGCCCCAGCTGGGAGTAAATGCTTTCCACAAAGACGAGCACCACCGGATCTGTGCGTGAGGTGTCCACAGATTTCGTGAGCCTCCAGCTGGCCTGCGGTGGGATCAAGACACGGTGCTGGTTGCTGCAGTCACTGAAGGGCAGGGGTGGTGGCTCCTTGATTTTGGGGCTGTTAGTGACGTAATAGGCCAGGATGCACATGGAGATGAGGCTGAAGGCAATGAGCAGCAGGATCAATCTGTGGAGCTCCAGCTGTCGCACATGCCGCACCACTTTCCACAGCTGAATCATGGTGAGGCGGGCGGCTCCCCCCCTCACACACTGCACCCACGGCGCTCCTGAGACCTCCAGCACCACTGTGGCACTGCCCACAGTGCCCCGCGGCAGCTCGCAAGGAAGGAAGAGCAGCTGCAGAGAGAGAAGAAGCTAAAGCAAACAGCTACAAGGCTAGACTCCCAGGGATCTGCCATTTATCTCAAGTAACCATGGCCATCAATTCCCATCGCTCTTCTGTGTGCTCCCTCCTGTTCCTCTCCTCTCGCTCAGCAAAGTCTTCTGGAGGAGCAAGGTTTCCTGAATCTTGTCTCCAGCGGCAAATCAGTGTGTCATTATGTGCACAACCAGTTTCAGCTCAGCCTTCCCAGGTGTCCTGTTTCTCATTTAGCTATTTCACATTCACATGATGGCGCCTTCTCTTTGCATCCTGCAATTTAAAAAGAAAACGTCAATTCTCAGTATGCATTCATGGTATTTAATGGGTTTGAGATGAAATGGCAGGACAAGTAGGTGTGAGGTGGGCAGTGTCACTTGCCCATCAGCAGGCAGACCTGTTCCCTGAGAAGTGATGTGCACCATTTGTGCAGGACCCTCACAGAGGAGAAGAACCACAATGGCCTTTGGAAGAAAGGTCCTGACAGTGCACAGGGACTCACTATTCACCTTGGGTGAGATCTTCACACCCTACAGCAAAGCGAGTCAAGTACCCAGCCTTCCCCCACCCTTCTTTATGCCACTGAATAGAAAACATGATGCCCTTTTATTCTACTCTGTATTTCAAAATTTACAAGAGGAGGAGAGAGCTCTGACATTCTCTGTCTTGCTCCATTCTCATGGATAATGTGTCTAAGTCCTTGCCAGTGACTCCTTAGGGCCTCAGGATGTGGCTGTCCTGAACCCAGTTGGATGTCTCACATTCCCACCACCTCTTGCCCCACAGCTCCCCATTTCCATGGTTCCCAGCCCTCTCTATGAGGCTGCCTGGTCTGTCCTGGGAACTCACATTCTTCCAGATCTCTCAAAATAGGGCTATGGAGAGGCATCACCCCTTCAGGCATCACAGAGGGCAGGGGACCCAGGCTGCACTCTCAGTTGTGCACACTCAGTTGTTACCAATTCATTCAGTGGCAGTTGAAGATGAAACATCTCTGAAACCTTCATTGCTTTCTCTCATATGCCACTGAAGAGCACAAAGCCAGTTTTAAATCACCAACAGCACGATGCAAATTTGGGTTGGTCTCAAATACATGAAAGCTGCTTGTTATAAAGCGCTCTCACCTCCTGCTTTGTGTTTATGGCAGAAACTATTTCACCATATGTTGTTATTTTTCCAGGAAAAAACGCTCAACAAAGCGAACAAACACCAAATCCTCTACAACATAAACACCAGGGAAAGTAACAAAATTGCTCCTTAGTTTAAAAATGTAACAAAAATCATTGTGGTGTCTTCTCTCCCTTAGCAGCAGTGAGACTTACAGCAACACTGGAGCGAGCCTTTACTGGGATACAAGCACATTTTTGGCGAGCACCTGCTGCCTCTCCCAGCACAATGCAATTACACCCTCAATGCCAGATGCTGCTCACCAAGCCAGTCATGCTCAAGATGAGACCTTAGTAAAAGCTAAAAAAAACCCTTTTTTTCTCTCAAAACCTTTGTTACTTCCCCCCACACACACACTCCTGCAGGGATGCACACCCCCACATACAGACTCTCCAACTATCTGGTCAGCTCACACAGCTTACAACACCAGGAGCCACAAGAACAACAGTAACAAAAAATACTACCAATACAGGTCTTCATCCTTTCTCCATTCATCACATTTTTGAGCCTTTCTGTTACTATCACTCAGATGAAACAAAGAACATCAGAAGACTAGTTTGTCTAAGACAGACATAAGGCTTTTATACAGTAAAGTCAGGGTTCTTTAACAACTAGCCCCACTAGAAAAGAAACTGCTTGCAAGACAGATGCTTACTTTGTAATACGTATTATCAGACAGAAAAAAAAATCCTCCTGAGTCGGGGAAAATATCAGTTCATAGATGAGGCCAAAAGTCCCACTCTAAAGGTTCCCACCAGTCTGTTTTCCAAACTGTTGGTGCAGCTTGAAGGAGAGACAAAATACACAAGCAGATTTTATATGAAGAGATATAATATTGCTAACTTTATGACAGCAGATGGAAAAGAGTCAGAGTGCTCTTTACACAAGCCTTATAATGACCATTAAGCATTATCTCCAATAACTTCTGTGCTATAAGCTCAGCAGTGAGGGACTGGCTCCTGCAGGGCACAACGAAACCTCAGCCCCCTTCAGAATAGCTGTAAACTGTCATTGCAAAGTGTGTTACAAAATAATTTTCCACTGGAGAAACTGAGACACAGCAAAACTTACTGAAGGTCGCACTGCAAGGCAGCTGATGAATTAACATTTTTGATAAAATAATCTCTGTTCCCAAGACTCCAAATGGATTAAGACTCCATTCCCACATGGCCCTCTGTAATGACAGAGCTGGCTTTGAAAATCCAGCTCAGTCGGCAACAATAAGATACATTTTCTTCGTCACAGATAACTGATTAACTTTCAGTTTTGTATTGACATACTCTTAACTTTTTATTGGAAAACGCACAGGGAAGAGAAGGTGAGAAAATACCATGTGAAGATGTAAAAAACAGAACTCATATAGTTTTTTTATTTTTCTTGTTACTGAAGCTACAACTAATTTTGAACGCATGATTCTCTGGACTGAGCATGTGATATGACTTGTAATTCCAGCTCAAGTGAAGTTCAGTCTCAGTGATACACCAGGAATGCCAGTACTACACCAGCATAGTACCCAAAAACATGTGCCACCTTTCAAAAGCAACCAGGAAAATAACCTTTCCACCTTGAAAATGAGCCTTTCCCAACCCACTGATGCTGCAAGAAAGGCCCCAACGTTTTCACAGTAATATACAGCTCCGTGCATATCACAATATTCTGTGCATGAGAAGTGGTCTTCATTCTACTCCTGTGCAACAAATTCACTCTAACACTTCACTCAGACTCCTATATAATCAATTTTGACTGAGAAAACCAAGAATTCCAAGACAATGTCTTCCCAAATAGTGCCCTTCCCTTTGCCTTTTAATCCCATTGAATAAAAAAGAAACATTAAAACTATTCTGGATTCAAAGAGTCATTATCTTAACATGTATTAGACAAGAAGTAGTTTTTGCAGGAGAAAAAAATGTAGAAAGGGACTAACAGCTCAGGAGCCCATGTATTAATTGCATGAATTTCCAAGAATTTCTGGGGTAAAGTTTGTAATCCAAACACCACAGTAACAAAATTGAGACCATGTTGATCTATGCAAAAGCTTGGCCAGGTACTACTTTTACAACTCTGTATCCCCAAAACATCAATCTGGAAAACATTTCCCTGGTTACACTCATTCATCTCTCCTACTTCATTTTTAGTGTTGAACTGAGTCTCTGTTTTGTAAAGAACTGCAGCTTCAGTTTCCCAGTTATCAGTTTAAAGACGAAAATCACAGGACAACTGGATTACTCTGCAGAATAAGGATGAAACCAGGGTTTAAGCTGGCCTGCCACACCTGCAGTGCCCAGCTGAGGAGCACAAGGGAAAGGAACCCCCTTTGCCGGGCACTTTGAATCACAGCAGTGTTTGGATAACAATGATTCCATTCAAGCCTCTAGCGAAGCTCCCAAACAAGCACCCATTTGTTACATGGGCGAACTCAAAAAAACAAATTAAAAAAAAAAAAGGCCTGTATCAGATTGCTGCTCAAGAATCTGTCAGCTCCAATCTCTTTAACAAGGCTTCACAGCCAGAGGGTATGCCAGCTGGCACGAGATGCATTTCGCTCTTTGGGGACTGCATCAGCTGGTTTAGGTTCAAATAAAAAGAAGAAAAAAGCAACAAACAAATATACCAAACAAATTTTATATTAAAAAGCAAGAGAACTGCCAGAAACCACCCATACCCAAAAAGCCCAGAAATACCTGTGCTGGAGAAATGAAATTAAAACATTCCAACCAACCAAAAAAAATAAGCTCACCCACAGTGAAAATCATTCCTTCTTAAAGGGAAATACCTGTGTCCTCTTTTGATATCAAATTCCTTGGAATCTAACAGCACAAAACCCTCCAGGTTTCTATATAAATTAAGGCCCATTCCGAACACCTGCCAGGGCTGCCTGAGTGTAGATTGCAGGAGGCAGCAGCCAGAGCACACAGCAAGGAGAGGTGGTCACTGGTCAAGGTTCAAGCAGGTGCCTGTCCTGCCAGAAAAGCACCTCCAGATCAGAGAGCATCAGCTGTAAGTTCAGCTTTCTCAAAGATCACCAGCATTAAGACACAGGCTATATAAAACTTAGATGTTCTGTTTCCTAATGATAAATGCTGTTAATGTGAAACATAAACAGCTCCGTGAATTATCAGTTGCTAAGCCACATGGCAACCGATGTGATAAGAAAGCAAGATAACAACAGAACTGTTTGGTTTTAATGTCTGACCTCCTGATATTTCCACCTCTTGGAAATGATTGTGGGAGATTAGTGCAAATGCTCAAGACCAGCACTTATCCAAAACCAGTGACCAGAATGTAAGTACTGGGGGCTTCTGGTACATTCATGCCAGGGCACATGGAAGATAATGGGTATCATCATCTGACACCTTTATCAAGAACTGTCATCCTTCCTAAGCAGAGATCTTACTACCCTAAATCCCACTGTCACCAGTACATTTCCCCAGCCTTTTTTATTAATGTAACCCCTCTTTCTGGAATGCACAGCAGCAGGAATTTGCTTTTACCCACAACAGCTCTATTTCAGAGGCCTTTTTTCCGCACTTCCTGTGAGATGGTTGTTGCCTTGGGCCCCAGGGGGACTACAGTAATTGAGTTACACAGTAATCAGAGAAGGAATCTGATTGATTTTCCAACCCATTCCACTTTAATGGTGTCATCATGACACAAAATTTCTCATTAGTCTGCCTGATTCTTTAACACTACAGCCCCTCCTTGTCTATGCTGGTATCTGTATGCCAGGCCTCCAAGTGCAGGTCCTTCTCTCACAAAGATGGGAAACCTGGCAAGTATCATGTCAGCAGAGCACAGTGAGCCATACAGGAAAAGAATGAGTAGAAGCTCAGGAGAAGGAATGCTGGTTGTACTCCACATATTGGGTAGAAAAAATACCATGGAAATTACAGCCACATTGCAATGTAATTGCCAACCAAGCCCATTTTGGGGCTCTGGCTGTGTCTTTCAGCTAGCATCCACTGCCAGTCAAATACTGCAGTGAAACACTGCCCAAGGAATACACAATTCAGATCCAAGAGGCAAGAAACACTAACGGTGCCCACGCTGCTCCAGCAGACCGGGCTGCAGGCTCCAGCAGCGCTGTGCTCTGCTTCAGCAAGTCCCCACACAGGGACAGGGCCCTCAGTACAGACCTGTGGTAAGCTGGAAAGCTACCAGCTGGCCAGCAGCCTTGGAATGTGTCAGTCTGATAGGAGAAGACCTTGTCAGACAAAGTAATAATTATTTTAATTTTTTTATTATCATCCCCAGACAGGTATGTAACTTCACACCTTCTGCAAAAGCAACAAACTGCAGTCCATGCTAAACAGATCTGCACAAACTCCTCTCATCCTAGCCTGGTGGAAACCCAACGGCAGTCTTGAATTCACCCTTGTGCCCGTGCAATGAAGTCTGAAGGCATCACAAAGGCAGAAATCCTGGAGTGGACAGCTCAGGCTGCCAGGCCAGCTTTATGGGGGGGCACAGGGGTCCCATGACTCCTGCAAGGTCCTTGGTTTTGGGGTGCATGATATATCCATTCTGATCCAGCAGATCTTTGTTCCCTTACTCTTTTAGAGTACAAAAAACCAACAGGTTTCCTACTTCCTATGCCAATGACGGAGGCACAGCCCAGCAATACCTGTTAGCAACATAAATCAGTCCTTCCCCCTGAAAACAAAAAGGTCCTCCTCACAAGAGCTTCCAGGAAATCTGGTTTTCAGCTGCCTTCCCCCCATCAAACTACACTCACTGGTTAGGGTCATTACAAGTGACCTGACTAATTTTCAAAGCAAGGGAATTTCAAACTTTTACACTGAGGTATTCCTTCAAGTTCAGTGTCAGCACCACATGCCCTACAAGTTTCACTGTCTCAGCATAGGACAAGTTCTGGAAGGGTAAACAGTTTGGTGCGCTGTTTTTCAGCCTGCTTAAGGAGCAGATGTGCAAGCAAATAAGGAACCTGAAGAATTGTTAAAAAAACCAAACTTCAGCCTTCAGCAGCCAGTGATGCTACTTAATAAAAACAGCATGTTTTGACATATATTGGCAGTGCACACCTTTGCTGAAATGAAAAGGAAAGACAAGTACTGCAGCAGTGGAAGTGCTCACACAAGTCAGAGCCTTCCACGACCTGAGGGGATGTGACTGCCCTGGGGGTGCACAGATCTCCTCCATAACCTAATGCTCACAGGAGGGAAAGGAGGCACTTTCCTCAGAGAGAACTGCAGGAGAAATCCACTCCCTTATTTCTCGTGGCACTGAACGTTTAAA
This sequence comes from Hafferia zeledoni, assembly GCA_035583235.1. Classification (NCBI taxonomy): domain Eukaryota; kingdom Metazoa; phylum Chordata; class Aves; order Passeriformes; family Thamnophilidae; genus Hafferia; species Hafferia zeledoni. The sequence goes on along the minus strand of JAWWEV010000169.1, from coordinate 15,146,275 downwards.
ATTTAGATTATCAGGCCACCACAAGAACACCACCGCTTCAGTCTGGCCTTACCTCTCCTGTTTTGTGCCTGTCTTGAAACGTAGGTCTATGCACGTTCTGACCCCAACCCTTTTCCCAAAACAGGTGATAATGTGAGACACAAACTCCTCTCTGCACCCAGCCGCTTGGAGCTGTGGGACAGAAAACCACAGACAGCACAGTTTAGAGCCTGCCACACACAGACAGTCCAAGTTGCTCTACCATTCTTCCCAAGTGGGAAGTGAATACCTCAGTCCCCCCCAGTAGTGGGAATACACCATCTGCAGCCTCTTCCTTGTATCAGTAATCAACACGTATGCTCTATCATGGCAGAACATCTCCAACTGAACTGTGGGAACAGGAAATACATGCAGTTCCTTGCACATTAGATATGGACAAGAATCTAATTGCCATTCTCTTTGCTCCCTGCTTATCACAATTCACATCCATGATTCTGCTGCAGAAAGCAAAATGTCTGATGATTTCTCCTTAAGTAACTTAATCAAGTGGGGAAATACAGTCAAATTGTGGCGACAGCAAGACAACTCAGCGTCAGTCAGAGTTGAAGTGTCTTAATATAGAATGTACATGATGAGAGTTTGTCTATAATTGTTATGAAAGCAGCCTAACCACTCTTCCTATGAGCTATACCTAGAAAATTTCACCTTAATTAGGAGGAGGCTGATCATCTATATTCAATTGCTTCCTCCTGTCATTTAACACATAGGAGATAATCTTCTTTTCCAATCAATTTTACCTAGGAACATATGACAGTAGGGAACAGATTTATTACTGTTACACTGAAAGTATTCCCAAACTGACACAGAAGAAAGCTGTAAAGTATGCTGTGCCAGAGCTCTTACACTCACCTGCTCTTGTGTATTTGCACCAAGATTCAGGGGCAGAATTTGCTGGGCTTGTAAGCAAACGTGTACCCCAGCTGTGCTCAGCAGCTCCCTCCTACCTGCCAATAACTGAGGTATTCTATCCACAAGTGCAAAGCTCATGGCATATCTCCCAGCCTGTGCAGCATCTAGTATCCAGTTCTCTATTATCTTGGTGTGACCAAAACAATTCTCCTGGACCCAGAAAACAGGATAGTCACATTTTTGCCAGCTTGGCTATTACAAGACAGCTTTCAACACAGTGCAAACTCACTTCAGAAAAAAAGGGGCAAAAGTGATATAAGCCAGCTATAAATCTGGCCAGGTAAAAAGAGTAAAAACAAGCAATGGGAAGAAGAGCAGAATGGGTGGAAGAAAAGGCAAGACCTGAGATCTATGGAGATTACACAGGCTAGGTGAGACAATAGCTTGGAGGCCTGGGTTTTGCAAGACAGGAACAAACCCAAAGCACTCTACTGCCCTACCCAAGCCTTCATGGCCATCTGTGCAATGAAGTCATTATCTGCTTTCCACAAGCACTACAGCACAAACAGATCTCAACAGCAGGGACTCCATAAGACTGTCAGGGCACTGCACACACCAACAGCCTCTGAATGTCCTGCCCAGCAAGCTGTACCTGAGCTCAGGCCATGACCTGAATTCTGTTACAAGCATGTTCTGCCTTGTCAACCTGACTTTGGCCCTGCCTGGTGACTGTGGACTCCTGTGGTGATCACATGACCCTAGGCTGAACCCGGCAGCTATCACTGCCTGCCTCTGCAGTGGTCCTGTTTGGGTGCTGCTGCTGAGGATGCTGCCCGTGCCAGAGGGAGGTGGATGGAGACCCCCTGCATTGAGTGCTGAGGGCAATTCCAGCCTGGGAATGTCCTTATGGCCTTGATGGACTGGGCAGAAGCTTCACAGACTAGTTAAGTCTTCCACAGATGAAGAAGGATGTGTAAATGACAGGAGGACAGAGACTGCTAGAGAACCAGGGTGATAAAAAGTTGTGAGTGTTGTTAGACTTCCCTGTCTCAGTGTGGGTGGAATTACTGAATTTTCTCTCAAGCCATCTGTGTTTGCAATTGTTATGAAATCACAGCAACACAGGCAAGGCACACTTATTTCCACACCCCAGTTTACACTGGGCCATGCTCATTACCATTTTTACATAGTATTTTTAACCCTGTATCTTGTGTTCCCCCTTGTTTCTAGATCATTAACACAGAGAAACAAATCTTATTTGAAAAGACATACATCTCAAATATATTAGTTTTAACTGTGCTGTAATTACATGCCATTAGTTCTTAGTCTTCCTCCCATTCTATACACTTAATTGCTAAAGTGGGTGCTATGTTCATACATTCTTAATTAGTCAACTGCTTGTGAGTAGAATTTTTTCTATTATGAAGCACTGCATCTTTAAAATACTCCTTCTTCATGCAGAGCAAGTCCAGGACCTCATTAACACCCTAATTAACAGTACCCAGGGCAACTCAAGGACAAAAGCTCCCATATTTGCAATCAAATCTACCCTCTGAAAGTGAAGTTTTGTCAGGAAAGCTCAAGAATTTTGAGCAAAATGTAGATCTTCATTAGGGACTTCAGCTGAACTAAAAACCAATCTGGGTACTGCAAACTACAAGGTGCCCAATACTGAATTTTGAAGACTAACTCTGCTGTCTCGGAGACTTTTCCCCAAAATGTACAGGTATTAGTAAAATGACGAATGAAATGCAATCCATTACTAAAAACTGTATTAATTTTTTATTCTTGATATGGAAACCATTTATGTTTGATGTAAGAAACTGTTTTTTTTTCCATTCAGAAATTTAATATTATGTTCACTTTTAGTTTCTGATAATAGAAAAACCTATGCTTAACCCTCAAGTCAGAATTAGTGGAGTTAGTCTTGTGTGCCATTTTGCAAACTTTTATAAATATTTTAGGATAAAACAATTCTGAAACTATTTCTGTTTCACATGTGGCAGTAAGATATGAGGTCAGATATTATCAGAAGTGGGACTTAAAACAAAAGCATTCAGAACACTGTTTATTTTGAAAGAGTCTAAAACAACATTAATGTTTTCAAGGATTCTTTTGCTTTTTTAATAAGTCTTCAACTTAGTTCAAATAAGTGAACTGAAAACAGAAAATTCCAATAAGTTTTTTAAACATCAGTGATCTGATTGCCTTAACTCAGTTGGAATGGAAAGAACAGAATTGCCAGCAAAGTAAAAGTCTCTCCAGGTAGAAACATGCATCACTCTGTATGGATGGGTGTTCAGTGGGAAAGAGAACACTCCTGTATCTTGCCATACCTACGGTCTCACATTAGGAAACATGATCCAGAACAACAGATACAGGAAAGAAAGAATACAAAGGAGAGACAATTAGTCAAGTAAACAACTTGGGAATGATTGGTGGAATAAATGGGTTCCCAAGAGCAGAGAAAAGGGGGGAGGATTTGGCAGCACAGACTGGGAGACTGTTCCAGGAATAGGAGGCAGCATGAAACAAAATGCAAAGCTGAGAGTAGGAGGAAGAGATAAATGGAGGAGTGCACAGGGAGTCAGAGGGGAGTAGGAGAAAATGACAGCTCACATTGCTTAAGGAGGCAGAAACACAATGCTTAAAGAGAGAATTTTCCTAAGACATTAGGTCTACCTCGACTATGTTTAAAAAACATAGGTTCTCTAATAACCAAAAAAAGTATATTCTAAAAGGTTTAACAATCCTCTTTAAAGACAAGTTCCAGCAGAAACAGACCATTATGCTTACAGCTTATATATTTACTGCTGATGAAGGAGGGTTCATACCATCTGGCAGTCTGAAATTCACCATGCCATGCAATATTCCAGACACACCACAACATTATTGCACCCATATTCTGACTAAAGCCATTGCTGCTTTGGTTATGAAAATGTAACACACTTGCAGTACTCAATGCACTCATCCTCCCCCTTTGCCCAGAGTGAAGCATTTCAGAGCAATGGAAGGCAAGAGCTGTACGAGGCAGGGAAGTTGCCTCAACTACATTCTTACATCGCTTTCTGCCCTTTCAATTGTGATTCCTCTCCCATACAGAGACCAAAGTGGTGTTAGCTACCTGACAGTACAATTACCTACATTAAAGAATATTCACAAGAAACATTATAAATGCTGAGATTTCATTGTGGATGATGAAACCTCAGGTCCAAATGTGCTAATTGATCTCGGTGAGGTAACAGATACTTTATAATTTTCAGATCACTTAACACTAAAATCTTGTGCACGGATGTGATGGGAGGGAAACAATCACATTTAGAGCATTCAAGTAATTCAAACTTGACTTTGCAGCAACCCTGTAACTAAATAATTAATGCTTTCTGGTAGCCCCAGATTAGAGTAACACTATACTTCCAAACAAGATTTTTGCCTTCATTTTCTACTCAACAGTGCTGCAAAGGAGAGAACAAAGGCAGTCTGGATATCCAAACTGTTACGTTTCTTATCTTCTTCACAGTAGACAAAACACGAGAATCAAATAATTTTCAGCTAGACAGCAACTTTGAAGAGCTGTAATTGTATTACTAAAAAATTCATCATGATAAACATATTTTAAAATTTTAGACATTAATTTTAAAAGTTAAATACACAAATTAATTTTAACTCTAATTCTTTGGTCTAGTTAATTCTCACATAATTTGGTAGCTGGAATATAAAGATTACAGGTTTTTGGAAGACATGCTCTGTTTTCTTACACAACAAAGAAATGAAGCCTCTGCTTGAACTCTAAAATTCCATCTTCATTATGAACCTGGGGTAGTGTTTCCACAGCAATTTGAAACGCTTTGACTTTGTTCCCACTCTCCCGTGAAGCGCTAAGTGGCTTGCAGAACATCTGTGACTGCAAGTGTTAACAGAAAGTGCATTCAAAGGACCTGCTGACATCTTGGTACCTGCCTATAGCAAGAATCCTGCCCCAGCGGTTTTATGCTTATTTTTGCCCATATTCCCCTTGGCCTGCCTGTATTTTTCCAACCAATTTAGCTGACCCGAGCGGGCAGCCCCACGAGGCAGCAGCTGCTGCCTGCCGCTGGATGCAGCCCCAGCCCAGCCTCCTGCTCACCAGGGCTGGCTTTGCTGCCCCACTTCCCTCTCAGCTGAGGGGGAAACACACCAATTCACACTATCGCCCCATCCCACCCAAGAGAGCAGAACCTGCACATCCTTCTCTTCCTTGGCCACACAGGGCTGACAGTTGGACAAATGCATTGGTCATTCCAGCCTCAGGAAAACACCGACATGGCATTTTGTTTCAAGCCCTGGTGTCCCTGGGCTCAGTGGGGCTGTCCATTGGCAGCAGTGCCAGATAACTCTACCCAAGCAGTGCCAAGGGCCACGTGTAGGGGTTATCAAGTCATATACTACCCTCACTCAGCTCCTCCAGAGTTAAGACAGGTAATTTTGTGCTCTCACCCAAACACCAATTATGCAAAGCATTCAGAGAGGAAGACTGCACAGATGACCTACAGGTGAGGGCTCTGCCTTCAGCAGAAACTGCCAGGGAAATTTCAGTGCCCTTTTTGGCTACCTTCTCTTCTTGTAGTTAGAAGGGGCAGAAGGAGGAGCAGCATTATCACAGGCAATGAGAGAGAATGGGACATTAAAATCTTAAACTTCTTCTTTATGCACTGGTCCACAAGCACCAGAAACAGGTTCAAATACCATCTTTGAAACAGTGAGAGTTCTTTATGTAGCCTCTGGGACAGAGACAGACATCCTGAGAGCTAGAGAATTCGAGAGTAAGGCTGACTTCAGTCTTTTACTCTCCTTCTATCTTGATGCGGTTACACGTTTCCTGAACTCCATCTGTAAAATGGGAATAATATTACACAAAGATGCTGAGCATCAATGCTTCAACAGTACCTCATGAATGTATCAGGGTGAACTGGCATCCTAAAGTTACCTGGATAAAACACAAACTTCAAAAACAGTGATACAGGTGGGATTGCCACCTGTTGCTGCTCTACTGCAAACCCTCCGGAGAATGAGACCTGAGACAGATAGAAGGTGAAAAATTCTCTATCAGTCCTTGATTAGCAGAAGGATTGTAACTTTGCTGACAACACAGAGGTTATTCTGTGGAAGGGGTGAAAATTCTCTTCCCCTCCACTGCATTTGCCAGGCTCTCATGCATTTCTTCTCCTTCCCTGCTGCTATTTGCATTGAAACAGGGGAACAACATTCATTCACCAAAGGGCCACCTCTGAGGTTAAACTACTTGCAGTGGCATTTAATTTACTGTAAAGGGCAAAGACAGTTTATTTTAGGTCAAATTGCTTATATGAAGAATCACCTTGGGCTCTGCAAATTCCAGGAATATAAATACAGAGGAGATATTTGAGTCCTCTACTTTTTTAGAGAGTTTCACTTTCCTTCATGATCCTAAACATGAAGTATCAACCGACCAATTTAACATATGCAGGCTGATCAATGCCACGCATCCTACAACCTCAGAAGTAGCACCATAACTTCTACCCTCTGCTCCTTACAGAAATACAAACCAGTACAATTGTGCATCTATCAGTGGGAGACAACGGAGGTTTGTGTTACGTTCCCTCCCATGTATTCACCACCCAACACCCCAGGAAAACCCTTTGGCCTCTACACAAATATATTCTGCATTAGAATTTTCAGTATAAAAATTATTTACTTATTCTGAAATGAAGCACAAAATATGGAGTAGTCACTAAGCACAACAGAAAGGCTGAAAAGCTACAATGCACTAAAGAAGAGAGAGAGAGAAATATCTCCATTAGGTCTTTTTTAATTCCAAAATGGAGGGTGGGTCTCTGCATAACACCTCAGCTCATATAAGGGGATATGAAAAAGCAACATGATGCTACTCTCTCAGAATATCTAACTTCACAACCTTTTGTTTGGATGAAGGCATCATCCTGGACTGAAAGAAGCTTTTGAAATAGTAAGCAACAAAACCAAATTTCTTTGAGGAATATTTCGCATTAAAGATGGCTTCAAATTTGCACTGAAATATTCCAGCACCAGCCTTATTCTAAGAACAATGTGTGCTCTCTCTCTGCAAGCCCCCAGGCCTGGCTTGCTGGCTCTAGAGTGAGTGTGTTATTGCCCTAAGGGAGTATTAGATAATGAAGAGCTCTGAGTTTTCCTTTCGCTTCATGCCTGGGCTCATCATAATGTGCGTGAGCAGGCTTAGTCTGCAGACTTTTCCTCTTCAATCTTTCCCCTCCTATTTTCCAGCAACCCAACAACATTTTTTTACAAATGAGCACTATTAATTGCCTCTCTTGAAACAAGCTTATTGAATCCATCACCTTCCTCAGAGTGTCGCAGAGGATAAAACAAAGTTCCCACTTTCAAACATACCAAGTGGTTTTACTGCACGAGATGACTCCATCATGAACCACCAGGAAACAGGCTCCACACAGAGTGGTAACTACTCAACTACCTGCTCCAGTCCAGCTCTGCACTACAGGCAGCACTTCATCCTGCTGGAAGAAAAGTTCAGCAGGGTCCAGGTGTGTGAAATGAGTTATGGCAACAGAGACACATCTGTATACACTGAAGTGGTAACACCAGGCTGAACAGCAGCTCCTGCAATCGGACCTTAATTGCACCTTCAGGCAAATGGCTGCTCCACTCAGGAGATGCCTCTAACATGCTCTAACACTTCACTCTGCCTAACATGGTTCTTTCATAGTGAAGGACAGCAGTGGGTTAACAACCTTTTGGTATGTTTCATCTAAGGGGACCAGACTTAATACATCATTTTGGATAGTTTAAAACAATGGAGAACATTTCTACAGAAAGATCATTTGTATTTTTCCAGTAATTTCTTTCAAATTATCAAAGCAGAAAACCCACATAGGAGGCTGTCTGACAATTCCAGCAGTGAAGTAATACCCAAGAGTTCTGGAGTTAGCAGCAGGTCAACCTTCAACAGGTTCCTTTAGCTCTCTTTTGGTTAAACACACCTATCAAAATATACCTTTTCTTTAAATCTTTGGGATTCTTGAACTGAATGGCCTACACGAAGGCCAGATGCAAAAACAATATGGAAAAAAATCACTGCAATTTTAGCTACCCTGAAACATATGACATCCCTTAAACAGATACCACTTCCCTTCCTCATCCTTTATGAGCTGAATCTGGCGAGTGAAGAGGAAAGGCAGAGAAGGGAATTGAAAACTGTTTCTTCTTCCATATAGCTACATTTTAGAGGGCAGGTTTTAGACAGCAGGAGCTACATCTACACAGTTACTTACAAAGCAAACTAACCACCTGATTACATTCATTAATTTAAGATGAAAAACCAAAGACCTTTAAGAGAAAAGGCCCTGTGAGAAGTTTCTGGCCTGTGCTCCAGAACAAGCTCTTGCTTCCTACATCTGCAGTGCTTGGCCAAAGTGCAGAAGCATCCACACTATCAGCGTGAATTTGACCAGTTAATTAAAGAACATTTTCAAAGACCCAAATTCTGCTTAATGTGCCATGACCAGGGGAATGGCAACGACATCTCAGTTCAAGGACCAAGAAATTTCTAAATGACCAGAAAATCCCCAGTGTTCCAAGTGAATCTTATTTCCCAAGAAAATAAAAAAATGGAAATCAAACACATTGTTATCTAAGGGGTCATCTTTTACTAGTTTGTGGTGAATGAAAAAAGAATATCTATTAAAAAATCCATTTCTAAGCTTTTATCTTGGTAAATATTAACTTCGCAAAACTAGCTTTGCTCTTGAGATGCAAAAGAGAATTCAGATTGCTGTGTGATAAACCACCAGCAAATGTGGTTGCATAGTTCTCAGGAAATGTATTAAGACATCATCTTATTTTTAAAATGTTCTCTGTAATGGCTCTGATCTCCACAACGATTTCATCTATTACCAGTATTGCTGATACTTGTTCATCTTCTAGTCAGGTACCCCGGACATGAAGTGACCATGGAGGTTCAGGGGAGTATCTATTGATAGTGCAGCACAAGCAGCAGCCCAGGCAAAGGCACGCAGCTTCAACCACCTTCCTTATGCTACTCGAGTGTATTTATGAGCCACCAGCCCATCACAGGCCAGATTTCATTCTCCTCCAGCACATTTCAACATGAATTTAACCCAGCGGCAGGGTTAGATGCAGAGACATTCTATGGTGAGGGAAAGGGAGAGCAGCGGGGGGAGGTGGAGGGGCAGGAACTAACAAAGAGCTTAACGAGCAAGGAAGGCAGCGGGCACATCGTGAGAGATACAGACCCTGCCAACTCCACTTAGTGCACTGCCTAATAGCACTGAATAGCAGCTCCTCCATCCTCCTCTCAAAGCATTGCCCTTCAGATAATGTTAACAGGCAGTTAATTATAGCAAGACAAGAAACAAAACAGTATTTTCTTAAAACAACCCAGGTAACACTTAGATAAGGAATAGCATAAAGATTCAAATTCCTACCTTTAAAAGTGAAATCCGTAAGTGAAGCTACTGTCTCAAAAGGGGTCAGACAGCAACCCAAGGAAATACAGGGAGCCAACGGGAAAGCAACAAAGCCTGAGAGCTGCTCTTAACAAAAATTATATATAAAGTGAGTTGGCCTTTCTGGAAAAGGAAGGTGGGCTGCACAGTTGCTAGATGGATGAACCATTATTAGTAGCAGTGGTTGCCTTCCCTTTACTCAGTGTTTCCAAAATCTCTCAAATAATTTTGTGAACCTAAGGATGCTGTAATTTTAATCACAAACAAAAAAATGTAAATAAATTAATATTTAAAAAAAGGCACATCAGTGCTAAGCATAAGCACAATTAATGACCAGCTGCTATATCATACTGCAGCTACAGGTGGGTGGTGGGCAAAGCACAGTCCCATATAAACAGTCTGAAAGCACAGCCCTCTCTCCCCAGAAACTATCTTGCCTTGCAGCTTGCCTCTGAAAAGCTTCCATGTCAGTCCCTGAAATCTCAGGAACAATGAGAGGAAAGTAAGGAAGGTGATGTGCAAAGGAAGGCAGAGAAGCACGGTCCAGCACTCAGCTTATCATGGCACACTGCAGTTTCGAGATGCTCCGTCAGGGTGAGGGGATACAGCTCCATTCCTTCCTCCTCTTACACACTGTGCATCTAACCGCGGTAGGGCGTTGAACTCAAATTGCACGGCAGACAATGGGATCTGGCAGCAGTTCAAAGGCGTTTCTAGCGAAGTGACTGAACAAGCTCACTGCTGGCGCAGGCAGGCGAGGATGCAGAGCACCCCACTCTCCTCCCTTTCACTACTCAGGCTGCGGAGGCAGGTGCTGCACCACGGGCAGCCAGTTCTCCTTTTGTTCCAAGTGGCAAGAGGATCAAGGAAGAAACCCAAAAGGTACCACTACTGAGGACAGCAGCACCTAAACCCACAACAATAAGGTAGAGGGAGGTGAGGAGCGGGGTGGGGGGGAAGAGGAGGGAGAGGAGGGGAGGCTGCCAGGCAGAGGGAGAACAAGTGAGCAGGCAAAGGGGAAGAGGAGAAAAAGGGAGTCCACAGGCAACAGTGCCTGGCACCCTGACAGCTTGCTGCCAGTGTTCATCTTCTGAAGCTGTCACAGGTTTATGGATGCCTCTAGACTGACAAGCTGACAAGATGAGGGAAACTACACTCAGAAAATGTATTCAGCAGCAGTAAATTGCTTCTCTTGCCCTAATGTGGCTTGCAGCTTCACTCAGGGAACTGATCTCATTCGGGGGGGGTGCGGGAACAAACCAACTCAACAGCAAATCAGCTACGAATTACTATCACTATTACTGGAATCTGGAGACTGGAATAAATCTGCAGAAGGACAAAGAAAAATCATCTTCTTGTGCACCACTAATAAAAAATTAACATGTTAAAAGAACAAATACATACATCTCAGATTATGTTTTGTCCTTACGTAAGCATTTTTGGTTGCAATGGTGGTGGGGGAAGCTAAACTCCTTTATACCCCTGAAAGCTTGGCACAAGAGGGGCTCTCTGCTTGGAAACGTAGGAAACAGTGTTCAAGAGGAGTAGAGAGGCAGGCAGGAAAGGAGGTGCTTCTGACCACAGCACCACACTCTGCTCTTGGAAGATGCAATGCCCTAAGTATGCTCGAAGTTGTGTCCTTTTTCAGGCAGGGTTTGGGAGCAGAGGGTTTGCAGACAGAATGACACACTAGCACACATCTCTAGAGGAGTTATTTTAACAGGAGTTGACAGCAAACACTTCTGTAAGAAGACAGGGAAAGCTTAATGCAATGGACCGTTGCAGGGTATTAGGGAGCGCTCTGAAAGAGGCCTGAGCCCCCGTGAGTTATCAAGAGCTATCTCTGCTCAAAGGGAACAAAGCACCTCCTTAAAATTTTGTCCTTACAGTAAGAAGATAAAAACTAAAATCAGACACATGGGTCAAGTACCAGGCACTTGGGTTAACTGCTATGACGGCACCTGCTTTTGCAGAATGTCCAGCTTTTCACAGTTAAACTAACCAGGTAGGTACAGTAAGTTCTGCCTCAAAGATGTTTCCTACTGTCTCATTGCTTCAACAGGACACGGAAAAGACCTGAAAGCTAAGGCAGAAAATGTTTTAAAATATTTATTAAGAGTAGATGATTTTCCTTTTGAATTAACAAATAAACTAATTCAGAATGGGCATGCTATTTTGTATTCTTTCTGTCCTATAATGGCACAATGATTTGCTCAGTGTTGTTTAATCCTAGAAGATACATTACAATAACATTACAAAACCAAAGCAAATTATTTATTCACTTATTTAATACGAAAACTGAAAAAAGCACTGAGGTCTTTCAGAAAGAAAACCACAAAGAGACAAAGATATTTATTGCTGAGCAGTGAATAAAAGACAAGGTGCTGAGGGATAAGGATTACACACATGAAAGTAATGCTGCTGTCCTAATCAATCAACAGAGGGAAATGGATGTTGAGTACCTTTAAAAAAATGGGGTTTCCACATATAACACAGGAGACAATTCTCTATTTCACCTCATTTAAAAACATCTTCTCACATGCACGTCAAGCTACAATACAGCACTGCAAGTTTGCAAGCCTCTTTGTAAACTGCAGATGGATGATGCTGACAACAATTTTCATAGAATCATAACCTAAACCCATTAATTTTTTTAGCTTCCAGATCCTGTCTATGCCAATAAACAAACCCTTTCCATTGAAGCTGCAGTATGCAAACAGCAGATGTTAGAAATCTCTCAATACTCCACTAATCAGGAAGATGACAGAAAATCCTGACTCCACACAATGAAGAGCCAATTTTTAGAATAGGCAAGATTTTAATGATGAGTTTTCACCATACTCTTAATATGTTTCTCCTGTCTCCACTGTTTTTTATAGATTCAGGTTTATTGGACACTTGTTGGTAATCTTTTCAAATCTATTCACTTAGAAAATGTTAGAAAGAAGAATTACTGCTGCTCCATGTGTATGTATGTATGGCTCAGCTTCGCAAACCCACGTGGGTGTGCCCTTCCAGCCTGTGCAGTGGATTTTTTAGGTGAGGCACAGCACGTATAGAACTGGCCCCACCCTTTAACTCCTGAGGTTCATCTGCCACGGCCGAGTGAGCTTGGACAGTGACAGGGAAGTCCTCAGGACTAGAACCTACAGCCCCCGGTATTGCCAGGAGGTCTCCCATCCAAGTACTGACCAGGGCTGACCCTGCTCAGCTTCCAAGCTCTGACAGGATGGGGCCTCAGGGTGGCATTTAACTGCTGCTCCATGTACAGAAGACAATTATCTTTTGCTCACTGCCTAATCACAACTTCAGTATCTCTCTCAAAGGCCAGATTTCCTCTCCTCCATCCCCCCTACTCAAATCTCATGGCCCCTCCTCTCACTCTCCCCCACCTCCCACAACTATTCCACAGTGTCCCCTACCCTGATCAATAGCAAGCAGAGATAAAAATTAGCTCAATTAATATTAAGCATCACCCAGGGGAAAGTACATGAACTATGTCCTCATTCTAGCAGGTAGTTATGGTGAGATTTCAGTGATATTTTTCTTAACACTTCAGCCCTAACTACCCTGGCATGACACAACACTAGTTCTGCTCACTATCAGTCTGTGGTGATTATCCCGAAAGAGCCCTGGAAATAACAGAGGAAATGACAGTGTTGCCACCAGTCAAGAAACAGTCTAACAGTCTCTACTGCTGTAAGGATAGCCCTCCCCAGACAGTTTCCCAGGCATAAAGACTGGGAGAACCACATAGGTCTCTGAGGAACATGCCCCTTGCTGTTTGTGCCACACAAGGCTTTTCTGACATCACTTGCGTGATCGTTATGAACGTTACTCAATGTATTTTAATCATTACAGTGACAGCAGAGACACAACTGCACAATTATACAACACCAGAGCAGAAGATCTCCACCAGGATCAGCAGATACTTCTGAGCGGTCTGAGGAACAGTTACCAAGAAAATCAATCCAATCCTCAGAAGTTTAAGTTCATTGTAAAGGAGTTAATATTTCTATTAGGCAATTTTTGTAGATTTGTGAATTAAAACAGATTTTAAAAGTAATTTTTCTTATGGTAATGCCCAGAAAAATGAAAATCAACTCATAATGTGTAGTCATGATTCAGACAAAAGTCTCTCGTCTGTCACTGATTGAAATCATGTGCCTGCTGCAGCATTTCTGGACCAGCCAGTACCTTTCCTCTACTACTAATACCCATAATCTGGAAAATGCATCTAAAAATCAGAAGCAACTATTTAGAGAAAGAGAAGTGCCTTTTAGAGTTGCTATACCTGAAGAAAAATGGTGATTATTACAAAAATATTAAAATATTTGCAGTATTTCCTCACCAGGGTCATACTGTGTAATGGCATAATTTCCAGGATATTGGTTAGACCCAAACCTCTTGCTGTGCTTTTTATCAGTAGCCTAAAAGGACATATGATATCAAGGTAAATAGCTTTCAGCTAAGTGGCAGACTTTTGTAGGTACAATCTGTTCAGTTCCAATAAACTCATTTTATTTGCACCCATTTTAGTAAATGTCTAACTGGCTTGAATGTTATCACTCATGAAATCTACCCTATCTCAAATTTAATCAAAGACAGCTGAAGTGTAATATCCTTTTTTTTTTCCTGGTCCTGGCACTGAAATAGAAAACATGAGTAGTTCTTGAGAAGGTCTAGATGTAGTTGATGTTGCGATTAAGAGATGAAACAAAACAAAGGAAAAAAAACCCCTAACCAGTAAATGGTTTGTATCACTAAAAACATACCTCTCTCTCACATCAGGAGACAAGTGAACCACCATCCACCCCATCTGGAATGAAATGCCTATCTGAGGGAGACAATTATTTCTGAGACCAGAATAAGCATGCAAGGGAAAACCTTCTTCTTCCTCTTCAGTAAAACAAAGGGGCTTTGTTATTGGTGCCAGTTACATCATTAAAACTTGTGTGAGATGACAGCACAGAGCACAAGCAACCTTTGATCTGCCCCATTAAGGAACTGGAGAGTGTCAGGACCCTGAGGACGTCAGCAGCCCTTGAAGGCACAGACTAGTCTCAAGGGGAACCTCCATGCACCCCCCTCTGTATCCTGATTTAAGCCTGAGCCTGGCCCCCTGCTCTTTGCCTGAACCTGGCTGCAGGTGTACCTGTCTGCAGCCCTGCCTCTGGCTTCATCTCCACGACTGACCTTGGCTGTAGGCAGCTCATCTCCTGGAAAGACTCTTCATATATTATAAGCTATAGCTCGCACCCAGTTCTGTCTTTGGTCCTGGCTCCTGGGTGCACTTTGGACCCACGCTGCTGCTTTGTCTCCAGCCCTGTCTTTTAAACTCCTGGATGGAACCTCACTGCTCTGCCTTGCTCGAGACTGGCAACAGACCCTGTTTCTCGCCCCCCGCTCTGCCTGCCGTGCTCATACCCTGTGGAACTGTGTGTGCTCCATGGGCAATGGCACTGCTGCACTGCGGGCACCTCCTGCCTCAGATCCCAGCCCTTGCTGTGCACCAACAAGAGGCTGCTGCAAGAACAGGTTTAAAAAAAAAAAATCAATAGAAACAATATTCATCTCTTGTAACTGTCAACTGTACAGGTCTTTTCTGGGAAGCCCTCCAAGTTGTCCATAATCACAACCTAAGTTGATTCCTGAAGCCTTTAAGTATAGCCTTCAGACAAATCTTGGCAGTTTGGTGAGGGCCTTTAATGCCAGATACAGTAAATATAATCTGAGAGACTAATACAGTTTTGTAATATATAAGCACATGAATCACTTCGTGGAAGAAGGTGAAAGAAAAGAAGAACATGCGTTTGAATTTATAGGAGAAAACCTAATGGTAATACGTTACTTTTCCTCTCCCACATTAAGGTAGGGGAAAAGCTCTTGATGTATTGAACACAACATTCATCAACCATAATATTGTATTCATTTAAAATGCATGGTGAGAAGGGTGAAAAGGGTCAGAGTTAAAACATTCAACTGACAAATGGATGATACATTCCTAAGAGAGGAACATGCCCCTGCCAAAGCACCCTGAGTCATGCCCTTCTGCTTTGTAATTAATATTTCGTCTCCACTCAGCTGTGCTCACATTTCTTATCTCACAAAATATCTCCAAAGCCCACCTGGGGACAAAGTAAGCCTATAGGGAGGAAAGGATAATGAGGTTAGTAAGTGTTGCCATGCAGATTGCTGCCCTTACATAGTCTTTACACTTAGTAGAGCCTACAATTTCAGGTATCTATTTCAGTTTTGTACTCATCATTAATACTCAACAGGCTCATCTTCAGCAACAGCCAACCTTAAAAATTATGTAAAAAGTAGCTGGCAAAAATCCACCACTAATGTGCCAGTTCTCTTGAACTTCAGTCCAATAAAGTAATTAAAATGCTTGAGACCAAATCCTGTCCAAGCAGTAGAATTCATCTCTGTTGCATAGATGTGGCATGATGCCACGAAGACACACCGTTTAAGTAAACTAGGATACTTTTGGAAATGTTCCAATGACAGGACCTCACTGATACAGTTAGGTCAATTCAAAGTTTCAGAGGAACTGGTTCCTGTAACCTACTCCAGACATGGAGATGAACTGCTGATGGCAAAGAAATACCTGGCAGACAAATCCTTATTAGAAGCAACTGACAAAACAGACAGTTAGGAATCAGGAAAAGATAAAATATAATGAAAGGGAAAAGGACTTATTTGTCCCTCTACTTCTGCTACAACTGAACAGAGTTGCAGTATCTCACAGGAAAATAACAGCTTTTAAGAAAAGAAAGGTTTCTTGAAAAGTAAGCTACAGGCATATTGTGGCTCACTTTTTCTGTACCTTAACTATGGGATATTGATGGCATAGGCAGCAAACATTGAAACACTAACAAGCAATGAATAAGTATTGCTAAGGATGAACTAATCATGTGTTAGCACAAGGTAAGTCTAAAATTCCACTTTTAAATTAGTAAAAAAAACTTACAGTTTCCAACAATTCCACTTTTACGTACAGAAAAAGGTTCTGCATGGACAACCTGGCTATATATTGTATCTGCACAGTCCCATTTCCATCTGCCAGAATTTCTACATTTTTGCTGTCTCTCCCCATTCCTAGACTTTGTGTCAATAAAATCAAAGGTGCAGTAGCAATTTACTGTGGCTGTACCTGAAATCTAACACTGTTCTCCCTTTGCTGTTCTAGACATAATGTCACATGTACATTGACATTATTAGAATATATGAAGCATTCCGATGATACTTTAACTCTTTCACTTATACATACTTATCCATTTCACATGTGAAAATGACACAAAATGTCTCTGGAATTACACCACTATTCAAGCTGAACAGAATACTAATGTGGTCACTGAGCTCATTCTACTCCATCACAAATTTTTGTTTATTCTGTTTATACTGGAGTTTGCAGAAGTATCCCTAGCTCCTTCTACCACTTTATTCTTCACAAGCACAAAATCCTTTACACGATGCATTGCAAGTTATTTTTGCTCCAAAATCCCTTTATCCAACCAATGCCTGGATATGTTTTGTCTATGCGTCTCTGGAAAACTCAGGGTTAGGTTTGAGAGAAATCACAGATCTGCAGAGTGAGTGGGCTTGGGAAGGGGCTGCCAAAAGAAAGTGGGAGCTGCGTGGAAATCTGCCCTGGGAGAAATCTTTCATTTGGGAAACAGTATCAGAGTCTTTGAAGGAAAATTAGGGTTAAAGTTCAGCTTATGGTTGACAACCAGGACTTACAGTTGTAGCATGTGTAGGGCTCAAAAGCCCAAAGTCCTTGTTTCATCATGTCCAACTTTCCTCACCACCTCATCGTGTGTACACTGGAGCTCAGCACTAAGTACCAGCTCCTGCAATTTCCTTTTTATAAATCCAGGCTACTTGCATAAGTCATGAGCTGTTCCATCTCCCCTTTTCTGTCCTCTGATTTGCTGCACAGCTGAAGCCATAACAGTCTGCTCATATAAAGCAATCTGAGAAATCCATTTAACTGTGAACACTCCTAAAGCATTAGAAAGTATTTCAACCAGATCTGTTCAGCACACATACAAAACCAAATCATCTCTGTTCTTTCCAAGCAAAGTATCTAGGAACCTTTCACTGGACCACATCATCCCTCTTCTACTGCACTGAGTATGGGAACTTCCACTCTCAAGATAGGATTGGCATTTTTGCAAGTATAGTGGCATCTGAAAATCATAAATATCACAGGAGCCTGAATCTCTGCATCTTGGCAGAACAGTGCCTGTTTAGCTACATTAGAGTGCAGTATTTAAACATATGTACTAAATAAAAAGAATTACCTTCCCTCACTATTCATTCAGACAGAACTGAGAAGGGGAAAAAAGGAGGACTCCTATCCTTCAGCACAGAATTTAGATGAATCCAATATTTCTATTTTTAATTTTTAATTACATTTATGATCTTTCCTGTGGGTATAAGTCACGAATGCAGTTCCAGTGTGCTGGGAGCAACGTAAATATAGTTACTCCCAAAGGGATCTTACAGCTGTTATGCACGGGTCAGAGATTCTGTGAAATGCAAAATCTGAAACTTTAAAAGCTTTTTAGCTCACATCCTTCCCATTCCTTTTCAAAGGCAGAGTTAATGGATACTGAAAAACATTGCCTCGAATTTTGCCCACAAGGTATGGAAGTAGAAACTCCATTTAAACAAAGTAATATTTAGCACTAAGCAACCACTTGGTCCTATCACATTCCAGAACTGCATCAGCAATTTCTTTCTGATCCAAATTAACTCATCTGCCACTTCATGCTGACAGCTGTGCAACTGAAGACAAGACACATGAAATTGCTTCCTCTGCAAACCTTTCTAAGGAGAGGAAGGAGGAGTGCAACTTCACACTGCAGCATAAAAGTCTAGCCTCCTTCTACCAAATTTCTTGGCCCTTATTTTGACATGAGACAACTCAAAAGACTTAAGCTCTTCCTCTTACCAAATCTGGATATGCCAGCCCATAAAAATGCAAAAGATTCTGCACTTACCTCTGATCACAGTCTGGTGAAGGAAAAATAGTCATCAACTGCTTCACTCAGGAACAAGGTTCTGTTTTAAAATAAATAAAAAAGAGACAAGACTTCAAACAATGTTTGTCTCCCTCTCTCCCCTAATGTTAGCCTACAGCAGTGTTGGTAAACATTTACTCAGCAGGAGCACCTTCTCTCTCCAGCACCAAGGTAATGATTACATTACACTAAACATGGCACGAGGACAGACTGAGGCCGTGACAACAGCCCTGTTGGCACCGACTGGGGGATGACGTCGGGTTGCACTGCAGCAAGCTTGGTTGTGCAAGAGTGAGAAAGAGTGGGGTAAGAGGAGAAATGCAAGTGTACGGGGAAAAAACTCCAACCAACAAACCAGGAACCTGGACTTAGAACCACCAAGTAAAAAGAAAGTTCACAGAACAAGCAAATGCAGTATGAGCTGGGAGAACTGGAAGTGCCAGCATAGTCCTAATGGGATTTCTCACACCTGTTCATTAGTATTATTGCCTTTGAAACAGCCAACAAAGCAAACTATAACATGTTACCTTCTTTTGTCTTGGCCACAGCTAAATCAGTTCTGTAAAACTTCAGTGGTGTGACAAATACCATTAGGTATACTGGGAAACAGAAACAAACCACCAAAGGATGGAGTTTTACAGCCTCCTCCATCCCTCTTCCTGGCTAGTGATCACAGAGATGGAAGTACTTTGTGAAGCTAACTGAAACTCAGGAAACTTCTGTGTGTGTACACACATAAAATACACACAGAGCAGCTTGCCAGGGACAGCATCTCAGAGTCACCAAAACCCCAACAGCAAAAAGCTGATCTTCCTATACCTGTTGGACAGTCTTGAAAAGCAGCTCCTTCACATCAGCTGTGCCACAGATATGCAAGTATCTCTCCTGTAGTTTTCCAGCTTACACAGACCCTGATACAGCAAAAACTCTGACCTTTGAGTTTCCAATAATCTTTAATACCTGTACAGCCAATTAGTAAACAAATAAGAACCACACTTGCTCTGCCTGTAAGTAAAAACAAGTGCACCGAGCTCCCTGCCTTCCTCACCAGTTTACAAGACCAAAAGTTCCTCTTTTCCCTGGTTAGAAAAAGGTTAGTGTAGAAAAAAGCACCTACCATTCCATTCCTCAGGACACATTTTTTCTCTTTTCTTTTGATCCATAACTTTTATGTTTCTCCACTCAATAGTTTGAGAAAGTAGATGAAGAAGCCCTGCATGCTTGGCCTCTGCAGATTCCAAAACAGGGTAACCATCAAAACAGACAAATGCAAGTGGAAAACAACTAAACTAAAAAAAGAGATGGATCTTTGATGTCCCTGTAAAAAGAGCAGACAACTAAAGAAATGTTGTTCACAGAACTGTGACAATCCAGCGAAACTCACTGAGGAAAACAATCAAATTAGGAGGCTAATTATTAGCAGAATTTGTATAATGGCAGCTGACAAGACTCATGTATCCACTACGCCCTGTGGTAGTTGGTAAGACTCACACAAACAGATACACCAACATCCAACAAATAGCATTTAATGTAAGTTTCCCATGGGGACAGTGTTCCCATAGGGTTCCCTGTGGTTCACTGCGAAACGCCTTGCACTATCTTGCACTCTCTGATACAAACTATTAACAAAGTGGTGGCTTGGAATAAGACAGAGTATCACACTGATCTAGCTGGTTTTACTTTCCAGAACACAGAAGACTTGGGAAGAAACCAAAAGGATTAACAGATAGCAAATGCAGGGGAGATAACTCAAAGACGAACACGAGCTTCAAATAACTTTCTCTTCAGCTTTAAAAAATGCAACTTGCTCCTACTAACAGAAACTCAGAAACAGTTACAGCAATGAGGTAAAGAAACTGCTCGTTGCACTGCCACAGTTTTCCACTAAGGCATGTCACAATCAATACAAGTAGAAAAACAACACAGCCAGGTAAGAAGGGAGACAGAACTTAACACCAGCTGAATAGGATTACAAGGAATTCAAACTGAATGTAATAATCAATAAGTTGCCATTGATGAAACACAAAAACCAAAGCAGTATTATCAAGCTGATAGATTTTTCTATCAGTAGAATATGACTGGAATTGACCAAATCTGATTTCACCACATGGTTTATTTTAAAGAACCTTAAAGGAGTGGTTTAAAGCAACACTAAAGGAATGACACTTGTGTCATTTCCACAGAAAACCAAGTGAAGTGGCAAAAAACCTGCCCCACAATTTCCCATTTCCCTCCTCCATACATACTCTTCTTCAGTGTTGTTTGTGAGAAGCAAACAGATTTGTATATTTGGAAAGCTCTCAGCACAAAGTGTGCGTTACCACCATTATCAGCAGCTGCTTAATACCACCTCCCAAATGCTTAACAGAGAAGGCAACACCGCATTTCATCTCTAGGCATCAAAGCACTTACTAATGGCAATGAAACTCTGCCTAGCGCAGAATTAAGTGATTTTGGAAAGATGTCATTAACTCTAGAAGCATCGTATCTTTTCCCATGTTTGTACTTACTTTCAAATTCACCAGCCGTAACAGCAGAGTGGGAAAGCTCAGGAGTTTGCGTTCCAGCCATGCAGGCTTTGCAGGAACTGCTGTTAGTCAGGCTGCATACCCTATGGAGACTCAGTAAGCAGTGACATTTGCATTGCATTGCATTTATTTCTTCAAACACCAATCACACTGGAAGTTTCACTTTACTTTTTACCCCAGAATAAAGGCTAAACTTCAGTGTAACAGATGCTGTCTGGAAATCCCAGGACACATATGAGAGCATGTGTGTGGTCCCCTTCACCGTTATGAAATAAAACAGCTTTCAGGAAAATGAGAAGGGTGCTTAGTTTTTTTAAGCATAAAAACCTTAATACAACAGGGTCCACTTAGTCAGAACAGTATTCACACAGGAGCCCAACCAAGCAGAACTATTTTCCCATGAAGATCTTATCCTCTGGTCTGGGCAAACAATCCAAGTCACACTAGACAGACAACAGTTCTGCATGTCTCTGTAGTAATTACAGCAAAGAAACATGACTGTCCCTAGTTTAAAAATAATAATTATAATTTTAAAAGTTTAAATCAGAAGCATAGTGAAAACATAACAATAAATTACACATGGGGAAAAGAGAAGGTAGCTTGATATGGTAAAAACACAAAGATTCACAGGAACCTGAGAACAGAAAGAAATAAGAGATATACAGAAATAGAGAAAAGGAAAGAGAGAATAGAAAGCCCTTCCTACTAAATGGTGGAGATTTTTAGTTAATTTCTGTAAAAGAATAGGACAGAGAATAAAAACCACAGCCACCTGAGGTTTACGTTTCCTCCTGGATTACAAATGCCTCCTAAGAACTGTACAGCTTTACAGTTCAAATCACACCAAGACAAGCAACGACAGGGCTGGCTTTTTAGTGGGTATGGGAACGAAGGATGGATGGACTGCAGCAATCAAACTGGAAAAGGGGGGAAAGAAAATGTACACAGAGAAGGGGAAGAGGAAAGACATAAAGCTAGCTGGGAAAGCATGAAATCAAGAGACAATTATCAGAAAACTTTGTTTTCAGAAACTGCAAATGCTCAAGAAAAAAGCACCATGTAGAAAACTGCATTCCCTGTCAGGATCTCCAAGGAAGTGAAGGAAATGGAAACTAGGCAGCAAGGATGTACTTGAAATAGTTAATCAAGGACACTGGCCATCAAAACAGATCAAAGCATATCAAACCTTAACACATTTATTTGAGACTCCACCTGCAGTGCTGCATCCAGCTCTGGAGTCACCGGCACAGGAAGGACATCAACTTGATAGAGCGAGTTCAGAGGAGGAACACCAATATGAACAGAGGGACGGAGCACCTCTCCTATGAGGAAAGGCTGAGAGAACTGGGATTGCTCAGCCTGGAAAAGACTTCGAGGTGAGGTAAATGCAGCCCTCCAGTACCTGAAAGGTGTCTACAAGAAACATGGAGACAGACTGTTTGCAAGGGCCTGTAGTGACAGGACAAGGTGGAATGACTTTAAACTGAAAGAGGATAGGTTTAGATTAGCTATTTGGAAGAAATTCTTTAACATGAGGGTAGTGAGGCACTGGAACAGGTTGCCCAGAGAAGCTGGGATGTCTCATCTCTGGAAGTGTTCAAGGCCAGCTTGGAGAGGACTCTGAGCAGCCTGGTCCAGTGAAATGTGTCCCTGTCCAGGGCAGGGAGGTTGGAAAGAGATGGTCTTTGAGGTCCCTTCCAATGCAAGCCATTCTGTGACTCTATGATAGTTCCTTTATGGCTTATTCACATGCATCCAGCAGAACCGGTCTGAGAAAGTAAATGGTTTCTAAGACACAGTGAAGCTCTTAAGTGAACTCATATTTCTAATACAAGAAAGCAGTATCATTTTCAAAGTTCTAGAACTGATCTCAAATTCCTCTTTTCCCTCTTGTATGATGGGCTGTCTTCAATGTAATTCACCAGCAAATTTTTCATGACAGCAGAAAAAGGCGTAGCCATCTGATGAAGGAGAGGCATCCAGGTCCCAGCACCACGCCTGCCAGAGTTCAAGAAGCATTTTAACAACGATCTCAGGCACACATTGCGATCCTTGGGAGTGTCCTGGGCAGGCCACGTGTTGGACTTCAATGACCTTTGCGGGTCCCTTCCAACTCAGGACATTCCAGGGTTCAACGATAGGTAAGATAGACAGAGAGACAGACAGAGAGATCAACAGTTCCATGGTATGATAATATAAAGCAAGTGGCTTAGCATGGTTCATCCTTCCTCCAGTGCCCTACTTCAGATCTTGCATGCCCTTATGCAGCGTCAGCTTGCCTGCACACAAAGGAAAGGACTCCTCCCTATAAGCCCATTCATGGCACAGAGGGCAGGGGCCCAGGCCCTGTCTGGCATCAGCAAGACTGTGCTTGCTTGCAGCCATGCTGCTCTGAGGTGCCTGTGACCCTGACTGCTCCAGCAGCCTGGTTTTCAGAAAGACCAATGCAAGCAGTGAAGTGTTAAAAGACTAATACTGTCTTTGCCTCTGTCCTTTCCTGTCCTGCAATCACACCTAGCTGATGCCTCCTAACAAGCAAAAACACAAACCCACTGCAACCAAGGTCAATAGGTAAAGAGCTATCAGTAACCTTCACCCCAATGCTGCAGCCTAGCAGCTAAAATCATGCCATCTTTGTGAGAAGAAAGGGGGAATGGTTACAACTAAGATATTATGAAAAGATCTCACCTAGTTCTGTTCTGCCATGTGGGTAGGAAGGAAACAGCTTCCTCAGCTGATGAAGCTCCAATTCTCTCTTCCTCCTCCACCCCCACCCTTTGTTTCTGACTGTTCGTCCATGAGCAAAGAAGGGTCTTGAAGAAGGAACAATTATGATTCATGTATTAGACAGATGTATCTTGAAAGGCTGTCGGTTTCCATCCTGCCACAGAGCCACTGCTTCTGACAGCAATGCTGTAATTAAGTTGATAGCACTGAGCATTCTCTGAATTCCTGGGTTTAAGTAGTAGAGCACTGTATTTAAACCTTTCACCCCATTCAGATAATTTAAACCACTCTGCTAAGGGCTTGTTTAGGCATTCCAAATTAAGAGCTCCTAAAAGAACTAAAGACACCTAGTTTCGTACTAGTCCTAATAAACCATGGCTCACACAGTCAAAGCAGAGCACCAATCACAAAGCCATTGTTAGCTTAAGAAAAACAGCATTTTTTTTAAAAAAAGGAAACAACCAGATTAATGACAGGCCATCACGTGTTAGGTTTACAGACAGACAGCCTGAAAACCCGTAGGTTCCCAAATCCCACAGGAATGAACATAATGTCAAGCAAAAGGCTATGTAAAGGCTTTGTGCCTACATGATGACACCCAGTGCAGCTGACAGCTACCACGGAGAATTCCCAGAGGAAGAGGGTGATTTGCTTCTCTCATTTTATTCCTTTGTTAAATAAAGAAAATGAAGTCAGAAGCCTGCTGACTTTACATTTTTCCTTTATCACTGTTACTATTTGATCTGGACAGTGTTGTCTCTTCAGTCTCCTTATGCCTAGTTTTATTCTGGTTTTTAACATAAAGCGAAGTGCACTCTACACTGCAAAGGAGATTTCTCCAATATCCACGATGATGTTGGGAAAAACATAGTATAAACAGCTCCTCACTTAACCTCACAAATGTAATTATATGAATCTGAAATTCTAAGCTATGATTCACTCCCACTGAGAAACTAATTAAAACTAAAATTAACATTGTTTATTTTTTACAAAGGCGGGAAACCAATAATGAAAAAATCTATACTCAAATAAAAGGTATAAACCACATTTGATATGACAGCTAAGATATGCTGCTATAAAGAAAATAGTTTTGCCCATAATTCAGTTCAACTCTGCTGTTTAAACAACTTCCTTTGTATGTACTTGGAGGTTCATGGTAGTAACTTCCAAGATGCTCAACAAATGGCCATTGCACGCCCAGCTGGCTGTACAAAAAAGATACACAATGAGAGGGGACATTCAATCCAATAAAGCAAGTAAAAATTATAGATATAGAGCTTCATTCAACACAATCTAAAAGAATAAATCTTGAAATATCTTCAAATATCTTGAAGCCAAACTGTGACAGGACAGGACTTCTTAGCAGATTGACTGTATCTGCACCTTTTAAATTTGCATACAAGTAACAGAAAACAGGTAAAAATAATTAATGTTTTCAGGGGAGTGAAGGGAAAGAAGAAATCAAAACTTCCTACCCAATCACTTTTTACATGCGTGCTTATGTTCAGTCTCAAACTCAGCTTAGTCAATGCTCAGAAACAGACATGTATCTTCAGGATCTTCCCTACACTTCAGGTATGATTGATAGCTTGCTTCCTCTTTCCACACTGTCTTCTCAAGCTCTGCTCCTCACTGCTGCTGCTTTCCCAAAAGCCTCAATATGGCTCACTGATGACACAGACTGCAGGTGCAATTGGCTGGTGAGGAATTCACTAATGCTGAACAGACTGTTCCCTCCTCCCTGAGGGCTCCCAAGTGCCACCAAGATTGGCAATATAAATGCTTAAAAAGCATCACCAAACCTTCCTACAAACGGAAAGAGATACCTGATTCATCCACAGAAGTCTCCACTACCATACCAGCTGGTTTGGAAGTGTCATACACTATTTTTACTCTGAGTACCATCCCTCTTCCTTTATGTTTTCTGGGATGCAGAGGTAAAACAGTCTGATGCACAAACCCATTTTGAAAGACTATAAATGATGTGGATGCTGGATCTTGTTCATTATGCTAGGAAAAAAAAATCTTTTGCATAAATCAGTAATTTTCTTTCTCCTTATTTGCCATGAGGCAATGGTACAGATTATGGCTACTGAGTGAGCAGTGCCAGAACATGTCAAGAGAGCAGCAGCATTTCTTTCAGTGCTACAGGTGCAAGGATCTGGCCACATTCTTTCATTTGGTTTTTTGAAGTCAACAATCTGACTGTGGTTGAATTGTTAAGAAAAATGGCATCTGAAAAAAAAGGTACACATGATCAACCAACCCAAGTTCAAGGAACACCATAAATGTTTTGAGATTAGTAGTCAAAAAAGCCTGCAGATTCTCTAGCACACTGGGTTACGATTGGAAAGAAGTATCAGTACCTACAGATTGACTCATGGAAGCATGACTAAAGCAGCTCTGTGTGGCACTGTTTGAGAGGCACTGACCCAGAAAGGCACTAAAGCAAAGCTGTACATAACACTCCCAATGCAGGCAGCACTCAGCTCTGTACTCTGCTGCTGCAAGGGAAACACTGCACAGTGCTCACAATTTCATAGTTCCCATGAACAGCTAAGGGAGCTTTTATGCTCACAATGAAACGAAAAATTTCTGCTTCCCTTCTTCATTTCCTTTATTCCTCAAGTTAAAAGCTCTCTGCTGCCATCCTTCTTTCTCTTCCCCTACCTTATTCTACCCTTTCACAGTGATTCTGAGTCAGTCAGTGATTAAATTCCCTGTGTTTTCATGCAAACATCTGACTTTCCTGGCTTCACTGGAACATCGGCGAAGGACTCCCTCCCACTCCTCTCTCATCCCAAGACACTGAGGCATACACAACTTTGCCTGAGCATCATTTCAGAATAAGGCCACACTTGTGTTTTTAAGAGAGGCATCCAGCCAGCTGGAGGTTTCTTTATGGCTTCACTAAGTGCAAAGCCTTTTAGACTTGTAGACTGAGCCAAAACCTTGACCTACCATGCCCTTGTGGGGCCAACATTCTTCCACTATTAGAGCGAGAAAATACACGAACCTTCCGTTTGGAGAACGCTCCACGCACATGGCGCAACTCTCGGTGCGTCCTGCGCAGGGACAGGAGTTGAACTCAATGCTTCTGATGGGTCAGTCCCTTCCAATTCAGCCTATTCTATGATTCTATGCTTCTAAGAATCTATGAAAAAAGCATGTGATGTGGCAAGTGAATGTTACCACTGTGGAATACTGTCAAACAGTGTTTCAGTAGGTAAAACACAGCAGGGTATGGTGTACAGGACAATTTTTTTTAAAAACTCTGAATCAATTCTACTCCATTTTAAGGTAGGTAAGAAAGAATATGCCTACCTATAGAAGATTTGGTTAGAGTTTTAGACCACATTCACATTCCAGCATGAGAATCTGATCAAACGTTTGTCACAACCATCAGAAGTGTTTCCACTGAATTCAATAAACACAGGGTAGGGATTTAAATTCATGTTGTGTCAGTATTTGTATATACATTTACAGATATAAACACCATGCTGTACATTATTATAGTATTTTTTTGGTATAGAACTGTCTAAGCATTACACATGAATCACAGCAAAGGGTTGGGTTTTTTTAATAATATTAAAAACTTCTTTCTCCTTTGGGACCCAGCCATAACCCATTCTTATCTCTGTAATAACACAGATTTTCATCTCACTAATCTTCTCCCATCCTCAATACAAAAAGAGAATTTGCAAAGTGGATGACTAACCAAACCCCTCTCAGTTAAGCCTCACTCTGCTTAGGTGTTTTGACACTCCTAAGCTATATTTTTCTACTCATTTTTTGAAAATGCGTGTTCCTTTTGTTTCAACAGATTTACAACACACAAAGTCAGAGACAATGCCCCGAGTTACCTCATAAATCAGAAAAAACATCAGGGGCAACTGCCTTTTCCATCCTAACAGAGCAAACAGAAATCCTTGTCCAGCTGTATTTAACAGACCATCTTGCTGGTGAACTGCATAACCCTTGCACTGTGTCCTGAACACATCCACACTCCCATGGACCCAGGCAGCTGCAGATTACAGGGCTTTTCATGGGAAACAGTTTTTTCTCATTCTTTCCCTTCAGCTTAACTACCTACCAGTCTAACCTGAATTGTATAACACCAAACAAAAGTAAATAATTTCCCAAATACCAACACTCAAATCACTTTGTACTTTTAAGGCCATTTTCTCCAGGCAAAGGCTCTGCCATCTCACCCTCATCCAGACTCAAGTATGACTCAACTGTCAAAAGAAAAAGAGACCTATTTAAATACAATAGCATTTAACTCTTCTGTCAACAGAAGAATAACAGAACTCTCCCTAAAACAGGCTAAATTTAATTTTTCTAATCTACAGGACAGCAAAACTGAGGAAGCGAGCACAAGCACGGACACTTACCATGTCAGCAGCAGAATCACAACGTGAGTTCACAGGAACAGAGTTCACAGGCTCCAACCACTGCCTTTTTGCCTCTGGAGCAATCATTTGCGCCCAGCAAGAGCACTCCATTCATTTTCTGCCTCACATGGAACACAGACCAGACTGTGCACCCTCTAAGGCTCCCAGCACAGACAGTGCTGGGACTGCAGTCCTCTTAGGGGTTGTATCTACCAGGTGTCACCCTATGTCACCACAAACATTAAATATCCAGCATTCATTAGAGATCACCTTCAAGGGTTTACCAAAGGGAAAAGGCAGTCATTTGATAAAAAAACACAACTTCCTACTAAAAAATTGAAGTTCCTTCCTTTTTTCCTAGCACCTTCTTGCCCATTCCAGCTTACCCCTCAGTTTATCATGTTTTCCCTACCAAAGAATGTCCCACATTGCATCATAAAATTTAGGAAAAAATTTTTTCAGCAGTAAGAAGACTGATACTTTCTTACTTACAAGAGCACAGATAGTTCTAACAAAATCAGATTTTAGAAGTTATCAGAGTCATCTCTTCCCCTTTTCAATGCCAGCTGGATGACAGTTTTCTATCCCTTTCACTGCCTTTCTTATCTCTGCTGGACTCAAGCTAATAAGCTTCTCATTAATGAAATGACTATGCCAAGGTACTGGCAGATGGTCCTGTGTTCGAAGCACATCTTCCCACTCCCTCCCTCCCAGAAGTCCTAATCTATACAGAGTGTAATCGCCACAAAAACATATGCTCCCTGACAAAAAGCTTCCCCTCCATTATCTCTGTACTATAGGGGATTGCCCCCGAAACCTCAGTGACACAAAGCAACTCAAGTCTCAGTTTCCTTTATGCCTGAAAACACATTCATGAGGTCCTGGCCAAAGTACCTGTACAAGGCTTAAAATCCATGCCAATCTCTCCATATATATATACTGTCCATATGCTAGTCCATCACTAAGCAAAATGCACATACACCAATACATACATAACTTTAAAAAAGTAATATATAACTGTATTTTGTATGTGCAACACTTTGTTACTGCTTTATTTGCAGGTTTCTGTAACAGTACATGAGCTTTTCTCGTAGATGAAAAGCCATATATTGTAATTTATTACATCAGTTACCAGTAAATCTCTTGAGCAACACTTCCATTAAAATGCTGACTCAGTCACTTATCAAGTATCTAATATATCTTAAAATAATCTGTTTGTTTCATCTGCTGGCTCCCTCTTCCCCATCAATTTAATCAGATTATTGTAACTGATGAATTCATTAATACGGTCATTGCATCCTGAGAGAAGAGCAACTTCTACAGAGAAAGTTTCAGGAAGGAAGAGCAAGATCTCCCTTCTGCACACACAGATAGTTGTGAGGAGAGGAATAAATGAACATTATTAGTTTCCCCTCTGTGAGAAGGGCTGCACAAAGGTTGTTTCTAGATACTGAGGGCCACTCTGGCTGGCTCTGTTGGAGCTCCTCAGAGAAGGCTGGGGTTACAGTGGGCACAGAGAGGTCACCCTAATGTGAAGGGTTGCTTTAGCTCTTGAAATTGACTCTGAATCTTCTGAAAAACCATTTCTTTACAGAGGAAGGGAAAATTTCATTGTCAGTTCTTCTCAGCATTTAATCCAACACTACTGAACTGCTTTTCCACACTGTAGATAGGGAAAAACACTACAAGAAAGTAGAAAAGCATTCCTTTAATCTTTGCCACCTCCTTTGCAACTTCAAGCTGTAAGTCTTCAAAGAAAGACCTTTTTTCATACCTTCTACAGCTTAAGACATTGATTGTTGTAGGGAATATCTTCAGGTTAGTAACTCCAAAACTATCTATCTTACAAAAGGTGAAAGAATCAAAAAGCTGGTTCATTTTTGACTGAAACAAAATACAAGAGGTCAAGTGCAGGCAATGGTGAACAAGAAAATAGTAAGAAATATTATTTAGCTAGCAGTAAAAATAGGATAATTATGCTTTTCGAGCTATTGTCATTCAAAAATAAAGAAGCCAAAACACTTTGAGCACACTTTCTCAATCTGCCCAAACAGTAAACGAAAGGGAAAAAGAAAGGAATTTAACACTTACCAGGAGAAACAGTAACTACAGAAAAGCATGCAACAGCACTGCTCAAGTTCCCAGGAGCTGTGACCGCTTGAGGAGGATGATATAAATGACCTCCATCTGTCCTTACTAGTTGGCTGAAACTGTATTCACTCTGCCTTGAGCTGTAACTTTATATCCTTCTAAAAACGTTACAAACCAGATGGAAAACACTCAAGTTAAAGATAGGGTAAGACACCAAATTCCCAATGAAAAATCCTAGTGTCCACTTGTTGCTATCTCCTAGCACAACATCCAAGATGACACTGAGCATTTGAGGATCAAAAAGGCCCTTGGTGAGCATTTGTCAAGTGGAGAATTTGGATAAGTATTTTTTTGGGAGGACAGCCAGCCTGGTAAACAGTGGCAAGCAAACAGGAAAGGCTACTTGTTTCAGGCAGAAATGCACAACAGGCTTCCAGAAACTAACAGAAACTAACCACACTACACATAATTAAAG
This sequence comes from Hafferia zeledoni, assembly GCA_035583235.1. Lineage (NCBI taxonomy): Eukaryota > Metazoa > Chordata > Aves > Passeriformes > Thamnophilidae > Hafferia > Hafferia zeledoni. The sequence continues at coordinate 15,115,639 of JAWWEV010000169.1, read as the reverse complement.
CAATTTATTACAGCTATGTGGCTTTGTACATTTGGAAATGCATTTTCCCATTTTTAGTCTCGGAGTTGTGTGCTTATTCATGAAAATTGAAAGGAAATACATAAACAGTTCTGAAAATTCAAGAAGAAAGTGTGAGAATGGAACTTTTGATATGGCATTATCTTGCAAATGTCTCCAGATTCCTCTCTGGTCACTGTGTGGGCAGCACATTCCCAGGACAGGGAGCTGGGTGGGCGGGAGAATGGGACTGTAAAGCTATTCATGAACTGAATTTCATCTTTTCCCGCTGAGGTTCATTAGGGCCCTACTGGAGCACTCGGGAGCAGGGAGGGGAGGGCTGGCTCCCTCAGGAAGCGCAGGCACACCAAGCCTGACACCCCACACGCTGGAAGAAGCCGTGCCAAGGGAGCCCTCTCTGCCCACACAGAGCCTTTTAATTGCTCTGCTCAAGCTGCTGGGCTGCTTTGCAATCTCTCATTTGGATGTACAATACGCAATCATTCAAGAGGAAAGTTAATCCATCACAATGAAGTTCTTACAAAACAGGCAGCCCTTTCCCCAGCCCCCACATAAGTGAACATAAAAGTCGCATGCCTCAATCGCCTAGACTTTCCCTGACCCCGGCACAGCTTAGGGATGTAGGGAACAGCTCCCTGAGCCAGATGAACCAAAGAGGACAGTGGAGACCCTGCACTTGTTGTGCTGGCAAACGAGGCCTGTGGGCACCCAATGCTGGCGGAATCAGGTCTCTGCATATGCCATCATTCACCTTGCTGCTGCAAACACAGGAACCATCCTACACCGCCCTGCCACAGCCAGCACCAGGAAATGCCCCAGCACAGAGCTTGGTAATTGTGACTACTTAGGACGCTGGAAGTAATAGAAACACAGATTTCCTGCTTACTGGGAAAGGACTCTGTCCAGTATTTTACTCCTGACCATCCTCTCTGCCAGCAGATCCTCCTTTCCCCCATTCAGCACCGCCCTTTGTAGAACAAGGCAGCTCTATAACCAAGGCAACATGAGAAAGCAAGGCCTGTCTGGAGCTCTGAAGACAGAGATAGATTTTGAAGCTGTGGTATGGAAATAACATACAACTGCTGACAAGTGGATGATGAGCCCCCAGTATGTAACAGCTACTAGTGCAGGCTTGCCTACGGACAGAACAGCACTGCAGAGCGCCCACAACACAGGGGGTAAAGGAAAAGGGTAGGGGCAAACACAGCTGGAGAATATGGATAACTGGTTTATCTGTGCAGCCCATCGCTACTCCAGGTATCCCTCACAGCAGAGGGACATGGAAATCACAGGCTGTGATACAGCCCTGACCCCTTTCAAAATGTTCTCCCTGTGAGAGACATGAGATGCATTCATATATGGTAGACTGTAAAAATGGTAGAAAAGTATGTGTTTTGGGTCCTCTGAGTTCAGGGTTAATTTCTGTCCCATTTTTAGACTAGTAACATCTGGGGCTCAAGAGGCTGATGTAGGATGAAGAATTGTACAAAAGAGAGAGAAAATTACTCTGCCATGTAAGAAGAGAACAACCTAACAAGCAAAACCGAAATGCAGTAGAATGACAGAAGTCAACAGGCGGTGATCACAGTGCACTGCAAACCAGAGCACATCACACTAATGAGGGAGGAAAAGATCTGTCATATGCAGAGGATTACATAGAGTCTAATAAAAACATTCTCTACTAGGAGACAAACAGAATCTAATTCATATAGAAACAACCTTCATATCATACAAATCATGGCACAAAATGCAGAAAACAAATTCAGAAAAAATGGCACGTAACACTGACGCAAAGCAAGCCTGTTCGATGAAATCATAATAGTGGTGAACAGAAAATACATCTATTTAAACTAATCAAATAGGAAACAGTAGGAAATTATTTGAAAGATTTGAAGTAGCAAAGCTGTGCTCTAAAGATGCAGAGATGGTGGCACAGGGAGTTTTTGATTAATAAACCCAACTTCTGTAGCTTGCAAATGAGTTCAAATGAAGGATTTGAGTTTCTGGACTGCATTCATAGAGCATATAAAACAGCTAGCACCTGACCTGTGATGAGGACTCTATGCACTTTGGCAATACAAACTGTAATCCAAACAATAATTTTTTTGACATGTGTGTGTGTTTCTTTCAGAATAATTAAGAAGAAGAAACATGATGACATTATATTTAAGCAAAGTACTAAGCAGTGAAAACTGTAACCAATCATTCTTCTTGTTAAATAGGGTCATAAATAAATTACTAACTCAAAAGTAGTAAGGCACACTATGTGCTCAGTAAGTCATGACAACAAAAAATGAAGTAAAAATACAAACTAAGTTATATTAAGATGCATAAAGAACTAAAAGTTGAGTTGTACAAGAACTAACATGCACTTTCCAGTGTGAAACACTGTTCAGTTCTCACCACTTGATCCTAAAACAGAAAAACATTGAAGTAATGGATTGAAATTGCTAATTAAGAAAAGTAAAAGCCACCTAAAGTCTGTTGGTTTTCTACTCTCTTTTTCCTTTAAATCCAACAAGAGGTTGAAGAAGCACATGAAGTCCAAAACAGTCAAGAGGAGAGGCAGCAAGTACAGGGAGAAAGAAAATAGAATTTTTGCTGTGTACCACAAGTTATTGACAGTACTGTGGGTGGCTGGTCTCAGGCAGGAACAGCTTAAAAAAAACCCCAACAAACCAGTATCGCACTCCAATACCACCATGAAGAAAAGAAACATTCTAACCTTCTGTTCTCATGTTTTCACCTTTACCAGTATTTCAGCTTCACAGAGAGACAGTGACCTTGTGGCACTTTGCTCCATCGCTTGCGGTTACTTTTCCCACCCAATGTCACTCTATTGGCACGATGCCTTGTGGTCTCAGGGTGTCTCAAGGCCTGGCTGCTCCACGAGAGAAAGACTGGAGACCCCAGGCCGCAGTCCCACCTATCTGAACATGGCAGGCAGAGCTGTGTGCTGGTGACAGAGTCCATGGCAATCCCAAGCAAGGAGAGTGACAGAACAGGTCCAAGGGCCAGCTGGAGGACCAGTTCATAGCAGAAGGCAACGGAGCCATGGACTGGACAAGATCATGGTTCATCCAGGAAACAAGGCTGGAGACAGAGGAGACAGGCACAACTACCACGCTGCTCAGGCTGGGATTGAAGGCTGAGGCCTGAGCTTGAGGCCAGCCCTGGACCCCTGGGGAAACAGTGCACACACAGGGGTCCAGAATGAAGTTTTTTTCAGGACACTGGTGACCTCAGGGCTGATGCTTAGCTGGTTTCTGCAACCTCGGAGTGCAAAGAAGAGCTGAGCAACTCTGAAGGAGAAGACAGATGATGTGCCAAAGATCAAGGGTGGTTTACATCACGTATTTTACTGTCCCCACGGGAATATATACAAAATTACAGATCTGTGAAAGCATTTTTACCCATGGGAATATATACAAAGCTACAGATATTTCAGAGCAGTTTTCCTACAAATTATGTAAACATATTCCTGTCAAAGAGGGTGGAGAGGGTGAGAGCTGCTGGGACTTGGGAAATACTTTTTTCCCACTTCAGCTGCACTGGAGTGCTCTCCTGTAATTGCTCGTTCAACCCATACTGGCCTCTTTGTACCTGCGCAGTCTCCACTCAACTGTATCTTAAAAGGTCTGAAGCAGCATTTTGCCTCCAGCAATCACCATCCCAAGTATTCTAAAGCCTCTTGACAGTACAGGCAAAACAGCTGCACGCCCTTCTTCAAGGTTCTGCTAATGTCTCTCACACCCTCTTCAAACAGAGCTCAGGGAAGGGGAACCTCACCGGCAAGAGAAGGCACCCCTGGAAGTTAGAAGGATGGAGAAGGGTGAGGAGGTGTGACATAGGCAGGGAACAGCAAACCTAAACAGAAGATAAAAATCTTCTGGACTAATTCCCTCCACATAAGCAGCGCTGGGCTTGTCTACATCGATACTCTTCTTTAAAACTTCCCCTGTTTCACTGCTGCCAGTGCCTGCAGGGGTTGACGCATGAAGTGCCGCTCTGTACCAGTTTCCCAGGCACAGCCATTTTCAGGCCTATATGCCACTTTGAATGGGAGAGACCCACTGCTCTCTTTCCTGGGATTTTCTTGCTTTAAGACACTTGACAAGCATGATTAAACAATTAAAATCATAAATACTTCTCTGCGCGCTGTAGGAAAAACCCAAGCCCGAGAGTACCATTTCACACATTCAGTTAGGCCATGAAGAAAAGTACTACGGATGCAGAAAAATAACAGCGTTCTGTGATTTGTTGGGGTTTGCCACATAAAACTGCAAACATTACATTTATGATTCAAAAATCATATACCTAAATTTTTTGCTCAAGTAGTTTAATGATGTACAAGTACACAAAGTTGTTAGCAATGCTCAGCCAACAGTTACAACACACTGACCTCTACCTTAACTCAATACGGCTCCAACTTCAAAGCCTGCTTAAAACTATTTAAATACCAACATTATTAAGCATAGCAGGCATGCTGAACACTCAAATGGAGCCAGCATGCTGAATGCGAAACCCAGTCTGCAGTTCCTCCCCTTATTTCCCAGGCTAAGCTTTCCTGTTCTCCAGAGCAGGACTGTCCTGTCACGTTTCTGACAGAGCGCAGTGGTGTTTCCCTGCTCTCTCACTCTTGTACTGCTTTTTATTTCCCTGTCTCTTCCCCTGTGGTGGGGTGACCCTGGCTAGATGCCAGGTGCCCACCAAAGCTGCTGTCACTCTCCTCCTCAGCTGAACAGGGGAAAGGAAATACAATAAAAGGCTCATAAGGTTGAGATAAGGACAGGCAAATCACTCACCAGTTACTGTCACAGGCAAAACATACTCGACTTGGGGAAAAAATTAATTTCATTTATTACCCATCAAACTAGAGTTGGATAATGAAAAATAAAACCAAATCTTAAAAACACCTTCCTCCCATCCCTCCCATTCTTTCCAGGTCTAACTTTATTCCTGATTTTCTCTACTTCCTGCCCCCAGCAGTGCATATAGATGGGGAATGGGGTGGCAGTCAGTGTATCACACATTGTCTCTGCTGCTCCCTCCTCCCTGATGCAGAAGACTCCTCACACTCTTCCCCTGCTCCAGTGTGGGGTTCCTCTCACAGGACAGTTCTCTACAAACTTCTCCAGTGTGAACCCTTCCAACAGGCTGCAGTTCATGGAAAAACTGCTCCAGCACAGACTCCTCTTCCCAGATCCACAGGTCCTGCCAGGAACCTGCTCCAGCACGGGCTTCCCCCAGGGCCACAGCCTCCTTTGAACACATCCACCTGCTCTGGCGTGAGGTCCTCCCTGTGCTGCAGATGGATATCTGTTCCACCATGGACCATCATGGTCTGTGGGAGCACAGCCTGCCTCACCAGGGGCTGCAAGGGAATCTCTGCTCCAGTAGCTGGAGCGCCTCCTGTCCCTCCTGTGGCATGGATCCTGGAGTCTGCAGAGTTGTTTCTCTTGCATATCCTCACTCCTCTCACAGGCTGCAATTGCTGTTGTGCAGCAACTTTTCCACCTTCTTAATTGTGTTATCCCAGAGGTGCTACCACCATCTCTACTGGGCTCAGCCTTGGAGCCAGCTGGCATTGGCTCCACTGGTCAGCATTAGCTGACCTTCTGGCAGCTTCTCACAGAAGACACCCCTATGGCCCCCCCACTACCAAAACGTTACCATGAAGCCCCAATATATTCCCTTTTAACTACTAAATGCAATGGAGGTTAAGCACATGGCTTCTTTGCTTCAAGTCAGAGGTTTGCACTCTTGCCCCAGTGGCTCTTGCAGGTGCCCTTCCAATTGCTGATGGGAAGGAACCAAAGCCTGGACTGAAATTCAAGGGTGGCTTTCCTGCTGTACACCTGGCAGGTGTACAGGGACCTCCACACTGTGACAGACTGAGTGGGGGGGTGTGGGGTGAGGCTGAGGGGGGTTCACCTATTTGTGACACTACAGAGGCTGTAACACTATAGAGATTTTTTTAAGTAAGGACCTTACAAGGAATCTGAAAGTATTACCTAAAGAAGGACAAAACAATACAGGAATATGTGCAATCATTCACAAAAGAACAGAGCTACTGTAAAAGGCCCTTTCTCATAAAATGATAGCCAAGTAGTGGGAAAGCCTGGTCTGCTAAAGCCCTTCAACACAGACTTTCTGGAACTTCCAGCATCCTTTCCACTGCATTTGTTACTGATCGTACATCTTCATGGGCACTGAAGCAAAAACACCAGAACAAGAAAATTACCTGCCACAGTTAGAAGGAAATGCTACAGTTGAACCAATTTCACAAAGAGTTTAACTGCTAACTATCAAACGCTTAGTATACTTTAGCCAAAACTTTCAACACAGTTTCTCAATTATCACTTGAAAGCTGCCATTAGTAACATTTGGATCTGCACAGCATTCAGTAGTATGTATTGCTGGTACCCGTCAGCAAAAGAAATGTTTAATAACCTGAAATTTTCCAAGGGGTAAAATTGCAACGGCTCATTTCAGATGCAGCTATGAGGCCGCACAACCAAGAGCATAATCCCAGGGCAACAAACTTCACAAAAACGGTTTTTGGTTTTTTCATTTTTTAAAATTCTTCTCCTTTCTGTCTTTTAAGTGTCCTCAGTGCAGTTACGACACCCAGACTAGTACTAGTCACTGTGTTCCATGTATCATTTTCCTCTTGGTCTTCATTGCTGTGTCTCCAACATTTTTAGTCTCTCCTGAGAATGAGAGCATAGAGAGACACGCTGTTCACTGAGACCCTGTATTCTACACTGCTGGACTCCAACGAAGTCTTTTAATCAAATTATTGCTAAGACATATGTTGAGAGGCAAATGCATTAAATTCTTGGCTCCAAGAAAAACAAAACTACTTCCTCCAGCCTAGAAGACATATACATTCCAAGGTAAGATTTTCAGAACTGACTTTTTACTAAAAGCCTTAAACCTTGTGCCACTAAGTAACAATCTACTTTCAAAAATATTATCCTTGAACATAGTTTGCTTTAAGTTTGAAAGGGACGGGAGGAATCTGGATATAAAGACTGTGTGAACACGTAAGGAAATATGTGTTCTGTGCTTACCAGTTAACCAGTGCTTGGCACAGGTATTGCATTTTTCCACCACGTTATCTTTCCTGCCTCCAAAATAATATATTTTAGTCCTATAGACAAAAGGACATACAGTAGATTGAAATTTAGGCATCAAAGTTTATGCACCAGCAAAGGACCTCTGTCTTCTGTCACCTTCTCCAGTCCTTCCCTAAAGGAGCTCACTCTGAGTGAAGTCATTACTAGTTTGCAACAATCGTTTCAACGTTTTGGATACTTGCCATGAAATCACAGAGCAACAGGGAACAGACACGGAGTAAAAGCTGGATGTAAGAGACTACTCCAGCACTAATACCCCAGATCAATTACCAATATAGATCTGCTACATTAAAAGTCTCCTGTTTCTGAACCCTTCCTAAAAGCCCCCTTGAGCACAGAGCCTCCTGCATGTAATGATGGGACAAATGAAAAATCGTATGAGGGAGAGGAAGAAGAGAAAAATCCTTAACATAAGGAGTTTACCTAAGAAAATATGAACATGTTCAAATGAAAAATCACAAACACAGTAAAATCTACAGACTCAAGCTGCAATTCAGATACAGGTGTCTGGTAACCTTATTGTACAATCCCTGAAAAGTCTTGACTTCTTCTGTCAGTCTTAACACACAAATGCCTTCTACAGCAAAGCCTTCCATAGCATCACTGGAAATATTGGAGTACTAGTTCATCTTGCAGCTCTAAGTCATACCTTCTTTTGAAACTTAGAAGACATACCTTGATGAGGAAGGCTAAGGCAGGAGGGGACTTCAAGACTTACATAAAGGTTCAAGAGGTCTTTACCATTGCTTTCCTGCACAGTACTGCTTAAGCGCTTTCTTAGATCAGTTCAGAGTTGAAATCAGTTTTCCTCTCTCTCAGACATGCTTCTATTCCCCCCAACACACTCTAAATTACTCCTTTGGCAAGAAACTTTCAATGTGTCACCATAGGGTTAATTTCGTTTTACCGTCTAATATCACACTCGAGTGCAGAGTGCTCAGCTCCACTAAAAGCTTAAAGGCCATGAATAATGTAAGAGAACTCCACTGCCAGAGCCATTAATGCCTCAGAAAGCTTCACTGGATCTCTTACCAGTTCTCACTTGTCATATCCTTCATTTCCTTTAAACGTTACAGTACCAGCCTAAACTGCACTGGAAGCTCCCACACGCAGCACCTCCGCATCAGCAACGAGGGGGCCAAGGAGGGGGGCCCTGCAGCCTCCTGGCCATGCAAACCACTCAGCCTACTGTTAATTGCTCCTCAGCTTCTTTAACTTTTGCCTTCAGCCCTGAAATACTAAACCCTCGTTGAAGTAAAACCACTTCTTCTGCTTTTGAGTTATATGAAAACCTAACAAATGCAAGAAATTGTCTTAATACTTGGAAAAAGAACTCTTTGCTTTCAAGAACAACAGAAATCCAAGTGAAGTATTCACCTTGTAACGTAACATGGACATCAGCCTTACAAGATAGCCAACGTAACATTAAGCTTGGGAAAATTTGGCAATAAAATGAGTTGTGGTTACAAGAAAATCCAGCCAGGTACATGCACAGAGCGAAATGGTGAGTCAACGTTATCTGATGAGCCACAAACTTGATACATCACACATCTATGAAATTACATATAATTCTTAATTGAATCAGTCCAAATCAAATCAGGAAAACACAACCAGAATTACAGGAAATACTGGGAATCTCGGGCAAATTGCCTTCACTGTCTGCTCTCAGTTAGGCTATTTGTAAAATACAATTGATAAACGCCACCATTAAGTAAATGCTAAACACGGTGAGTCCAATCCTTTAACAGAAAAAACAATGCAGATACTTTTTGTTATCATGTGTCAGGTATCTGCTTTGCACCACACTGCAACTATAACCCAATTTCCAAATGCTGAAGACGCTGGAAAACAGGAGCTAGAAAAGCACATTACAGGCAAACAATTTGAACACAGAAAATCCTTAGATTTGCATGTGCACCATTATGATCTGTATTAGCTTTTCCTGCATACATAAACTGAAGTAACAAAATACATAAAAACAGACAGTGAGGACATAAGGATGAAATGTCTTAACTTGCAGCTTCAAAGCTAACCCTGAACTTCAGTGTTACATTAGTTTGGCAAAGCCTGTATAACAGAAGTTTCAAGCAATGCTGCAAGTAGGCACCAAAGAATAATTGAAGGTAAAGATGAGAAGTCACAAGTATTTTCTGTGATTATAATATTAAAAGAAAATAAAACAAAAGAGGATTGAAGAGCACTAAATATTCTAAGATTGCATGAAAAGGATTACTTTAAAAGTAGTTTGAACCAGTGGTTTGAAATATTTGATATATAGAGAGGCATCTTTTTCAACCTTCAGAGGGTTAACTCAAACCTTCTTCTGCAGCTGTGGAAACCAAGGTTTGTGTTAGAAACCACCAGACAACTACTTTGTACTAGACACTAAAAAACGTAATAGAAGACATCTGCTGAAATCATAAAATGTCCTCTAGCTCTTTAAACTTCTAAAAAATTGCTGTAGTCATTGACCTAATACATTTTCCCAATAACATACATGATCACGTGAAGTGCTTTGAAATGAAGATGCCGCGCAAGTGCAAACATTCCTGCAATACACTCAACTTAATCTGAACGTGCCACAGGATCTCAAGTTAGAGTGAGCTCCTTCATCGAGCCATTTGCTAGGAAACCAATTTGGCCAAATCAGAGTGAGTGATAATGAGTGCTGTTTAATCAAGACAGTATTAATATGGATTTTAATTCATGTCAAGTAGCTTAATGGCAAATTACTGAATGTTAAACAGACATGGAATTTTTTACTCTGGTCTTTTAATAAACAAACTCTTGAGTAAACTAATATATACTTTCTTTAGTGTGCAGTCAAAAAGAGCTAGATACAACCAGAAAGAGTTGAAGTGAAGCAATGCAAGACTTGAAATCTTAAACTTATTTTCAGTTTTAAAAAGGTTCGGTACTGGAATGCTCTTCATCTTTGAACTAAATATAAGATTTTTTTTTTAACAAGAAAAGTACATCCAGATGTGCTTATAATGAGAAACTAATAAAAGCTATTATTATTAATTTCTGGCTTTTGTATGTATATGGCATTTCTGATTTGGATGCTTAATCCGGAACAGCTTTTAACATTTTAGATGTATAAGCATTATATGGTTAAATGCATTTCTGGCCTTAGAACTGTAAAGATAACTCTAAACAACGTGCCTTTCCATGAGACCCCAAGTTCATGTGGTTTCATACATTAACTGTTCATTTTGCCAATCAACACATCCACTTACTGTTTGTCAGAGAAAAATATAAAACTTCTGGCATCCTAACTAAAAAATGCCAGGAACTAAAATACTGAGGGTAAAGAGCCACCACACTGACATCAAGCAGAAATCTTTACTGCAAAAGCGTAACAGTGACAGACAATGCTTTAGACATTCACTCTTAAAGGAATGGAGATTTCCAAATTCAGTATTATTAATATAATTGACTTGTCTGAATTCTAAATTAAATGGAATTTTAAAATTATTCCATGACATACTGAGTTAGTGAGTGTGCTAAAAGCAGAATAGCACCTACAACAATGCTCCCTTGAACAGGCAATTCCTAAGAAAGGGAAGAGGAGTAGAGGAGATAAATTAAAAAAATCACAGGGAACAGCTCAGTATCACAAATTATATGCTCTGCAGGAAAAGATGACAGCTTAGTTCTCAGGACCTGGATACTGGGAAAGAAGCAAAATAAACAGTTGAAAAAATAAAACAAATGTATTATGGCCTGCATTATATATCCACATAAAAGGAGAATGCTTTCTTAACTTCAGATGAAAAAGGCAAATCTAGTAAGAGATCAGTATCAAGCCACATGCTTCTGTTCTCACCCTTTAAATGATAACAAAAAGGGGTTGATGGATGGAAATATTTAAAAAATGGAAAGCTTCTTAGTCCTCCACATTGCAACAAGATATTGAGACAGGCATGTGCACTTCAGTTTGAAGGGAGGTGTCTCGATACCCACAGGAGGTACCATGGCCAAGAGGTCGCTTAACATTCACATCCCATTTCAGTGGTGCAATTAAACATTAACTCATCCCTTCCCCACAACGCCAGGACAAATGCTGTGACAGAAGAACAGCTTATCTAACCTGGCATGCACACATAAAGTGCCTGCGAGCAGGTGGACAGAAGAATGCACACCTGCTTTCACACAGCACTGATCACAGGCACGAGGTGGATGTGGCCCTAAGTGACCACAGGAGCACAGGCAAAGGGCTGTGGTTATTGTCACCAATGACGCAGCCCCAGCCCTTTCACCCGCACAGCTCAGAGAGCCGTGACTTCCAAAAGAATCAGACTATTAACACTACAGCCCGCAATTAAGTGAGACTTGTTACTTCCACTGTCACTTCATAATCACAATGTCTCTGCCAAGAGTCACACTCTCCCCATCCTACTCTTCACCTGTGTAAACTGAAATCTCAATAGGGGACAAGAGGGCCAATCTTTTCTACACATCTAATTCTCAAGGCAACAATCATCTTGAGAGAGAAAAAAAAAAGTGTGCTGTTGCTATGGGAACAGAGCCCAGAAATACTCCTAATAGATCAAGTACCTCTTGGAGGATCAGGCACACTGCCAAACAGTTACCGGCACCTTCCCCAGCATGTAGGCACAGCTAGGTCAGGGAACGCCGTCAGACTCTCCACCATCACCCAGATTTCAGGAGAGCTGGGACAGCTTTCGAAAAGTGAGGTCCTTGCTACACTTGGTGAGGAAAGGTACCTTGTTTGTGAAAACAGCTGCCATCACCTGAAAACACTGAACTAAGAAGTAAATAAATTCACAGCCTGCTTAAATCCTTTAGAGATGTATTAACACAAAATCCAGGACATGGTGTTTAACAGAGAACCACAGGAATGCCTAGGCCTGCCCTAAAGGTTTACAGGTTGAATTCAAAAGCAGTGCTGATGAATGGTAGAGAAGAAAATCAACCTACATCTCAGTAGAATTCTTCTGTTCCTCAACCCCTAAGAAATGAAAGAGAATAAATAGCATGTGATGTCATCATTGAAGACTCCATAATTAACACACAAAAATGTCTGAATTAAGACCATGGGGGTGAGCTCAATATAAGACTGTCTCTTTTTTCAGTGACTTGAATTTAAAATCATTTTTGTGCATAAATCTATAGTTTTATTTCTCTCTCCATTCCCTTAGAGGTCCCTTAACTGATTGAGCTGCTCATACTCTGAACCACTACATGAACAGTATGATGTTGAGAGTCTAATGCAAATCAGTCAGAGAAGACTGTAGTTAAAAACAGCCTTAATGAGAACCCCATATACCTGAAAGCCAGCTCCAAGTTTTCAATGACAAAGGAATTGCCAAGTGTCAGCATCCAAACTCCTTGTACTATCCAAGATCAAGTGAAACCAGCAACCAGAAACAATTTGATACTCTAAACCACTAATTTTGCTAGGACATTTTAAACATCAGACACAGATGGCAAGGGATTGGATTGCAACATGTTAGAAATTTGTTTAGTTTATGAACACTACAATGCTATCAGGCATTATTTTCCCAACTCTGAATCTTCTAACCCTTCCTTCTCATCCCTGCAAAACATCTCATATTAAAAGAAACTAGACATTGGCAAGCCAGAAGCATAATTTATTTCACAAGGGTGTTGTGAAGCTTAATTCATGTTTATAAAGCCCTTTGTATTGTGCCTTTCATCTGCTGTGGGAACCTCACAGTATTATCAATAAGGCCTTTCCTACAGCAGAAGAGCTTTGCTAAAATAGCTATACTAGCAAATCTGCCCAGTCGAGATGTGGTTTACACAGGCAAAAAAGTTATTTTGCCAGAGCAGCTAATACCAGTTCCCCGAAAAAAACATGCTATACTGGCAGAGGCACATTTTCGGTGGTATCAAACTAAATCTAGCACAGAATATTGTATGTCAACTAAGGGTGATTTCTGCACAATCTTAACAAAACAGTTATGCTGGAAAAATCTTGAGGGGTAGCTCTGACCAACATATTTTAGAGACTGCAAATGAAGGGTGTATATTTACTACCTTCACAATATCAAGCTTTCCTGTTCATTTATTCACGTGAACAAGATAGAAGCACAGTCCTCTATCATAAAGAGTTCCCATTAACAGCAAATGCATTTGACTATTATTTTACACAACACAATTGAGGTTTGTGTTTGTTTGTTTGTTTTTCCTTTAAGAAGCAAGAACTCAAAGGAATAAAGATAAAGCCTTGGTCAGATATATTCTGCCAAACAGAAAAGAACAGAGTATTAACAGCACTAGAAAGAACGCCTAGAAACTACAACTGCAAAGAACAAAAGACTGTGGTACAAGAAACTAGTTCATGCAACATTCCTTTTAAACTATGCTATTATTATTATTTTCTATTCAAGACTCAAGTTTTCTCACTCAAGTTGAAAACAACATCAAATATCCAATTGTTATTTGTCTCCTGACAAAGGTGGAAACGCGCCATCATTCCAGGTTCCCAAACAACCACCTGTCATTTTTCTAGTCATGTTTAGCCTTATTCTGAGTGCCCAGGGTGACCCTGCAGCCACCAGCAGTAGCTCAGCTGCATTTTGCCTTTCAGCACTGCCAGAACTTGGTTGAAGCCTATAGCAAACCTTCCCACCTAAGGGCTTGCTTACACAGGGAAAGGAAACTCATCTGTTTCACATCACTGGAAGGCTTTTTTTGTAGACATTTGTATTTATTTCAGAAGAGTGTTGCTCCATCTCAATGTGTAGTAGAACACAATTTTCCAACACTCAACAGCACCAAAGTGATGCATTATAGTGTAAGACTTCAGCAGAGTCATGTCTCAAAACTGCCGTCAGTTACAAACTGGTTAAATATTATTCCACAAACTGATTCAGATCAGACATGCGTGAATCTGGAATGAAACCCAAAGACAGAAATTGCCATAGTTAACAATATGGAAATTTATTTTCCATATGAAAGATAGTTTCATTACCAAAATTCAAGCAGGTGTATTAAGTTGCTTTCCACTAAAAAGTAAAGCAAAAACTACTTGAAAGCAAAAGTAATCATCTCAATCTTCTGTGCTGTTGAGACAAATTAGAAAAAGACTCGCTACCATAAGTTAATTGGTAACCTATTCTTTACCAACATAGCACGGTAGAACACCCAGCCCAGGAGAGCTTTAAAATAAAGCTGGATCGCGTTTCCTTTTTTCACATCACACATCTTACATGTAAGCAGCTGTTCCTAAGCAATGTGAGTTTGATATCAACACTTCATTTAAGATGAAAATTATGTCACAGACTTGTTTCAAAACTTGTACTTTCCCCACCAGTTCTGTGCCAGAGGCCAGACAGCCCTCAGTTTGCTGGGCCTACAGCACAGCAAGCACGGAGCCCTACAGCCTCCACAGCATCTTCTGCTGCTATCACTAGAAGGCTTGTGTGAGGATTGGGGAGAGAATTGGCCATTAGGCAGTAACTACACTTCCATTCTTGCCTTTAGGATACTCAGCAGGAAAATTTAAGGTTAACTACCATTGAAGGCAAGGGTGTCTTGCCCCAGTGTTTCTCCCCATTCCACTTCTCTGTTTTAGCTCCTTCCCATCCATTATTAACTGTCAGCTCCCTGGAGCTTCTGGCCATGCTGACTGTTCCTTTGTGTCTTCCCCTGAAGAGAGCTCACAGGGAATCTGCAGGTTTCAGTGTGTAATCCTTCTGTATGCCCTGGGTCCTGCCTACACAGAACTGCTCCCTTGCTGAGTGCATCCTGGTAGTGAAGTTTAGCTAAAGCATCTAGAGAGAAAGTCTAAGAGCAAATACCTGGAGGCTGAGGCCAGGCTTCCGAGTGTGAGGTCATCTACTCTGAAACATTGTGCCATCACTGGCAAAGATATTCCACATTTGTAATTCTCAAGCTGAAGTACATTTCAAGGCCAACTTTGTTACTCATAAACAAAAATAGAAGAAAATAAATACACTCAGGCTGAGGTGTTTTTCCTCCTAGTTTTCTGGAATTTGTAACTTCTGCAAAGTTGCTGCAGGAGTAGAAATGAAATTTAAAGGGTAGAAACAACAGTTAACTCAGCATGATCAGCTGTTCTTTTCTACACTCAAGCATGAAGCCACAACTTCAAAAGAAACACAGTTCAATGGTGAAGAGCTCATTCCTACTGAGACAGCTGAAGTACCCTGAACAGTGTGGGAAGACTCAGGCTACGTGTTTTCAGCAAGCTCACATAAACAAGTTGAAGCTGTTGCTTTTGACCTTCAGGGCCCTTCATGATTTGTGTCCTGAACCACTAAGAACAGGAAAAAGTCTAGGACAGGTTAAAGATTCAGTCAGTAAAGAGCATTTACACCTCAATCATGAACTTCCTAGTGCTAACAGAATGGAGGGTCACCGACTTTCAGAACGTGCTGGGATTTGTGTACTTAAACTTTATGGCATGATGAGAGGAAAGATAGATACAGAGAAAAAAAGAAGATTTAACTTTTTGATATGTAGGTTTTGTAGCCCTCAAGCCACCTACACATAGAAGAAATTTAAAAGTAGATCTAACTGCACCTAAAGATACCTATTGTAAAGAAATATCATAATTTGAAAAACAATTGGCAGAATTGAAGACATACTGATTTCGCACAAAGAGCTGAAGTACAACCAAAATCCAAGAGTTCTTGCATGTTAAGTATAATTTTAAAAGTCAACCACAAATGCATGACAATTTTTGCAGTAAAAAAGCAAAGACAAAAAGCAGAACTCCAGGTAATCAATCAGCCTGCCCAGGAATCCATTTGTGCACGCTATTTCTTTGAATGTAAAACACAGGCTTCAAATGCAGCTGCACCTATTTCATAATCCACATCTTCATCACCTGACTATAAAGGCAGCATAATGGTCTCTACTCCACACAAGTAATCTATGATAAACTATCAGCCCCAACTGAGGAAAATACTTTCAGACACAAAATTTACAACATTAATTGCCTTTTGGCCTCTGAGAAACAGCACAGAAATTCCAATTCATCCCCATTTTAGCATGTGTCTATTTTAACATATAACAAACTTTAGATGCCATTTTCTCACTCCTTTCACACAGGAAAAGAATAGTCACTTTTCAGCCGAAAATGAGTCTGAAGAACATGACCTTAAGACTGAACATGCAAGACACTAAAATGTAGGTGCTTCCTCCACTAAAATGTTAACTTTTCACTCTGCTTTTCCTCAAATATTTCATTTATAAACAATTCTTTCATGAGACGTTTCTCTTGAAATAGCTGTAAACCAAAGAGCTAAAGACCAAAATGGCATGATGTGTTACACTTCTCCCTGCTTTCCAGAGTATGTTTCAGAGCCAGTGTCTTGTACAGAGGAGCACTTCCAAGCCAGCAGCCAAACCCACAATACCAAAACCTGTAACATGATCTAATAATATCTGACCCTAACCCAATTTTAGAGTCCTAAGATTTGAAAATGTGAATTATAAAAAAACCAAACCAAAACAAAAACCAAACACAAACAACCTCCCCCCAACCAAACCCAATATTGGATGAGTTTCATATAATCATCCCAATGGTTCTATTGTCTCTTTCGTCACGCTGAAGTTTGCTTTGTTGTTGTTTTCATCTTTCCTTTTAAAAAAGCCTCCTGCAGCTCTAAGCTAAAAATCCTCCTGGAGCTTCTGTGTGACAGCTGCAGTATCTTAGCCATCTGTTTAATTTATATTTGCTAATGCAGCTCCTGCTGTTTTCAACTGACAGCTTTTTTCTCTCTTATTACCCCCACACGGGAAATCATTGCACTTGCTAAAGTTTCTCTGTAGTCTCAGATGTCAAATCAAGGCTGGTGACAAAAGGTGATGAATGAGACTCCTATACACCTCCCTTTTGTGGTTTTCTTTTATTTTTTTTTAAATTATGAAAATTTTAAGTAGTTTTTATGTTATATCTTTAAAGAATAATTATGAAGAAAAAGGAAGGAGTACAGAAACATAGAGGGATACAGCATGGGGAAATTACACTCCCTGCCTCTCAGCATAGCAATTTTGTAGGAAGGTTGAAGCTGGAAGAACTCCAAAATACTCTCTAAAGCAGATTATCCATTCCATATCTATTCACTAAAGCCATGATTCAACCTCCTCAGTCATCTATGCCCACCTACTAAGCTCAGGGCTTGGCTGACTGCTTGCAACCAACGTGCCTCCTAACTTTTCTGGAGTGCTCTGGATCTCTGGAGTATTCAAAAGTGAGTGGAAAGTGCACCATGGCCCAACACGCTGCAATGTCAGCAGGTACTGCCACCCTGTAAAGCCTCCTGCAGGACGGTGCAGGGCCAAATCCTCTGCTATTCAGAGACACCAGATAAAAGCACCAACTGGCTCCTGAAACAGCCTTATACAGCAAGCACAGATGTAATTCTCCCTGAAAGTCCCCTAGGGCATCGTAGCAAGAAGATTAAAGAGTCTGTCCCTGCTGAAAAGTGACGTCACATTTAACATAAAGCTTTGAAATTTAACACGGATACCCTTGTCCTGCTTAAAACTTCCATCAGCTGAATCAGAGCGAGCTCTGCAATACCTGTCTGAGGTGACAACACTGCTGTGCTACAAGGGCCACACTGCAGTGGCTACCCCAGGCCCAGGAACAGGCAGTCACACTGGACACAGAGAAACCAAACCCACAAAGTGTGACCACTTCGTTCCTAAATTCACCCTTTCAAAACAACTAGAGGTGCACAGAGAAACCTGAGTTGGGCCATTGCCAAAGGGCTGGAAGGTGTGTGCTTTCTGGTGCCGGGGGGAGCCCAGCAGAGCAGCTGGCAAGGAGCTAGCAGGGGTGCATGTTTGAGGGAATACTTGGGAGACAACAAGTCATAATGTCTTATTGCCACTGTTCCCAAAAGGTGATGATGAGAAAACAAATCTATTGTTCTGACACTCCAGAGTTTGTTCCAGCTCCTAACATCAAAGCTACTCATAGGACAGAACTTGTAACAGTCCCTTGTCTTGTACACAATCACCCCACTGAGCTCTGGAGGATAAAATCATTTGAAGCAAAATGAACATTTCTGTTTCTGAAAGTACAGCAAGGTAGTACAGGTAACTACCGGTGCACTCTGAAGAAGGTTACTGCTTCACCTTCATATCCACACTCCTCGAGTAATTGTGCTACAAAGAAAACCCAAAACCGAGCAAGGAAAAAAAAAAAAAAAAAAGAAAGAAAGAAAGAAAGAAATCTTTGAGGATCATATTTGACAAAACAGAAAAGCAAAAAAGCTTTTATAACTCAGTGCCAGTGCCAACAGGAAAAGAGTATACAGGCCTGAAAACCTGAAGAGCCACTACTCGGCTTGATTACTTGTGCTTTATGGCATTTCAAAAGTAACACAGTCAAGAAAGCATAAAGATTATACTGTAATAATGGAGATATAGATTGATGTTCCAGGTCACCAAAGATTTGTTTCTTATGGACCAAAGACTGACAAAATATGAGTTATCTCCCAGTTTCGGTGTCTACCAGGCTACCCAGGGCAAAACTATCCCTTGTATCAATTCTTCCTTACGTCAGGAAGCACATGCATCTCAGAAAGAGCTATGCTGTACTGACTGAGTGAAAACACCAGGAACCTGGGCAAGAGAGAAGTAGTCTTGTATAAATATGTGTACCTGGCAGTGTAAGGCAGTAATTTTTGCTGCAAAAACTTGCCAGTGTCTGATTTACTTCAGTACCTGAACTACTTCAGTTTTCAGCTCAGAAAATTGAACAAAAGTAGTGCTAATTTTAGTGATTCCTTCAGCCAGGAATAGGAATACCTGAAATCACCAGAAATCACCGAAAGTTGCAAACAAAATAAAAAATATGGAAGAAGAAGATTTAGTTAAGCACACTGGTCTTCTCTTTTTCAGCCACAGTGTTTTGTCTTCCTCCTTCTGCCTGGGTTAATAAGAATTACTGAGAGTCACTTCAACCTGCACCTGGTCACAAGCTCCTGAAGGCAGGAGGAGGCTCAACCATATGGCACTGCTCAGTCTGGTACCTCTTATTGCACCTGTTAAGCAGAAAGGCTAAAGCAAGGACTACAAGGACCACAGTGTTCCAGCTGAAAGGATAAAACCAGTGCACATGCACACCACACAGGCCTACAGGCTTTCCTGAGAGTGGAAAATAAAAATGCACCTTAGCCTTTCATGCTACAGAGATAAAAGATATCTCAAACTGAGCACGTTTGTTTAAGGAAAAAAGCCATTATTCAAGGGTAGATGGATTTAGCAGCAGAGTCAGTCACAGGACTATCTGCCCTCTTAATCTTTCCCATAAATGTTCAGAGCATTGAGCATCCCAGGAGAAAACATCTGAACCAAACACTTTATTCTTGCCTTGGTCAGACACCACTTGATATAGCCTTCAACCCAGCACTAACAGAGTCAGTCTTCCACTGTCCAGGACAGAGGGGAATAGGAACAGCCGAATATCACGAAAAGCAGAGCATACAAACTCTGCTGCACAGAGGCCAAAGTCCAGTGGCCTTGCAGCTTTTCAGGTTCTGGTAAGACTCAGCTGGGGTACAAAGGAAGCCCCACAAGAAATCCCACCTGACAAATCTCTCAAAGCAGAAAGGATCACAGTACATACATGATACTTTTTCACCAGTTATTGCTCCTGGAACTGCTGCCATCATCAGCTCCAAAGCTCTAAGTCTTGCAGAGTCAGAGCTTTAGTCCAAATCTGCAAGCTGGAGACCACAGGTGGCTCCTGAATGCTCCTCCAGCACCTTCAAAGCCAGCTTCCCAGCATCCCATGTTTCAGAACACAAAACAGACATCAGCAGTAGCTCTGAACAAAGTCAGCAAGGGTTCAGCAATTTAACCAGCTCAGGGTGTGAGCCACACCAAAACCTACCTACTGCTTCCAGGTCCAAGCCTGGATTTCAGTGTGGATAACTTGTTACCTAAATAACACACCCATGGAACAGACAACACTAGCTTCAAAAATTAAACAAAAGGAAAGCCAGTTTCTGTGCCTACACAGTAATTCAGAAGTCAAAAATTAACCTATCAAGCTAACAAAGGTTATTTGCAACATCTGCCACACAGTGTTTGAAATGCTGTCCTCTAAAGTTTTGCCCCTGTGTATGTTCCTCTTCACTTGCCAGCATTCTCATTGTTCAAGGAGTATAAGGATTATACTCTCAAGGAAATCAGACTTCACTCTCTAAGCCATCCAATATATGCAAATGATATACTAACTTATGTGTGACTGTCCATACACAGCCAGCATATCAAAACCAAACTGCTACAGACATTATTAATACTCACCCTTCTGAACTGTAACTCAGCTCCAACAGTGAGGTTAGAGCCTTCCCCAGAACAGCTAAGGATAGTTTACCTCAAGCATAGTGACAACAGCCTTCAGCAAACCCCAAAGGCTTTAAAAGTTCTGCCTTCCAGAAACACAAGTTTTGTTGTTCATCTGCACTTCAGGTGTCTAGGTTTAAAACAAAAAGGCAAGTACAGCTGCTCACAGCTGACAAGGCCTCGTGGTCCTGCCATCTATTTATATCCATGATCCAGAGCAACAAACCCACACATTTTAAACAACTGAAGTAACTATTAGAGAAAACACAGAAATGGGAAGATGAGACTAGACACAACCTCCTCTACTGTATAAAACCCTTCACCATAAATCAAGAAAAAACACATCTAGATCAAGATACTAAAAGATCCATATTGTGTATGAAGATCAACTGCCAATGCAGAGTGTCAAAAACAATTTCTAAGTTAGTGCACGATGGCAGCTCCTGATGGCAACTTGTTGGTTCTCATCTGAACATGGGGCAAGCACTTCTGGCAATCCAGTTAATATTTTCTGACTTTGAATACGTCGTTCTAGGAGTCAAAACCCTGAACAAGACTGAAATACAGCACTCCCAAGAGCTCTGTCCAGTGTGCCCTCCTGGTTCTCCTACAGTGTTTCCGCTGTGAAAAAATGTTAACTTTTACTCTAAAAACAGCAGCAAATAATAGTTTCAAGTATCTCTTCCCCTGGTTCTCTCCTGTCCTTTTGCTCTACTGATAGATAAGAATCCAGTGTCACAGCTGGGGAAGAGCATTACAGAGCGAACAAAAGATAACCAGACTGGATGGAGGGGCAGGTGTTGGAGTAGAGCAGCCATCTCTGGAACAAGACTAAAGGAGAGGATTTCACAGGAACAAGTCTGAAAGAGCCAGCAGCTGGCCTTGAGGCATACACTGCACAAACCCATGCAAATGTAAGTGGCATCTCTCACACTGCACCCAAATCTGACTCCATCCTACACCAGTTTGTTATTCCCAGTCTTCACAGTAAACTGACAACACTTATTCAGAAACCCAACGTGACAGAAAACAGTATTTACATTAAAGAGATTAATGCCATTTCTCACCATGCCTCCTGTGCTATATTGTGCCTTGCAGTTTTTAATTTTGATTTTGTGTTCCAAATTTGGCTTATGGCAAGACAACAGGAACTTCGGTTGTTATGCATAATGTAAAGTAAACAAAATAAATAAAAAGTCTCAGCTCTGAGAAGCCAATGCTCTGCACCTTTAGATAATGCAAGCATCAATACCATATGAACAATGCTTAGACATTA
The DNA here is from genome assembly GCA_035583235.1 of Hafferia zeledoni. Lineage (NCBI taxonomy): Eukaryota > Metazoa > Chordata > Aves > Passeriformes > Thamnophilidae > Hafferia > Hafferia zeledoni. The sequence goes on along the minus strand of JAWWEV010000169.1, from coordinate 15,093,880 downwards.
AAAATCAGGCAGAAAATCAGTCTCAAGACACTCACTGACCAAGGCAGTTTTAAGTATGCCAGATGGAACAGAGCAACTCAGACATGGATTACAGGCAAAAGCAAACGCACCAGCACCTGAAACTGTCACATTTTTTCAAGTCAAACCTTCAAAACTATTTAGCAATTATTCAAATCTCCCCTTCCTTGATGAGCAGCAATTCTGCACATCTGAGTATTTTAACTAGCAGACACTTAGTTTATGAAGCAGCCACTCTGCCAGGTGAGGAAAAATGATCGCTTATTGTGCTGACCTAGCACAGAAACACATTTCATCTCAGCTGGCAATTGTTCTTATAAAACCAGTGCTCTCAATAAACCAGAAAATAGTTTAGATACCTCATGATACAGATTTTAATGTTCTGCCCGTGGATATGGCCATCAAAATTTCCACTGCCTCTCATTCCTCACACACTTAACATGTTGATTTAATTTGTGCCTGTAATTCAGTTTACATTTTACAGGAGACAAAAGGTAGAGAGATTCCAGTAAATGACACTTGAGATAAGAGAATGAGTTACTGGAGAGCATGATGCTCATTCTTGGCATATGTAGCAGCCTATAATAAAGGGCTTAAAAATTCACTTGATCAGAACAGGTAGGAAACCTTGGCAAACGCTAAATGAAAATTAATTTTCCAGATTTCAAGCTTATAAAGGTAACTTGCAAAGTACAAACCAGCAAAGGCCCATCTTTGTAAATCCACGGACAGACAGCTTCAGTCTGCACTGAACAAAGCTGTGCCTGTCCTCAGTGACCAGGACACCAGGCAGTAGGGACAGGAGTGGAGCTGAAGCAAATGAGGTCAGCTCCACACTGCCCTGCCGGGGAAAGCTCTGAATGGAAATCCATGCACTGATCACTAAGGAAAAGGTGATATAAAATATCCATCACGCAGAAGGAGGTTTAGAGATGGATCGTTCCCCAGCTGCCCAAATCCAAATAGCAGCCAGGAGGCTTTAGGGCAAGATAAGAAAAATGACAAGCTCTGGTTCAGATAAGAAAGGAGGAGAAAAAGGAATCAAACAACTCTGAATCTAATGAGTGGGACATGAATAGTTTCTCCAAGAATAATGTAACCAAAGACCAGATGGAGAGACCAGAAGAAGAGAAGCTACAAGATATGTCCTAATAAAAACAGTAAGTTTATTAAGTCAGTCAAATTCTCCTCAGGGAAAACACAAAAAATCAAGACACCAATCAAGTAAAGGTCAATGTCAATGAGGAGAAAAAGAAGCATTTCAGAGGGCAAATTGAATTTATATATATCCATGTTGAAAAACTGGATGAAAAACTGGATGAACTTTTTGCAGAAGTTGAAACCTGTCTGCGATACTCAGAAAAATTTTTGACAACCTCAAAAATTATTATTGTCTCCTCACAGAGTGGGAGACAAAAGATTTGAGATTTTATCTCATGCAAGCTCATAAGCGGGTAGGAGCATTTGTTTTTCATAGAGAAGGTAATATCTAAATCAAAAAACTTCAGCAGGTTAATGGAATAAACGGAAATACACATGGAAGCCTCGATGCTGATGCTGTTGCCGCTCACTCAAAATAACCATGTTAAAACAGACGTTCACTCTCTCCCCATCCCTCACACATGGTAACATGAAGCTGAGTGCCTGTCAGAGAGCTAATCCCAACCTACCGCATCACACTCTGTCCCAACGGACTTCCCCCTTTTCTCCTCTCTGTATCACTTCCAACTCTATCTGATATGTGTGATGTATTTATGGTAAAAAGATGCTTCAGTGATGTATTTTTGAAAATCTATTTTTTTCTGCAGTACCCCAGCCAAGCAGGTTTAAACCAGGAAATCAAAGCCCTGCATATTTTTGCATATTGTCTCATATGACTGGAAGTCACAGGCATTAAAGTCCTCTGTGCACACATCCCTCCTGGGAAACCCAGGCTCTGGGGGCAGAAATCCTACTGCAATCTCTACAATGAACTACTTAAGGAATTGGACAGTATATACATACAGATTTCACATGCATATATTTATTTTGTATGCACTGACATACACAGGTGCCTTTCTGATGCAGGAATTAAAAATTCCCTTTTAACACACCAGTGGCTAAACAACTAACATCCCAGCAATTTGGAAGCGGCTCACACAACAGAAAAAGCAATTGCACAGTAGGAAAACTCCAGCAGGGAGATAACAATCCAACAAAAAACAGGACATAAAGCATCAAATGGAAAGAGAATCCTTGAGGGGCCAAGACAGATGCAAAAGCTGTTGGTGGTAGTGTGAAAAGATGTATTTGGTTAGCAAGTTTAGCAACCTATAGAAGGTGTGGGAATATTTATCAGTGCACAGTGCTGAAAAGATGTATTGAAATAAAGTTCAGTCCCTTATCAAGCACAGCTGCTCAAAAACACCAGGACAAATTTTCACATAAGATCTCAAACAAACTGAAATGCCACCCACTAAAGTATACCCATGGTATTAATTCCTTTGCTGGTACTGTTCTGACACAACAGGTTATAACAAAAAGCTCGGAAAAATATTTTCTCCTCTCTCAACAGGTCTATGTTCGTGGAATTCTTCCAGTTGTAAACAACGTCAGAATTTAAATTCTAAACTCATAACATTTACTGTTACTTCCAAAAGCAAAATCCACACACCTTTTGAACAATGCCAGGTATTCACTTCTCCCAAACCACTGCTATTAAGTGGTTATCAGTCAAAACAACCACTCCTTTCAAACAGACAAGCTTAAGCCTTTCAACATACGCTGAAAATTCTTCTGGTGAGCTCTAGAACTATAGTTATCTTGCATGAAAATAAATCACAACAAAGAAATATTTTCTGTGTAATTTTACAGTGGTATAGTTTTGATTTTTCTGCTTTGTAGCTACATTTCATTCACTTTAACAGTATCCTCAGCATCACATTTCAACTTTGGGCCTGTCATTATCACAGTTACATATATTTGCTATTCCAAGATACCTTATTCAGAAAGCTGTTTTGACACTGCACTGCTGATACCACGCGTAGGCAGCTGGTGCACACAGGGACGGCTGGAATCCCACGGAACACAGTGTCTCCTGCTAATTCCAGCATCGCAGCCAGGAAACCAGGCAAGGCAGACTGCAGCAAAGAAACGCCACTTCTGCTGTGACGTGGCAGTAAGATGAAGGCTAAAAGAAGTACACACGAGGAACAGGTTATGTCAGAGCATGTGTTGTATCCATTCATTCCTTACCTTTCCCTTTACATTGCAGAGCTTACACCACCCCTTGAAATACAGTCATGAGCAGCAGCAAGTCTCGCACACAAATCCTTCTTTCCCTCGGTGCTTTGGGGAGGCAAGAACATGCACTCAAGTGAGCATTCATGCCTCAGTCAGCTTGAGGACAAGGCTCTGCACCGAAGTCCTTAAGACCTTCTCACGGCTGCTGATTTCATCCACAGAACTGAAAGAGCATCTCAGCAGGACACTGCCAGCCTCCTTTTCAGCTCCCACTCGCTGATTGCCAGTCTCTGGCAAGTGAAATGTCAAGAACCAGGCAGGGGCGGTGTTTCGAGAAGGAGGGATAAGAGATTCTCACCATCCATCAACCTCAAAACCTATTCAGCCGACAACTTGAATGGAACAGGCATTTCATTCTCCATGGTAACAAGAGATGGAAGGAGGTTGGGGGGGAAAAAAAAAAAAAGAGAGAGAGAGAGAGAGAGAAAGAGAGAGAGAGAGAGAGAGAGAGAGAGAGAGAGAGAGAGTACAGATCCAGGAAAATCTGATGTTGAAAACGCAAGGAAAGTTGCAAACTTTGCAACTTCTCTTTGCTGTGCAAGTTACATGCAGAAGAGGGAAAAACCCTTTCCTTGCCTGCAGTCCCCAAGACAAACTGCCCCATGGTCATGATGAGGGACTCTTTCTGTGAGAAGTGTATTGATGTGGGGGCAGGAAATCCCCTACTCTGCACCAATCCTCCCCAGAGGAAGGACAAATGCCTTCTGAACACTGGGAATTAGGGAAAACTGCAGATTATTGTCCCACAGAATGGTCTGAAAGGGAAAAGATACTGTAATTCCCTGTACAGTATTTCTTGTCCACAGATCAAAGCCACCAGTGCCGACTCAGTCCGTGTGCCAGCGCCGACCACAAACTGGAGAGGAGAATTAGCATCACTTTGTCTGCTTTGCATCTGACATGGAAGAAAATGTTTGTTACTTCTGTTACACCGAACCACTTAGATGCACAGATAAAACTGAGGTATTCATTCCTTTCTGTGGCACACCAAAATGATGCATGGAAGTAGAGAGACTTAAAATTTGGGCAGGACCTTTGCCAAGCTCACAGGATCTCATGGTCAGTCAGTTCTTATTAACATTTCAGGCCTGGCCATCTTCCGAACTTTTTTTCCCTGCTATTTTACATTCATAACTTGAGCTGTCACAGCCAGAATGTGAACAACAGGGAAATTACATTCGGATTCATGCACATTTATGTTCCAAGCTGGCCCCATGCAGCTACTGAAAAGAGTCTCTGGCTCAAGCACTTATGGAAGATAACCAAACAAAGGACTGAAAAGCTCTGCAAATCCTAGCTGCTGCCATTTTATTTTTTTCTCAGTTCTTTACACTGATTCTTTCCAGAACACCACATTTAAATCTCCTTCCCCCAACCAAACTCACCACCTCTCAATTTGGAGTTTATTCTCACTTTTGTATTGCAGATGAGACATGAAGTTATGTGGTACTTTTTTATAACCTATACTATTATTTATCCAGTGAACTTTTTGTTAAAGGTAAGATGTAAGTCTTTCAGGACATTGCAGTCCATAAGGCACATGAATACACATCCCTGTTCACTGAATTTCAGCCTTTACCCACCACCAATCATTTCAAAGCCATGTGAATACATTTCCACTTTTGAAAAATACTTTCCTCCTCTGAAAAAAATGTGTTTAATTTTCTCTTTTGTCTTCCAAGACTCTGACTCTTGGAAAACCAAAACGGAACCTTAGAGGGAACAATCCTACAGTCACCTCACTTCTGCAGCCAGTTTCTACTGTTCTCCAACTTAATTTTCCTGAGACTGCCTTTTCCATAGGTAAAGGGGGGCATATTTTCCTTTTGAAATGTACTTCAGGTGTATGGTTTGGAAGTATTTTCTTTTTTCCTAAAGAATTTAACAAGAAAAGGAGAAACAAGACTGTTCCATTCTCTCTCTCCCAGTCGAAGTCAACTAAGTGGGAGTGACACACCTCTGCTGGAAAATGCCAGAACTTCCTACAAGTCTACATAAGCAAATAAATGCTGTTAAGTGCACCCACGTGATCAGATGAATTCAGTTCTTTTCAGTTAGTTTTGAAGATATTTCAGAATTCCAAGGAGATATTTCCAACCCTTTTAAAATCTATTCTACCCACACCTATTAAAATGAACATATTTAACATAAAAAGCTTTTTATGCTCCTTTCATAGAACAATCTCAGAGTACTTTGTTATTTTGCTTTGTTACAGGAGCACAAAAAGGAAAGAAGGTATTTTTGCCACTTGTCACAAAGCAGAATCATCTTCCCTGCACTTGCTGTTCACTCAGTTTCACCTCGATCCTCTTGAAGGTTTGAAAGCATTGTTGTTTATCTGCAGCTCAGGGAAGGGATTTTCTTTCTCTCTGAAGTTGATTCTAATGTACTTCAAAGACTTGCCACCTATTAACATCATCCACTTGCCTTCCTGTGATCCAAAAACTATGCCCATAGAAATGCAGAGCTTTCCCACATCTGCCCTAGCAGCACGCTTTAGGCAAGGAAGAAGACACTGACAATACTACCAATATTCAGCAATGTGACAAAAAGCAGCCCAGGAGCACAGGGCTGTACTAACCACACCCTACTGTGTGTTCTCCTGAACCCATCAGAACGGGAACGTGGATGTGTTTAACCAACAAGACACACAGAGATACACATTTTGGAAAGGAATCTACTATGAACTGGCTAAACCAAGCATCTCAAAGGGCACCCCACTGAGCACTACTGAAGTGAGGAGCAAAGCATGCCCACATGGAATCAAGGTCTTTCCAGCTTCCCAAAACAGAAGAATAAACAGTACAGTACAGCCAAGATTCAAAGGACTGCCCACCATGTGTGCCTGTCAGGCAATAATAAAAGCTGGAATACATCAATAGCTTCAGGCTGGCTGAGAACAAAGCTGACTTGGGTTCTGATCAAGTTTGGTGGTCTCCACACAGCTCTTGCATTACAAAAACTACCATCTCAACTGGCAGCAACTTTACAGAACAGTGAACCAGAGGTGAACTTTACTGGGACAGCACTGACAGTGACACACCACAGCTCGCTGAATTGCACCTGCTTGGGGAGCAAATAGATCTTCTGCTGCCACAGTTGTGAACCCAGAACTAAATTCACCATCTTCAAGCAGATGCCTGCTCTGAAAACCTTGCCATGCCTACCAAGAAAATGAACCTGTGAAGTGTCTTCACTGTAACACAGAATCACTCAGAACAGGTAATGTTGGGAAGGGACCACAGTCGGTCACCTGGTCCAATTTCCCTGCTCAACCAGGGTCACCTTAGAGTACATTGCACAGGATTGCATCCAGATGCTCCTTGAATATCTCCAGTGAGAGAGATTCCACATCTCCAGGCAATCTGTTCCAATGCACAGTCACCCCCCACAGTAAAGTTCTTTCTCAGGTGGAACTTTCTGTTGAAAGTCGTTGCCTCTTGACCTACTGCTGGGCACCACTGAGAAGAGCCTGGCTCCATCCTCTTGGCACCCTCCCTTCAGATACCGACAGACATTGATGAGGTCCCAAGGTGTGTCTTAAGGCTGAACAGGCCCAGCTCCCTCAGCCTTTCCTTGTAAAACAGATGCTCCCGTCTCCTTAATCATCTTCACAGCCCTCCACTGGACCTGCTCCAGGAGCTCCCTGTCTCTCTTGTATCGGGGCGCCCAGAACTGGACACAGCACTCCAGATGCGGCCTCACCAGGCTGAGTAGAGAGGCAGGATCACGTCCTTTGACCTGCTGGCAATGCTCTTCCTAATGCACCACAGGATACCAGGTGCCCTAATTTAGCAGCAGAGTGCTTTCTACAGCTGTTCACTGAAGTACCACACTGAAACAGGAAAATGAGCAATCCTATTCTACGTTGAATAAAATAGATTCATTAAAACTTAGCAAATACATAAAGTTTTGAGTTAAGCATTCATCCACTGACCAACACAGAAGAGATGGAGCCAGAATCCAGGATGCACAAGAGAAGATGATTTGAAATGTGTTTTAATACAACAGAGAGATGCCCCAGCCCCAGACGGACTCACCTGACACGTACAAATGGTGGAGACCAAATTCTCTCCTGTTCCTGCTCACAACCTTGAGGGAAATTCAGTTAATCAGATACCCCACATCCACATGTACTCTCAGAGACTGTTAATATGCCATAAATTATGCCAACAGCAACAAGCCAAAACAGTGTGGGGACTGGCAGGGCAGTCACGAGTCACTCTTCATCAAGTGCATTTCTGGTTCCCAATGATCTCCTATTTCATATAAACCAGAACTCTTCAGTCCCAGAAAAATGACAGCAGAAAACAAAAGAGGGCATTTAATAAGTTGACAGGGCAAAGGACTCAAGTCCAGTGTTTTCGGTCTTGTTTGAGTTTTTGTTGGTTTTTTGGGGGGTTGTTTTTGTTTGTTTGTTTTTTAAGAAGAATATTTTATTTCTGGGATTAAACAACACATTAACCACCTAAGGAATAAACATCCATTTTGACTTCAGTCAGAAAGCATTCATCATTACAGAAATAATTCATACAGTTGTTAATTTAACAGCTTTGACGTTCCAGTTAATGTGTAAAGTTCATCTGCTGTGGGAAAGGAACATTCATTTTTTGGTGTGACATTCCCAATTTCATCCCAGCTTAGTAAAATACAATTTCTAATAAACACACCAAAAGAAGTACAAATTTACATGTAGGAGAATCATGGAATAGAATTTGTATTTTGGTCGAAATGCAGAAGTGAGAAAGAACAAGCAAAATGGTAAAGATTCAAAGGACAAAACAGCAAAACACAGGAATTTTTCAAAGCATATATTGAAATGGTTTCTGAGAAAAAACCATGATTAGAAAGGAAACAAAAGTCATCCAGACCTCAAAAAATTCTGAGGATTGACAGGCATGGCTGAAATATCTCTGAGCCATCCTCAATACAAGTCATTTCAAGGAAGGAATGAATACGGGCACAGTACAGGGCACAGTACACAGACTGAGCTGACCTGATGACACAATGTGTGTGTCATCAGTAAAAGACCACACTGTGCCACTGAATTACCAGTCATTTCCCACTGCAGACACACCATCCCAAAGCAGGAGAGGTGGACTGTATGCCTGCAATTTAATCAAAACATATTTCTCTAATAAGTGCAATTATACTAACCCAATAGCTTCCTAATTCCAAGTGTGCCAAAAATTAATCAAAGAGAAGACTTTGATGAAAAGCTCTGCAAAAGAATCACCATTATTCAGTCAGACCAGTCCTATAAGGTTAAAGATTGAAATTTTAACATACCTGAAGTTTAATTCTTTTTATTCTATTTTTAGTCAGAGCATTTTTAAAAATTTTCATAAAATAGGAACTCATATTCAACATCATCCATTAAACAATCTCCACTACTTTAGAAACCAAAAGAATAAATGTAAAATTCTTTGCATCACAGGAGTTCCATGTTTTGTAAGAGAAAGAGAGCAAATGACTGTGAGGGTCCCAAAAATTTGCTTGGCTAATGCTGTCTCAAACCACACACAATGTCACCTCAGTCTGCTATCGGAGAGCTTGCAATGCCCCTAAACATTAATGACACATACAGAGGTAAATGCTACCAAGCAGGGAAGGAACAGCTTTTAAAAGAGCATTAGAGCCATATATGTTTTGAACTCTGAAATGCTGTATCTGCAGTAAAGGTTTTCAGTATTTCACATGCAAACATTTTCATGCAAACAAATATGTGTTCCTCTAATCCGAAAAAGCTTACAAGGGCACAATTAGCTGTTTTCATTGAGTATAAATCAGACAGCTGCCTGTAATTGGAATCAGCAGCAAAAGACATGTAAGAGATGCTTTCTTCTTTGCAGATGTTTTTCCAAGATGTAAGGGAAAGTTCTACTTCAAGAAATTAATATAATACCATCAAAATCTACATGGTCTATGGCTTTAATGGGTAAATTTACATGTGAATAGTTGGTTTCAGTTTGGGGGTTTTTTCCTTTTAGTTCCCAATTTCCTCTTGGATTTTACCTCTTTCATATAAGATTAAAACAGCTACAAAGATTCTGCAAGCCAAATTAAGCACACCGTGATACCTCTGCAAATAAACCTACCTTTTAACCAGAAGCAGGGGGTCAATGCAAATGAAACAGCACTAACTGCTATCACTAGCAGTGAAAAGAAGAAAACCACTACCCCCTCATTCTCCGTGAGATCAGAAAAGGCTGCAAATTTTAATTTGTGAGTTTTGCAGATGAAGAAATTAAATATGTTTCACATGACAGAGGCACATTTATATGTCTGTTTCTGTCTACATTTCTAATGCTACTGAAATACCAGTGATGTCCAACACATGCTTGGGACACAGAACACTACTTAAGGCACAGCACTAAGCTATACTTCTAAAGTCCATCAGTATAAATAATGCAAAAACAATGCGTTGCATTTTGTTTGGGCGGGGGGTGCAGTGGGGCAGTGGAGAGAACACATCCTAACCAATCTTATTTTTCACTAAGTTAGCATTTCAACAACTTAAGTACCTGTAACTGAACCTGTCTCTTAAAAAGAAAGTGATTTAATTCCGTATCCTTCTACAAATAAGAGTATTTAGAACAGATGACACCAGTCACTTCAGCCTGCTACAACTGCTCACATGATTTCTAAATCCCTTTCCTGTTTTACACAGTGATCCAGCTGGCACAAAACAGGGAAACTTCCTCTTCATTCAGGTAAATGGAAAACCAGAATCAAACACTTTTCAACATGGCAGCTGACCAAAACATTGCAGATAAATATAGAGAAGAACCATAAATTACATTATTTTATGCACCCCATTCCCAAGACACCAAAATGATGGAAAAACCTGCTGAGGTACCAAGGCAGATGTGACCTGAGACACCTCAGGCATAGATAATCAAGTAACTTCTGCAACTTGCAAAGCAACACAAGCTCCCAGCTGCCGCCTTCTCTTCCCCAGTGAAATCAGATGTAACACATGTTCACTTTACAGTATGATGCCATTTTTTGCTGGAAGGCATGAGAGATATGAATTTAACAATGTGTTAAATTGGAGCATAGCACCTGTGTCTTATGACAAGGCTGCTTGATTTCCCCAGGGCTGAGGATGTGTCTGCCACCTGGAGATGGGCAGCACGGGCTGAGTGACTCTTCCTGCCTGGAGTGACCTGGGGGCAGGGTCTGAGGCCTGACCACAGACTCAGGGACTGAGCTGGGGTGGGGAGGGAAAGCAAGCTCTGAGTCATAGAACTAGTTTGCTTGGAAAAGACCTTTAAGATCCAATCCAACCATTAACCTAGCACTGTCAAGTCCACCACTAAACCAAGCAACAGACTTGGCAGTCCCTAAGTGCCCCCTAAGTGCCAGATCTAGACATCTTTTATGTATCTCCTGGGATGGTGACTCAACCAGAATGCTGTCAAATGCTACAGAGAAAAAGGTTAGTCACTGAATGAAAACATTTGACATAATTTACAAGTATCCCTCACAGTATCTCCTCTCACTGGTCCATGCTGATACAAGAACAGTGGGCACACATTATAATTCAGGCAACTGCTTCAAGTGACCACACCAGAGAAGAGGCAAACACCAACTATAAAAGGACACATTAGAGAAACTTGTGTCTCCCACAGAATGCTTTAAAACAACCCTCTCTGTTGCAGTACGGACTCTAATCAAATGCCCATATGCTCTCAAGTTATCTTACTGATAAACACAAATAACATGATGTGTAATGAAAGGGAATAAAGCCTTATTTCCAGAAAATAAAATGAGACAGCTGATTTTGCCAGTGGGAAGAAAAAAAAAAAAAAGGCTGAAGCTCTCACTAATAGCTTTCTAAGTGTCTAATTTCTAATGCTAAAAGCTCCCTGCACTCAAGTTATGAATTTGGAAGGGAGAAATTATGAACCAAGAATATGTTACATGTTTTCTCACAGGCACATTAACGTCTACAGCTCCTGTGATGGTAATCTGTTACATTTTAGTTTTCTGCGTTTTGAAATTTCATCATTTGGAGCGGCAAGAAAGGAGACATTGCTAAAAACATCTCGTATTACCTAGGCTGACCTTGTGCTTGCTGATATCCCACACAAATAAATGCTGAAACACCAAACCAAACCTTTCCCCTCTGACCTCCACGTAAGTACTACTAAATATTCTGTGACTGCCTGAAAAAATCCTCTGCATTCCCACCCCCTCAAACCATTAAACTGTAAAACAGTTAATCTTGAAAATACAACGCTGTCACCTTCCTTTTGCAGGTTTCTGCCATTGCTGTCACTATGGAAACAATCAGAACATCAAATATGTCAGTAAGCATGATTTATAAAATACAAAAGTGCCAAAGGTAGAGACTCCACATAAAAAACAATCAAGACAGAATTAGCTTGTTAGCATGGAAACATTGGCTTTAAAGGATTTTCAAGTTCATATGAATTCCTAGGGCAATGCTGCAGTGAGCTCTGGCCAAGGAGAAAGCTGCCAGTGCAGCATCATGCATGAAGTCACACAGCCAAAGGCTGCAACTAACTGCCATGACAAAGGGTTGTAATCAGCCCTTCCCCATCCATTTAAAACATACAAATCAGACAGAAAACTCAGTACATCCCCAAAACATTACACCAACACAAGAAATATAATAGGACAGACATTTGTTTCTCTGAGATTCAGAAATAAATTAAGGAAGACCTTTTCAGCTTGTTTTGACTGTATCTCAGTAGTGCATTCAGTCATGTTCCCCTCTGTTCATCATCTTCATTCACATCTGCATCAGAAGCAAAGGCAAAGCCAATTATTCATAGCTTCCCAACCAAACAAAGATTTAAAGCACTTCTTAAAAGAAACATCAGCTGTAGAGCTTGGTTGGACAGCTATTCTGTTGTGTTGTGGCTTCAGCAGTGCAAAAGCAGAGTGTTCATTATCACTGTAAGATGGGGTTCATCTAAGCCCTGTATGTGCAGACGCAGTTTTCCCCCACTCCCAAAGCTCAGCACATACTTCACTTTGACATGTTGACTCAATTAATAGCACAGGGTAGCCTCAAGGGAATAAACACAGCTTTCTGAGACAACTCCCTCTCCAACACACACACATTCTCTCTGTGTTTATTTAAAAGCTCATTCCAGGGAATGCTGTGCTCTTCATCATCACGGTATTCTCTCCTATGTTCCAGTGATACACCTACCCACTTCATGTTGCTGCTTTTCCTCATCTGTATTGCCTTGGAAAATAAGCAGCTGTTCTACCTCAAATATAGCTACTGAAGTTACAGTGCAGACAGCAAAAGCAAGAGGGATCTCTTCTTATTCCAAGATAGAACGTACCATCTCAAGGAAAAAAGAGCAAGAAGACAGCTCAAACACAACTTAGAGCCATAGAGCTCCAGGGAAAGAGGAACAGACAGGCAGCTGTGAAGCGCTTTTAAAGCATCGTGGAGCCAAAAAAATAAGCATATGCTTTTCTCAGTAGTTCTACAGGAAATGGTAAGCTCCAGGTGCCATTTTAGGTAAGGGAGACTGTTTGCCAACTCGTCTGGGTTGGACAGGTGACCCTGAAGACTGCTTGCTGCGCTCAGGACTTGGCTGAACATTCCCTGCCTTCAGTGCTATGTGCACATAGAACAAATGCCCTTACATTCAGAGTCCCTCAAATGGCTCAGTAAAAGAAACAGTCTACAGTATTCTTGTCCTAAAAACTATGGTTTTGACTGGATATCTTAATGACAGCTAGGAATGTATCGGATTATTCACTTTCTGATAGAGGACCAGCCACTTACAGCAGAGTTCATGTACTCTGAGATGGAGACACTCCATTCTTCATGGGAAACATATGCTTTAGATTCCTGATTTCCAAAATGAGATGACATGCTTTGTCTGAGATTTCCTCTATTAGACTGAAGAAGTCAGACGAGATGAATTCAGACAGGAGTTGCAAGGAGAGAATGACTGAAGGATTTAGAATTCTGAACTATTAAGAGGGCAAGGAGAACAAAAGTTTTAAGTTAGAGAACTGAGAGGAAAGGTAGAACAGAGGATGAAGGAAGATGAATTTAATAAGTCTTTGGTGGGAGATTCCCTTCCACAAACACAGCGAATTTTGATGCACTGTTTCCCTGGTAATTAATGATATCAGTTCATAATATCAGGAAAACTATATGAAAGTAGAGAAGACAATTCAGAGCTGGAGTGTACACCTTACTCAAATATTGGTCATTTTGAAATAAGCCATTCCACTCTTTTGAAAAGATTCAATAAGTCCTAATTTAAAATATTCATGGAAATAATCAGTGTTTAGAACTAGACTCACATGTTGTACTGCATGAGTTGATGTATTTTTCTATCTGGCTCTTTTTTCCCCTCTTTTCTATCAGTCATGCATGCCCAAGCCCACTAACTCCCATTTGCATCTCAGAAATAAGCATGGCCATGAGTTTCACAAGCAAATTTCCTGTAAGCCATTTAAGTTTGTGTCTGCTCAGCTTTTCTGAATAACTTTTTGTTCTTGCATAAAGAAATGTAAAAAAATGAGGTTTTAAATTACCTGTGCTAAAGTATTGAATATTTCCAAAATATATTACTTCAGATTTGTTATGTCTTCAAAAAAGTTCTGAATTTTTAAACTTAGAATCACATTTATATGGTACTGTGCTACTTCTCATTTGCATATGTAGCTCTCTGCCCCTCTCTTTTGTCTTGTATCCTTTCTTGACTACAAAGTACTGCATGCTGAAATCTGGGTAACAATACAGAATCTACACAGTATTTTCACTATTATAATCTACTGTGCATTTCTAAGCACAACTTCTAGTACATTTCTAGTACGTTTCTAGGATCATAATTAGGTTACTCTAATCAGGCTAATGCTAATTACAACATGACCTCTAGCAATGACTGCTCTTAGGACTCTAAACCACCACCAAAGTCAGGGCCACAACACCGAGGTGAGGAAAATCAAAGTGATAAACATTAAGAACTTTTGCATTTACTGCATGACTTCTGCAGAATCAAATGTCACTGCAATTCATAGAAGAGATCATTACAAAATCCCTTGACATACAAGGAAGGAGCTTTTATTCTCTGGGCATTTGGAAAGGAAGCAAAAGACACAGCAAACTCAGGTTAACTCTTTTTCTGAGTACGAAGTCTACACCATGATTTAACATACTTGAGTTTATTACAGAGTGACCTTCTCTTTTCTCAATGTATTCAAGCAAACAAGTCATCAGCAGCCAACATGCTGAAACCCTCCTACCCTCCATGTGCCTTAAGAAAACAAAATGCAAGGCAGAAAAACTGTTTAAACATTTCCTTATGATGGTGGATGTATCAAAAATGAAAATTGATTTTATTAGACAGTGAAATGAGCACTTTGTACTAATGGAGAAAAGCAATCTGAAAGGGTCCTTAACCTCACTACAAATACCATGGCTTATATGCTCGATGTGGGAAACCAGTATAGTGTAGAAAAAGAGGAATTTTATTATCTGTGATTCCATTGAAAAAGACAGAATTATAGGTCTTGCTTGTAAAAGGGCACACAAAGGAAGCAAATAGAAAACTGGAGAAGGCAATTCTGTTCAATGGAAAAATGTACCTGGAGTCTGAAACACATACACATTTTATCTCTTTGGGCTATTCTTTCTTAGTGCTTGCTCAGTATAAGAAGAAAATGAAATTTTGTCCTTTACCTGTCCCTTTCTTTGCTTATCTGATTAGTAAACTGAGTATCATCTTCTGAGTTCTTGGAGTTTCTTTTTAATAGATTATGGACATTGGAAAAGCCACAACATTGAGTAGCAAATATTTGCTATTTTCTTTGCCTTTCAAGCATTTTCTAACAGCACTCTGAACTAGAAGATACTCTTCATACACCTGCTCAAGATTCAACAAGGGAACAAGGCACTGCATGCAGTTTAATCAAGCCACAAAGGTTCACAGTGAAGCTGTTCCAGATATTCTGATATTTCATAACAGAGCAAGAAGGCAAATAAGCTTCAGAAGACCTGTTTATTTTGGAAACTGACAGTGATTCTCAGTCACGGAACAGTTGTCTTCAAAGAAAATAAACAAAATTCAAAGCATCCTACTGATCGTGGAGGAATCAGTGCTGTTCAGGAGCCAGCACTTAATACTGCACATCCAAACATGGCTCTATCGGAGTCCAGCAGACTCTCCAGAGGAATCACACACTACCAGAGCAACAGTCAAAACCAACACATAAACCCAGGTCTCCGTTCTACACAATACATCCCTGTATTTCAAGTATCCCTTCATATTAACATGAGATAATCTGTTTGATAAAAATGCCAAGTGGCAAAAACCCCAGGATAAAATGTAATTTATCGCTCAGCAAATAACATTAATTCTGTGAATAAATTGCATTGATGACATTTGTGCCCTTTTACTTTGGCATAAATAAAGTAGTGATCCTGCTAAGAAAACAGAACCTCTAAATCCAAACAAAGTTTGCCATCCATTCAGAAAGAATCAGATGACAATCATGTGGCACACACTCACCACATGTGTAACATAAGGAGCCATTCCCAAGAAAGGACTGAGGAAGGACAGCACCTCACAGCAATTTTTCAGACCAAACACACATTCAAAGCTACTACTTTGTGGAATTTCTCCTGCTCTTCCTAGTTCATGGGAAATTCCACCTCTGCCAGACAAATCAAGGGAAACTGAACTGCAAATTCCATTAACTTGAACTCTGAGACAGCAACTTGGCTACTGTGAGTCACTGACAGCTGGGAACAATCCTGCCAGCTTGGGACAGACAGCAAATTCAATGCAATATCCACCCCCTTTACTCTAGTCCACAAAAGCCAGCGCATCTGAAAGGAATCACAAGGATGCAACTGCTCACTGGAGAGGGAGATGTCAGGGCAGTTGAAAAAATTCCCTCAGCAGGAAGGGCCTGCTTCAGGCAGCTGCTGATAATACAGCCCCAAAGCTTGTCAGCAGAGCATTCCACGGTCAAATCCAGCATTTTTAACATAGAGGTCCAAAACTTTGCCCTGCATCTGAATTTCTGGTTTCAGTGAGGATCTTAAAAGGGGGCTTAGAAAGCTTTCCTGCAGTAAACTTTTGTACTCACAATCACCTCCAATTCATCAGTTCTCTTGGTATGGAAAAGGAAGAGTAACCTGCAGTATGCTAATGTAAGAACTCCAAAGATTCCTCTACAGATTCCACAGGTATCAAAGAAGGTATTCAAGCTTTCCTGCATCACCAACAGAAGCACAAAGAAATAGATACCACAGAACAGCAGGGATGAGCAATCAGCTTCTTTCGACATACCTAAAAAACTACATCACTAAATCCAACAATATTTCAAATGAAGGCACCTCTTGTATCTCTGGCCTCATCAGGCTGTCTGATTAACACATCTGACTTTAGCACTGCGTACCCCTTTTGTTACCTGCACTTCCTGCATGTCTACAGTTCAGCCAGTTACATGGACATGGCAGAGGGCACACCAACTCATTTAAAATGGTGAGAAAAATTACAAGAGGAAAGAAGCAACTTGATACAGATACCTTAAATTACAGCATCACATTTGGAAATAAAATTAAGGGCGCTTGTTTGGAATGGGGGGAGGGTTGCTTCTTTTTAAGGAATCCATGCCTGCTGGACGACAAGCACAAAACCCACAAGTATCCTCAGTAACTGCCCTCACAGTTTCCAGCAGCTAAGATCTGTTTGCTTTTAGGGCCTTGTCTACAACAGCAAGCTTTAGAAGCAAAAAACCAGAATGCTATTTCCAATTCAGCTCACTTGTACCACTGAGTCTCACATGACTTAGCCACTAATGGTAACAAGACCAAAGATGCTTCGCCTCAAGAGTACCGTGGTAATTGCTGAACTCAACCTTATTGCAAATTATTATTCTCTACAACCCCCCAGGTACAGAGCATTACTCTTTATGATTATTTAATAAAATTACAACTTCATAACTAACTTCTTCCAGAACAGATCCTTACATCTACCTACCTCCTGCTATTAAACTTATTCTTTCCTTGCTTGCAAATCCTTCTGGGTATTGTATTCCTCATGGTTGCTCCTCACCGCTTCCTCACAGAAGAAATATGTCAAACACAACTGGAATGTCTAATTCAATGCATATCACTGTGTCAAATGCCAGTCAGGGATGCACTTCTGAGACACAGAACTAGTTTTGTCAAACCTCTAGATCTATTTTATTCAATTGGTGTCCTGTATTGTCAATATAATGTATTAAGTTTTAGAGCTGTATGCAGTAGATTATTAGTTCAGTGTCCTTCCACTAAGAGATTATAAGTGTTCTTAGTGAGAAATGTTTTTCTCGTTGATGCCACAGAGCAACAGAATCACAGAACAAGATCTTGCTCTACCAGACAAAACTATCTATACACAAAACCAGGAAAAGAATCTTGCCATGCCTTTCATGATTTCAAAGACATACCCTGAAATTTAGCATGTTGATGGTTAATGCAGTCTCAGAGAAACAGAACAATATAGAAATTACGATATCACATATTTACTTTTATCTACTCTTTTTTTAAGTACTAAAAATTTCCTATAAGCAAAATTTTGTTTATTTCCTGTAAACTAAGTTTGACTCTCCCCTTGGTCACTGCACCTTTGCAGGCCTTGCACACTCAGCATTTCGCCGACTGAAGGGAAAGGTTTTGAGAAATTCCTGCTAAGTACTCACTGCAGAGCAATGCCATTAAGCTTATTTCCCATCTTATAAGTAGTCTTGACAATTTGATAAAAGCCTGTTCAGTTAATGCTCAGGTACCTAAGCTACTTTCAGAAGACAGCTGATGTGATAAAAATAAGACTTGATAAGGAATTCACACAAGTGTGTAGGAAATGGGTAGCTGTGCATGCCCTCTCAGCCATCCCTTCCCATGCAGGTTACAGGGTAGGAATTGCATTTTTATCACCGTGTTTTCAGGACCTCAGAGATTTCCCAGCTCTAAATTCAGATCTATTCAAGAGATGAAACATGCCTACCTTTCAGGTTCTCTGGTCTGCAGCACTGCAGAATGCCACACAATTTACACTAAACCAGAATCTAACAGTGCTTTGATGGCTGACGCTCACAATTTCATGAGCTGGTAGATTAGACTTTCTCCACTGTAAACCCAGATACAGTTTAATGTGACAGGTTTGACGAGTCTGAATTTATCAGCTCCTCTGAACATAAATCTGCATCAAAGAGGATGGAAGTTAAATGCTCACCTTTTCAGCAGTGCCTTTGTTCAGATGCCAGCACACAGAGCAAAGTCAACAATGCCTGGCTCACAAGCACACCCTCCAGCTGGGGCTAAAAAAAAAAAAAAAAAGGTAAAATGGGTTGAGATTAGAGATATGCAGGAAAGAAAGATCAAAGAGTACTTAATTTTATACACATATGAAGAGTATTGCACATGGGTTGTGCAAGCAACTGCCTTGTTCTACACAGAAATTATCCAAGAAGACAGTGCACACACTGCTGTGTCTCCTTAAAAACACGTCAAGTGAAGAAACCCATGACCTTGGTTGTTAGCACATGCTCTAACCAACTGACCTATTCTCAGGGTTACGTAGAGACCAGGTACAGAAATTAAATGTAGCATCATAAATTCACTGTCTCTCAGTTCTGTTTGAAAACTAAGGTTTAAGGCTTTTTGCTTTACAAAGGAAAACTCCCAGATTGGTGTATTTTCCCAATTCTTTAAATCACCTCCTCAAATTAATTCCAGGGCTGCCTTCCAGCCTACAGGAGTCACCCAGCAAATGCCAAGCATGGCCAAGTCCCTTCTCTCTCAAGTCAGCAACTTGGGCAGTGGCTCCATGTGAGGACTCCTCATTGTCTTCCTCCGTTACACGAGAGCCTGGCAGGCACCTGACATCAATCCAGACAAGAAGCTACTGAGAGGGGCAGTGAACCTGAACACATTTGACTATTTACCCTATCATGACAGCCCAAACAGAGCAGCTTAGGGCTGCTCTCCTTCCTTTTAGACACAGCCAAACTGACTTTCTGAATGGAATTTTATTATGCCCTTTGCACTATGGAAAAATTCTCTGCTGCCTTCTATGCTAAAAGGTTTTGATCCTGTTCATACCATCCCATAAATCACAGGCTGGTCACACAACACAAACACTAACCCACAGCTGGGAGCTCCCCCACATGCAAACAGGAACAAACCAGTGCAACAAGATGTCTGTACCTGGTATTAGCTTGCTCCCATTCATTTGCAGCTACAGCTTTTAAGCAGAATGTAGCAAGACACCATTCTTGAAAAATCATTCCCAAAGCTTATTCTCCCTCCTTCTCCCCTTATACCTTTTTGTATTGATTATCCAAGTGTTCTTTTTTAAAAACATTTTTTTCCTAAAGACAGCATCTAAGATTGGTATGCAACAATGTAGATTAGAATCAGCAGGAAGCATTAGGGAGACAGCATTAAAGAGTTAAGAGAAGCTGCCAACTTACCCTAATACCTCAAAAGCAAATATAAATTAAATGGCTAAAAGACTTACTAAATTATTCAATCTATTTTCATTAGAAAGCTGATTCTTTGATGTTAGACTATTTCCTGATTATTTCTACCAGTCTTTTGTATTATATATATTTGTTCTTCCAATCTTTCCTTTGGGCAGACTGTTCCATACTTTAACATATTTCATAATCTCATTCCCTTGTTTCTAGTTGTGCCCTTTCTCACCTTACTAATTTAATTAGTTTCTATCTTTCAAGAATGTGCCTCTCAAATATTTGTAGACTCTTATCACATCTCTCAGTACATGTCTAGTTATCACACACCCAAGATAGCCACGTTTGCCTGTCGGTCCCTTGGTCTGTACTCATTTGTCCCTCCACGCTCTACAGTGCCCCTCCACTCTCTTCTGTATAGAAACAAGATGTCTGGGCCTGTACAACAGGCAAGTTAACTCTCACAGTTGTTCAAGAAGGAACTTCTTTAATTTTTCTAACCCAAAACCATACTAATTTGCTTCTTGGTAGAATGACACATCTGTAAGCTGATTTATCTGCTGCGCAGCTACTCACTCCAAAGGCTTCTGATGCATGAAAATACCCAGTTTCCCTCATTCTTTGGAGCACACACAAACACATTTCAGGTCAAACTTTTGTGACTGACTTCTCCCCAGTGCCTCCCTGCAAATGGGAAATACTTTATTTCAATATTTTCTCATTAGTTCTACTATTGCCAGTTCTTCTCTGTTAGTGTCTTCATCTACAATTAATTTCTAACATTCAGCATCTTACAAATTTAGAAAGACCCCAGTCTGTAATAACGGTGTTAAAAACACACATTTTTCAGTAAGATACAATGATATGACTCCACATAGCTAAATAAAATATTTGCCTACACTATTGAGTTTATATTTCTGTGACTTCCTGTTGGGAATTGCCTACTCTCAGCCTAAATTACCTAATGCAAAAGAAAAAGACCACAGCAGACAATCAGAGGTACCTTAAGCCAGGTACGATACAGAGCTAAGCCAGTGGTACTGCTGGAAGGCAGCAGCGATCTCCCTTCCTTGCCCTCCCTTTCCCTCCCATTAACTGGCTGCACTTTCCCTTTGTTGGGCCGCCACTGCCCCGTGCCAGGTGTTTTTCAATTTTAGAGTCAGGGCACGGTGCATCTGCACAAATAAATACTTGCTATGGCACTGTACACCAGAGGACAAAGGAACAGAGGAGTGGGACTGTGTGAGAACTTACTAAAAAATGTCTGTAGGACCCTGGTCCTGCATTCTCATTTGTAAGTGCCACTCCAGCACAGGAAAGCAAGCCTGAAATCCTGTGAACTGGGAAGTCTGCAAAAACCCAAAGACTTCTCAGGAACAGACGTAAGGAGAATCCTTACGAGCCTGTGAACACTGAAGATTCCTGCATAGTTCAGGGGACAAGATGAATTAAACACAAGGTAGGTCTGTTAAGGAGCTGAATTCTTGCAAGGATTAGAAAAAACCCCGATGAAGTAAAGGGATACAAGAATACATTGTTTATTGGAACTTAAAAGATTTGGTCAAGTCCTTCACAAAGGGCTACTCAAGTCACTGTGCAGGCAAGAAGAACAAAGCACTGTCACAAGCAGGAAACTGGCAAAGAGAAACAAAACAAGAATCACTGGTCAGTTTAGAGCGTGGAAGAAGGGTATTTGCAAAGCTCTCAAAGATTAAGGTTTGTTTTCTTTCAGGGTGTTTTTAAATAGTCCAAAAGAAAGCAAAACTGAAATAAAATTTCAGCTGAACACAACTTTGAATGAGGTGGGTCAAATACACAGAATAATGTGAATTATTTCAGGAAATTCAAACAGAGACAGCTCTTGGGCAGTTTGGGGCCACAACAACAAAGAAAATGAGAAAAACAAAAAACAGAAAGAGAGGGAGGTCTTTAATTATGAGCTATAAATTACCTGTAGTTCCTATCTAAGAATTTATATCATGTGTCAATGAAAACAGTCATTTGATCAGCATGGTAAAAAAGTAAACAAGACATTCAGGAAAAAAATATTAACGATATATATATTAACATTCTTTAATGCACTCTCTCTTAACATATAGCTTCACCTTTAGCATGTTTAAGTCCAGCTTGGCTGATACTATATTTAGCAGAAAAAAGTCCTCAAGAAAATGCAACGAAAATTATCAGGCCAAAGAATATGCTTAAAACTGAAGGAAAACTATACAGCAACTATTTCATTACCCTTGAAATCACAGAAAACAGGCTTAGAAGAAAATTCAGGTGTGATTAGCGAAATCTAAAGCACTGCCAACTTATTTGCCCATTATCTCTGCCAGTATCTTCCAGGATAAAATTTCCAGAAGGTTCCTAGGCAATCCAGTCTACTGTTTAACTGCTTGCACTGTTGAAAAGGTTTTCCTGAATTCTACTCTATTGATACAATTAAAGCACTTTACTTCTGGGCTGTGTGAACATGAATGAGAATTTCTCTCTTTGCAGCACACTTGAAAATTTTAAAATTCTTTTAACTTTACCAGTCTGAATAATCCTGACTGTTCCATTATTGCTTTATAGGTCTTTGCTATTGCTTTCTCCTGAGCTACTTCCAGTTGGACTTCATCTTTCCTCAAACGTGGTGTGCAAGAACACCTGCAGCAGCCTGTTGTTCCAGCAGAGAGAGAGATACCACAGTCCTACACAGTCTCTGTGACCAGAGCAACTCAAGTCGGTTTCTACCAGTGATCCCTAATATGAAAGGACTGGGAAAGTAAGGCCAATACTGGAAGCTTGGCTTCTACTTAGGAGTAACAAACCCAGTTAACTACAAAAAGGCTCACCCACACAACTCCATCCCAGAAAAGGACTGCTAAGCCTGGCAGAGCTCAGCAAATTCAACAGGCTTAAGCCCCTTACCCAGAGGTTCAAATCCTCTCCCTACTTCCCCAACACACCTGTGACCCACCCCCACACTTTAACATGGTTTATCACATCCCTGTCCTATGCCATTCAATTCTAACTGCCATGGCCTTTTTAACAGTAGTAGAATGAAAAGTCCTAAGCTGTGTGTGAGCCCGACGAGGCTCAAACATTTTAGGCTCTTTGCATTATTACTACCAATAGCAGATGGCATAGTGCTCTTTACCAAAGAACCCACCTGTCCATCCACTTCCTCTCCATCTCTCCCGTATTAGCCATCCTCCAGGCAATCACAATCTCAATCCTCTCTTTTCCCTCCCCTGCTCTCACTGACCTAAACTTATGCCTCCTCTTCCTCCTAACCATATATCAAGTCTAGCAGTATAATAAACTTTATGTTCCAGGTGAGCTTTAAATTCAAAATATGCCCTAATTGTGCAACTATGAGCAGTTGCACAAGTTATCTCTCCTATGAAGTGACACTGGCAATTATCCTTCTATCTGTAATCATACTACTAAACAGGAACTACATCCTAAACACCCTTGCCACCACCCAGGAACACTGCACCTCCTCCTGTCCTGGCCTTCACAGTAAACAGGATACATCACCACAGACACCACAACAAAGGGCTCCCATTCGCCCACAGGAGCAGAGTCAGAGCCAGTCTCAGGTTCCAGCACAGAGCATGCCCCATGTCTCAGGTCCTGGGCTGCTCCTTACACATTACTTGCACCATTGGCTCCTGTACAATGTGTGATCCACTACGACACCTGCTTCTTTTCTACAAGCCTATTACTTATTGCACCTTCACTGTTCAATATTTGTGCAGTTGATAAAACTTGCCTAAACAAGATACTTACCTTAAGCAACAACAATACACATAGTAAAATTAAAAATCAAGTTATTTCAAGTGGAAAGGAAGAATTAAGGGAGAAGGAAGCTGCATATACTCATATGATCCATTATCAAAACAAAAGCTAGCAATAACAATGAAAACAGAAATATCTTAGTTTCCACAAATGCAAAGAAGCAAAGAATGCAACTGGAGTATTTTTGACCTCCTTGTCTTTCAGTGAAAAGCATATGCTTAAATCTCTTCAGTGTCTGTCCCTGAAGCTCTCACTCATAATTACATAATTGTCCATTATGAAGATTCTGTCACTTTCTCCAAAACAACTTATCATCAGGTACTAGAAACAGAACACTGCATTACACATATCACTTCTCTGACTGGATATGGCATTTTCATCTTCTCTTTTTTTATTCTTATTATTGGTGTATTTTATGCCACAAAGTAGGCCAAAAAGGAACCCGGGTTTTACAATAAAATGATCCCGATATCAAAGAAACAAAGTAATGACATGACAGAAATATTTCTTCTATGTAATTGCATATGAACATACAACATCTGCAAGCCCTCACACAGCATTTACGACAACACCTAAAAACGTCACCTGCAGTTCAAAACAGGAAGCTGTATTTTGAGACCAAATTATTACAAAAGCTTCATATAATTTGTTCCAACTACACTGTCACTGCTATTTACGTTACAGCACACACCAAAAGGCTCAGCCAAGGTTAGGATTGTTATATATTGTGTATCTACCATAACACTTACACAAGCATAACACTGTCCTTTTTACAAAGGTAAGTAGTAATAGGACATAGGGGAATGACTTTGAACTGAAAGATGGCAGATTTAGTTTAGATATTAGACAGAAATTCTTTACTATGAGGGTAGTGAGCACAGGAACACATCATCCAGAGAAGCTGTGGAACCTCCGTGCTAGAAGTGTTCATGGGCAGATTGGATGGGGCTTTGAGTAATCTGGTCTAGTGGAGAGGTGTCCCCTACTCATGGCAGGGGGGCTGGAACCAGATGATCTTTAAGGTCCCTTCCCCAAGCCATTCTAGGATTCTAACTGTGCCTGTATGTCTAATCAGATTTCTGTATGCCGAACAAAAGGCAGATGCTGTACCACATACTTTTCAAAAGAAAGAGAGATAGTAAACAAGCAGAAGTATTATTCTAATTTGACAAAAACAGAACTGAGGCAGCAATGAAGTGAACTACCAGAACTCACATGAAAAGCAGAGCAAGGGGCCTGGGCCAAATTTTCCCATCTCAGTTACCGCATATTAACCACAAAAAAATCCTCCTGTATTCCTTTCCCTGAACACCAAATAACAGATACACGATGCCTGTGCCTAATGCTCATTCACAGCAGTACCAGTGGCTGAACAACATGAACAAGTCTCCAAGAGAAAGCAAGAAAAACTTTCATTCTTTACGGTCTTTAATTGAGGAAGCTGCTATCACTGTTTTCATTCTTCCTTCTTCTCTGTCAGTTCACACCAAAGGCCTACACACAGGGAGGGTTTAAGAGAACAGCTTATTTTACAACCAAAGCAAAGTAAGAACTCAGTCCCTGCAGTCTACCTCCAGCAGCTGGTTATCAAATCAGAAGAACTAAAAAGTTGCTTTAGTTACTTCACTCTTAAAAAAAAAAAAATCATGGAGTGATACACTAGAACAGCTGGAAGGAGAAAAATCACAACTAAAGTTAGAGTGTAGACTTTAAGAAATAAAGGATTAACTGAAGATAACCAGCAAACACGCCACAGACATGTTCATCTAAACTTTCAAAAAGCATGCAAAAACAGGTAAGAGTGGCATCTGACACATGTTTTTATAAAAAAAAAAAATCAGAAATGCTGGAGGAAATAATGGAAAGGCGAACAGCTGAACCAGAAACTAGGTTAGAAAGGGACATCTCCCCAGAGCCCTAACAAATCCATCACAAGACCCCAGGGAGATGTTAAAAAACAAGGGGCTTTTGTAGCGATGTTTAACACTCCTTTCTGTGACACAGTGCATATATTTACCAAGAAGACTAATGCAGCACACAAACTAAAAATACAATTGCGTACTGAAAGAAGTTCAGAAAACACAGCTTTTGATCAAAGACACACAAAGGTAACAGACCACAGACGGGTACAAACAATGTGAGAAAAACTGATAAGGATGTATTTCAAAGAACAGGGAAGAAACCACAGAGAGAGAGAGAGCTGGCAGAAAATATCACGCAGGTTACATTCACAGTTTAGAGAAAAGCCTAATGCAGCATTACAGCACACTGTGCAACAACCAAGCAAAGGAGTCAAGTACCAACATGCATGGTGGGCACACAGGGAAACATCTCACTGGGTACTTTCACAACCTATTTTGTTCATTTTATATTAATGATAGATTTCTAATCACTTTATGTTTGTATCCAGGCAACAGGACCAACCGTGCATGTAAGAAATCAGGATACTATTAATATATCTTTAAGCTGAGGCAGATGACAAATTTTTACAGAGGCAGTGAAGAATTCTAGGCCTCATTGTTTCCCCACCAACAGGAAAAAAAAATCCCAAACAAACCCATCCCATTCACCCCTCAGATTATACTGCTCTGCTGCAATACAGCAGCAGACCACTCTCATCATGCAAATTATCATGTGAGAAGCACCAACTCCACTCCTGTCATGATATAATTACTTGCAGTGGATGGAAAAGTATCAGTAAAAGGTAGCAGAAAATTGGTAATTGGGACAATTTATGAACTCCTCAACTTGCTTTCAGCACACCTGCAGAGTCCTGAGAAAGCGGGTGGACCATGGGCAAGATTAACTGTTCTGCTGCCATGAATTTCATCTGCTGTCCAACCCTCACCCTTGAGTGAAATATTGCAGTTCTTGTTCTCATCCTGTATCTCTCTCACAGAGCTTTCAAACTTCAGAATGGTCTACAGAAGAATCCTCTCAGTAAAGATAAGGTAATGTATGCGAACAGTTAAAGGCAATAGGATTTTCTGGCTCACGTTAGAAAGAGTAGCACATGGACCTCTGCTAAATACAGAATCCAACCCCTCTATCCAAAAGAAATGCCTGTATGCTATTAATATCACAAGATGAAGCTCAGCTGTATAAATAAAACCCCTCATTTCAGCTAAGTCTTCATCATCTCTCTGGCATCCATCACCTTTTCTTCACAACAAAACTCTCAGGAGGGCCTGCAGTGTCGGGTTCTTTTTGCTCAAGTACACTGGACAGGAATGCAAGTCTGGTTTTATTATCTCCTCTTGGAAAGTTAACATTTATGAACAATTAGGTTGGAATTAAGGGAAAAAAACTACCAGAAAACAAAGTTCTGAAGGAAATACTCAAGTAAGTATTTGCAAGTCAGCATGGTTTAAAATGGAAACATACTCTCTGAAGTCAAGCGGACCCTGGATGCTCTTTCAAAAGAGTCGCTGACATGCTGTGTGACCTTAAGCACATCACTTATCTTTCCCACATTAAAAAGATCTCCTTATAAAGCCTTGCCAGACAGCTCACTTTGAAAATTAAAAAATAACTACACTGTAAATCCTCCTATTATTATTACTGCTGTTACTATGGGGGCTGGAACTGTCGTCAGCAAACAGGCAGGACATAATTTAATTTTCCTCAAATATTTATTATGCGACAACACAGCCATCTGTTTAACGCTCACTATATTTAGTTTCTGTCTTAAAAACCACTGAGAAAGAAATACCAGCTTCTTTCACTTCCACATATCCACATATGTACTAATACATGGTCAATATCCTTTCAACTGTAGAATCCAAGAAATGACAGGAAGCTGGGAAAATCTCTAGTTTTAGCAGTATTAAGTAAATTTTAATTTCAGGATTGACAAGAAGACAGGGCATGAAGGAAATTGGTAGGATAAGAGGACATAGATGGCAATAAAGTACTGTGCACAAGGACTATATGCTAAAAGAAGACAGATACATTAAATATCTATAAAAAAAACCCCACACAACTTTTCAATAGCATTAGTTTCTCTCCAGTGCATTATAAAACAAACCATCATTCTTAAGTAATAGCTGTGACACAGAGGTGCCTTCAGCATCTAAATGTATTCTATTTGGACCCTTTTACAAAAGGCTTCACTTCTCTCCATTTGCACTGTGTACTTTCATCAGCCTGTATGCCAAAATCTTGTAACATGTCTCATGTCATACCACTGGGAGTTCAAAATAATACAAGTCTAGTCAGTAGCAAAGAATCTAAGCTAATTAATACACACCAAGTGAATTTGTTAATGAGGAAAACTAAAAAAACAGAAGGCATCAGTTAAAATGGACTCAACCCATTTTATTCTTCTTCATTCCCTCCTCTACTGTTCCAAGCCTGAGATCCTGAATCGCTCCCGACAGCCCAGCTCAGGCAGCAGCATCCCTTACCATGCCAGTCCTGGTCCAGCACTGCAGTACCAGAACACAGAGCTCAGCCCTAACTGGGAGGACGCCCCAGTTTTCTGGAGTTATTTATAACCTATGATACCTCATCAGGTCAGTCATGCCTGTCTGAGAGGCCAGCATCTGACACAACAAAAAAGGGCAGAGAGTCAGGCCAGAAACTCCAGTGTGTAGGATAAAATGCACAAGCCAAACACACAAATGCAAAAAGATGCCCAAAGTTATAATGCTTGGATTATTTTAAAGTTTCTTTTCAGGTCTTCTATTGCTGACAAGTCTTCCTCTGTTTTCATACAACCAAAAATTAACATGCTATTATAGTGATACACTGGTATCCTTAATTTACTAGTACTTAATGGCTGAATGGATAATGAACAGTAACTCCCCGGCACAGTGTCCATCAACTACAGATGCTTGTTGATGTGACTTGTTGTTCACAACAGTGGTTTTCAAATACATGAATCAAATTATTTTTTTAATAACTGTGACTAATAGAACCAATAAGGATCCAAACATTACCTTTTTGCACAAAAAACCAAAGAGAAACCTAATCATTTAGGAGAGGTAACGCCTGTTTTGTAAATACTTTTGTGTTTGTGACCAGCATAGAAACTGCCCAGTCACACTCCTATGGAGCAAGGGCTGAGCACTGGCACAGGCCTGTGACTGCTCCTCTGTTTCTCAACAAGGACAAAGGTTTAGACAAACAACAGTAGATGGACTTCTGTCCAAAATGAGCTAACACTGGACTTTGTTTACATTGAACATGATTTGAGAACAGGTGAAATACGTGCCACTGCCTGATCCATCCAACTAACAATGAGATCTACTCTATGTTACAGTTCTTGAAGATACCACAAAAAAACCTGAAAAAACCCAAACTACATTAATCCTCCATCCTGTCAAAACCTTTTTTTTTTTTTTAAGTAGCATTTACCTGCAAAGCAGAATACATTTCTACTGAGTATTTTATCACCAGTGCAAGAACTTGAATATAACACCTTGTTTTTAGTGGGATATTCATAATTTCTTTGTGATCCAGTCAGAATTACAGTTATTTAAAACACTTAAATTTATACAGAACAAGCTCATTCTGAATTTGGCCTAAAACTCATTCACATCGGTTCCTACCATCTGTTCTGTCCAGTTCCAGGTATTTCAAAGACTAGCAGAAGAAAGCCTTGAAGACAAATTTGCAAAACAGTAATCAGGACAAGTAGTCCTTCTTATAACCTTTACACTTAGAGATACCTTAAGCTCAAGGAAGCTGTCTAAAAGATCTTAAAATTTTGTTTTCCCCTTGCAGGATTTGTCTACATAACTGACAAATATTAGATTACTTTTGACCCCACAAAGTTTCAACCTCAACATATTGATGTACCACAGCAATGAATTCCAGAGTAAATTCTATGCTGAACGAAGTATTTTTCCTTTGGCCAGAACTGAATTCGTTACTTTCTGGTATCACTGACAACTTCCCATTCTGATGGCAGCAAGCTATCTATAACTAAACCACTACTTGAAACAAGAAATCATGAATATCCCTTCTACAATATCTCTTTTACAGAGAAACTATTTCTGAAATAGAAAGCACTCTGCAATCACAGTAATTTGTAAAGCTGCTGTAATCAGTTTGAAAGACACTGACAGTGCACACACTGCACATTCTGCACCCATGGTTACGTTTTACCCTTTACGTGCCCCTGCACCAGGGCTTGAGGAGCAGCGCTCGGAGCACCTTCCTCACAGCTCAACACCCAGGCCTGGAGTAACAACAGGACCAGCAATACCATTACCATGAAGAATGATGATAAATACAGATGTTTTCAAAGGGCTGCTGTTTTTTCTGAGCATGGCTGGCACAGCTGTAGTATACTAGAAGGTTTCACTCCTCCCTTGATGGTGGGAACAGCTGTACAAATTAGCCATTCACTGGAGTGCTGTTCTTCTGAACTTGCCTTTAGACATGATTCCAGCCACAGGAGGTTTGCAGCAGTTGCTGCCTTCATGATGTTGTTTTACAGAAATAGGAGGTGGCATATATAAAAACCAGACAAACAATACATAAAACTTACTGAAAGAGATTACTCAGCTAATTGACAGAAAGAAAGAAATACAATGAACAACCCACTTGAGATTCCAACACAGTACTTTGGTCTCTTCATCCATCCCAAATTGTCAGAATGGGCCGAGTAAACAATTTTTTTTATACTTTTCACTGCCATGAAGTGAATCTTCTGTCCTGATCTGGCTGTAACTACTGACAACAGCTGAAGCCAAACCCCATCAGTGTCCTGGATTCCCCTTCATCACCTGAAAACCTGGGAGGCAGTCTGTGACCCTCCCCCCAGTTAAAAAGCCTCACATAGCTAGTGATTCAACTCTTGCAATTACAGGTGGCACTGAAATAGATTATATATCTTGCTATCCATCTTTAATGGTACTCTTACTTGATTTCAGCTTTTTTTTTGTATTGACAACTGGAAAACATGGATGGGTATCTAAGGATTGCTAAAGAGATCTCATATGATCTCCCTGATGTCAGTCATCCATGTTCTACTTGGGTCAAATAGTTTCTCCACTTATTCTAATAATTCCAGATGATTCAAAACGTTTCTAAAATATTAAAGGATGTCTCTGATATGCCTAATGAGATCACTACTAATTCTGGAATGACAAAAGCTTAAGCAATGGTTTCAAGTCATTTGATGCTGGCAATAACCAAGTATAAAAGGCATTGTGCTCTTTGGACATATGAAACATGGCCTTTGAGCACTTTAGAGAGAAGTTATGACAAAGAGTGCTCAGTCTGGATCAGCCAGAGACATTCAAAGTGGTCATACAACAAAATACCAGTGAAACAGCATTTTTTCATGACTTTTGGCACATTTATCTAACATTAAGAAGTTATGAT
Source organism: Hafferia zeledoni (assembly GCA_035583235.1). Classification (NCBI taxonomy): domain Eukaryota; kingdom Metazoa; phylum Chordata; class Aves; order Passeriformes; family Thamnophilidae; genus Hafferia; species Hafferia zeledoni. Next base: position 15,062,986 of record JAWWEV010000169.1, on the reverse strand, counting down.
GGGATCTTTTGAGTTCCTCCTTGTCAACACAGACTGTAAGAGAAACTGTCCCCACTTCCTTGACTCTACACTCCCTCTCTGAAGCAGCAGACACAGACCCTGCAGCTACTGCCCCCCCTTCACTGCACACAGTTCCAGAGAATCCGTGACACGATTCAGTGACACCTACTTAGGAAGCCACCATTTTAGCAGTTCCTGTGAAAAAAAACCAAAACCACCACCAAAACAACACATGACCTACTCACAAACATTGAAAGGCCCTGCTATAAGCTACTGCTCTCCTGTTTCTCTCCTTTCATCATTGAGAACTTGAGTTTAACTATTGCCAGAGTCATCTGTGTTCTAATGAATTCACTCATTTTTACCTTTCCCTAAAATAGTACTGACATACAAAAATACTTCCTTGTAAAGTAGGGAGTCATGGAGGGGGGAAAATAGTAGACACAGCAGGCACCTTCCAACAATATATGTTATGCAGATGAAATAAAAGGCAAGAGCATTTCACAAAGAGGCCTCAACTAAATGTCATTTTCTGTTAGATCCAAAAAAAATCTAGCCCAGACAAACCATCTAGAGCTTCGAAACAGCTGAATTCAACATCGGGTGCAAAACAAAAAGGTGGTTTACAAATCAAGATCTCCTTTTAAAAACATTTTTAATAGGACTTTTTCACATTTATTTTCCCTCTTTTGCCTAAGTTTCTCTTCCAATCCTCAGCACTTTGCATAACAAGTTTGTTCTCTAATACGAAGAAAATTTATATAGTGACTTTTTTCCCTTGAATGCTGCTGACAGAGGAAGTGACTGACTTGCTGTTTGTTTTTTAAATCCATCAGCAAAGTCTGTGACTGCCCCAGCTTTCTGCTCTGGAAGGTCTGATGACCACTCCACCACCAGCTCTCCTCCTGTCCCCAAAGCTCATGCTGGCTCACACCCAGGCCTGGGCAGCCCTCAGAAATGGAGCCACACAAGCCCCAGGTCAGCAGGCAGTAACAATGTTTCCTGCATCCCGTACTTCTGGCTCAATCCGTAGGATGACCATTTCAAGCAAAAAATTTCAACGAAGTCATGAAGGAGGCAGACACGTCAAACCCTGCACTCAGGTTGTCAGCAGCAGTTCCAATAAGGTGGCCTTGTATCAGTGCAGAGGTGAAGCAATCCTTCCTTTTAACATGGATCAACTTACTGTTAATTTCCTTGGTCTCTTCAATGTGAAGACATGGATTTTAACCAGGTAGTATAGAAAAATGCATCTTTTTTAATTCTAGTGCCTAGTGAACCACTGATGACACAGATACTTTTGAATGAAGTACCAGACCACAGGGCTGCTCACCAAGTGCAAAACAAACGGGACTGATGTAACAAAAGATGCTCAGGTCTACAGAAAATACAGCACCTCCACTAAGAGCCCTCAGATTTAAATATCTACACACATAAATTATAAATGGAGCAACTCTCCTGGAAAATAATACAGAATTCTTAATGCGGAAAACGATAATAAAAAGTGGCAGCCTCTTCCCCTCCAAAGGAAACTAAGAAGTGTAACTACTGCAATGACTTTGGGGTAATGTGCCACTGGGATGAAAAGGGAGCCATACCTCTCTGAAATTCTGCTTCAGTCTGGAGCATAAAAGGCTTTCCTCACATTCACTCACAATAACTTGCTTTATCTAAAGACTTTGCACATTGCTATTATGTTAGAATATATTTTGTAGCTGCATATTTGTTCACAGACAATACAAACTCAAGGTGCTCAGTAATTTGGACTGTGAGGACATGGAGATGGATTAGGAAAGGGATCTGATAATCATTTACCCTACAATCTGTGGGATCTGCTGTTCCTACAGTGGATTCCTGCCTGTTGCCTTACTCTAAATTTCACAGCCTTAAAAAAAAAAAAAAAAAAAAATCTATCTGTGCCACTGCATGTTATTCTTGCAGGCTTTTTAGCCTAAAGAAACAGGGTAGAAAAAGAGGCTGGCTTGATAAGGTGAAAGAAAATACCCCATCTGAACAAGATGCCTGCAAAAGCATATTGCTGACTCATAAGTGCTATATTAAGCTGTTTCACAGAATCTCCTGCCCTCAACCTCTCCACTTCCTTTTTCCCTAAAAGTGCTTAGATTTATTTTTCTCCCTGTATGCCAGCAAAGCCTCACTACCATTTAGGCCAAAACACTAATGCTACTGTCACAGAGAAGACCAAAGGACAAAACACAGGAAGTAATTCAAGGTATGACTTTTTTTCCCCAATTTGTTATTCCCAAAGACAATGAAAAAAGCCCTAGTAAGCACAGCAAGCTCAGCTCCCATGATCTACTATTTCAAGGCTGCAAAAGTTGCACATACCACTCTTTAAACCCAGCAAAAAGTAATACATAAACAACACTTGCTCACACTGTTGTGTTCCAAAAGTTCAGTTAACACCAGCAGGTAGAAAATAACCCTCAATCCATAGCATGCTTTCTTCCCTACAGTAATTACAGTAAAACATGTATAGATGGTAAAATTAGAAGAACAAGTTTTGGAAAATTAATTTTTTTAATTCTGATACATTCTATCTTATGAGTGTTTGTCCTCACATCACAACCTTCTAGGTGTGGTGGTGTGCATCCATACACATGTCTCTGTGTCTCTCCTCCTGTCTACAATTCCAGTGTTAAAGCAAAATCCTAAATAAGCTCCACTACACGATCATCTGACTAATATCACACAGGCAGAGCCATCACCTGATACACCACAAGGGCATCTTGAGCTAACTGTAAGTTACAGCGACTATACATAGAAGACCTACAGAATGGAGGCAGCATTGCCAGAAGGTTTCAGATGTTCTCTGACAGCCAGGTCGTCAGATTCAGAGACCTGGATTCCATGCAAGGCACAAGAAGGTGCTACAAAGCTTTGAATGTACTTCTGCTATCTGTATCTCAGCTTAGTCAGTGGCCAATCAGCACATGCTATTTCATTGTGATGAACAGCACAACGTGGTGTGATAACAACAGCTCAGAAGGCTGGAAAATAGTACTTGGTGAAAATCAATACAATCTGTTAGGAGGTGGAATCTTCACAAGACCTCAGAAGTGAGGACATCACAGATCTCTCTACGCAATGAACTTTCCTGAGATAAAGCTGCTCTTTAGAAGAAATAAGTCCCATTGTGCAAAGCACAGCTCACACAAAGTCATATAATGAACAGATCTTCTACCCAAAAATAAACTGCTTTAGAAAATGCAGCTTTTTACCAGAACTGGTATAGGGGGAGCCCCCTACACCAAGCTGGGGCGCTGGACTGACGGTCCGAAGAACTCAGGCACAGCAGACTGCAGAAGGCTTACAAGAGTTTACTCAAGATAGTTTCACAGACAGCTTAGTAGTAGTAGTCGAGGTAGTAGTCATAGAAGTAGCTCAATTCCCAGCAACACCCAGACTTCTTATACTCTCTCACATCCAACATGTCATGATATTATTGGCTAGCCCATTCACCTCACATATACCAAAGCATCTCATTGGTCACAGAACCACACACACACACCAGGTAGCTTCTCTTTGCTTTGAGGGAGAACTCTAAACTGCTTTCCTCAAGGGATGTATTCACTGTCACCCCCACAAACAGGCTTTTGGGTCTCCTCTTGACAGCTGACATCTTTCTCCAAAGCAACACAGCAGAATGTCCAATATCTGTAAACTACTTTAGCTCTCATAGTAACAGAAGAAAAACAGTACACTGTTTAAACAGTGCACTCAGGAAGCACCCTTACAGAAATTGCCACGTCAGCCATCACAAATGGGTGGCAACTGGTTTGTAACCTCTGGCATGGGGCCTTCCAGTCCCAGAACCATCATTCAGAAAAACAGCAGCTGGCACACAAAGACGAGAAATGTCAATATTGATTAAAGTTACATTCCAATGTCAAAATTTTAAAGCCATATGAAATTTCCAGACTGCTGGGCTTTGCAGGGGGAAAAAAGCAATACTGACTTTCCAAAGAGGTTTCTGATCTGTGAAACACAAACTGGTAATGCAGTAATACACAACATCCCAGCAAGAATGAAGGGCTCCTACTGTAGGTGCTCTCAACCTCAACACACAGAGCCCCCTTTCTCGAAAACAGTCTGAGTGCAAATGGGGTGGAGAATTGTTAAGAGGTTGACACACTTCACTGGAGTTAGAAGCAGAAGAATACGGTAATCTTATGACTGCCTGGCTCCTAGAAGGGCCGGGGGCTCTCTGATGAATGTATTTATTGCTGTAATCTTGAGCCAAATGCCTAAGGGTGACTGCTATTTCAAATCCTCTAAAGCCTGCAAAAACAGATGATCCATTGTTTAAAGATTTTAACTAAAAAGACCAAGGTTGCAAAGCCTCAGGCAGAAAGAACAATGAAACACTAGACAGGAGAGCACTTTGCATTAGTTTGCTGCCCACATACTGCTGTGCTTTGCACACTATACAAGAAACAGCAGCTATCAGACCTTTGTGTTGAGAAGGCTTTTACTGAAGAGGAAAGAGAAAGAGGATTTCTCTGCCCAGTCTCATAGCTATCTGCTCCCAAATGTACTATATACCAAAGGTTTTAAGCCTTAGCAGTGATTAGTTATGCCCAATACAAGCCACATTAAATGGCACAGAATTTTTAAAGCACTTAGCACTGCCAATGAGGACCCTTTAATAAAATGCTTCAAGCTGAATACTTAATATTGCAGCATTCAGAAAAATCTGCAGTTAGTACATTTAAAGCATGGCTACTATGCTGTTCAGCTATTGCTGTAGTGGCAATGCTGCCCTTGTGCACGAAGCTTGCCAAGCCAAAAAGAGTGTATTGTGACTTGCTCCCCAGGAGAGAGACAACACAGCTGAGCAACGGGGACAGAGGAAGAACTGTTGCACTTGTTGCTCTCATGTACTGCTTCCTAGAATGTGCTATGTCCAAAACTAATAAAACTTAACAAACATTTCTAAGAATTTTTGTGTGACACTTTCTCATCCCTGTTTAAGATGCTCTTGGGTGCCAGTGATAGGACACAGTCTTGTGCACTGGTATTAACAACTCAGAGCTAGATTCAGACCAGTACTAGTCAAAACTCATTTCTATTTTTTTCTTGTATTCCCCACTGATCTCCATTTCTGCAGCTCGAGTGGAGCCAGCCTAACAGGCAGAAAAAAGGGATAAGAGGTCTCCTCACTGGATTTCACTGCAGTAGCCAGCTTATTCCCGTAACTGCACATGAAAAAAAAATTTTCTTCCTGCATCTCCTTCCTTTTCCTTCAAAACAGATGGCATCAAGCTAGATAAGATTTTCTACAAAGTATTACCTAAAGATAGTAAATTTTAGGAAATTTAAATTTTAAGACTTGAGTGCTATATCCTAATGTCCATGCGTACAAGGTCATTTCCATTTAATTTGGCCAAAAGAGATGCTTCATCTTATTCCAGCTATCACAAAAGTCCTGGCATTTATGCTCAGAACCACCTCCCCAGCTTTGCCAGCAGTTTCACTGCTACATTGGAAGACATCTATGGTAAAAGGTCATGACTGAAAATGATGATGGAACTCCACACAACCCCGTGAAAAGTTACAATATCCCAACACAATGCAGGTAGCAGAGGCTCTGCAACACCAGTGCCAAAGTTGTGAATACAGGACAAAATGAGCAGAGCTCCTGACACCCGTTTCAAGCTTGGTGTCATCAGTTCCATCCTGGCAGATCAAGCATAAAGTTTCCAAATCACTAACTCACAAAGACCAAACAACACCTTTATCCCTACCTATGCTTTCTCCAGAAGCCAAATGACAGGGAGAAAAACAGCATCTTGCACTTGTGGCTTACACCCTGCATCTCTAGGAAGATGTGTTTGTTGTTTTTTAAGCTGGTTTATTTCTAAAAGGATCCAATATAGACTAAGATCAAATGGTTTACAGACATACCCTTCAAGAACAGCCCTGCTTGCAGTGCAGACACTGTATCAATTTCCACTGCCCTGTCTTTCAGCACTGCCAGTGGCTGATCGTCACCCTTGCACAGGATGCACTTCAGAAACACAGAATTGCAGGAAGGGCCTAAGCACTCACAACAATTTCAGTCCCCAAAAAGCTGTCCAGAATAGTATAATGAGTCAGATTGTTGGAGTCAGGGTTCTAGAAAAAGATGGTGAGGAAAACACAGAAACACTTCTTTCGTTTCTTCGTTTTGGTTTCACTTAACAAGATACCAGAAAAAAAAAAACAACAAACAAAGAAGCATTCCATAGAAACAAAAACAGTTTTCTGACATAACGTGTCATGCCCTTTTGGTGTACTGCACAAGAACATAAAGATAATGCAGCACTGCTCATCAGAGAGCTGCATTTTTCCTGTGATCCCAGGGTTGGTCTGCACCTTGATCAGAGCAACTGCTTCACTCTTCCCCCTAGATGCATCTTCTTCACCAACTATATTGCTATTACTCTTTCAATCTTTCCCCTTACAAGAAATCAGCGATATAAAAACTAAACCAGTTTTCAATTACAAGTGGAAAAGGAGGACTGCAGTTACTGGCGCTCAGCCTGCAGGGCATGCAGCTTGGCTCTCACCATGCTGCTTGTTTCCAGCATCGTTCCCAAGTTTCTCATGACCACTATTAGTTAAGTCTAATCCAGATAACTTTGACATTTAAAAGACTGATGCAAAGAGAAGTAGTACAAGGCTCCTCTTCAGCTTACGCCATCGTACTTCTAGGGAGATCATCTGGCATGTCTTCAGGTGGTCAGACCTCTCCTCCAAAGACAGCAGCTTTAGCATGCCAGCAACTCATCCTATCCCCAAAACGCTCTTCAGTGTGTCAACACAAAAGCATCTGAGCCTGACTGGGTTTCTTACTGACCAACTGAAAAGTAACATTTTCTCTTTTGGAGAATGATAACACAGCAAAAAAGGAGGTTTGTTTTGTTCTGTTAATTTCCCCATCAGTTTCCTGATCCTCCTTGCTGAGCGGTTGTGCCAATAGTGAGAAGGGTCACTATAGGATTGGATTGCTTTCCTCACTGGTAGTGTCAGCTTAAATGCAAACCAAGAGGAGTATGTTCAAAGGTCACCTTCACCCTGCCTTCATTCAGCAACAGGAAAATGCTAGGACTAACAAAAGTAAGATAATCATACAATAGCTCTGCAACATACAAGAGAATTAACTCTAACCACCTCAGAGAAGCATTATGTTCAACACCAACTGCAATTACAGCAAGCTCTGAATACTAGTTTGTTCTTAACCTGCCCACGTACACACCATGAGACCAAAGAGGAGCTTCGAGCTCTGCCTGCTACCACAGGCACTGCACCACTGTGTGTGGTTAGTGAAGAATCTGTATTTAAAAGTAATGCTGGGAAAGGCAAACATCAATATTTTGTCTGAGGCAAAGCAAGTTTTCCTGTAGAAAGCTCTGTGTTTATATGGACTTGGGCCATGGAAACATACTCTGTTCCATGCACAGTTACAGGATACTAAAATAAAGATGCAAACACATGATGAAAGTACATTTTTATGGTAACCTTGACTCAGGAAAGTAGGCTTATTTACACCAGGCTTTGATACAAGCAACCAGACCTGAAACAGGAACATAAAGGAAGGATATGACTGGAAGTCTGCAGACAAAACTAAATCAAGAGAGTGACAGATCTCTGCTTGTGAGGAAGACGATTATGACTCAGCCATAAGTAAAGCACATACAGTTGAGCTTAAAAATCAGAGTGAATCCAGAACATTTCATTGAAAAGTAATAAAAACAACAAAATCACAAGTAACAAATTAAAATACATTATTTGTAACCAAAATGGGAGACAGGAGAAAGTTTGATGTTTCGGAGGTGTTCTGGAAACAGATCAGACAAGGAGACCAGCAATTTATGACAGGCTTCAATGCTGAAATGAATCTGCCACTTCACAGCTGCTGGACTGGGCCAAGATCCCACTTTATCCCACTGAAAAAGCAGATTTAACACTGCAAGAGCTCACGTTGTTCATACAGCTGATGAAACAGGGAGCTGCAGCCATCCTCATGCACAGACACACTGTGTTGATTGATGCAATGCCTACACTAGTTTCTGTCTGCTCTAATAGCTCCATTGCCTTCAATAACTGGAAGGACAAGCAGTTCACCAACAGCAAGGTGACGATTATTTCAGTAGCTCCAACACTGAGACAAATGATGCCACTTCAAAGACTTCTCTATACTTGAAACAGACCCACACACAGGTGATGACCAGAAGAGTAACACAAACAAGACATGGGTGATGACAGATGCAAGAGGATGACATTTTAAGAGGTCAGCCAAGATACCAACCTTTTCTCCACCAAAAACTTCTGCCTTTAATTAGATTGCACAAGAGCTCCCAGTCTTACTTGCTCCTCGTTCATCTTTGGCCATCAAATATTAAGAAGTATTCAAATTGTTGTGAAATTACATTATTCATTGCAAGCAGGGATCTACATGTAAATGTGCCACTGTGTTGGGACACTCCAAGCCTAATTTCACCATTTGTTTGAAGTTAAGCTTCCAGCAGTGCAAAACCCAGACTGTGCAGAAGAGAAGCCTGTCTCTTTACAGAAAAATAATCACAGGCCAGTACCTGACATTCTCCTCGCTTCTGGAGCCAACTACAATCTCTATGGTTAAGGTTCTGAACTGAACAAAGACCTACTTGTGGTCTGGCCTGACTTCTCTGGGACAGGTATGGCTGGCCAGGACCACAGTGAAGTTCTGGCTACCAGTTACAGTGGAACCCTGGATACTGGACAACTCAACCACAAAGGGAAGGGCAAAGACAATCAACAGCTGTAGAACAAGACATAACATTCGGCACTTGCAAAAGCTTTCAGAATAAAGTGGGAGTGGCACAGAACCATTATGTCAGCACCAGTCTAAAAAGAAAAATCTACAGAAAAAGTTCTCTAAACATGGGAAAGGTGGTAAAGATCAGAAGAGAAATTTACATAAAACAATTAACAGTGAAGGTATTAAAAATGCTATGCTGAAAGCAGTCCAGGATTAGGAGCAAGTTAGTGCCTCTCTGGAAGGTGTACAATTTACCTTCCGCTCACATACTTATCCTGCTGACATTTTCTACATCTGGACTAACATTCTCAGCTTTTAACATATACAGTGGAAAACCAGAAAAGAACTTACAGTATGTGATTCACCTCAACAAATGTGGACATCTGTTTTAGACTGAAATTAATTGTGCCCTAACACACCCTTAAACATGAAGGGAACTTACAGTGCTCAGCTCAGATGTGGACACTCCAGTTGTGCATCTTCACATGTAGTCAGGTGAGTCAAACTCTCAGCATCCATCCAAGAGATGCCTGAACTGACTGTTTTAACAGCCCTTTTTGACACACTCTAAAGCATCGTTAAGGGCTAGGAGAGCTAACGCAAACACTAAGAGGTTATCAGGACAAAAGACATTTACAAATGTTCAGTGTTTCTTCTAACCTTTCTGAAGGATATTTCAAGTTTCTCTGCTTTTCTAAATTGAGCTCTACTTGGAGCCTATCATCCCCGTTTCCTTTGAGGAATTAATACCCAAGTGACTGAAAATCTAAGAGTTAAGATGTGTTGAAGAGCTCTAAAAATCCACATGCAAGCTCTGATTTTACTTCAGAAGTACTGCCAAGCAAATTAGCCTTAATTAGAGACAAGCTTAAAGACCAATAAAATATTAAGCTAATGGAATCATCTGGAACCATGTAACTAAACATGATCAAAGGAAAACAAGTTGCTCTGTCACATAATCTGATGGTCCTGACATGGGAGCCTCCCAAATCGAACTACTCAGAGGAATGTAATATTCTTGGAGGGTTCTTGATGCAGAATTGAAGGATGTAGGAGACTGAAGAAATAAAGAGAAGAGAAAGGGCAGAGTGCTAGGGTTATATGCTTTCAAAGAGACTGACCAGATGGCAGACCAGAAGTGCAAAAAGAGATTAAGAAGGGATAAAATTGTCATTTTGCTGTCTCTCTTTCCTCCTTCCTTCTTATATCAGTTATGCCAACCCAGCTCCCAAACTTATGACTGAAAACAGAGAAAAAAAACACATCACTAAACAAAAGCAGCAGTGACCCCTAAGTCCGAAGAGGGCTCCGACTTACTGGTGTATCATGTAACACATGCAGTTTTATGTCCTACTCTCTCTTTCCCTCTGTGGAAACCTTCCCTGAGGAGGCAACCTGCGAGCCTGTTGATGTGAGCTACTGTACTGGCATGGGAAGGTAGGAGAGGAAGGGACAGACTCTACTGTCTCTTGCTTTACGAGAATGCCCCAGGCAAACTTTTCTACTAATGCACACATTTCCAAATAGGAAAAAAAAAATCAGAACAATGCACTGCAGTGTCAAGAACAGATCAGGCTAGTGCAGTATAACTGTACTTGCACCCCATGAAAACTCTATATCAAACTCCCTCATTTCCACCACATGCTCAAAACAAGACAAACTGCTGTAGATGGTACGTGTGCTGTAACACACACAGAGCACAGGACCAGCACCAGGACCTGCACAAGTCCTGTACACTGAGCAGAAGACAAAATGTGCCTCTCCTTTTTCACCTTCCTTTGATTCTGAGGAAAGAAAATAAGAACATCGGTATCTAATCGCTGTTAGTTTTAATGCTTGATTTCATAATTTGTATTTAATGACAAATATTACACTCACTTAATGGAAAGAAAGAGTACACTATTTTAAACTAAGTTAAGGCATTAACATTTCAGCCTGAGAAGCTGCAAACACTGTTGATATTCCATGTCTGCAACCCCAGCAGGAAAAACAGCAGCAGTTATGCACAGCTACAAACACACTTGGAAGAGACAGGTATTTCTGAACATCTCAGTGTTGCTAGTACATAAGCCAGTGCTGCATGGAGCTGTTCTTTGTTATTTTGCACTGTCCATTTTACTTGACAAACTCAAAAGCAGGCTGCGTCTACAGAGAGAGAGAGATGACCCTTCTCCTTGTTTGGAGAGTTTGGGAGCTTCAAAAAACAAGAAAACAGCAATTCCCACTTCTGTGAAAACAGATCTTGTGACACTGCCCAGTGAAAGCCACAAATATTTTGAGAAAGTCCAAACTGCATTTACAATCTTATCAATTCCCTTGCATTTGCTGCTAAATCAGTTAGCTTACTAAAAATATCAGAGCAGGCATGAACGTGACGGAGGATATCTTCCTGGTGCAGAAGATTAATTCATCACTCATGTCTAGAGATTTCTACTGCATTTTTAATAGAGCACATATGGATTCAGTCTACTGATCTATATCATCTCCTTTCTCTATATGGGTTTATATTGAAAAACAGTCCCCAAACAGCAATTGCCAGAGGCCCAAGACCTTCAAATATTGCTATGCAGAAAGAAAAGGTACAGCTGTGATCTCTATACTCCAGTAAATCTTTCAGTGGCGATTTAAGACATAACTGTGCTCCACAGCTCTACTGGAGATTGCTGCCTCCAGAGCAGATTCAGCAAACCAGAAAGTCTGTCTGTACCTTCACTGCTGCACCGCACCACACAGCCTGCAATCTCAAATTCAAGGGCTGAAAACAGAAACACAGTTCCTTGTGACTCTGCTGTAGTGGGAAAATTGCCAGTGTAAGGGCAGGGGGCACAGCTTTAAAAAAACAAACAAAAAAGAAACAAACCTCAGCCTTTGAGATTTCCAGAGCTGATGTCAGAGCACCCCAAGCTTGGGCATGAGCTGCACTAGCCCACGGTGCCTGCAGACTGTGCTGTTACAGGCCAGAAGTGAAGTGCCTCAGCATGGTCATAATGAAGTGCAGAGTTTCATCTCTTTGCATTGTGTTCAATTAACCAAAGCAACTGCACTCAGTAAAATCACAGTGAATTTTCTAAAGACAGGTAATGTTGGTCTGGCTCTTCTAAAAATCCTCCCCCAGCACTAGCCTTTTACCAGTCCTGCACTGCTCAAAGCCTGCCATCAGACAACTGCAGCAACTTGGATGTATTTGTATTCCGTGACAGAGACTAGAAAGACAAACAGAAAAACCGAACTCAAAGACCCCTGAATAAGCAACAGCTACAAAAAGACTAAAAAAGCAAAGAGAGTAAACAGGAGCATTCACCCCAATTATTTCCAGAATCCACGACAGACCTGGCACCCGTGCCCCGCACTACCACCACCATCTGCCTGTGTGCTGCTGCAGCAGTGCTGCCTTACACCCACAAACTCCACTGCAGTTGCCTGTTGATAAGCAAATTTGACACACTGCAAAGGCTGCTGACAGCCAGAGGCTGCTCCTCTGTCTATAAAATATCCTGCAATAAATTACATTACAGACTGGGGAAAAGGATTCAGAAGAGCAAGAATTAAAACACAACCTTATGAGCGCTAAATGAGACCAATTAAAGGAGATTTGCTACAAGTGCTAAGGGATTTTGACCTGAGCTGTAATCAGGGATAGATATGCATTCCTTTAAAAGAGGAAAATGAGCAAGAGATCATGTGTAAACAACTCTGCCAATTAAAATGAAATGGATTATCTTATCTGTGCAGCTCTGCTTAGAGAATCACCGAATATTCCAGATATACCACAGAGAGATCTGAGGCAGTCATTCAATCCTCTGAAGCAAGGCTCAGTGACAAGGAGATAGGCTGTGGTTCAGGGCATATCGAGGCCTCAGCTGCATTTGGTTATTTTCTGCCCCTCCGCATTTTTTTTTTTTGTTTTTTTTTTTTTTTTTTTTTTTTTAAGAAATCATGAAATTATGAAAGTAAATACAAAACTAGGTTCAGGCTTTTCTATCAGGCCACCAACATGAATTCTTATGCAGATCAGTCTGATGGTGAAGCATCACAACAGTAAAACACGCCTTACACTAAAACCATGCAGCAGACCCCCATCACTGCTCTACCAGACACTGTCAGGAAATGGTGAGCTTGCCCGTCCTGATAGACAATCACATGTATTCTTCCATACCTCAAAACACTGACTCTCAGTTTTTTCTGTATCACAATCCCATTTTGCTGCCAGATGCCCCAGAACTGCTCTCCTCACGGGCAGCAATACTGGAGGGCTGGACTGGCCCTCACTCTCTGAGAACCCGCACCCATGAGAGAGTCATTTCTGCAACTGGAGCAAAAAATTTAACATGGGCAGCCGTACCACTGACCCTGCCCTGTGTCCTTGCTCTCAGCTCATTCTGAGCTGCACCTTTTAAAAATATTCCAGTTCTTCTTAATTCAAAATTATATATATGTAAAAAAAAAAGCATTTTTACAAGGGCTGAAGAAATATTAAACAGATGAAGAAAAGACCCATTAGAAAACCACATTCAAGAAGCAACAAAGGAAACAGCACATGGACTTAGGGGAAAGAAAAAACTAAAAGAGGAATTTGGGATGAGGAACGAAAATATAAGAAGAAAGCAGCAAGTGGACAAGACAGTAACTCTGAGAGGTATGTTCTTGTTCACAGTTGCTGACAGCAGAAAATTTTTAGAACATCTCGTGCTGGTTGCCAGAATTAAGAACAGAGTTTCTCCACTGTCTCAAAACTCGTCTAGTGGACCTCAGGCTGCTTTTGGAATCAGACTAGCTCTTAACACACCACAATCACTTCTGTGCAGTAGTACAGACTGAAATGCTTTTCTGTGTCCAACCTTCCTGCAGTTGGATCAGTGACCTCGGCGCCATGAAAACAGCTGCACTGAGAAGCACAACACAGAAACACTGCACAAACCCACTGTGAATGTCTCCGTGTGGCAGCTCTGCAGGGCTTGGCTCCGGGATCACTTACTCGGGTGGGTGCAGAGCCAACTCGCACAGGCTCTGAGAACAAACTGATAAACTCATGGGGCTGATGCTGAGCTTCTAATTTTTATTGGCTCTTAGAGCGTTTTTGTACACAAAGCGTCCCACAAAAGCGCTGCTACCTAGATTCTTACATCCTCCAAAATTGCCCAATCCAATTACCACAGATAATTGAGGGCACCTAACCTGAAAAACTCATCAGAAGTTTCTAGGTTACCTCTTTACCACAAAGGGCAAAGTCACACTTCCTAATGAGAAATGCATGTACAATTAACAACTCTGAGCACTTCTTTGGCAAGACCAGTCACAAAGAACCCCAGTGTGGAGTAGTGCAACTTGTGGCTGAATTCCGATATGTCACATTTGCCCACTTCTAATTCAGGCAACACAGAGTTTATTTACTCTTGCATAAGCAAACAGAGGCGTCTCGTGCTTTATCTACCACTGCAAAAACGTTTTAAGGACTAAACGATGGGAAATGCTGGAGGAATGATTCCTCACCTTCACCCAGCTTTCCCAACGTAACAGTTTTTGTTGTGTCTTCGCGGTACCACAACCGTACCCAGGGTCGGCCTGCACCGAACCAGCCCGCAGCGTGCGCAGCGCGGGCGGTGCAGCCGCACGGGGACAGCAGCCCCCGGCCCGGCCGGTGCCGCCGCCCCAGCCACCGCCACGGGTAAACAAAGCCGGAGCGAGCCCGGGAGTGCAGCCCCGGCCCAGGACAGCGCTGCCCGCCCGCGGCCGAGCACGGGGACTGCGAGGGGCGGCAGCCGCGATGGGGCAGGAGCTGCCACTCCGGACCAGGGGCTGCGCGCCCGTAGAGACCAGCCGGGTAGGGTGCCAAACCTCCGGCCGCGGGCACCGCCGGCACACGGAGCACCGTGTCGGGGCGCGGGTCCCCCGGGCGCGTTCCCGGCGGGGCCCCGCGGCCGCACAGGTGGCTGCGGGGCGGGGGCAGCGCCCTCCGCGCCGCCTGCACCGGCCCGGCCCCCGCCTGCCCCCGGGCCCGGTCGCCGCTCGCAGAGCCCCCGCCCGGGACCGCCGCCCCCTGGCCAGCATAACTTCCCTCGGCCCCGCCGCCCTCTGAACCGACCCGACCCGAGCCGAGCGGGGCCGGGCCGCGCCGCCACCACCGCGCTGCCCGCCCTCCTCCTCCCCCTCACCTGCCGCAGGGAGGCCCCGCCGGGCGGGCCCGGCAGAGCTCGGCTGCCCGCGGGAGGGAGGGCGGGCGAGTGTCCCCCGGTGCCGCAAGCAGCGCTCAGGCCGGTCGCGGCCCGCCAGCTCCCGAGCGCTGCGCGTCCCTCCGGCCGCTGGGGGAGCCGCCGCTGCGCCGCGCGCCCGCCATCTTCCGCGGGGGCGGGGCCGCCGCCCCCGCACCGCCCCCGGCACGGGGCAGGACCCACCCGGGGCACCGACACACCCCGGGCACGGCAGCGGCCCCTGGCACCGACACACCCCCGGGCACGGCACTGGCACCGACACACCGACCCGCCCCGGGCACGGCCCCGGCCCCGGGCACCGACCCGCCCCCGGCTGGGCGCCCAGCGGCTCCCGCGGCTCCGGCCGGGGGTTCCCGCAGTTGCGGGCGCGGGGCGGAAGGCGTGGGACACCCAGGGCAGCAGTAGGAAGGGACTGACACTGCTATGACAGCGGCGGCAGCCGCCGCCCGAGGAAACCAAACACGCACGGTGCAATTTGCTACTTTAGAAATGTGTAGAAAATTGTAGTAGGAAGCCAGAATGGGATGTGAAGCCACGGCATAGGATCATATGTTGCCAGTGGAGCAGACAGAGGCGGGCGGCAGTTCGGGAGTGCTGTTACACGGCCCTGCTATTCGGTCTAATGTGCAGAAAGCGCCCACCACACCGCAGAGAGGGAGCGCTTGGGACAAGTTGGCATGACTGGGACCTGGAGTGGTCCAAGGCGACAAAGAGGAGCAAGCCAAGGGAAAACAGGTGCTCAGGGAACGGGGCCTCATGTTGGCAAAGGGCTGCTTCGCATCCTGCTGTCAGAGGTTTGCTGGCACCCTGTGAATCGTTCTCAGGAAACCTTCAGAAAGGCAACACAAGAGGTGGATTTGCTATACAGGAGCCTGTTCCTCTACTGAAAAGTTGAAAAAGCTTGAAAGTCACGGCTTTTGGACACATTTACCCAGGGCTTTTCCTCTTCAGCTAATCAGTTTGCACCTGAAGCACTGCCCATGCTTCTGCAAGCCTGTTAAGCCCACATTAGCAAGTGAATCAAACAACCCAAGCAGACAAAGCTCTGAGCAAATCATACGGTAGTGCCCTTCAAAGGTCTGTTCTGCCTTTGGCTGACAGCACCCCCACCTCAGCAGGGGCTGATGAGGCAGCTGCTCCCACCACCTGCAGTCACACCACACAGGTCTGTGCTGCCAAAATACCCAGCAGCACATATTTGAACACATGATTGCATTTCTGTTGAATTAATCCAAACACGTGCCGCAGTGTTCACATCGGATTAATGTCATCCCTCTGCCTGCAGCCGTCCCAAAGCTAGTGTGGCAGCAACAGGTGATCCCAATCTACCATAAACCTTGCACTTTCCAAAACAGCTGAGCAAATCTGAGACAACAGAGAGAATATGTGGCAGCTCAGCACCTCGTGTCATGTGTTTGTAGCATTTCTGATCCAGTACTACATTTTTTGAACCTGGATTTAGCATTTGAAGTACAGATTGATTTTTTTTTTTTTTGTAGTTTCTATCTCTCCCCCAGTTGAACCATCTCAATTACACTGAGAAAGGGGAATCAGTGACAGGAGTTTATATGTTGTACGCTATAATACACTATACAGGTGCAATAATACCAGCTAAAAATTCTATTTAAATGTGCAGTGGAAAAAAACACCCCCCCAAATATGCTCCATCTCTTTCCCTTTGGTAGGAAAGTGGCCATCTAATAGGAGGAGCAGATTTTAACAAGCTATGGCATACTGGAAAGTAAGTTTCTAGAAACATCCCTGTTTGATAGATCAATACCGGCGCTATCACATTGCAGGGAAGTACCATTCCCAATCCCTGCTGCCAGCTGAAATATAAGAAAAGGTAAAACAGGCCGCATACATAAGCTACATATTTCTGGCATGAGCATTAGTCTGACTATTGTGCTTTCAGTAAATGTTTAAATTACTCTTGTCCTGATTAAAAGAACTACTAAGAATATGGGAGATCATCACTAATTTTATGAATACTTTCCTAGCGCGTATCAGATCATACTGCAACATTTCTTCAAAGATCATTAATGTAGGATTAACGGATTCAGGAGAGACCTTACCTCATAAATGATGCTGAATATGTCGGAAATTATAGCAGAACCTCTCTTTGCTGCGTAATAGCAGGAGCTATCTCTTCTGGGCACGAACAGATTGTCTTCACTCCCAGTGAAATGGGCTGTAAAACTCTTACCTTCTCGCTTCAAACACTAAGGACAATTTCCCCCTGTTTCATCAGGCAGCAGAAGTAATCATCTCTTTAAGCAGCAGCAACTGACACCTATTTACTAGGTAATTGCTGCAGTTAACGGGGGTTAAACACGCTGAAGTCGCTTTCGGTGATAAGGCAAAGCCACCCCCTCCCACCTGCAGCGCTTCCCAGACGCACCTGGGAAGAGCTCAGGGGAGCGGAGGCCAGCCAGGCCTGCCAAACGCGGCACAAGTGCTGCCTACAGCCCCTCAGCCTTAGCTGCAACCAGCACCAAAACAAGACGTGTGTGCCCCCAGTGCAACCCCAGCCAGTAACTGCGCTAGACACAAGGCCAGCGGGGTAGCAGGGGACGCAGAGAGGCCCCTGAGCATCTCTGTCCGTGACAAGGGCTCGGCACAGGGCGAGGCTGGCCCCTGCTGCAGCCTCACGGCTTAGCCACCTACCCTTAAGAGAGCAAGCAGAATGAGCTCTGCAAGGTGGGAAATAAAAACAGCAAAGCAGCCAAGGACTGCGTGCAGCAAAACCTACCCAGTGGGGCATAAATGGAATGCTAATAACAAGAGGTAGCACAGAAACAAATTGACAGGCTAAGTCCAACTAACTTTTAACGTGTTAGGAAATGATGCTTATGCTGCTGGACCTGACAAATTTGTACAGCCGGGTGGTTGATCTGTGCGTCTGCAGAAGCGTCCCAGCTAGGACACAAAGTACACCAGGTTACACATAAATAAGCCACCCAACTTGAGATCAGCATGTTTACATCAGGCAAACCTCATGGCAAGAGGGCTTCTCCCACAAGGAGTTGGAAACATTGTTGAGAAAAACAAAGACCAGGAAAGGAAGTAACTATATAGATTTGCCGAGGATCAGGCTATCAGGAACAAATGCAACATTTCCCAATTATCCCTGATCTGTCAGGGAAATGCTATTGAGTTAATTTTAACAGGTTCTGCTGTCCCTTTGTTTTTAATGCTAGCATTCCTTCTTCTCATTTTAAGTATGGTAGCACTTAGCTTTTTCTCCTTTTTAAACATTTTAAAACCACACAATTTACTGACACACACACACAAAAAAAAGAAACTTCGGTCAATAATTCTTATCCCTGAAGTACCAATTCCACATTGTTACATGGTTTAAGAGAGTAACTCCAAACTTTTCACTGTTTAAATGTTATTTTATTAAATATCTTCAGTTCAAGGTTTCATTGTAACAAAGCTATGAAGGTTCTACCAACATTCAGACCAAACAAACAAACACTAGCTAACTTTAATTATTTCTATATCATGCAAAAATTCTGCATCAAATGCCTTCCATTTCCTGTTTAAAATGTGATATTTATAATATATATTATATAGATGCTTACATTAGCCCCTTAAGAGAACATTAAGAATGCTAAAGGTGTACAGCTGTGTTTGATAATGGCCATACCAAGCTAAGGTTCTCATTAACTTAAAAGGAAACAAAACAAACAAAAAAAATCCAAAAAGGTTTGTCTCCAATACTGTGCAAAACCAAAAAACCCAACAGTTCTGTTCTTTTAAAATTTTCTCTGAAAGATGCATATACTTAATACAGAGGGTTCTTTTTTAATTATTGATAATCATCAGGTAAAGAGACAAGGAAGATCAGACCGAAAGAAGGCATGCATAATGTTTTGTATTGATCTTTTTTAAATGGCATAATTGTAATCTGTTTGCTCTCTGTGACTTAAAAAAAGTCTGAATAAAATATCAAGGCTTTTCACTTTTCCACTTCCCTCACTGGCTTAGTGCTGTCTTAAAAATGTTTTGAAATAATAAAATTTAGTGTTTGCCCCCCACAGGTTCAATCCCTACACTTCTCTCTGGGATAGTGGAGGGAGGAAGAAAAAAGTGTTTGCTTAAACAAACCTGGGAAGTGTGGATAGTCTTTTCCTTCATCGGTGGTTAGCTCTTCTAATCCTGGTATGGGATAGCACCTCTCCAACAAAGAGAGCAGAGTGCTATCTGTTGCATATTGACAGCTCCACTTTGTGCAACAGTTTTAATTTTCTGCATTTTGTTGAATAAGTACTAAATTTCCAAATTGTCTTTCGTCTCTTCTGTAGTCTGCAAAAATGTTGCCACACAGCTGACAGTATGCTGTGAAGGCAATAATTTTAACTCCCTCTAAAGATCAAAAAAAATGGTTAGGGGTATACAAATGCAAATAAAAGCACATTCCAACTTCTGCAAGTGATGCCTTCCTTTGGTCAAGACAAATCCCATCAGGTCTGCCAGAAAGGCCATTTTCTTCCTGGGTCTAGGCTCCCTCCTTGATAAGGTCCACATTCCCCACCTGATGAATAAAGGAACTTAACTCCTTTTGCAGCAAAGAAAAGAAAGGAAGATGAATTGGCCCAAAGGACAAACATCAGATCACATGTGCTCATTCCCTTTGCCCTCTGTTTCATGAGGTATCCTCTAACACCCAGAGGTAACATGGGGAGGTGGCCTAGAGTCCTTCAGCTACAGCTTTTGAGGTTCTGATCTGACAGTTTTCTGTGTTACAACATCACTGTAAAAAATAGAAAAATTACCCAAATAAACACTAGGAAACATGACACTTACAAACATCAGATGGGTTAGTGGTAGGGAGAAGCACCTGGCTGGGGACGCTGGCTCCCATTGCTATTTTACCTCAGAGACCAAACAAATCAAACAGGAGGCCAGGTAACCCCTTTAATTCTATGGGTGCATATATTTCAGTATAAAAAACACACGCTATTTATGCCTCATATAGGAGTGTATGTGCAAGTTTTCATGAAGAACATAACACTAAGTTTTTTGTCTGCTTCTTAAGGAACATGTGTTCTGCAGCACTGTGGATCCCAACTATACTACTAGAAAGGAAATAAAGAATAGAAAATCCCATACATGTACCCTCTTCCTCTAAAATCTCTGCTCTTAATGCAATGCTTTTTTGTTTTGTTAAATTAAATAAACTGGCTTCAAAACTCCATATTTGGCCAGGTAGTGGCTGTTTCTAAAACCAACATCAGTAAGGAGTGAACCTTTGTTGAAGTTATATTCACTTAAACCCATTTTTTAATCTCTGCTCCCATCTTTAGTTTTAAATCAATATCCCATTTTGTCTTACTTCTTAAAAAAAAAAAAAAAGAAAAAAAGAAAAAAAGAAAGAATGAAACAAAACAAAGTCTGTTTTGGGATCCAGCAGCCGAGCAACCAGCTTTCCATAGCGTTCTTGCCGTGCAGAAATCTACGAAGAAACAGGCTGAAGTCAGACTGCCGGGCAACAGGAAGAGAAGCACCTCCTCTCTCTTTAACCCCAGTCCACACTGGCTCCTCTGGGGTCTCCTCGCCACCTCTCACCGGTTGAAGTTGCAGCACAGCCCGAACGCGATATTAACTTCCACCGTGGCTTTGCGGAGCACAGTTCAGCCATCCGCTGCTCAAGCCGCCTCCTTTTCTGCTCTCCCTCTCTCTTTCTCTCTCCTTCACTTTTGCTTTCCCCCTCACTTCATTTTTGATAGATGTTCCGGTTGCTGCCATTTTCTTAGCCCTGGGGGAAGGGGCATGTTGGATAATCTGTCATTTATTTAGCATTATTCCTGTTTTTTATTATTTTATACAAACAACATGTCTTTTTTTTTTTTGTTTTTTTTTTTTTTTTTTAGATTTAAAAACACCTTCGTACAGCAGAAACAGACACGATGGATCCATGGAAAACAACAGAAAGGCAGCGCCCGGAGCATCAGATGCATGCAGGGTTTCGTGCATTTGGCTGCTGCCTGTTTGTAATTTGTATTTATTTTTTTAACGTCAAAACAGACATGACCGTTGCTGTCACTCAGGCACTCCAGAGCTGCTTGCTAAGAAGATATTGCCCTCCAGCTGAGTATCTCCACAAGTTGCTGCAGTCAGGAAGAGGCGTCCACCCAGAAAGGAGGGGGGAGAACAGGATGGAAGATGAAAGGAAATAAAACCAACCATTAGCTGTATACAATTTAAAAAGCAAGTTTTCGACAGGATATTACTTGGTGTAGGTAGAAACCCCTCCTAACACAACACAGACTGGGGCTCACGAGGAGAGCTCTAGAGAGGCTCTTTCCCTTCTGGCTGCTTGAGTGTGCCAATGAAAATGAACTACTTGCTAATATTAATTACGTGCTTCACTGGAGCAGACCTGGGCCCGCTATCTAATAGCAGCAATGTACAAGTTGAAGAAGTTTCCTAAGGGGTGCCCAAAGGCTCTAGTCCTAAGGAACAGTTTCTGCCTCACTTCCTATTGACTTTTGCCTTGAACTGAAAGATGAGCCTTTCTGTTTTCCTTAGGGATTTTTTTAAGTCTTCAGTTATTTTGTCTCTGATTTTCTTAATATTTAAAAAAGTGGATGAGCTTTTCTGCAGTTTCGTGAAATTGTAGCCCTAGTGCCTGCTTTTAGCAAAGGTTCCTCCTAGTTTATTTTCATGTGCCAAATTACTGGATTTATTCTGTTAAAGTCTGGGTTTTTTTCATGTTTGTTTAGCATTGTCCTGTGATGAAGGTATAGCCAAAACCTTTTTTCTACCATTTCTTCTGCAAATCTTTCTAGAATCTCTCTTATTAGTCTTCTCCCTTCTTGGTTCCTACTCTGTCCTTACACATAAGTGCTCTGATTAACATCAGATTTCTTTATGGCTGCAGTTTTCTTTTGAGATGACTTACCCAAAACTGAACTCTGCCTTCCAGGTGAGAATAGACCACTGATTTCTATTTAAGCATTCTTATTCACCTCATTAATTCTTCATCCCTAGTTCTCAGTGCACATGGGCCAACACTGTCCCAAAATGATTCAGTGCATTCAGACTGGGGCTGCCCACACTGACCCCATTGATAATTGCATCTTGGGTACAGCTCCTTCAGAACCCAGAAATGCATGCAAATACTTCAGCTTCTATTTAGCTTGCAATTTTTTTAAAATCCTGTTTTAACCAATATTTTGCGGTTTGGAAATAGTTTCTACTCTGCAGTTTACAGAAACCCTCTAGCACATACTTTTGGAGGGTTCCAGCATTTCAGCAGCCAAGAAACATACCTCTTCTGCAGCAGCTAAGACTTTCCATTCCTAAACTTACTCAGAACTCCTAGGCATAGCCACTGAGCCATACTGGTCTTTTAATTTAATAATTTCTTCTGCATATTTTTTTGGACTAAATCCAGGACAGAAGTCTCCCTCAACATTTCTTTGGTGAAATCTGATGCAAGTTCTTTTGCTTTCTTGCAAAGGCTTTATCCTTCTCATTGACTTACTCCCTGGAAATTCGGCTGATTGTCCAGCTCTCTTGCAAGCTTCCCTGCTTCTGGTGCCCCCAACTGGCTTTTGCTTTTCAAATTCCATCTGTGACCTCTGCAGTTTGCTTGTGATAGTTCACATTCCTTTCTATTGCCTTCAGTAGGGTTGAATACCTTACAACATTTAGGAATAAAAACTGTTCTTGGCGTAGTCCCAAGTAGTTCACAGAACTAGGACTCAAGTAGCAACTATATTTGAGTGGTTCATTGCCAAACGGCTGCATTAAAAAAGAGTGCCTCCCAGTTGTAGATGTTTGTTGTGTTTGCCCTTAAATAGAAAATCTTTAGTGAAAAGGTTCTAAGATTAGGAAACCTACATCTTTAAAACGAATATGACGTATACTTCAGCATAAAACAAAAGGAGGCAGAAAGACTTTGTACTTTTAACTAAAAGAAACCAGGAAGGCAATAAACTAGAATGCCTAAATGCTACAGAAGTAAATGGATCAGATGTCCCTCAGGAGGAAGCAACAAGCATTTTTTCATGGCAGATTTTAAAATCAAAGTTCTTCCAATGTGGCAAGTTAATGGGGGAGCATTTTAAATCCTCCCATATTGTTATTTGTTTAGATGCTTTTTCCTTTCTGAGCTTTCTCAACATGGTACGTTAAATAGCTTTTGCTTATTAGAAAATCAGTAGTAAAATTTATATGAATAAATTTTTACCCCTTACAGCATAGAAATTTTTCTGAATGGATTCTACAATATCCTTTCTAGAATATGACATGCTCATCAAAAAAGTTCTCTGAAATGCCCCCCTGCATGAAAAGGTAGATCCCTGACAGGTGTGCAACAGCAAAACTGTGCACAGCATGAGGTACTCTTCCTCTCTGCTCTGGATTAGCAGTCTGTCCTCGGACAGACCTGAGTACCTGGAAGCACTGCTGCTATGAGGGTACCTACACTCTGGAACAACTGTCTGGCACACAACTCCCATTTTTCAGGAGTGGAAGACAATTCTACTGAGGACAGAACTTAAAGAAACACCAACTACAAGCGGAAATTTTCAGCCTACAGTCAACTAAATCTGGTTCTCTCACAGCCAGCTAAACAGCCTTGAATGCTGAATTCCCACATACAGCAGCCCTATGCATGATAAACTCCTTTTCCCTGGCAGTCCATACCCATGTTTGATCCTCACTGGAGAGGTGCTGCAGGAGCTCCAGAGCAGTGGTAGTGGACATTGAGCCACTTGCCATCTCGGCGGTGCCAGACACGGGTCTCTTCAGACTGTGTGGTGCGGGGCCGGCCCTGGCCGTCGATGTACTGTGTCAGGCGGATGTACGCGATGCAGGCAGCGTCTTCACCAATGACATGGACGTGGGGGTTCAGGATGGTCGTGTGAATTGGCTTGCTGTTCTTCGACAGCACTGGTAGAACATGCAAAACCGTCAGACTCATTTCACTGCTAAGAAGGAACAGTCTCCCACGTTCTCCAACCTCTTTTGTATTCCACTCACCTTCCACTGGATTCTGGGATACAATAAAAATTGCTTCTGTGATTTTTCAGGCAAAATCCAAGCAATTCTCTCCCCTATCACCTGTTGTTCTCCTTACGAACTGCACACTTATTGCCTAGAACCTCCTTGGCCCCTTTGCTCCCTCTGCAAAGCATACTCGCCATTTCAACATCAGCGCTGCTGTGTCTTCAGTTACAGGAAAAGATCTTTTATTTTTCAGAATATTGTTGCAAAGGCGTCAATAATCAGGCCATCTTTAAGCTAGGCCAACATTAAATATGAACAAGCCTCAGAGAAGTGTTAAAATCACTCCATAACAGGCTGTTGAGAGAGACAAAGTGTCTGCATACTTAGAGCCCTACAAACTGCCCATACTAAGGACCTTGATTTAACCCCCAAAATAAAACAAATTGAACAGTTCAGGATTTAAATTTCAATTATCTCATCCTGTGGAGACATCCAGGAAGGGAGACAAATCCACTAGTATAAATTATAGTTTCTCCCAACTCTTTTTCCTGCCCCAGGCTGACAAGGTGACCCTTGTATCCACCTAATAGGTTCATTAGGTGTTCGAGATCTGAAACAATTCAGGAAAAAGTCAAAGTGAAGACATCTTTATGCCTGACCATTCAGTATGTCTACCCTAAACAGACATGTTGATCCCACCAAAATCTGATTATATTTTCCATTTTCATATCAGTAAGAAGTCCAATGCCTCAAACTTTTAAAGCTCCTGCAATCCATGCTTGCAAAATATTTGCACCTGGCAGGTTGTATGTCTAGAGTGAAGGGATGTAGGTCTTAGAATTGAAATAGTTGCTGAGTAGGCTTTTTGAGAGAAAGGCTGCTTGCTTTTATGAATGCATTGTAACCCAAGCACAACCAAGTTCTTGCTGATTCTGATAGCCAGGAAAAAAAAACAAGGGCAATTTTCCCCCAAAAAATGTGGCATAAAGGAAGTTGTGTTACCAAATCTACCCACTCACAGTTTTCAAAGTAAAACTTATGGAAATCCATTCCTTCAACCAGGTTCCCCAGTGCTTCAGGTTCAAATGAGGTCAAGCCAGGATCACAGATTTTTCTGCAAAGAAAAGCACCAGGCTTACAGTTTGCCTTTGAGTCCAAGCACTATTTACACAGTAAAGAGCTGGTACATCATTTGACTCACACCCTGTGTCCCCTTAACTACATCTCCCTACTCCAAGGAGTAAGCTCCTGAAGGGCTCAGTCCCACTGTAGCAACATGGAGCCAATTAGTTGGCATTTCATACAAAACAAACCTCTAGGTTTTTGGCTTTTCTTTTATTATTTCTGCTCATGTCATTACCCACTCTGCTACTTTTCCTACAAACCCAGGACATTTTCCTTTTTTTTGCTCCTGTTGCTGTTTGATACCTGACTTCTACTTGATATTAATTTAGATCTTTACTATATCCTCTACTCCTAATTGATGGAGGCTAAGAAGGATAAAACATTTTACCATCCCTGACTGCATGACAGCTCCTCATACCCAGGAGCCAGAGCATCACTTGCACGCAAACTGATAAACAACCTGTCAGAAGACATCTGTACTTACGTATAAGCCTCAAAATCTCCATTGTTGATGGCCTCTATCAGCTGCTCTGTTATCTTAATGATCTCTTGCTTACGCACTGTGAACAAGAAGAAAAAGCAATTTAATTGTGCTTAAGACTTCAGTGGAAATATGGGGCAAGTGAGTGCTTCCTACAAGCAATTTGTAGAGCACCATTAGTCTAGATCTCATAGGATGCTGCTCCTTGCATTCTGGAGATATGCAGCAATGACAGCCATCCACATGAGAGTAGGGGGCAGTGGTATGAAAGGGAAATGGTGATCCCATAATGCAGGGAAAAAGGAAATAGAGAGGCCATGTTCAGGTTTTTTTCTTCTAGAAAGGTCCAAGGCACCAGAGGTGTCTCTTGAAAGACAGCCTGAGGTGTTTCTGGGGAGTCTGGCCAATGAATGTCTGTGAACCTGCCCATGTGAAGCACTTGTCTGGTAGCTTAAGATGTGGAAAACCTTCACCACAGTAGTCATATACAAATGACCACCACACAGATCAAGCCAATTGGAAAACGTCTCCCAACAACTTGCCAATGCCTCAGCTATTATGAATGCTGCAAATAAGCAACTGGGACATGTAGGAATGACTTCTGCAAACTAGAAAGACAACCACAGCAGGATGGATGGGTTGCATGAACAGGTCCTAACTATATACTAGTGGCCACTCCATTCTTCAGGCAATTAGCTTCTGCCAATCCCTACTGCACCATTCTTTTCAACACTCTGACAGCACTGCCATTAACCCAGCCCAGCACACTGAACTTGAAGATAAATGAAGACTCCTGGGCTGTCTACTGTTATTTGGTCCCTGTCTGGCCAGCATCTCTGCACTCTCTTCTCTTGGTTCGACACAGCAGATTACCCAGGCCCCATCACCTCTGTGGTGTTCCATCATCCATGCTGGTCTCAAGAATTCTTAACATTAGCAAAGTTTGAATCAGGTCTGTTACATAATACAATTGTAGTTATAAGACTATACATGCACCTTACCTATGGTATCTAGCCATGAGCCTATATGCACAACCTCACAGCTCTTCAGCCTTCCCCACACCTGTAGGTAGACTGTCCTGTACTTTTAGGTGCATTTAGGAGGTGCCCTAGTATTATCTTCAATATTAACAGATAATATACAATTCCTACCACCAGAAGGGCCATTATGTGCCCTTTAGCATCTAAAATTTAGGTCTCTGAAATGGAAACAGTCACCTGACTGTTCCTCCTTTAGGCTCTGAAAGAAACTGGTACTTCTGGAAGTCTCACCTAGGCATCTTAGATGCTTATCATTAGGGGAATGGTGTTTAAATCCAACCTACTATCTTTACATGTTCAAGTCAGGGAAGCTGAATTCCACTCTAAATGTCAGAAGATGCTAGTCTGAACTGCATCCCCCTGGAAAACTTTCATCCACATGTGCATTTCATCCCACCATTCATAAGTGCAATTGGAAGAGCAACAAGATGATAATCTCATTGGTTATGAAAGATGTCTGCCTCTACTCTAGAAATGAGTTTAGAGAATTGTACTACCCCACGAGCTACAAAACCCCCTCAGACAGGGGGCATCTGGCTAATAACAGTAATGGAGATGGTTTTGCCCTGCAGACTGTATACACTTTCACATATTCAAATATATATACAGGGAATGCGTCAAAACGACACAGTAGGCTCTGTCTATCGTGACAAATGTCCTTACAAGCAAGTTGCCTTGGATTGCTTCCACATGAAGTATAGCTCCTCGTTGGACCTCCCCCCCATGCACCACCAATGATGTCCGGAAGATGGAGTCCGTGGGAAAGGCTCCATTTGGGATGAGTGAGGGACTCTGCAGACCACAGCCACCGTGTGCTGACTCATTTCAAAGAGACTTCCACTCCCTTCCCAAGTGCCTCGATGCAGCCCCATCAGCCCTACACGAATCCATCCCATCAGACTGTGCTCGTCTCCTGCCTTTCACTACATGTCCCAAGCTAGAACCGGCACGCAGGAGGTGACCACTTTATCCGAAGGACAGAGAGCCTTGGGATGTCAGGGGGTCGGCATTCACGGCTGCCGCTCCCGAGGAATCCACGGGGCCTCCTCCCTGGCACGGCAGACGCGCAAACGGGAGGCGACAGGCGCAGCCCGGGCACGGAGCATGACCGGGGCAGCACTACCCTCCCGCGTGCGAGCCCCGGCAGCAGCACCGCCACGGCGGCCGTGCGGGCGGCAGGGCAGAGCTGCGGGCACACGGCTGGCACACCGGCAGGGCAGCGCTGCGGGCACACGGCCGGGCACACCGGCAGGGCACGGCAGGGCAGCGCTGCGGGCACACGGCGGGCTCCGCTCGAACGCCCTGCCCGACCCAGGCCGGGTTTCTCCGCCCCTGCACGGCCCCCCGGCCGCCGCCACTCCTGCCCTGGCTCCGGCCGGTCCGATCGCGCCGCTCCGTCCCTGCTCGGCCGGACGGGGTGAGGGGCACAAGAACAGGGAGGACAAAGGGGGAGCTTCACGTCCAGGGTAACTAGCACCAGTTGCACTACTCCACTACCGCTATCCAGCTGCTAACTTACACGGTGCCCGGTTAAGTACAAAGGGAACTACTGGAGTTAGCAAAGGCTCCGACCGAGCACGCTCTAACTCCAATGTCTGCCCTGGGCTGTCCCAGGCATGAAGCTTCTCTTCACAAGACTGTGTAGCTGCAAAACAAATGTAAGCGTTAAAATAATAAACAAACAAAAATTAGAAAGCAAAATAAAAACCAACAAAGAAGTACAGAGACACACAGCCCCAGCCCCTGTCGGCACACAGACACATTCACATCCCAATAACTTCGACCTGCTCTCCTGCCTCTGTCACATCACTTGGGCCAGACACTGCGTGGGGCCACCCGAGCACTGATGCAAAAAGTGCAGCAGGAACTGCACTAATGCTGCTGGGAGGCAGTTTGTGGGTGACTTGAAATACTGGTCGGAGCAGTGACAGAGCAGCATGAGGGCAAGGACAAGATGGGATGGTAAGAGAAAAAAAGTAGGGACATCCAAATCACTGCAAATCTCAGTGGGGTGGGAGAACACTGCCCCGCTTGGCAGAGAAGTGACCTGGCACTCCTTAGTGTACCAAGCAGGGCCTTGCTATGAGCAAGAGGAAGCAGTTAATAAGACAGCAGTGATGACAGCTCACAGCAAAAACCACTTCAGAAGAGATCATTTCCCTTCCATTCTGGCAAGGCAAAACACCTTTCCCATTGCACCTCACAAACCAGCAGTTTGACATCCTTAGAGCTAATTGAAAAATAAGTAAGAGAGATGTTCCAACTGCTGCATCATATGAGATTCTGGTGCTGTGTGCAGGAAACCAGGAAACCATGACAAGAAGAGACAGAAGAGGGTATGACTGTTCTTTCCTTCCCAGACTGACCTGAACAGAATCAAATATTCCATATGTTCCCAACTTACACTAAGGATCCTTCTATTATTGCTTTAAATAGTCAGGCAGATAATAAGGTATGTCTGTGTAGGGGAAAGACTGGGAATCTCACCTACATTTTCTCAAACCTACTAGCTTTTTTTCATATGCATTTTCAGAGTTTTTCAGCCATGGGCTCCTCTATGGAGGTGGCCAGCTCAGGAGATATCAGACAGGTGTTACCATAACTCACAGACTAACCCTGGTACCTGCTAACTGAGCTAGCAAGACAGACACACAAGGTAAAGCTCATGACAGACAAATGCCCTTCAGAGCCAACATTATCCAAGAATTTTCACTCAGAGCACCTGACAAAAGGTTCAGAAATGCTATGGGGTCTTCCAGCAGCCACAGCCTCCCTTTCAAAGCATCACTGAAGTAGTCTATAAAAAGTGGGTTTTGTTCCTTTGGTACTTCTGAGCACCGTCCATGTCTGGAGTCCTCAAAAGTTCTTGACAAGTGAGACTGAATTCAGCCTCATGCATCCCCTCCATAAGTAAACCTTCACCACTGACCCCATTTACCACAAGGAAAATTAAGAGATGTAGTAACTTGACTGAGGAAACCCCAGAAGGCAGTTCTCTGCAGAGCACTCCATGTCTCACCCAGATGAAAGCAAGGGAATGAAATTAGCTAGGATGAGGTTTTGTTTCTTTTTTTGCTTTCAGAAAGGGAGAGAAACATTTGGAATATTTCAGTGTGCAAAGGAGAGTATTTTGCAGGAAGGGAGATGATTTCTTTTTATTCTGGAGTACTGGAAATGAAAAATCAACATTTTGGAAGGAAACTGAGGAAAGGAAAAATCTTGGGGAAGGAGAAATGGAAAGGGTGGAGGGAGGGGTGGGAAAAAGATGCTGTGAAGCACTGCACCCCTGGACTTACTGGCTGAGAAACAGAGAGAAAGCTGGGACTGCATGGACTCAGTCTGTGTTTTGCTCTCACTGTGCCTCCGTCCTTCAAGCACTGAGCTGCCGTCCCCGGTGGAGAGAGGGGGAGCTAGCATGGCAGGGAATTAAAACACAAACACAAACAAAACACGCAAGTTCAGTAAATAAAAAAAGAGAAAGGAAATAGGAGAACATTAAAGAAACCACAATGCTGGGCACAAAACATGCAGGAGTATCCTCCAGGGCAAAGCCAAGTAGACAGCTCTACAACATAAACCTGCTGTGCAGTTTAGAATGACACAAGGGCAGGGGGGTGGGGGAAGAATGACACACACTGCCTTTAGCCCCACCACAGTGGAAACTACGTATCCCTGAGGCAACTGTCACTGATGG
Organism: Hafferia zeledoni; assembly: GCA_035583235.1. NCBI lineage: Eukaryota > Metazoa > Chordata > Aves > Passeriformes > Thamnophilidae > Hafferia > Hafferia zeledoni. The sequence goes on along the minus strand of JAWWEV010000169.1, from coordinate 15,032,667 downwards.
ATAAAGATGATGTCTCCTACAGCACAGCAGAACTGTGCTGTGTAACCTGGTGTGTACTCAAAATAAGATGTTGGCAGAGGAACTGCACAAGCACTTCCCCTTTCCCAGAGTCATGGCTATGCAGAACACTGAGAGCCCCAACACTCCTAAATCTTTGGTCTACTTAGTTTTGCTCAAGTGCCTGCTTATCTTAAAATGTGGAAGGGCAGGAGTGGAAAAGGAACACTGGTGAACACTGCTACACTTAAAACCGAAGCACTAAAATTACCAGAGCTGGCCGCAGCAAAAATCAGTACTGTGCAAACTCATTCCCTCCCAATCACCATTCAGATGCTCCCTTCTATTAGAATCGTAACAAAATTTTCTACCCTCTGCCAAAAAACCCCAAACACAGTTTTGATCTGCAGCAATGTAGGCCTTTATAATACTATAGATTTAGCCCTGACCAGCTGCCCCTCTTTGTCCTCACCTCCTGTTCCAGTCCTAGCCTTCTTTTCCTCACAGTATTTGTATTCCTGACTTACATGACCCATTGATTGAACTGTCTCAAGCATGGGACCTCTCCTGAACAAAAGGTGCCAGAAGAGACAAAATTCTAGAGAAATACCTGTTCTGGACAGCTATCCAGCAGAGACAGATAAATGAAATTCATTACCACACTACAAAACCCACACTCTTTCTGTCTCTCAAAGTGAGGTCCTTAAATCATGGATTACTTTTAGGCAAAAGGTGGGAGCTAGAATACTGCACAGTAATGAGGCCAGGCTTTATCTGAAACAATCTGTATTGCAGAGCTCATTCACTCACTGGCATGCATTTCTGATCCCTCTGACTCCTCAGAAGAGGACCCAGCAGCTTGTGATAAGCCATGAGAAAATCACCAGGAACTAGCCCAGCTGACAGAGGTGACATTGCTGTTACATCACAGGGTCAGCACTGATTTTTCCCTGGATATGTAACTCAGATGGACTACACGGAGAATGAGAACGCCTCTTCCTCAAAATGCAAGCCTTTAACACATTTGCTCCAGAATGCAAACTGCATTCATCCACCCTGAACCTGCTCATTCAGGAAAATGTCTGCTTGTCCTTCATTAGGGAAGTCAGGCAAAAGACAGCTGCTCAAACAACACGAGCAGACATGGAACTTGGAGCACCTTCATTTAAAGAGTTTAACAAGCACAGAATACTTATGATATGGTCACTGAAAGGCATGAAATCTCTTCTTGGCCTCTCCCTCTACTGATATCTCAGTCAAGGACATGAAAAATCATTTCCATTGAGAGATGACGGCTTGAGAATTATCTTCATCTTAGAAATAAAAATAGACCTGAATAAAAAAATAACAAGGGAACTGTGTGCACATCACTAAGGAGATTCTCAGAAAGTGGTGAAAAGGGAGACTGAGCAGTAACAGAAAATTTTGCTTCCCTGTAACCTACAGTGAAGCAGTCAAGCAGACTCCAAACCTCAAGGGACTGGTAGGGATTTTCCACACCTAGAAATGGACTGGAGATGAACAGATTATGATATTTGCAAGAAAAAGAATTCCAACTCTGAGATAAAAACAAATTAGCTGGGGGCAAACAGTATTTATATACCAGAAGCCAAGTCAGCTGGTTCCCCAGCGCATGGCCCCACTGTGGTGGGAATGACAGCATCATGGCGAATTTATGAACTGAGTCAGACACAGAAATTTGGGAAGCTAGTTCAAGGCAATGATCGAGTGTCCAGGATCCCTTGCCTACACTTAACTGGGTTAGAAATTACAGGTAAAACACCTACCTTTCAGATCCTCATCTTCAGTCGTGGTGTTACAGCTCTCTGTGGAACCCTGTGTGGTAGAACAGAGCATTACCAAGCATCAGCAGTCAGGACCATGAGCAAATAGTTTGATTTGTTTGTGAAGAAAGATGGGGAAAGCACAAAAACATTGACAGGGGTGGCAGGGAGAGGATGATACAAGGAAGATTTGGATGAAAGCAGGCCAAATACTAAGCAAAACTTAGCAGCATTTCTGCTCAGCTTTTGCATGTTCAAGCTGTTCACCCAGAACTTTTTTAAGTGCAGAGGTTACCAAACTCTGTCAAATGAAATCAAATGAGAGCTGCTTCTGCTTGGAAGAATAGCCACAAGAGGCTAAAGAAGGGCTCCTAAGCTTTCTCAGAGGAAGTCTCTATTTCCAGAAGAAACAGGAAGTACCTAAGTGCCTATATCTTCTTTTCCATCCCACATATGAAAGAGAGTGGTGATTACACATCCGGGTAGGAAAGAGATGTTAATATCTGAACAGTTCTCTTTACTCAGCCTCCCCTAGAGACCCACACCCATATAACACAACCCTCCTAGTCTACTGCCAGCAGTATTCAGGAGCATGCTAAAAACCAGACATTGGAAAGGTAGAAACTGAATTAAGACACACAAAGACAGAAGCAGAGATTCTCTGGCAACACTCCTATCCCTTACCTTTATGCCATCTGTAGCATTATGGACAACAGTTGTTTGAGGCTCCTAGGAAAGGATGGAAGAATCATTAAACTCCAGTTCTAAAGCATGCTCTCATTTATTTTCACTCCCCAGCAAGTGGAGAAAAGGTGACTGACATTAAAAAAAATAAAATCAAACCACAAACTCCAAACAGCACACATGTGCCTGCGTGTGTGTGCACACACTTCCTGAACAGATTTCCTTGAGAGAGGCTGCACTAAAAGCTACAGTCACAAGGAGACAAAGCCCCCAGCTTCCCTGCAATTGCCCCTAACTCCCAATTTGCTTCCAGTGAACCAGGCTGGCACAGGCACCAGACAGCAACCAAGCAGCCAGTCTGCACTCTCTGCAGCCATTCATGAAGTAATAACCCCTCTGCAGTGTCCTCACTGGAAAATGTTTCAGAAGGGGGAAAGTGGGAAGAAAGGATAATACTAGACTGGGGCCTTTGTCTCCCAATTTTTTTGGAAAGGTTGATGGGTGTTTCACCCTGAAAAAGGGACATTCATAATTTCCATAATGAAAAGGGGATGAACCAGACCACCTCAGTGCCCCTCAAAGAGGAGCTGCCAGAGGCACATTTCTCTAAAAGTCTCTAAAATGAGCTCCAATTTCAATAATAACAGTATTCAGTAATTTAGAAAGGCTCTCTCAGTATCAATAACATGAAGAAAGCCAGCAAAAGGAAAGCATAAAATTATGAAGTGTCCCCAGAATCCTTCATCCTACAACAAACAAAACCAACATCAAATTCCCCCTGCCCAAAAAATGCCAAATCCAACTCTCCAGTAACAGACAACAAAAAGCAGCTACCAGGCCTACGGGTGCTAACTAGCTCCTGCACTCATCCCTTCATTACCAGGACAAGACTTCAGGATCCTGTACCATCTCTTCCCACTGCTGTTACTCTTGCAGGGTGGCTCAGTGAGGGCACCAGGGACTGTGCTGGGCAGTGATGTACACTCACCCATCCACCTCTGCCACCCAGTGCCTGTTCTTCCAAGTGACCGAGGCAGGCCACACACACTGAGCTGTGCTGTTCAGAGTACTCGGCACAGGGCACCTGTGCAGCCTGCACACAGCCCAGGCAGAAAATGCCAGCCCAGCAAGTCAGCGAGCTGCAGAGGATCAACTCAACTGAGCAGGCCAATGGACCACCAAAGGACTCCTCTGAAAGCCCTTTGTCTGCTCTCTCTTCTCTGTGGTGTCCTGAAGTCCATCCTTCACTTCCTGAGTGTTGGAGAGTGGATGGAACTTGACACTCTGTTCTTCCAAAACCTCCCCAAAGCCAGCAGGAACAGTTGGACAGGACACACAGAACTATACAGGGGTGGCACACAGGGAAGTCCAAGCAAGCTGCGATCCCCATATCCAACCACAGCTCTGCTCAGCACCCCCAACCCAAAGCCTGTGAGGCTGTGATCAGGCCCCACACCAGCACAGGGACACAGACAGAACGAAGCCAAAACATAAGCTGAAACAGAGCGGCACAAGCAGCACTCGGGAAGGGGGGTGGGAGGAGAAGGGGAGAGGACAGAATCAAAATGAAACCAAACAGGAAAAAAAATAGTGGTTGGGGAAGATACCATGGACGTCTGCACTGGGGGTGTTTCTTTTGCAGTGCTTACTATACTGGTTTTGTTGTTGCTCTGTGGCTGAGACAGAAAAACATGGTTTTAGTTCCACTGCTGGGAAGCAGAGGCAGCAATAAAACGACAGTATTGCTTCAACCCCAACCATCTCCTCAGACCCTCCCCTCCCCACAGGCTCAATCGGCAAGAAGAGAGAGGAAGGCGTGCTACCCGGGTCTCTGGACTTCATCCTTCCCTCACAGGCAATAGAAGTTGTAAGGGATGTACCAAAATCCAAATGTACATGGACTGCTAGAGCTATAAGGAAGGAAAACATAAGGAAAAAAGACAGCAGCCCTAAGGGATGGGGAGAATCCTGCGATGAGCACTAACAAAAATATCTGGTGAAGGAGAATGAGAGATGGCAGCAGTCCTGAGAGAAATAGACTACAGAAGTGAGAGATGCATGATAGTCAAGGTGCTGTCTCAAACAGGGCACAAATGTGAGTCAAGCCTGAGGAGTCCCAAAGTGTACAGAAACAGTCCTAGGTATGTGATAATGCTGAGGGTTCCAGGGAATCTACTGATCCAAGGAAAAGTGTGGTCAGCCCTAGAAAAGGTAGAGAAAAGGTGTGTTGTATCCCTGCTGTGACCTGAACAATGAGACTTCAGGACCAAAATATGGAAAGGGATGGGATTGGAACACAAGGAAAAGGCCATATAGTTCTGCAAGTAGGAAGTTCTCTGGATGGTGCCCAGTAGTTTTTCATCTTTCTCCTTTTTCGTCTCTCTTGTAGCTGTGGCAGAAGAATAAAATCTCCATTTCCTGCATTCCTATAGCACAACAGTGAGGCCATCACCAGCTTGCTGAAAAGAAGCATCCCATTGTACCATGTACGTCAGTAATGTCAGAAATGAGCAAAGTCTGTGTTTGTAGGAAGCCAAACCTGTGCCCACTAGTGTATAGTTCCTAGCCCACATGTAACCCCCACACCAGGTACGTGGCTCTGATGCTGCCACACACCAGCAGCAATGTCAAAATCGGCACCGCAGGGTCCCCACTCAGACTTGTTAGTTCACAGATCAGGGTATCAAATGGGACCTCTCAGCAGTGTGCCCTCACTGCCATGGCTCACTATCCCACTGTTCTCAGGGAGTGCAAACTCATGCTGCAAAACATCAGTGCCTCATCACCACACCACAAACACCACAAAGAATGTAAAAGTCAAATGCTGAGCTGGAAAACATCTGCCAAAGGTATAATTATGTCAACCAGTAACAGATCTTATAAGCTTGAGACTTCACACACACCTACTAATACTTCAGTTTTTCTTGACAAACAATGTGTCTTGGCTTAACTATTGCTTTTGTAGAGGGAGAGAGGAGAAACAGAAGAGGAAGATTGGGCAGGTGGAGAGAGGAGGAAGTAGAAGAGATAGGCATGAATAAATTCTTCAGAAGTCCATGGGAAAAAAAATAGGAGCATATGACACACAAACTCAAAGCTAAGAAAGGAGAAATACTACAGAAATTCTCTTTGCTGCATCTTCCTATACATCCCTGCATTGTCCTAAGACTCTGGCCTTCCAAGAGCTTTGTTTTCTGCAGATATTTCCAACCTGATGGCAGAAGAGGTGACAGTCACTGTGGATGTCAGAGGAGCAGATCAACCTGAAAAAATTAATCTCAAGCTATTTTGTGTCATAAGCACAATCAAACTTCTGGCAATGCCTGGGTCCACCTCTCCACACAGCACTGTGGTTCCTGTACTTCTTCAGAAACAGTGAACCTAATGCAGAGCTCTATCTTCCAAACCTCTTCCAGTGAGGGAAATGCAGCACATCTTTCTTAGTCCACTGGGATAAGAAGATAAAGTTATCATGAAAGAAGGTACACAAAAACAATTCCACTTTTTGGAAGGCTTTATCACTAAGGCCAAATGGGAAAACCGAAACCAAACCCCCAAAAAACATCCAGGAAGCCAGTGTTCTGAAAAAAGTTGACAGCAGCTTGTTAGGTGTGGTATGTTGCCTTATAAAGTGCAAACCCACACATTCTCAAAGCACACAGCCTACCCTCCAGGCTGCACTGAGGACTCAGTTCATCCATCATACTCTTCCCCAGCCAGCGGGCTGAAGAAGACCAAGTATCATGTTTGCTAGTCCAGAATCACATGGCATTTTACTCTGGGACAGTCCCAATGAAATTAAAGGCAGCTAAGCCTAAGCATTTTTCACAGCACTTTTTCAGATAGAGGTATCTGACATACTGAACTTCCTGCACACAGTCATGTCTTGTGGCCATCTAATCAACTGCTCTTCCCTGGAGGAAACCAGCCTTCCCTTCCCAGAGCCCCAGGTGCACAGCCAGCTCTTACCCCTCCTACTGCCAGCCAACATCACAGTCACTGGGCAGGCTATGTTCCTTGGTAATTTGGTACAGCTCAAGTTAAAGGCACACAATTCACCTAAAAAGGTGCCAGGCCTTTCTCAAGACCTATGTAACATGATTGAACTTTGGCACAGCAGTTGGCAGCACTTCCTGAGCTAGACAAGACACAGACAGACAGGCACAAACAACACAGAGGGTGCAAGAGAAAGAAAACAGACCAGTGCTCATATCGCTAGGGACACACATCTAGCCAACTAAAAGAAAGTAAGTACCAACACATGGGTTGTCTCTGGTTATTTAGCCACCTTCACTTCTTCCATGTTTACATATCCCAGCTGCTTTAAAATGACATGCAAATGGAATTTAAATATTGCTGGCAGTGGGCAGAAAAGAAAGGCAAGAAAGGCACAGTGAACTCCTGCCCTGGATAAAGGCAGGGCTGTTGAAAAGTCAGTCCCCCACATTAGATTGTCAAAGCAGTACTTTGGGGTTACTTTTTTTGTGTGGTTTTCTACAGTTTTAAGCTGTCATTGAAGGAGGAAGAGGAGAAACATCTTCCAGGCAGTAATGCAGAAACAATTATTCTGCTTTCTCAGTACTATAACATTCCTGTTCCTATCTGAAACAGAGGAGAAATCTTTTCTGTTATTGCTCTGTGCAAAGGAGATAATACAATAACTGATTTTTGTACTGTAGTTACTGTTCGTATCTCAGTCTCAAAGTGTGTCATTGGGCTGTGTATGACTCCTGACAATATGACACTGGCCAATTTCCTCTTTGCTCCCTTGAGAGTGGATTTGACTACTTTTTGACAAATTCTATGGATGTCAAACATCTGGATGGATGAAAAAAGGAAATGAACAGGACAGGGGAGGCAGTTACTGGGTATTTGCTCATGCTGGGATACATAAACAAGATCAGTACAACAGGAAGTTTTGGATAATAAAGGCTCTGACAAACCTTTTCAGTAAGTATGGTAAAAAACCCAGTGACTGGCAGCTCTGAGCTGCCTGGTGGTGCTGTGCCCACATTTCATCTGAACAGTGGAGCCCCATCAGCCTCTGCCACATTTGCAGTGACTCCCAGTTTGTTCTACACTGCAAGGCTCCTATCAAGGATGAGAGCACCAACGCCAGGCAAAGCACCTGCTCCTCTTTTTGGAACCTCTGCAACAGAATGACAGCCTCATATCCAGGCAAGGCACGGACCTGCTCTGCTGAGCCCAGGAGAACTACTCTCTTTTTTTTTTTTTTTTGTTTCACACTCAGAGCAGGCAAAGTCAAACTGCATTGCCAGCAGTTGATTTTCTGCACAAAATGAAGCTGTATGTGGCCGGGGGCTAGAGGGTCACAGAGCCCTTGTAGTGAGGACATGGACCTTTAGTGCACACGGATCCCCCCGCCCCGGCACGGACATGCTATGTAGGGTGATGAGCACAAGCCGAGCGTGCATGGCATGAGAAATGGCGGACGCACGAATCGCAGGCAGCTTACGGGAGGTGCTCACCATCAAATGCACACTGGAGCTCGACTTCCTTTTCTGGACACATCATTGAGAGAGGGAAAGAGAAGGGAAGAGAGGAGATGAGAAGAAAAGCACAGAAACTATTCACACATTAGTGTGCCAGCAAGGGCCCCCCTGCCAAAAATGCTCCCCTGAGGCAGGTATAAGCAGCAGCAGAAATGCACAGACACACCAGAAGAAGCAGAGAGAAGTCACCATTAAAGCACATGACTACACACCAGGGGAAAGGGCAGGGCTGAAGACTCCCATCCCCTCAAACACTGAGGTCAGAAGTAGGTGCCCCTCACACTGATATAAGGAGTGAAGAAGAGAGAGGAATATTTATGCACAAGATGTGGGATGCAAGGGGGTGCCTCTCTGTGCTCTCCCACCTCAGAAAATGGGGCAACTTTCCAGCCACACTGAAGAGGTAGGCAGAAACCCTACATGTGTTCACATTTGGAGGAAGCAGAGATATGTTTGTAACTCACATCAGAGGGTAGGGAGGAGGACACAACAGAGAGGCACCCCCAGGGGCTAAAGAAAGAAGAGGGAACTTGTGTGCATAGCACGGGGAAGAGAAAAGCTCCCTCACAGAGAATTTGGGGCTGATTGGAGAGGCAAGGTGCACTAACACTCCCACAAGTAAGACAGAGGCACTCAACAGCCAGAACACTTTGTGCTTTCAGATACTGGGAAGAGAACAAACAGGTTCAAACACTACTCAACCTTCTTGGACTCTACTCTTGTTCAACAGCGTCTTCAGTCATCTTCAAAGACATCTTCACACCAAACTGCACTCTTCAGTAAACAATGCTCAGCATGCATTTCTCAGCTCTTTCACCAAACTCTTATTGTCATCCTGTCTAAGCTGAGCCTGGCAGGTCTTTCAGCATTACAATGCTACTCTTTTCTCCTGCTGTCTCCACATACATTTTCCTTCTGCCCTTCTCCTTCAGCACTATCTAGGCTACTTCTCTGATGCTTACTACAGAGTCTAGCTCACATAGTAGTGTAAGACAGCATGTCCCAAACAAAACCTATGATGGTGTGGGCTCAGCTCTGGACTCCTGCACACTACCACAGCCCACCTCTGGAGCAGCTGTGAACACAGTACAGGCCACAGACTTGTACCTCCCCATTTCATACAGTTACTGAGCCTTCACATCTTTCACCTTGAATATTGCCTTGCTCTCTGCTATCCTCACATCAGATCTCAAGCACACATGCAGACTGGCATGCCTTTGAAAGCAGAAGTACCAATGTTGACCTCATACCCAGAACCACATACCCAGATGTGGTATGTTGACCTCATACCCAGAACCACATTCCTACTCACACCGTACAGTCCAGAATCACACAGCCACTGCATGAACATGCTCAGACCAGCAAAGCTTCTGCCTTATCTGATCTTCAACTCCTGTACAGACAGACTCTGATCTGTTGTGTATTTGGCTAATGAAGCTGTCTCTTCATGGAGGCACGACATAGGGCTTGGCATTACATGGTTTACAAGTTTTTGATTTCTTTCATATTCTTTCAGGACAATTTAGCTTCACCATGGGCTTTCCTCAAGCTAGAGCTGAAATAGGATTTACTACTAGTGAATTAATGCAATGCTTAGTCCACCAACAACCCAAAGGAATTTGTGTAGCCAGTCACAACAGAGAATTTTTAACTCGGAGAAGTGGAAATTCATACAAGCTGAGAAGCTGCTCCAAAACTTGAGTTTTTACTTTTAATGTATCCTATAAGTTGCAGCAGACAAACAGAGACTGTATAGATACTGCAGGGAAACTTGTCTCTAAGGAGAGTCTCATTTGAAGTTCGTAGGTTTCTAGTGAGTTACAAAAAAAGGGACAGAAAACATTAAGATACAAGCAAAAGGTACAATATGAAGAGAGTTGACCAAGCCATGCAGAAAACAAACACCCTTCTATGGAGAGGCACGAGTAACACTGACACAGAAGGAAACAGAACCCTCTGTAGATCAGAATTTAATTAGAATACAAGTTAAATTTAAAACAGCATTGGTCTATTAACATGGCATGATGTAGTGTAGAAAGCCCAGAAAGCACATCATTACTGGCTACTATGACAACAGGGAAGAAAAGCTAGCTAGGCAGCATGAAACGGGTGGGGAGTGAGGTCAGTGTTACAACCAGAGCAGGAAAATACTACGGAAACACAAGACAGGTTAGATAATGCCAACATGAGGCACTGGCAGTAAGTGCTAAAGCCATCAAAAATTAAGTCAAAACATATACAAGGAAGCTACTAAAACCAGATTAATCTCCCAATACCATCTTAACAGCTGCATCAGAACCATCTATGTTACCTTCCCAAGGTGACTAGCTGAGTGAGCAAAACTTTTTGTTCTTCTTGTAATGTGACTGCAACTCAGCAAAGTAAATAAGATAACAGAAGTTTAGTTATATTGTTCTCTTTCCCTTGCATAACAAAGCTACATCTCTAAGAATTACTAGGCAGTTCAGAGATGTCCCAGGGAATGCAAAAAATTGCTAAAGGCAGATACATAGCCTATGGTAAAGTACCTCACTGATCACTTTAAGGATTTCCCTACACCTGAGTGACAAAACATTCTCCTGAAGCAGTACAGACAACAAACCTAGGGCTGAATGTTTGGTAAAGTTCCATTTTTATTATTTGTGTGAAATTTAGGTGTTCATCCTAAAGAGGAGCAGATTCTCTCCAGTGGAACTTAAGGAAGACTCTTGCTTTAGGCAACAATAAACAGAAGTCAGCCGACAACCTGAAGAATCAGTCTCTTCAGCACAGTAGCAATACTAGAAATGGCAAGTACAAATTGTTCCACAACATGTACTAGAAGATACTATTAGAAGTAGAGTCATTCCAAGCAAGGTCCCATTCACACTCCTGGGCACTTAACATGGCTATTTTTTCATGACAGGTTTTTGTGTTTCTATCTTCTACATGCAGCTTTCCCCCAGCTTGATACTGACAGTATATTTACATTAAAATGTCACACGTGCTGCAACTCATATTCCTATGGACTGTATAGTCATTTCAGAACTTCAGGTAGGAAAAAAATGTTGAACTTGAAGCAGATCAGTGAGAGGCATCTTGAAGTAGCAAATTTGAAGTCCTATTTCTACTTCTGCTATAGCCCTTTTGTGTGATGCTGAGCAAATAACTTCATCTTTGTCAATCCATCTTCTCTCTTGCCCTTTTGTCAGCTTGTCTATTTAACTTGTAAGCAAAGAGGCAGGGATTTCCTGCTTAGCCATTGCTACAGTGCTAAGCACACTGGACCCTTGATCTCATTTGGTGTTTCAAGGCATTACAACAATGCAGTGAAAAAACTGAATGCATCAAAGGCAGATAAATGTGCTTCTAGAAGTCAGCACTTAAACAGACCTGAAACACTTCCTAGGTGTCTTGCATAAAACATTTCAGCACAAAACTCTGCTGTTCAGATGAACTTGGGTTCTCCTCATTTAGCTTCACCAGAATAATGTTTAAACAGTATGGCTTTAAGACTACAACAAGCCCAGATACAGAGATAGAAGCATTAGCTCCTTCTGGTCATTATGTGGATGTTACTTGACCCTTACAGATTTTATAGGTTAGTTTACCTTGCTACTGTGCCTTCTCTGTTTAAGGCACACTTTCACCTGCTTTCTCAGCAGCCATGCCAGTTTACAGAGCATCCTTCCTTCCCCACATACTCTTTACTGTGCAAAGGGCAGGGAAAGCTGGTACCCACCAGGCATAAAATGTACACTTACTGCAATATTCTTTACAAACAGCAGAACAAATGATATTTGATGCCTCTTTGCAGTTATGTAATATGAAGGACAGATTTTACAACATTAACCTGGTTAAACAAAACAAAACAAAAAAACAAAAAAAAAGGATTTTTACTCTTTCAGCCAAATTTTCCTTTTAGCTGTGCTATACAGCTTTTACTGGGAAAGAAAACAGAGCGCATGTGGCAGAAAGAAAACACAGAAAAGCAATAGATTCTGAAGAGCACTGCAAGTGAATGCTGTTAAAATCTCCTGCATCCCACAGCATTCTCCACAACTTATTATTTCCACAGTTCTACAGTGGGCCTGAAAAACATTGTTATAATTTTATATATCTTAATCACAAAACAAAGTGGTCAGAAGTAAACAAGAAAGGCAAAAAAAAAAAAGAAGAAAATGAAAAAGAGCTTAGAGAAGGACCAATTGAAAAATACAATTACATACTTAAGTAAAAATACCACTTTAAGCATTAACAATTTCTGATTATAGAACTGGATCGATACCCCTTTGGAAAAAAGGGAACTTACTGTTTGAAGTGCTACCCAGAGACAGAAAAAAAAACCAACCCAAGAGTAGGAATGTAACACTAACTACAGGGAGCCCACACTCTGACAAGGTCAGAGAAAGGACATTCAGCATAAAGTGTCCCTAATCTTCATCCAGGTGTTTGCCCCAGACCACTCCTTAATCCCCCTCTCACCTTGCAGTAGATGGCAAGTCCAGATTACAGGCAGAAAGGGGAACAAGAAAGCAAGTAAATTTGATGTGAAGCTGTCTAAAGTAAATTCTAGAATGGTAGCTGCACAATGTTGCTCATAAATTTAGAATCTTAAAAAAATACCTGGGACCTACAGTGGTGGCCACAGATACGTGGTCTGTAACATGGCTCTGCAATTCGTCACTCAGCATCTTCTAGCCTCACTTTCTGGATTTGAAAGCAGAAAAGCATGTTCCTTGGGGATAAAACCTGGGCCTTCCTGTTGCTACTCCATCAGCTTGGATCCAAATTCTGCTTGAAGAAAGTTAGTGCAGCACTACAAAGGTTTGGTGAGCAGGCAGAATTTAAGATTCAAGGCAGTTTAAATCATTCATTATTTAAGATAATGGAAAAGTTCTCAAGTGCCAAGCTGATGAAATATCTACCAATTAGCAGAATTAGTACTTGAAATAGAAGCAACAGTGCAAAATGAAAGCCAGGAATGCTTCAACTGGATTTTGGAAAGGAACTTGCTCGAGGAACAGAATATACATGAAAATGCATATACATGGAAATTTACCAAAATAATTCCAGTATGGACACACCTATATTGTAATCAAAAAATATGTTTCTTTTCTGTCCTCCCCTCCTGATTTAAGCTTCCTGTACTCCCAAGATGGCCTGATGCAAGCAAAATGCATACATCCTAATTGCTTGAGTGCTAAACTTCCTTCAGTAAAAGATTAAAGCCAATTCCTACAGAAGCAAAAATTGTGCCTTTTTTCCTTTTCTTTATGTGTTAGCTCAACACAGCTCATACTAGAAGGTCATATCACCACATATGACTAATAAATCACTGTTCTCTCATTTATGATAAATGAGCAACACATATTCCCCAACACACATTTTCACGGATTTTTTGGGACTAAAGCATGAGAAAGATGTACAGGTCTCACTCAATCTTGCATCATACTACTATGTAGTAGAAATTCCTACTGTATTTGTCAAGTAATGCAGAATTCTAGCATAGACAGCTCAATATCAGCCAAAAGGATGTGAAAGTTATCTTGAATAGAAAGTAAATTAAGACAAACTGGCAATGTTTTTTTCTCTATGTCTTTAAAGTCATTAATTTTTACAGTAGTGTAATAACCTATTTGTGGAAAAAAATGCCCTTTCCATTCTTATCTGCTGTGTGACAACAGTCTCATGGTGCACAGTCACCCTGGATCAGATAAACCAATGAAGAAACAAACACTTTCTCTCGCATCTCCATAAGGAGTTAATTTCCAAGAAGGTTGTAAGAGATAAACAAAAAACTCAACCATCAAACAAACCAGGCTTCTTAACTGGGGGAAACATGAGAAACAGCCTAACTACATGGTGTGCAGTCAGCAGAAGACTGCGGTTGAAAATACAGCATGCAATGCTTGTTCTAAACCTACATCTGGTGTAGAATTATTTATATAGGAAGTGGGAGTGAAAAGGATACCACAAAGCTGAAAATGTGGTTGGTGTTCAAGTCACAGTGTTTGTGCTCTGCGCTGCTGCAATGGGCAGAAAATCATTGTTTGCTACAAGTAATATAAGACCAGATGCTCTTAACTCAGCCAGACACTGGCACTAGTTGTTTGTCAGAACTGTGCAGGGGGAGAAGATGAGTGAAGCTAAAATTACAAGTTTCCTGCATAAGGAGCAACCTATGCCAAGTATGCTGGTCACAACGGAGAGGCCACTGACCAGACAGTGACCAACAAAGAGACTGCGGCACAGCAGCCAAGTGTGCCAGTGCGGCTCCAGTAAGTGAATGGACATGGTAAAAGCTCCACTTCCATGGCATGACTAATGGGATGCAGTCCCGTACAATTAGACAGCGAGGGCGAGGAAAGAGATAAGCATGTAGCCACAGAAATCCTACAACAGAAGTATTAAGGATATACTATAAGCACACACTGACCACTACTGCTTTCTATCTTGTTCAAGTTTAGCACTGGAGTAAAGCAATCTGTACTTTTAAAAGTCTATATTATTGAGCAAAAGAGTAATGCAAAACAAAAAGCCACATCTGAAGATAGACATCATTTGGGGAAAATGGGAAAGCTTAAACAACTCTCCCGAGGGCCCTCAGCCCAGGCTGAATGTGAGCAGTGCCCCTCCTGGACAACACTGGGGTTCATACTGCAAAGCCAGACTGCTCTAACACTTTGGAGCAAGGAAGTTGCATGCAGACTCTTGACTGCAGGTCTCCAGAGTCACGCAGAGGCAAAGAAGAGGTTTCCAGAGGGCAACCTCATTCACCATGTACAGAGCAAGCTATGCTCCCTAATCTGCCTTCTACTTTATCACAAGTATTCAATTATACATATGAGGGACAACATGTACTGTGAAGAGCTGAAAAGAAGTAAATCCAGATGTATCCTTTTCATGGAGGAAGATATCATGTACTCCATGAACCAAACACCACAAGCATTCTAAGGAGCTGGAAGTCTCTAACATAGGGGGTCTCCTTGTAACTACATGATCAGGAAGTTGTGCCTGAAAAGCTGTATGTATATCCTTTGTCCATTTTTGGAATATTTTGACCTCAGATGTGGCACCCCTGAAAGCCTGTTGGAAATCAAGAATCCCGAGAAGGAAACTCTTTTTTTCTAGATAGGTAACAAAACCATGTAGACGTGGAGATACTTGCTGTTCTTTCGCTTGCTTCTCCCCTGCCTCACTGGGAGTTTGAAGCAAGCACCTGATGGTTCTCAGTTCACAACATTTGGGATAATCCATTCTTATTCCACTGGGATTTTACTGTAATGTTTTCAATATCAACAGATGCAACAACTCTAAAACACCTGCTGTATTAGTGTGCATGTGCTCAGCGCATGTCTGTACAAGAGGCAGGTTTGTGCAATGGCACAAAAGCTTGCTCTTGCAGGCACATTTTAAGACAAGCATCCTAGGGCAAGAATAGCAGTTCCACAGGTCATTTTGGTAAAAAAAACAATCCCAAACCCTGGGTGACAAGAGAGCAGGAGAGAACAGGTGTGCTGGTCCTGCAGTGTGCAGGTCAGCCCTCACAGCATGGGGAGAATGAAGACTGTCCACAGTGCTAAACTAGGAGATGTTCCACTCAACAGCTGTAGAAAAAGGTTTGGACTTCGAATGAAAATCAAAGGTAGTAAACCCAATCCTTCTTTTCCATGTGGAGGACAATTATCCTTGGAGGAGGAAGGGTTAGGGGAGGACAGTGTTCTAGCCTATAACTGTCTCTACCCCTGTATCAGATGGTAAAGAGCTACTGCCTGCAACAACATCCAGCCTTGGCAATGGTCTATTTGACCTCCAGAATTAAACAACGCCCTTGCAATGCAAAGAGTGACACAGAAGTGGGGAAAAATAATTCCCCTCAGAAGGGAACCGGAGAGTGCCTCAACTTCAGGCACATGAACTGAACTCCTAACACACTACTCAGTTTCTGTTCTGCCCAAACCTGAACATTTGGAGGCTCCTCCTTCCCCACTCCCTCTTCCCAGCTCAACCATCAGCATCTGTCCAAGGGGGTAGACAAAGAAACTTCCATGGGGTGTGCTGGGTATTATCAGTCACTGACAATTGTTCTGTGCAATATCCATTCTGCACTGAACAGAACAGACTAGTCAGAGCCATGTGTCACAACTGAGCAAGTCTTTAGCCTTCCTAATCCACAGCACTGACCAGTTCTCCATACCTCACAGAAAGGGGAAAAAGAATTCCTGCTGTTACAATAGTGCTCTTAGCTAGTTGTATAATGCATAAGATGCATGGAAGGAACACTGAGATCCCACGTGGGGCTCCATAGCAATACACCGATTATAGCAATTCCAGCCACAAGACCAGGCTGTGGCTTTACCCTGGGAAAGGATGGGCACCAGAGAAAGTGGTTGCCTTCTGTTCAGATGGCGGGAGAGACAGTAAAATGGGAAAGCAAGAACTTACCTTCACTCCATCTGACTTCTTGTTCAGCAGGCTTTTGGCAGCTGTGGAGAGAAACAGAAGTAGATCAGATTTTGGTTTCAAGACTTCTCTTTCTCTTTCTCCACTTCCCTCAAAAATGCACAAAACTTCAGAAGGACAACCATCCTGCTAATTCCTCTCTAACAGCAAGAGACCTGAAAAACAGGCCAAGTCACTCATCAAATCCATCATGACAGCACAGGATCATCCAGCCTATCTACTGATCACCTGTTTAGGCAAAAATGCTCCCACTTTCACTATCTCAGAAAGACCAAGTCTGAAATGAAAACTTAGAGTTGCTCTGTTTCAATCCTCCACTCATACACCTTGACCCCATCCAGAACTGTCAGCAGGTACAGAGGGAAAAGCTAAAGAAATCTGTCAGATCTTTGCAACAGGGTAAAGGCTGCACCCTCAAGCACGGCCACTCTAACAGACATGGCTTATGAAGGGGGCACCGATAACGCAGAGGCCTCCTAATCACTGCTCTTCACAGTTATTCTGGGGTAGCTGGATAACTAAAAGGAAGCGACTGAAAAAGGGCAAAAGGCAGCACCTGAAAACTGTTAAAAAAAAAAAAAAGAGACAATGACAAAAGAGACAGGAACTAAGCTGAATTTCTTCACTGAAATATAAAGACGCTCTGCTGTGGTCAACTTGAACAACTGGCACTACCAATGACACTGACAGCATTATAAGAACACACAGAGAGCCCACAACAAATGCCTGGCAGAAGGTACACTTGGGAGTGATGAAGGAGCTGCTCCATCTATTACAGCAAAGTGGTACGTGGACAATGACTGTCAACAATTAAGACCCCATCTACAACCTCAACAGATATAAAACTTATCTTGCCTATTTATGAAGAGTGTAGTCAGATGTTTCAACTTCTGTAAACAGCATGCTAGACAATGACTGGACCAACACACTGATACAGCTCTCCTAAGCAGCTGTTGGGAAGTATATGGATCTGAGTACGTGACCTGGACTTTAGGTCCAGCAAAGATGAGGCCTAGAGAAAAGACAAATCCTAAGACAATGCTCACATGCCTGTTTCGCTCACATGCCTGTTGAAATGTTTCACTCTCAAAGACATGATGACCAACTCATGCTCAGAGTGCTCAGTAGCTCTAGAAGCAGCAACATTAGGCAAAAAGGGTTTTTACAGTTTCTAGCAACTGTCAAATTTTGTGTCAACAGCATTTTCCACCCTGCCTTCCCTACCTCAAGATCCTATAGACATGGATTTACTAGACAGTATTAGCTGAGCTGGTGTAAATCACTACAGCCTCTCCTCACAACAAAGAGGTGGTATCCCATATAAGCTTGTTAGAATCTTTGAATTGGTTTCCTAATTCTATCTCTAATGCAAGTAGAAAGCTAGACTACGATTTTCTTTTAATTTCAATTCTCAGCAACCAAGATCACTGGAAGAACATGCAGAGGTTTTCTGAATGTGATGTGTCAAATCAGTGTTCCAAAGTGCACACGTGAAGGTGAGCAAAGTGACTCAAGCAACTCATCTGCCCTGCAACAAACTCTTTGCTGAGTGTACACACATTAAGCATAGCAAGACTGTATCTAAAAATAAGTTCTCACCACCTTCAAGGCACGATGAGGACCAAGTTGATTGTACATGAAAGTAAGAAGGAGCACAATGTTACTATGGGGTCAAAAGGGATCCGGTGTTTATACCACACATGCAGCAAGGCACCTCACACAACAAGTGCTGAAAACAAGAAACTGCTAGAGCCCTGCAACACTTCAGAAGGAGTAAAGGATTCCACAGCTTAACAAATATGGCAAATGGGACATCTCTGGAGTGAAAAAAAACCCCAAACATCAGAGAAGTGAAACAGTACCACCATATGTCGTGGGAACGACCCAGACAAGCAGGGAAGCAACATTTTTCACACTTTCTGCAGTTTCCCAGAACTTCAAATTTGTCTTTGTAGATAGAAGATGACTAAAATTACGTTCTATGACACTAAAGCAAATTCAGCTGAGAGTCACTCTGTGCAGCCCCACACTATGTAACGTTGATCCAGTGTCTCCTGGTGCAGCCTGCCTGCCCAGCCTCCTTCCCTGATGGTACCTCTGCACGGCACACACTGCTCTCCCACAGGCCTGTCAGCATCCCAAAACTATAGAAAGAAACTAGGTCTGTGGTGTATTTAGTTCATGCATCATACTGTGGTTTAGAAGGACCTGGAGAGCCCATGAAATGCATTCACACACAAAGATGACTGTAGACACCTCAAACAAAAGGGAAGCATGAAGGTTTGCCCACAGCTCGACCTGTACATGTTACAAGACAGAAACAAAAGGACTTTCTGCACAAGCAACAGACAAGACTTCCTGTAACAAAAATAATTTTTGAAGACAGACAGGTTAGCTAAGAGACAATAGGAGGGGAAAAATCCAAGGACACATGAAGACAGATTCAGGAAATGGCCTTGTACCCATGCTCTGCAGTTTTCCAGGCATGAGATACTAGTATTAATTTTCTCCAGCCTTCCCACTTCTACACGTTAAAGGGATTAATTACCCTCTTCTCAGGGAGTTAAGAGTTTCTCTAAAATGAAGCAATACAAAAGCACAAACTGCTAACCCAGTAATTTAAAAACACAGTTCTGTTCCTGTCTTAACATGACACCCTCCAGTTAATCTCTGAAGAGAAACACAAAAGGCCTCTCTTGCACACGCCCCATATAACCCTTGTTCTTCCCACATTTCTCAGTTTTGGCCTCCATGGTAAACAGCCTGGGCTCTGCACCACACACCTGGAAGAAACATAAATCCCTAAAGCTGAACTCTTCAGCAATAAACTGGATATACCAGAGCCAGGGGGACTGAGGAGGGACAGAAATACCCACTCCAAAGACAGCCATGGATAGTGCCTTCCCCGCTACCAGACCCACTCCTGTTCCAGATAGCACAGCTCTTCACCTAGCCTGGCCCGGGTTTGCCCTGTCCCCAGCTGTCAAAGCTCAGTTACATTTCTCACCTCAATTAACCTTCCAGAGAATATTTTCTGGGATGCAGGGAGAACACTGGGGTTGCTTTTATTAAGCCTGACTAACTCATGATGCTAATCTAACAGACAAGCCAAGTTCTGGCTTCTAAACACAAGCATTTATACCACAAAGAATTCTGGGCTTTACTGAGACTTGATAAAATAAAAATTGTATCATACCAGCATAGAATTCCCAATGACATAGAGTTGTGGCTTGCCATCCTCATATTCTCAGTACAAAGAAAGTCAAAATAACTGTTTGTCAACTTGATGTCACTTGTGGGCTCACCACAAAGGAGCTGACAGTCAACGTACAGTCACAAGAAGCCACTCTGGCTACCATCACAAACAATGCCCACGAAGGCAGCGGAACTTCAAGAACATCTATTTTTTAAGGAGAAACACCACAAGAAAAGGTGCTCTCCTGAACTTTAGGGAGAGGAAGATAAAACTAGAAGGAATTATTATAACAATTTACACCCACTTTTGATGATAAATTAGATTCTAGCCATAGCGATAAACACTTAAACACAGTAATGAAATCCCTGTCACTCTGGGAAGCTGCAAATGGAAGTTACATACTGAAGTCCACCACTTCAGCAGCTCCACACTGTAGTGGTTGAGCACCATTCACTAAAACTCCTTACTGTTTCTTAAGAAATTTAGTTGATACAGAGAAAACATTTTAAAACAACTTAATTTTTCATTAAATGTGACTTCATCTTCTGCTTGGGAAATGTGACTTCCAGTGACCTCACACTTATTTAGTCAAAGCTCTGGAAATATCTTGATGATTTTTTTCCCTTTCTATATTTTCATCCTTTGGATTCCTACCAGGAGGTTTGTGTTCACATGAGTCAGGTGACACAACTTTCTGGTCCTGAATGGAGATCTACACAATACAACACAGCAGCAACTTCAAATAAATTACTCAGTTTGGTTAAAGGAAAGAATCCAAATTCCAATCTAAGTATGAATATATATATTTACATATGTATAATATATATATACATACAAAATACCAAAAATTCATGTATAACAAGACAGAAAATATTTCAGTCTTTGTATTATTTCCTTGTTCTTGCTCTTCAGTCAGCTCAGAAATGTCTCTGTACAGATTACACCAAACATGCACAGGCATATTCAAGCCTTCTCGACTTAGTTAGAAAGCACTCTGTTCCTTGGATCTGCCTCCAGCCTCTCTCCACCTCACCTATGCAGTTAAAAACCCAGAACTGCACTTTGGAGAGTTAATAAGGATCTGTAGAGACATGTCATGAATTCCAGCTATTGTCACAAGCTGCCACAATATCTTTCTCACAAAACTGGCTTGAACAAGCAGTGACAATTACCAAGAAGAAAGCTCAGCATCAGTTACAAATAGAGGTTTCACAAATAAGGCTTAATTACCTGCAATATCTGCCTTAGGATCTATTTGGAACACAACACTTGTGCTGAACCACTTGAGACAAGTGAATTTCATGGAGTGCGAAAGGTTGTTCAACACTTTCCCAAATTAAGAGTTGCAATCCAGTTAGGAAAACAATACTAAGAATTTCATGTAGTTCCCTTTTCTGATGTGCATTAAAATGAACTTATGGAGAAAAGCCACTTCTCAGCACTTTGTGAAGATGGTTGCTCCTAAGGTGAAAACCAATTTTTCCATCCTTTCACTCAGCTTATAGCAGGTTTACTTACAAAGTTTTATCTACCTAAATGAGTCCAAACCCTTAAATATTGCAGGAATCTCTGAAAACTTTGTAAACGTTCTCCTAATAGTAAAAATACATTTACTTCTCAGAAGATGCTTTAGGAGTTTCATGCAGATGACCTAATCTGTTGATTTATCTGACTGTATTTCTGTATTCTGTAAGTGAATGCAGATCAGATCAGTGTCTGCTTGGATCATCTGAACGTCAGAAGCCACAAGTAAGCACCCAAATAATCCTGTGTATATCCTGGTGTGACCCTAACAATCCCACAGTGAAATTTAGATCACAAAGTTCTCTCTCGTAGCTGAGTGAATACCAACCAGAGTGTGGAGAGAAGCTACAAATCCCTTATTATAACCAGATTTCAACTTCCTGACTTATACTGAAAGAAGTGCAACTGTAGCTGCTTTTAACAAATAGCCTGCAGCTGGCCTAAGAGGCAATCTTTTTAAAAGAACCACAAACAGTCAATATTTAATTGTTGAATATATCATAACTTGGGAAAGGAGCCAGATAACATTCCTTTATCTTTAGGTTAACAGGCCTGAGGCAAAAGGCACCTAGCAAGCAACAAATCACTCACAAAAGAACAGAAACATAATTTTTTTTGCTTTGCAAAAAGTACATTTTTTTTGATGGGCTGAAAAGAGAAAGAATTCTGCTACAGACTCTTTAGGCATACAATTTGTCCCAGGCTAAAACCACACTGTCCAATGAAGGAACTCCATATTACCCCATGTGTGACACAGGAGATAGTAAATGACAACAGGATTAAAGGAGTCTTCTCACATTTCCTGCAGACAGTACTATCACGCCTAATTAATTGGTACTGGGGTCACATGAGCCTTCATTTTCCTCTCGGTTTAAAACATCTCTGGAAGAAGCTTTTAGGAGATCTCATCTCCAGACAGGAAGAAGCTTCTCTCTTCATAAACTTAGTTCCCTGTCTGCTGGGAATGGGGCTTTTAAAGGCTGACAAAATAGTGTCATCCAATTAGAGAAAATAAAAACCTGTTAAGGGCTCTAGAGAAAGAAACGAGTATTATTTCAGAACTTTTCAAGGTCATTAGATGACCTGTCATGACAGGGGAAGTCTGAGCTCTACCCGAAGTTCCCACATAAACTTTCCAACATTTTATTTTCAGTTAGCATGCGCTTATTCTTCAGTTCAGCAGATGTGTGTATTTCAACTGCAGCAACTAACAACCTAAGTAAATTTAAAAATAAGTACCATTTTAATAAAGTCAAGCTCATATTACACATAGTCCTGCAAAGAAAACAGGAGTAGATGATCTCTCAGTTTTAAAAACACGTAAAAACATGAGGCATTGCCACTCTCCACTGAGGCTATAAAGGCTTTGCCTCTGAATGCATGACATTTCTTTCTGGACAGTTTTCTAAATGTCTTATACTTGGGATCACAGTTTATATTCAAAACAGAACTTGGTGACACTGAGAACTCTGTGCTCACTATGGGCCACCGAGGATTTCCTTTCGTTCAGCTGTTAACTGAAGTGGATCCAGCAGCTTCAGCCCTTGAGACAGAGAAGATTGAGTAGAGCAAGCCTTTTCCTCCGTGGTACCAGCTCAGGGATTAAGTGGATGTACAGGGTCACAGACCATTAAGGAGAACCCTTCTCTCCAACATTCCACGTACTCAAAATCTGGGCCACAGGAGATTTTCTTACCCAAGCACTTCTGCAGCTTCATTAGAAATGACAACATTTGCAGACTGAAAATTAATCTAAAACTTCTGTTTAAAAAAAAGAAGAATCAAACTCGTGTCTATTTCAGAATCATCAATTAAGTGAAATAAGAACTACCTGTGTAAACAGATCAAAAGTGGTTCATACCAGCATAAAGCCTAAGAAAATATTTAGTTTTTATAGTCCTATGGAAGCCCTGTCATTGTGCCATAGCTTCTCAAATAATTACTTCAGAATCAGTCTCAGAAAACAGTGTATAATTTTACTAAGTCCTGTAATAGCACAATCCTGGGACAGACGAATGGAGAAAACCCTTCAGTGCCAAACTATGAGAAATGCAGTAAAGAGAAATTGATGTCACAAGTAATGCTGACATATTGGCACAGGTTCACCTCAAAGCAAGAACCAAGGAAAAAAAGTGTTCTGAAATTGCTGAGGGTTGTCCCTTAATTGTAGCATGGTTTCACATAATCTATTTATTTTATCTTTGTTTAAATCACCATGCAGCAGGTTAAAAACACTGCCTTGATTTCACAAAGGGTGTACGCAGGAATGTGCACTTTGAATGCTGGAATGATCATTTCACAGTGGTTTTCATTCCAATTCCAAGTTTATCATAACACCACACAGAATATAAGTATTGGTATCTACCATTAGTAATGGCCATGGCCAGATAAAAGAAATACACTTCCATTTCATTCATCTCTTATAATCCATCTAGCAAACTTTCATTGTAGTCAGGTGCCAAAAAAACTGACTCATGCATTCATGACTGCCCCTTTAAAAGAGAAAAAAAACCTGCAAAGAGGGTAAAGACTGCAAACGATCCCATAAACCAAAAGCACTTACAAATAGAGGTTTTTCCAACCAAATGGAAATGAACACAGACAAGACAGATGTGCCAAGGCAAGACTATCATCTTCCAAAAAGCATGGATTTGCATGTTGAGATTTGCATTTTCAGTAAATGCACTACGTAATGCAGTTGGGTGGGAGCCAGACAACCAGCTATTAAATTTAAAAGGATGAAAGCCACTTTTGAGACTCCAAGAAGGAAAACTCTAATAGCTAGATGCTTCAGACCCATTTCTGATGAGTCAAAGTGACACAATACCCAAATACCTCCTGTGCCTATTCTCACCAATATTACTTCCCTGTCCCTGCCTCAGGTCTCAAGGACACACTCCTACCTAATAAGAGTTCTTGATTCCTGGTTTATGACAGGAAAGCTAATAATGCCAGGTAGAATGTCCCAAAATTAATCTGCTAACAAAATATTGTAAGAGGATTGTAGCAGCTGAATTTATTTCTGTTTTGTACCACCAGCCAGGGCAAAGTGACCACCATTACACCATGACAAACTGAAAGCATGTTTCCTCCCCTCCTACTGAAACCCCCAGATGATTAAAATACACTCCAGCTCACTCACACAACACAAAACCAAGGAAGGAATGTGAACATTGAGAACTTACCTGAAAAATTCCGAGACACAAGCATCGTTGTGAGGATTGCACCCTGCAGGGGAGAGAAAGCAGGGATAATAGAGGGTGTCACATGGGAAAGGAGCTGGGCTGACCCATGGAGGACACAATGCAGCAGGTGCCAATGCAGAGGTACACCAATCCTACCCTGAAAAATCCTAGTGTACCAGGATTCCCACGTGTGCCTGTGGGGCCTGACATGGGACTGCTTGGAGTCCTGCTGTCCAGAGTGGCAGCTCACTGCCAGACAGGACAGCCCAGGAAATCTAACACAGCACTAAGGGTTATGCTCCGGCACAGAGCTGCTTCTTGCCCTCAAATGGTAGATAGCTGCTCGTGCACAGGCCCCAGCTACAGGCAACTGGGAACACCAGTACTGGAAGGTAAAGAGTGTTTAGAACTGAAAGTCCCAGGAGTAGCTGCTCTATTTCAACTCTCTGGCAGAAAGTAGAAGGGGTGAATATGTAGCAGAAGAGGCATGGGAAGCTTAGAGCTTTGGAGAAAGAAACTACCCAGTTCCTCCGTACACTGCTTCAGTACCCTGTACTGGAGGATCACATAAGGTAATTCTCTAAGAATACACTAGTCATGAAAAAAAAATACTGTTGGTAGGAAGGCCCTAATCCAAAATTCAGAGAATTAAAAGCAAACATAAGGCAAATTAAGATGTACTTACCTTTAGCTTCCTTCTAGCATTGAACTTCCTCAAGCATTCCACAGTCTCCTGCCTGTGCATCATCGATGCAACAGTGGATCGTTGCTGAAAAACAGGAACAGCAGAAGATCAAGAACATACCCTAACCAAATCAGGCAGGGAAGTTCATTCCACTTGCACACAATCATGACATACAAGATGACATTGTCACGCCTCTCACCACTGCATGGTTGCAAAATGCTGCAACGGGTTCACAATTTAAGAACTTCCATCAAAACATGTTAAATCAAGGTAGGCTATTACAGGACTGCACCAAAGAAACTCTGTGACTGAAGAAGAGGTGACAATCAATACTCTCTGCCTTTTAGGCAGACACATGATTTAAGACAGTAAGAAGACAAAGCCAAATGGACAAGCATACTCATGGGGGACTGAGTTAGAGGCACTACAGACAAGTTCTGTGTTGCATTAGTTACAGCTCAAAAAGGAAACTCCAAGCAGTAAGTGAATACTAGTGAGCAATAGCCTTCCTGGACATGGCAACTCCCTGAATGTGCTTGACTAGCAGAGGCCTTGGCATCTTTGCATCAGTTTTGCAGAAATCAGTTTTCAGTATGAAAGAGGAAAGATCATCTAGTTCTGTTGTACCAATGCAAAAACCAGCCAGTGATGCAGATCTGTCATCCGCAGCAGACTGGGATCCCACCAGCTGCAAAAACACAACTTCCCAGAAGTACTGCAGTCACTGAGACCACATGAAGAAATCAGACTGATGCTGCCAAGCATTTAGAGCACATGAGGAAACCAGTGACGAATGCCAGAGTATCTGTTGCTCTTGCATAGGGCCACAAGCCTGAACTCCCTTTTCAAGGACAGTGGGTGAATTACTAACCTGGCAGATCAGTGTGTACAAAGTCTCCACTAACTTTCTCCTGCTTGGAAAAAATTCTGCAATGCCCAAAAGGACTGCAAACCATGCTCATATTCAGTTAGTTTCATGGGAAGTCTCTGCTTTGGGCCTATTGTCAAGGCTAGTCACCCACTGCAGTACACACAGCAGTGTGTGGGGAGAATGTAGCCAAACTGTCCTCAGACAATTTTGGTGGTCACTGTTCATCCAGCCTGCTTAGGAATGATAGTGACATCCAGTTGTTCAATGTGAGCTTACAAGAGTCAGGACAGGTACTTCAGAAGTTCACTGATGCTAAGAAACTCAGTGAACCAGATAAACTCCTGATTTCCTACAACATTTACTTCAGAGGAGCCATTTATCTCCAGAAAGGAAATGTATGTTGCACCAACGGGGACTGCAGAGCAAATGGAAACAACAGACTCAACAGAAGGCAGTTCTGGTGAGAGGCTGATATGACTGTGAAGTGAAATCAACCCCCCCATAACTCAGAGAAGGAAAGCCTCCACTGATTACAAGCATGCAAGGAGGAAAAAAAGAAGAAGAGATGCAAAGTCTCAGCTAGTGTGAAGTTTTGACTTGCAAGGAACTTGCATCACTTTACAAAAGACACCACCCTCCTGTTACCCAGATGTTCACATAAGTAAGTTTAAATTGCTAATCCACTGATTTGTGGTGAAAAGACAAAAACACCACTGTTTTACACAAACAAATGAGTAAAGGGACATGCTAGACCCATCCCAGAAGTATACTATGGTATTACAAGAGCATCTGGTTAGACTCAGGTGAAACTATTTCATCCTGCAAAGATAAAAGTTGCATAATTCCTGCCCTCCCCTACGCCTACTCCCAGCTATGTTCTGGGATTTCCTTGCCAACTTTGCAAAAAATGAAAAATACTTATGTGCGAGGTCTGGCAAGGCAGAAACTACATACACAGAACAGCAGAAGATTTTCTGCTGATTTCAAGTTTATAGTCAGTTAAGCTGAAACACAGCAGAAATATCCCAAACATTGTGAGATGCTATGCCATAAACTGAAGTAGAGATGAAGAAAAAATTATAGTAAAGTTTTAGTCTGATGCCAAACTCCACTTGACATTTTAGGATGATGTGGATTGGAAAAGGAGATGTGGGAAAACCCAGAAACTACAGACATTGACAAAACTTCGGAAAGAGTAAGGGATTTTTTTTCCCTACAGCAGCAATAAATGCACCACAGCATGACAAAGTTGGCTTATTGAAGCTCAGTATCCAAAAAACCCCGTAATTTGAAACATTTAAAATATCCTGGGCCCTTCAAGCCTTCCTGACATGTCTGTTCAGGGTAAACCACACATCAGGCTGTAACAAGGAAAGCACTTACGCAGACCCATGGATGTTTGAGAGCCTGGTCAGCTGTGATGCGCTTGGCTGGGTTTATCGTCAGCATCTGGTTGATCAAATTCTTGGCTTCAGGAGTCACAGTGTCCCACTCAGGTGATGGGAACTAAAAGAGGAAGAAGGAACAGATGATGAACAGAAAATACCTTCTACTAGCAGAAGAGATTCTCCCCCCTACACAGCAGAATTCCAGATTTTGCCCTTTTAATACCAGGGCTAACACATTTGCAAAACCACTAATTTTTGTGAAACCCATGCTGAACAAAAATCATACAGAATCCAGCAAATGAATGGTACCAGGCAGCAGGACACGCTTGTACCATTCACCACACACAGGCAGGAAGATTAAGAGTTTAAAAGCCTTTTAGAAATCACTCAGACCTTGGAATTCCTTTCACATTCAACAGTCAAAAAAGTAGTCACAGATCTTTTTAACAGAGTTCTTACATAAAAAACACAAGCACTATCTTTTTCACCCCACCTGGCTCTTTCTCCAGCATGCTAAAAGCTGTAGCAGCATATGCAAAATCACAAATACTCAACTACAGCAAAACCACACAAAAGCAAAGGCCACTAACAGGGAACATCCCATCAGGTACACTTTTCCCACCATAAAGCACAATATCCTGGAACAATACCAGTCACTCAGGTGTAGCAACCCACCAGCAAGATCATTACTTGGGGAGCAAGAGATGTAATAGTGGATGGGAATACAGAAGCATGAAAACAAAGAAAACAATTTCAACTATTTCAGCTGCTGATCATCCATAGGGGGTAACTGCTCTCTCCTAAAATTCCAGCAATGATAAAGAGGAGATATTTACACCATCCCCCAGATGCTTGCATGTGGTATGGATGACAGTATGCTGAGATTAAATCTGATGAATCTACTGTACAAATACAGATGAACTTGAGAACACGAAGACAAATATGCTATTGGGGTAAAGCTCCCTGTCTTTAGATGGAGGGAAGATTGACACATCTTGAGAACATTTCCTTAGAGCATTACATTATTTAGAAAAAGTTTATCCCATCTCTTTTCTCCTGCATTTTGTGCTTTACTCAGTTGAGTCATAAAAATACACCTGCTATATTTGATTTGCATATAATCTTATCTCTGCATTTGCAGGCATCAGCAAGGCATAATACAATTTGTGTTGCAAACACTGCAAGAAACTACTCAAAAATTATGATACTGAGCTTTCGAGCCAGCACATTTTCTCCACACCTGAACTCTGAAGTATTCATGGTAACATCTTGCAAAACCTCTACCAATAGCAGAAAGTCCAATTCACTGTTGACACTTCCATTATCGTCAAGGGAGAAAAACAGACTGGTCCTGTGCACACAAGCCCCTCAGTGCTAGGCTAAGGACACCAGGAGCAGGTACATCAGTAAAACTTGAGCAGTTTTCTACCATGGGAAGAATCTATTAAACTTTTTCACTATAGGTAAGTATTCAAAACCAGCAGATGGATAAGGAGAGATCAGGCACTTCACTCCTCATGACTTACAGAGTTAGATATTTAACTTCTGAAGTGCTTTGAAAATCCCCACCAATATAATGAGTGCAGAAACACTTACAGTAGGAATAAGCAACACAAAAACTAGAGGGGCAGGAAGGCAAGAGAACAACACAAGTTTATTTAAGGCTATCAAGTACAAAGACATCACCTTCCTTTCACTCAGGAAGACACTGAGCCAGAACACAGGGTTAGGCAGACCTTTGTTCTCACCAGTACAGTCGTTCTCCTGGCCTCAAGCACAGAAGTTGGGAGGTAACTGGAGCTCAGCAGAACCCTCACCTTTTTTTCTTTTCTTTCTTTTTTTTTTTTTTAACTATGAACCACAAGACAGCCTACAAACTGAACTCCCCAACTTCCTCTTGATAGTCATGTCCACAGACTTCGAGCTAGGATTTCCAGGATTCTTTCTTCACTCTCAAGCCTCTCCTTACATGGAAGAATCTATGTCAAACATTCAAGCTGTGGTACCCAAACTACACTTTACACCACTTTTGCTCTCCAGTACTAACCTTGCTATTCCTCTTTTAGGCACTTTTTACACCTCAGTTTTGCCATGCTCTAAGAAGTGTTCCATGAACTGTTTGGCTTTTTACCAGAGCCTCCAACCCACCATGCTGATCCCCACCACAAAGCCACCCCTCCAACGGCCCCACCACTCCATCTTCTCACCAGGCTCCATGCTTTCCATGGCTGGAAGAGATACCACTATGGCACAGAGGAGACCAAAGCCCATAATTTAAGCTATTATTCTACAGAATACATCCCCATACTTTTCATTAGACCTTGATAATGACAAGCCCCTTCATTCTACCTTCCATCTGCTGCCCTGAAAAAGTTAGCATTGGCTACATCTACAACACTTCGTGGTAAATGACTGGAAGACACCATTTCCCACCATCTGCATTTCCATATCTGCATTTCCCTAGTGACCAGCAACATCCTTGTTCCCACTATGATGCTTTCCACATATCCTTTCAGTAGCCCCAAACAGGACTGTATCCCAGGCAGTGAAGACAATGAGGTGTATGAACATGCCAAACATCACTTTGCACAGAAGCTTGGGGCCTGCTGCTGGACACCAAGTAAGATACTGCCATGTTTTGGATGGCTTCTACACCCATGCAGGTACTCAGCAAGAAAGTGCCCTTACGTCATAGGCTCCGGCTTTGATCTGCTGATAGAGTTTGTGCTGATCTTCATCCCAAAAGGGAGGGTACCCCACTAGTAATATGTACAGAATCACTCCTGGGAGGGAGAGACACAGATACACTATGGTTAGGCTAATACGCCAATTATTCCTTCAGCCCCTCTTCCTTCCCTCTTAACAATCCCCAAGGCAACAATTGCTCCATATCTTCATTTGCCATTCTATTTTACCTTCTGAGGTAGCAAAAGACAGTACAAATCTCTCATCTGCTGAACGTCTCCCTGGGACTTCAACTCCTAACACCAGCTGCCAGGAGCTAGAACAAGGTGCACGATGTCTTTCTACCCTACTCTGGCTGCCATGGCTGTTGCGCCACAGCTCCCAGCTGCTCTGAGAGAAAAATGAAGCCACATCTCCTGGGGTTGCTGGGCAGCAAGGGACTTTTTAGGATGGACTATGTTTTAAGATGCTTATTCTGCATGGTCTTGGGACAAACATGACACTGACAAAGCTAACAGTACTTGCCTGCAGAGAACCATTTAGTCCATGTCAGGCAAATCTGATGTCACAGATCTTTAAACTTACCCGTCACAGACACATTTACACTTACTTTTTTAAAAAAATCATCCCTCTCCAGTACTTCATATTCTACATAGTTAGTGTAATAGGAAATTGCTACAGTTATCTAAACAACTGACTCTGCAAAGCATAGACAGGTCCTATCTTTTGAGTCTCAAACATCTGATAGATGGCTCAAGGACAGGATTAGGAGCCAGAATCAAATGAGTTCAGGCTCCAGTATTAACTCCATCTACACAAGGTGCTTATCCTCAAATGTGCCTTCACGTCTCCACCCAATAAGAAGCAGCACTGCACACCCTCCCAGCAACAGGCTAGAAGGAATTGCTCTTTTACGTGAAATGATGTTGTTTAAGTGTAAAACATTTTGACAGAATCTTACCACATGCCCATATATCCACTGGTTTTCCATAGGGATCTTTTCTTAAGACTTCAGGGGAGAGGTAGCCTGGAGTACCAGCAAACCCTGCCAGGAAATGGATGACATGAAGCACTTACAGTACCCAAGCAGAAGAGATCTTGCCATACCACAAAATCCACTAGTGGTAACCAACAAATTCTAAAACCCGTTTCCCACCCCTTATCTCGTATTTGCTAGGGCTGCCTCTTGGTATACCAACAAAAAGAGATTAAAAAAACCAACAGAAAATCAGATGGGATCAAGTGTCAATGCATTGCAGAAAAACAGAAGAGTAAGAGGGATCATGTCAACCAGCTGGGCAGAAACTCTTATGTCAGACCTTATGGCATTATTACATATAATGGTTTGGAATTTGAAAACACGAGACACAGACGGGACACATCCAATTGCCAAATGGTGGGGGCAGACCAGGAGGAGCAGTCATCTCTCCAGAACTGCAGAGTAAGAACTGATGTTTAGCCTGAGAAGGTCTCATTTCTAATTATGTTTTAGCTAAACAAAGATAAGTCCAGACCCAAATGTGTCCTGTGGAAAGCCAGGTCAGATGCATTTCTGTAAAATGACCAAACAAAATTCCAGATGTCTACACTTCTGAGCAGTAGGAAAGTTCAGATCAGGGTCTAAACTTAGCAACTGCATTCATCTCTGACAGCATCTACTGCAAACTGAGAAGAAAAATAGAGAAACACATAGCCATTTTTTCTGTCTTTATTTATCATATTCTTTCCTCTATTGCACTTAGGCTTGTTCCCAAGACCTAGAGGCTGAGATACTTGAAAAAGAAGCAGCAATGCCAAATACACAGAAGTGTGCTGGAAGAGCCAAGAGAAAGTACTCAGAGAGAGTGCAACTCAACCAGCCACCAGGAAATGGGGCAGGAAAAGTGGGAAAGCTCAAACAGTCTTACCAAACCAGGCCTGCTGCTCTCCCTGGACTTCTATAGCCAGTCCAAAGTCAGCCAGTTTGACAGCAGCACCTTTACATTTACTTGCCAGTAGTAAATTCTCAGGCTGGGGAGAAGAAAGAAAAAAAGGGGGTAAGAATGAAAGATTGACATCCTTGTTAAAACCCCTTAGCTAGTAGTTGGATCATCAAGTTCCAGCTGCTGACCAAATGTAGCATGCAGTACTAAATCTGTTCAGGTGAAGACACAGAAACAGCAATGAATGGCCTTGACCTAGAGTAGCAGAAAATTCTCAAATCTAACACAAATCCGGCTCCTCTGTGGGAGCCAGAGCCTCTCCCAACCCAGACCATAAGTCACATGCTGACAGCAGAGGGCACTGGCAGTACAGCTCTTGCAGCACATAAGCCAAAATTTGTTTCTGCCCTCCCCGAAGAGAATAACTGGAGAGGGTGGGGAAGAAGGGAGGGATGATGCAGTAGACACAATCTGCAGTGATGTTTCTCCCCATGAACATTAGACAGTCCCCACGGCACTGGAGAAGTAAATATGATGCTAATAAGGGCTGCCAAATACAATGCCATAAAATGTGGGAAGGCATCATCTAGATAGGCAGTAGTTTTCATCCCTTACAGAAAAAGCCTCAGTCTCAAATTGGCATAAGCAGCACAACAGTGAATACCCTTGTAAGCATTTTTTTCATGCCACACATTTACAGCAGCATAAAATATTCTGTCTTGCTATTTACTGCTGCCATCACCTATACAACAAGCAGCCACGTCACTTCCTCTATGCGCCAGGAAAGGGAGACTTTTGCCCCTCACATTTCCATCAGTCTCAGTTGAAGCATAATTCTGTTGGGGTCCAGCAGAAGACTTCAGCAGAAGGTTTAACACAACTCCAAAAACTGGAGTAAGAGTTTGCAGCTTCCTCTGAAGCACCACAGCAGCCAGTTATATGAGACCCTTTGAAACCTCAAAGCCTTTAAGGTGGTGGCTATTATGGTTCTGCCAGAAAATCAACCTGTAGATGGGCAGGACAAATGTGATCTCTCATCCTACCCCCTTCTGATCATTTGTCCTATTCATTTCAAGTTGATTTTTTTTAACTTAGCAAGATGGAAGTCTGGAAATCCAGAAACAGGGGCTTGTCTCAGTTTCACTAATCTGACAAAGGTCTTTTTTTTTTTGCAGCCTGATCACTAGCTTCATCCCATGACAACACTTTACCCCTGTTCTGCCTGACAGGCACAAGATGCTTTGCTCTTTCATCTCTCCGGATGTACTGGGCATGTGCCTACTTCTGCTTTGAATGAAGGGAGAACGGCCTTGCCTATCACAGTCCTTGCCATAAGCAGCATGGAAGGAGGGGAAACTGGATCTCAGGACATTTGGATGTTACTGGCTCTTCACTGCAGGGGAGGTGGAAAAGATTGTGGCAATCAAGATACATCAATGAAAATTCACCACTGTAAACAAGACCCTAAAGCAGAAGACCAATGAAATGTTCTGAAAATCCCTCCCAACTCTAGATCACAGCTGGGCTTAGCTTGACTAAGAAACATTTAGGCTAGACTCGTGCTAGCTAAGCACGATTTGTAGCTCTATTTTAGAAGCAAACACCTTAAGGCTAATGGTGCTTATGCATGTTTGCCAACATATGGGTTGTCTCAGGTTACACATACTTTTTGGTGAGGATATGAATGCACTCTAATTTCTTATGATCCCTATGGGCAGCTCAATGTTCAACATTCTTTAACAGCATGTCAGCCAAAAGACAGACATGTGAGAGGGAGGTGCAAAAGACAAAACTTCACCTGAAGCAAGCTCTGAAGTTATTACACACTGATCCTGAAGGCCAAGCTTTTGGCAAGAAGCTAAATACTAAATAAAAAGTGCAGGATCTTTCATTGCTAAAAGAAATGGTTCCTCCTCAGGTCTGGATAGCTAAAGTCAGTCAGAGCAAGCAACAGAAGAAACACTAACTACAGTGGGGAGTGCCTAGCAGCTAAATTCTAAACAAGTTGCTAACTTTGATACAAACAAAACTTTTGGAAGGAAGCCAGATTATATATGGGAACACAGGATGCAAAGGAAAACTTATTCTGAACTGGAAAACACTACTGAATTTCACAGATGCCCTAATTTTGGGCAGTTGTGTGTCTTGGATATTGTATCTTTTCACAGTGCCGTGAATCAGATGGTCAAAGGTGTTGCAAGGGAGTTTGCCAGAAACACTAAGGGTCATCCACCAGATCAAAACACCAGAGCAACACTGCCACCAAGCTTGCAATGTGCATTTACCTTGCTCTCTGCAGAGTATTTTTCTACTTTCCCCCTTACGCATTGTTTAACAACCCAAACCCAACACTAGTAGCTGGTGTCATCCTGCATTAATTTAACTGGACTGCTGGTGACCATCACCATTCCCACTTTAGACAGAGAGGGCTCCAGGGCAGGCAGACCTTCCTGCACAAATCTCTTTGTTCTGGAACCTGTTCAGCTCCCACTACAGCTGGCACAGTGTAGGAAGGGAGTTTAGGTAACTACACTGTGGAGGCTCTGGGCCTATAAATGTGTTATCATGTGGAAAATGGTTGATTCACCCAGTGTTGACCTGGCCGGCAGTTTTGGTTTTAGATTAAAAGTCCTTCTACTGATGAGAGAAAAAATGACAAAAAATTCTTGTCAAGCATCACTGCCCCAGTGCAATGGTATGTGTTTGGCAACACTGCAGAATAAAAATACTCATGGCTCTGTGCAGACGAACTCATCCTGGCAGATTGAACAGAGATTGCTCCAGGTCTCTAGAGATCTCTTCAATCACAAGGAAGCTCCTTCATTATAATGAATCCTACCCAAGTTTCTCTGGAAGCCTACTGCACTCTAAGATTCACAACTACTCCATCCTGGAGCTGCCTCAGAGAAGCTGAGAGCTGGTAAGGTTTACAAAGTCTCAAAACCTTCTTGGGAGTTCAGCACTCCCTCTAGAAAACTCTGAAGAAGCATATTTGTGCTTCAGGAACCCCTGAGTCCAGTTCAAGTTAAAAAAAAATCCCTGACAGCTGGCAACACAGTATTTTTGTCTTGCCTCTTCCAGTGATCCCCTGGCTGCTCAACTCAGACTACAGCAGAGAGGAAACATTACCTTCAAGTCCCTGTGCACGATATCATGTTGGTGAATGTGATTCACACTCTCTAGTATCTGATGAATACAGTGGCTGCAAGATAAAAGAGAGAGACACACAGAGTTACGCACACACATTTGACATCTCATCCCATTTCAGAACTATTTTCCTGACTTTTATATTTGTACTGGGGGGAGTTGAAGATCCCAGGCTGAATCCCTTCATCATGACCACTGGATGCCACAGCTCAGTACCGTCACAGTTGAACATCCCCAGCCTCTCCAGCAACAGGATGCCAAACATCCTTTCTATAGCAGGACCACAAAGCCTCTCTCACATAATTTTCTTCCTTCCCAACACACTAGGCCTCTCACTTGTTTCTTCAGCCAACAGTGCCCATCTCACACAGAACAACCAAGGCATCCAAGTATCTGCAAACAGCAGCCAAAGTTGTGCAAGCAGGATCAAATCACTCTAGGAAACATTCTACTGGGCTAGTCCCCAGCAAAGAATAAACTTTGAGAGAGCAGCAGCCTCCCCCAGCAAATTCAGGATGACGCCGCCTGGGTGCCTGCCAGTTTGCAAAGCTTTCAGAGCAGCATCTCAAGCACTTTATATACACAATGCGCACACACACCCGCTTGCTGGGTGCCTTTTAAGTACAGATCCCACTTAAGGGGTTAGTAATCTGAAAAGCAGACTCATTCTGTTAAGTGCAGTGTGCTGCACTCCCCCAGCTCACAGAAAACCCTATCTCTGCCATTCTCACTGCTGTAAACCACAGGGCAAAACAACATCTTATTTACACCTGTTGCATAAGGACAGCACAACACACCCATGGATGAGATTCCTGGTTGAAACCATCCCTTCCACTAAACATTCCCTCAGCTTCCAAGGGTGAATGTGGAACAGAGTAGGGATTTTGACAGCTATGGCTGGGCAGTAAGCATGCAGATGTGGGCAACTCAGAGAAGTCTTATGTTCTCACTGCAGGGTCTCAGTCCCCTCACTGACTTCTACAAATCTCAGGGGAAAAATTTGAAAGGAGTGAAATATTTGAGGGAAGGGAAAAAGGCTACTGGAAAAGATGGGAAAAGGGTAAGGGGAGGAAGAGAAGAGGAAGTGCAGCACTGTGTATTTGCTGCTCCCACCCCTCTGGAGCTGGCAGCACGATCCTCAGGGTCGGAATCCATGAAAATCTCCCCGCTCCCAAAACAAAAATGTATAATTAGAACAGAGCTGAGTCTGAGCGAGAGAGATTTTCTGGCCAAAAATGGCAAAAGTGTGAGGTGTCCCAGGCAAGCCAAACACGGCGGATTGGCACAGGCCTTGCTCCCTCGCTCTCCCAGCCTGCTCTGGAATTCAGCACGACATGGGGAGAGAAAGGGAGGAGTTTCACTCTGTCATCTTGTGGGCACTTTGAGACCTGGCCAGCTGACAGTCAGAGGGCTGAGCACCCTGAGGAGCGCTCACAGAGCAACAGACAGTTCTTTTCCCCTAACCCTGCCATAGTTTTCCTGAGCAGTGTCAGTCACTGACAGCTCTTCAGCACTTTAGGGACCAGGCACTGGCAAGAGGGACAGGGGAAGGAGTGTGACTGATAACCTCAAAACTTCCCAACTTCAAGGCAGAGTGGCATGACTGACTGCTTATCCATCTGAGATGCTGTGCCTACAAGATCTGTACACCCCACTGAAAACATCTGTGGAGTTCTCAGACCTCTCTGCCAGGAGCTCCATCAGAGTGGATGAGTTCACTGGCCTTCCCAGTCACCAGATGGCTCATGGCAGAGAAGGCAGTGCAATGCCTCATTGGAAAGCCTGCTCTGCCCGGGAAACAGGCAGTAAGTGTACCACAGGGAAGGCAAATAAATGCCTGCAGACTGCCTCAACAGTACCTACATTAACATGTTCTCTCCTTCCTTGCAGGTGGTATCACTTTCCTCACACTGCCTACCAAGCTCAACCAGCCACAGTGTCCACTACTTCCATCTTACCCCTCTCTTCTCATGGCTCCCATAATTCCTGTCTCAGCAAGGGTTAGTATGGGATAAGAACACGATTGCAGAATAAGCAGAGTAAAATGTCACCATTGGGTCACTCCCAGACCACGCTAAAGCAGAACAGGAGCGGCCTAATCCCAGCTTTGATTCCAGATGCTGTTTCCAGCAGATGGATGGGGCAGAGAACACCCACAACGCACAAAGAGGGACAAGCACATGGCACTTCAGGAAGCCCACATGTGGGAGAGAGGAGACACATTCAGAAAAAGAAGGGCATAACTCTAAATATTTTTAACATTAAAGTATAAATGTTGCTGTGATATATTGTGTCTTTTCTCATTGTGCCAAACAGCTCACATTCAGAGGGGGCTTCCACAGAAACACAGCCTGTAAAGCACCTCTTCCCCCTGCCCTGTAAACCATTACCTAGACACAGGCAACCTGAATGGGCCTGCCCAACAGCAATGGCACATCACTGCAACCCCTGCCAGGAGAAGGCAGAGGCCAAGCAGGCAGCACTCTCAGACACACAAGACAGTTGTCCCCTAATTTTGCTCAGTAAGGACACAGTGTCACTGCCCACCAAAAGGGTCAGGCAGACAAAGCTGCTGGCAATGGCTCTCCCAGCAAAGAGCACAGCATCTGCAAGGGGCACAAAGAGCAGTGTCTGCAAGTGGACAGGGCTAGAGCTGCAGCTACCAGGTTGCCTGGTGACAATAAGTTTATGCTAATATAAAGAGGAATTGTTTTATCCAAACCAGAAGCAAGAGTGTTGGAACAAAGCCATGCACAGATCAGCAGTCAGGAAGCTCATTCCACTTGTACCTCTGCCTACATGTATGTACAATGTGCATAATGGCACATACACGGAAGGGTCTGGAAGGAGTCTTACCTGGCATCTGCTTCACTGTAGTATTCTCTAGCAACAATATCCTCAAAGAGCTCCCCACCAGTAACCCTGGAGTGCAAAAGAACAAAGGAGGTTACGGAGCCCATGCATGTGTAGCTCAGGGATGCACAGGCTGTATGTAGCCACCCACGTGGGCCCTTTGCTGCAGACTGTGCGGAAAACTGCATCACAGGGAGCCAGGGCAGAGCTCCACCATGGCACCAGCACTGGCATGTCCATGTGACTGACCCATTGGACTGACACTTCACCAGCAGTGTACAAGACACTGTTGAAACACAGCACATGAACTGTCCATACACCTCTACAGAGCCCACTATGTGTTAATCTTGGGAAACTCACCCCTCCTCTGACCTTCTCTAAGCTGCCCCAGGGACAAAATCAAATAGCCTCCATACACAGGATTGCCATTCTTTGCCATCCCATGCTTACACCTGGTGCCCGGAGCCTTTCTGGACCACCCCCACTACACAGTCAATAGATTTTTGTCAAATAGGCCAGAGGTATCTACAGGTCTCAAAAGAGAAAGGGAGAATTCCAGTAATGCAGGTGTTTTTTATTTCACTCTTAGTCAACCATCACTGTGCCCGCACTACTGGTGAGGCATCAAAGACAGACACTTACAGATCAAAGACGAGGTAATGGAAACCTTCTTCTGAAATGCTGTCATGAAGTCGCACTGCAAAAACATAATCAAGAAATGGAGATTTACAGAGCATATAGCAAATATGACACTTCACAAATCAAACTCATGCAGACAGCCAAGTTCTCCCTCAAACCAATCAGTCTATTCCTATGCCATTCACTTTGTGTGCTCCCTTAGTGACCTATTTCCTTCTGTTATCTCAAAGGAACAGATGGATGTCCTTCACATACACTCACCTCCTCAGCGTCAAAACAAACTTTAAGTATCTTTGACCTCCTGATCATTCTCCTTCTCTAACACTTCAATACCTTCCTTTCACATCTGCCAATGTTTTCCTCCATGCTCATGTTTTGCCATGTCTCCCCATCCATGCTTATTTCGAAAAACAAACCCTTTTCAGAGTCTGAAAACAAGCCTCCAATCCATAAATTGACTTCTGACCCTACCTACATATCATTGGTCCTCCTTCTGCCTTTCATCTGTAAGGCTCCATGACATTCTCTTCTGTTAATTCTGTTTTCTCACTTCATTCTCACTTATACCCCACATAAAAAATTCAGAACCATTTTTTTGTCTTATTTTTCTGATCTACTTGTTAGAGGTCATACCGGACAGCATATTTCTGATCACATTTCCCTTTCTCAGAATTTCATCTACCTTACTTATCTTCTCCTAATAGCGCTCCTATTGCGTAAGTTAACCTTCACCTTTTACCTTTCTTTGTCCCGTTTAAACTTCAGGCCCACAATGGGCAACTATCCCATAATATTCTGGGATCTCTGGGATTTTCTGTCCTCCTTTCCTCATGTTACACACAGGCAATAATTATTGTACCTATGCATCCAGCACGGTGCCATTTTCTCCAGTCTGAATCAAAATCTCGATTTCTTTGATGTTTTTTGGATACTCAGGCACTAGTTCTAACCCAAGAGGAGAAACTTCATTTCATATTGCTACATAACCTTGCTTTTCTCCTCTGCTGTAAAACTTCACACTTTTCCCTGTCAAGTTAGCAATCCTCTTTGACTCAATTTCTAAACCTTCACAGCCTGATTAGAACAAGGTGTCTTCTTCACATGACCATCTCACCCAACTAAAGCAACTAGTTGAGACAAGACTGGGGCTCAGTCACTGCAACACCTCGTAATCAAGTATTGACCAAAGTAACATTACTGTTCTCATCCTTACAAGAGAAATCTCATTATCCTGCTCTGTCACTTTAACAGCATTCCCTGTCTTTCATTCTCTGCCACATACAGTATAGGTGACCTGCCTTAATTTTCCCAGCATCATGATTTTTCTCTCTGCCAGTATCAAGAGGTCAGTTTGCACCTCTTACTGGCACGTGATGTCAGATACCATCACAGATTTGGGAATGTTTCAAACTAACACTAGGCACACGATCCTACCTCATACAGAACAGCTTTTGCACATGTTGTCAGTGCTCATCTCTACTTCTCCTTGCAACTCTCCTTTGCTAAGGCACCATTGCACACGCACACGCACACACATACACACAAACTCAGAACAGAGAGTAGCACAGGTGTGCAGAGACCTTATCTAAAAGGTCTAGTACCTTATCTAAAAGGATTTCATTCTTTCTTTATTAATTTTGCCTGTTGATTCCTACATTTTCCCTGCCTTTATCTACAGACTCTCTGACCTGGTCCCTTGTGCGCTTTCTTTTCCTTAGCATTTCCACTGCATATCTAACTGTGGGGGTTTGGGAGGAGAGCTCCACCCAGCATAATGCTGCAAACAAGCAAGTACAGTTAGAGTACCAGTACAGCAGGTGTTTCAGGTGCAACGTGCTGTTCCTACTGCATGAAAACAGAGACCCATCACCTTTAAGTACTATGTTCCTTAAATCATTCCCAGCAATCAAAAAGTTCTTCCAAGTAAGCAGTTTCAGTTGGCTTTGGAATAACTTTATTGCAATGTAACTTTGTGTTTACAAGAAAATTTGCCTCCTGAGCAGAAACCAGAACAGGCAGCATTACAAAAATGCAAGTGAGAGGTAAGGTATTTCCTAGGAGAAAAGATTTTCATTCAAGACCGGAAACAAGATGGAAAGTGGCTGAAACAGACACTTGGATTCCCAGTGCAGGACAGTTTTCACTCCAGTGCACAAGACTATTTGAGGTGAAAGTAGGAGACAAGCACATCAACAAGAGCAGAGGCCCAGAGCACAGGCAAAAGTCTGCAAACAGACTTTATGAACAGAGCAAGAAACTTCAAGGAAAGCTGAATGTGCTAATAAGGTCATGTCCATGTCTCGTAATGCTCGGTGGGCATGAAAAAGCATTCTCCTTCCTCTGGCACCTGAGAGGTCACCAAAGTGCTGCAAGAGAGAGGATAGTGGCATTAAGGAAATCAAGACAGAGGAGCACAGCCACCAGCAGGATCAGAACAGTGGCCTTGAAAAAGGAACAGCAAACATGTCTGCAGGTAGAAGTGAGAGATAGTGAACGATAAACTTTGACACAAAGATGCGGGCAGCAAATTACATCAGAAAATGAAACACAAATGAGCTGATTGGTGCTATTTCTTTGTCCCGAGGAAAGCAATTTTGTCAGCTACATTATGAAAAGGGAAGGAAGTAGCAATTCAGCTGGCAGATACTGGCAGAGGCAGCAAAAAGAGCCTTCAAGGACAGTAAAACACTACTTGCATCCTTAGGTGAGGAACCATGACAGGAGGACAGACAATTCATAAATACTGACGCTGTACAACACCCTAGGGCTGCACAGCAAAAGAAGGCCTTGGAGGCAGGACACAGGTCATTAACTTAACAAGGGAGCTGCCTCCTCACAACAGAGCAGAGCAATGCTGGAACAAAATCTGCCCAGGACTTTATCTGCTGAGATAACAATGCTCAGTGAGTAATGGTAGAACAGCAAAATCTAGAAAAGCTACAGGAAAAATGACACTGGGCCCCACCACCTTGCACAGGAATACTTAGTGACAGTTCAAAACACTGGGCTTTAAGTGTGGCGTGGGACAGCAATGAGGGGAGTCAGAAAGGATTAAGAAAAGCTCGTGACTTTCAATTCCAGTCCTCACCTACTTCATACGGATGCTGATGCAAAGAAACAACAGCAATGCCGAGTAGCAGAACAGAAAGAACACTAGTGACATTTCACCCTAACATTTTGCTTACCTGACCAGCAAGGAGACTGCAAT
This sequence comes from Hafferia zeledoni, assembly GCA_035583235.1. Taxonomy (NCBI): domain Eukaryota; kingdom Metazoa; phylum Chordata; class Aves; order Passeriformes; family Thamnophilidae; genus Hafferia; species Hafferia zeledoni. The sequence goes on along the minus strand of JAWWEV010000169.1, from coordinate 14,990,941 downwards.
GGACAGTTTTGATGCCACACAAGGTCAAAATGCCCTGTTTTCTAATTACAGTGCTAACTACCAGGTACAATCAGCTTAAGAACATGATCTGCCTTTTCCAAAACTATTCAGCCAGTCCATGAAATGGCATATATTTAGAAGTAACTGAAGGATAAAAAATATTTTAAAAGTTTCTGTGCCTTGTCTTCACTTTGGTTCACAAATATGATCCACATTGTTTGAGTATTCATCATGAAGACACACAAACATCAGAAACCATCTGATACCTTCACTGCCCGAACAGTATAGAGCCCTCTCTGCTTAAAGACATCCTGTGCAGGTGCCTTCCCCCTGAAGGAAGGACAGTTTCCTGAATGGCCAATTCCAAGAGTGAAACCCAAGTCTGATTCAGGCACTTTTCCATGAAAAGAAGATCCCATTTGTTCCACAGGCTGCTGGTCCTGACACACTGTCTAACAACTCTGTTACTACCTACCACAAGTTCAGCTTTAACCAAGGAGTTGAATAGAGCCCACAAAGGCTGCTCATATCTGTGTAAGCTGTTGATATGAGAGGGTGAAAAATACCATCATATTATGAAAATACCGGAGGGCAAAGTATGCCCTAAACCTGATTATCCATTATAAGAAATATGGAGAAATAACAATAAAAGTACTCATCCAGTGAGTGGCTCAAGGAGATGTGCTGCGGCTACTGAACTTAACAGCAGCTGTGTACCAGGAATTCAAGCACTTTCTAAGAACATCTGCTGTGAATACTGCTCTTCTCTGCCTGCTGTCTTCAGAGTCTCACTGGAAATCTTGCCTCAAGAACAGAATTTCAAGCTGCTACTTCCAATTGTTTCAAAATCCTCATGCACAGTTTTTATTTTTGAAAGAAATAATATTAATAAGCTATCATAATAACTACAGAAAATTAAGTATTTTAGTGAGAAACAGCAATACAGTAACAGTCATGCAGCATGGTTTGCATTCCCTGCCTGAATAAAGTGACCCTGTACAGACAGCCACAGCTCTCTGATGACTGATATGAACCAACTGAGCATAAGAGGAAAATCTCCTTAATATCAAACTGTACCAGCCTAATAACCAATGCAAATTGCTGCTGAGTCACGCAAAGCAAGGCTCTGTGAATGCAAAAGTTGAAGTGAATCATGAAGAGATCAGAACGGAGCCTTCAATTTTTATAAAAACCCACCTGAACTACAAGAACATAAGAGGAGACTGAAAAGCAACAGGCATCTCATTTTCAAAAAGGTCACATCTAAAAGGCCAGTTGAAACCAGGGCCACAAATGCAGAATCTGCCTAGCCTAGCTTTGACCCACATCTCCCTTTCACTCTGTCCAGTGTGCTGAATTTTATTATCTTTTAACTCTTATGTCAAGCACAACAGGCCAGCAGCACTTATGCCTGCCACGTAAGCCCCAGAAGGAGCATTCCCCTGTACCCCACCTCCACAGTAAACAGTGGAGCAGGGCTGCCCAGGGGCTCAGCCCATGGCTGGGGCAGGCAGGCTCCTGTTAACACAGGGTGCTTTCTGGCAATATGCTGCAAGCCAATATCTGCTGGAAAAGAAGTTTCCAAAGACACAACAAAAGGAATCTGCAGAAGAACAATTTCACGGGGCAATTCCCAGTATCTTCACCCAGTAATCACTCATCTCAGCTTAGGAAAAAGTAACACTGGCTGAAATATGCTTGCTCCTACATACTAGTGGTTTTTGACTGTCCTTAGGGACAGTGTTCAAGCTACAGGTAATCTTGTGTGCTACATCTAGATTCACTGGTGTTCTTAAGTGTATAGCATTTCAGCAGTAAGGCAACATAAAGGATGGTATTAGCCAACTACCTCTGCACGGATCGGGTGCTGTGGTTCCATAGTATTTGGGGCTCTGAAATTAAGTTGCTCATGTTGCAATACCTGCAGCAGAGCCAATACAAGGCAACAGAGATTTATGGTTGTTTCCTGGCCCATGGTAATTGTAACCCAGGAACTCTTTCATGTAGCCTTAGTAGTGCAAACTCCAAAGTGCTCTGGGATCTTCTGGACTGAACCATGTTATTTAAAGGTCAGCCACTCATTAGAAACAGCCACAGCTTCACTTCTCAGCAGTTTCCAAACCAGACATTTGCCTGTATCATGGAGAAATGGAGGAGGTAAGAGAAACTGCAAGGGGCATATTTGAAGAGACTCTGCATGCCAGAAGAAACAGAATAAAACTGGAGGCTAAAACCTACCTGATGCCCTCTTCCAATGATATTCTCCAACATGCCAGGAGGTGCTGAAACTAAAGATACAAATACACATGGCCCGACAGACTGCAAACTGAGCACTACCGTCCATGGCAGCATAAGCGACAAGTGGACTGACACAGATGGCTACCACCCACTCTCTGCTTCCCCAGCTGCTCACCAGCCTGAGCAGCCAAGAAGGGAACTGTCCCACCACCTCCAAGCCTGGCTGTGTGCCAGGACGCTTCCTGCATGGTTTGCATCACTCAGGATGTCTGTCCCGCAAGGAGCCACCACCAACCTGTGACTGCTTGTGAGCTGGGTGCTCAGCTCCCACCCCAGCTGTTTCTCTAATTACATTAAACACGCAAAATTCAGCTGCAGCTGCTCAGGCTGCTTCCAAAAGGACTCTTCTTTTAATTAAAAATGCACTATTAAAAAGCATTAAATTGTGTAATGCAAATAATCCTCTAGAAATCATCTGTTGCAGCAGCTAATGACCAGCTTTGTCAGAGCAGTGCCTAATGGCAGCAGGACAGTTAGCTAACAGGACACAGCAGGCTGCTACTAACCACCCCTTAGAAACGTGGACTCTCCCTCCTCTCCCAGATCTGACACAGAGAGGTCACAGTATGCTGGACACACACCAGCTTGCTGTAATCTCCCCAAGCCCACAGCATTTCACACCAATTGCAGTTCTAAAGTTTTGGAAAATGGAAGAGAAGAAGGATTTGTTAACACTCTGCTCTGGCCCATGCAGAACCAAGCTGCTGCCAGCTGTGCAAAGACAAGGAACAGTCCTAAGGAAGCATGAAATGGCACACGTGCACAGAGGTGGGTTTCTCCCCCCTCACCACTGTTCTCACTGTAACCTTTGTAACACTCCAGCCCTAAAAAATGAGGCTAAAGCAGTGCCCAGTTGGGAAATTCCTTTATGCACAGAAATTCACAGCCTAGAAAGGGGACGCAGGAAGAACAGTTCCTTTCCTGTGAAGAAACTCAACTTTCTGCAGTGGTAAAACCCCAAAAGTTAAATAAATAAATACACACATACACAAATATATATACACACAGAGTATTTTTAAAAAACATTTCAGTGCCAACTAAATGTTATTTTTCCTTTGATTTTACAATGTCTGTATTGAAAAGCTGAAGTTCAGCATGATACATAACATTTAGTATGCCCTAGTTAAACATTATATGAGTCAAAAGAGTGCATTAACAGGAAGATTTCCTGCTCCCCTGATAACAGTGCAATCATGACCATACAGAATTGTTATTAATAATTTCCTATTAACCACATAGAAGATAAGCAATGTATTTCTGGTAACCACTAGTATTATATGAGGGCTTTTTCTAAAACCCCCCCAAATAATAACAAGCTGACTTCATTGGTGTCTCAAAGCAAATACATAGAGGACACTCACTTTACTAGAACGAATAAAATAAAGGTAGTGGCCATGGCAAATTTTAGCTCTCTTGTACAATGCTCTACTCCTTGGCTAATGTGTGTCTGCCACCAGGCATCAGCTGGCCTTTGGTGTGGCACAGCAGAGCTCCTGCCCATGAGGCAGCTGTTCTGCCTGACAGCCCCACACCTGGAATCTTTCACAGCTCCTGTCTGGCATTGCCCAGGACAGCCAGGAACACCTCCCCCCACACACAGGCTCTGTTCAATAGGCAGGTTGTCGCTTGCACGATTTCACCAGAGTGCAGGGCTCAGGTGGGGGAACCCCAAAGGAGGCTCCCTCCATTCCTCAGTGCTATCCTAAACAGAGCACGGAGGGGAGGAGTAGGGGAATTCTCTCTGACATTTGCAGTACCTGTGAGTACGCTGAGTCTGGCCCTCATCCCACTATTTATTTTTTAAGGGATTGCTTGCATACAGATAAATCTCACAGCTAAAGAAATGAATAATGGAAACCAAACATGTCTCTAGTACAGACTAGAGAGACATACAGAATAAAAATATTCCCTGGCAAGGAAAAAAGTGAAATTATTCCTCCGTTCCCAAACTGAGGGGGATTATGGTGAAATGTTTTTCTTAAAACTACAGGAAAAGCTATAGGAAGAGGTAGCAGTAAAAGAAGAAAGCATGAAGAGCTAAAAAACAGTGAAAGAATTAACTGTGAAAATCAGAAAGAGAAATAAAATAGTGGACTGCTGAGGGTTTTGGGGAATGTTCTATCAGACAGACATGCATGGGCACTCACCTAAATCTCTAACAGTGCAGGGACTGGAAATAATACATGGTAACGCAGCTCAAAGGCTCAAAATTTCCAGCAGGAATGCACTCCAGCTGATAACCTGTTTGAGGGGTTTTGGGTGTTTGTTGGTGGGTTTTTCCTTTTTCCTTTTTATTTTTTTATTTTTTTTTATTTGGCAAGGTAGGAGTAGAGCACGTTAAAAACGTAAGTCCAATAATATTATTGTTTGAACTCTTAGGAAGCTCAGCAACGTGCTGTCTGCTCAGATAGACCCATAGCACTTCCAGGGAAAAGATGCTCAGTTATCAACAAAGTCCCAAAGTATAAATCTTTCTATCAGGTCTCTTCTCCCCCACCCTCCCCCCTCTGCACCAGAAGCAGTTCCCCAGCAACAGAAATCCCGGGCCAGCAGCTTTAAACAGCCAGCCATGTGTGGGAGCATCCCACTTGGAACCCCAAGTATCCATAGGGCAGTAATCTTGGCCAAATCACTGAGAATCTCCAGTGTTTTAACTATTCTTTGCACATTGCATCCTTTCTGTCCCAATTGCAAAGGCAGTCTGGATGCCTGCAGCCAAATGAAAACAAGGAAATCTGCTGTTTACAGCAAAACACAGCCTACATTTTTTTCTTGTTCACTAAGGAAGCAATTCAAATCTCTTGTTAAGGAAAAGGTGATAGGAAAACATTCCAAGTGGCAGCAGGGGGGAAAATTTGAGGGCCTTGTTATCAAGACTAGTATCTTAGAATGAGAAATGAGCGAACCTGAAGTTGTAGCTGATACCACTAAGACAACAAATCCAGTATTAAGTCTGCAGAGATGGTCAATGCACCATTTCCCACACAGGTTAGTAATGACCATTGTGGAATTCTCCGTCCAGGCCGTACACAGACACAGGGCATCCTTCTCAGGCTTTGCACCACTCTGCACCTTGATCATAACCATCTCAACCCCCATAAGAGCACACAAACTGGAGGCCTTTTCTTACACACATCCATTAAAATCACTCCCACATCTCAGAGGTACGAGGGGGACAGACCACTTGTCAAAGGAAATACAACTTATCTGGGCAAAAAGAAATTTTTCTAATTCACAGGAGATTTCTATACCATTTTCTTCCCATTTTAAATTAGGACATGTCCAAAATTGTGGTTTATGCTGAGAAAAGCCAACAGAAAGAAGTTAAAGTAAAAAGAATTCAGATGCAAGTATATTTTGGAGAAGAAGTCCGAAGCAGGAAAAACCTGAAAAAGCAATAATTCTGATAGATGCTGAGGACAGCATTTCACCACTGCTATAAATTCCCTCAAAGAAATTAACTCTGAAGCACTTCAGCAGAGAATATGAAGGCAGAAGTCAGAAACAGAATTTGGCTGTGGCTCTTGGGTTAGTACCAACCTCTCTTAAAAGATGTATTTTTATTATTCTAGATTTAAGTGCATGCAGTTCTTCAGAGCAAAGGCTGCCAGAAGCTGGGGCACAATGACCAACCAGAAGTGCTCAGTTCCAACTATGAACAAAAGATATTAAAGAACTACTTTTGTACAGCTGAGTTAAAAATACCTAAGAAAGAGTACAGATTAGCTAGTCATAGATCCAAAGTTTAGGCACATATTTAGACTGGCATTACAAGAAAATTTAAGAGAAAGGCAACACCTAACAACACACTGGACAACATCCATGCACAGAGCAGACTTTTGCTCTGTACACTGAGCAAGTCACAATCCTACCCTTGTAGGAGAACACAGGAATGCTTGAGAAGAGTTTTCAAAATTACAAATAATGATTTTGATAAAATTTTGCATCATTATTACTTTGGGAGTCCTAGGACAGGAAAGGTCATGTTCAGCTCTGTTCTGAATTCACGAGCATACAGGAAAACACTCGGGTTTCCAGCTCTGTCACTGCTGCAACATTTGATGGGTAGCAGGAAGCATGGGAAAGAAAATGAACTTTTGACAAGAGAGTCCCTGTAGTGAATGAATTATAAGATTTAAAAGTTAAATACACAGACTGACTAAAATTAAGTTTACAACTAAGCAGAAGCGCAAAAGAGCTGTTCCAGTAAGCAGGAGTCAATATGCAAGACATTGTAAGTTTAGCTCTACAGCAAACAGAAGGCCATTTATTGTAGCCATTGCACAAGTTTCAGTGGCACAATCAAGAAGGCACCTGCAAGTGAAGAGTCAGGGCTATGAGTGTGCTTACAGAACTCTGCCTCTTTCCAGCAAAGCAGGGAACAAGGGAGAAGAGAGCTGCATCATTCTTTTCTACATGTTCCCGAATACATCCGTGTCTAATGCCCACAAGATTTATACATAAGTGAATCACTGGAACAGTAAGTTGTTCAAGAAGTGGAATTCCCCAAAGAGCCATGACTCTTGCCAACTTTCTCAGGCACTTTATCTGCTTATGGACAATAGGGTTTTAATGATGTTGCCTTCTGCCTCTTTAGCACATCAATATCCTCAGTAATGGGTGCATTTTTTTGAAGAGAACAGATCACTGGTTGATCTCTGTCCAATTCTGCTGTATTTGGTGACCATGGCTGGCAAATGGTTTCTCTGGGCCAGAAAGCAAAGTTCTTTAGAAGTTGTCACGAGGAAAAATAATTAGTTGAAATTTAGGGAAAGAAGTCTCTCCTCTACTGAAGTTTGACCAGCTTTAATGACTCATTCAGAATGGTACACACCATGAATTGGAGATCAGAAGAAAATTACCTCAAATCAACTTTCTTTTTGTGCTGACAAAAAAAAAAAAATTATTGCAACACCAAGCTCTCAGAAGGATTATTCCACTGTGAATACCTTGGCCGTAATGTGCACCTACAGACAAGCAAAATACCCAACTACAGAGCAATAGCCTGTAATTAGGGTTGAGATTTTATGAAGGCCTGTTAGGATAACTCAGAAAGCAGTCATTTCACAAAAAGCAATAGCCAATGGAAATATCATCATTACTTTGTATCTAAAGTGATCTTCATTATCAGAGTAGCAGTGTGGTAGTCAGTGTGTTGCTGTCCAGAATCAACTGTCCTGCAGTAAATGCATAAGAATCACAAATTCAATGACAGACTCACTACAGGCTCAGGTCACTGTAGAAGAACAGGATTTGCTGCAATGCAGTTTGCAACAAAAACAGTAACAACAAAACTTGAAATGGAAAGCAAGTGCAAAATCTGCAGAATTCTTCATGGTTTGTGCAGTGTTACTCAGATAGCTCACACTGAGGCAACACACCAAGTATTCATCCAGAAGAGTTTACAACATGGAATGTCAGTAACTAGGTGATTACTAACTGCTAATGCACATTTCGAGGGAAAAAATACCGCTATGTCAGAACAACATGTTTCCCTTCTATGACAACCTAACAAGTCCAAGGAACAAGGAAGCAGCAGTGCATGTAGCATCTGGACTTCAGCAAGGCTTCTGACAGCATCTTACACACTCTTTCCACAAGCAATTAAGAAAAAATGTGTATTCAGAACTAGCTTACAGTAGTGTATACAACTCATTGCAAAAATTCTAAAATTGATCACTGTCAAGCTGGAACAATGTATCAAGTGGTATCTTCAAGAGTTTGTCCAGAGTCCAACATTATTCAACAATGTTATTAATTATCTACATGATGTAATATATGGCACTGTTATTAAAGACATGTTACTGTGGGAGCTGCAACCCTATTATACTATCAGAAGATAAATCAAAATGGTCTTGACAAATCTGGGCAGGGGGGAAACCCACAGACTGGATTTCTTCCTGTTTGTTTTAATAAAGACAAATGTACACTTCAATAGGAATCCTCATCTATACAAGATGGAAAAATTACTTGTTTGACAGAAGTTGTGCAGAAAGTAATCTGGAGCAATAATGTATGAGAAAACAAATGTGCATCAAGAACATATTTATAGGACTCATTTCAAAGGCTGATGTACAAAATTAGTATCTTTGGTAGGACAGGTGAAGCAATTTTCCCCCCTCTAGACTGCACTGACATGACCTAAGTTAGAATCTTATGTCCAGTTTTAGGCATCACATTTCTAGAAAGATATGAAGCAACTGGAGTGAGTCCAGGGAAGGAGGGGGGGTGGAAGAAAAAAAAAAAAGACGAGTCTAGAAAACATGACGTATGAGAAAAGATTGAAAGAACTGGGTTTGTTTAGTCTGAAGAAAAAGACTAAAAAGAGACATGATAACAGTCTTCAAATATGTAAAAGATTGTTACAAGAAAGAAAAACTACTTTCCATAGATAGTTCAGACAGAACTAGAAACAACAAGGTAGGAGAGCAGCAAATTATGTTTCTAACGTTTAACTGACAGAAGAATTAAACATTTGAAAGACTGCCACTAGGGGCTGTGAAAGCATTAAAGGTTTTTAAGAACAAACATGCCTGGAACCAGCCAGGTATAAAAGGTTTCCACAGGACTGCTGAATGGACCACGTGACTTCCTGCAGTCTTAGTCAACACACTTCAATTCTGTGTTGTAGGTCTGAAACTTAATTCCTCTATTTCTATTCATGAGCAGTCATTGAGTTTACAATAACTAGCTCCTTTTCTTAAAAGAAAAACTATCCTTTCTAGGAAGAGATGAAATTCTCTGTAGAAAATGCAAGAACCACCGACATTCCCTGTCTTTTCCAAACCACAAGAGAACAAGTGACAAGCGCTGCCACTCGTTACAGATGAGGAACAACCTGTAGGACTGAACCAGAAGTGGGACACAGTTCTGTTTTCCATGCAGTTTACTTATAAAAGTGGGTTTCCTCTTTTGTGTAAGATTTACTTTGTGAGAGGTCTGGCAAGAAAAGATGTAAGAAATTATAAAAAGGAGAGATGGTGAAAGTGAAGTTAAGGTCAAAATAAAAGGTGACATCACCTACAAACTAAGTGAAGCAAGTCTTACAGGGCAAATGAAGCTCAATAACTACAGTTTTAGTAATTCTGAATATTGCCAAGCAATAAATTTACTGGCTAATACATTCATTAGTGCAAATTACTGCAGAAGATGAGCACTGCTCCTCTCCTCATGCCATACCTCCACAACTACACTCAGATGCAAGAAAGCTCTTTCTGCTGAAAAGTTGCTACTGAGGAGCTTTGTATTATGTGAGGTCCCAAGCTTGTGAAATTCCTTCTTCATCACATATGCAATAGGCTACATATGCTAGTCCATGGGGGGGATGCTCTAAGGCACCTTTCCTCTCCCAGGGCTTCAGAGGATAGGAACAAATGACTGTGAAGCTGAAAGCCAGGAGACCAGACAGATGCCCTTGAAGTATTATCTACATTGACAGAGTTATGTGAAAGAAAGGCAGTGTAACACATCACAGGTTTCCCAGGCATGGATGTTTAACTGTGGTTTGGCTGAAGGTGGCAGTTGGGTATTTCTTAATGATTTCTTAAGTAAATTGACTCAAATCAGATCATAGTTAGGATCCTAGAGATTTTATTTATTTAAAAAACCTAAAAAGCAGATTATCAAGGATCCAAACTTCCATGGTGCTTTGGAACTAGAGAAAAATTCCATGCCCTCTCTTTCTACAGTTCAGTAAACAATGTTTTTTCTGTAGTATCTAATTTTTCCTCTTCCTGTATTTCTAGATAAAACTATTTCCTTTACTCCAGTATTCTTTTCCATCACAATGGGCAATTTGGTTTCAGTCTCTTGTTTTCAGAGTAAGTGGCTACTGTAATGAGAAGAGCTGATGTATTAACCCACCTCCCTTAACTTTGGGCATGTCACTGAATACAGCATTTAAACCCACATGTCACAAAGGGCCAAGAAGAAGAAACAGAAGATGGGTGTGAGGGAAACAAGCACAACACCCCACTCCCATTGTCAGATGAGCAGACAAGAGTCATGCATCACCCAAGGAGCAGGGACAGCTCTGCATGGGTGAGCAGACAGGGACACAGCACTCTTAGTGAACATCTGGGTCAGGATGCAAAAGAATGGGACAGGGTTATAAGCAGAATTTGTCTCAGAGAAACTGAGGTGATTTCAACAGGCAACTTTGCTGAGTTATGAGCATTCAGAACACACGTGCTCTCGTACAGCATGGCAGCTGAACCACTGCTGCCTCACCCCCAGCCCTCTGAGCCCAAGGCAATTTACCAATGTTTGGATGCTTTAGAAGTCGGCAAATTCGAGCTTCACGTTCCAGTTTCTGGTGATCTGAAAGAGAATAAAAAATAAGGTGTTAAACACCACAACTTTGAACTCAGCTCTTACTCATATTGAACAGAGAGAGGAACAGTGACCCAGCAGACATCTAGAGGGCTGGGAACTGCTGGAACAGGACTGTCTCCCAAACCCTCACAGCTGTTTCAGGTGAGGGAACTGCCACTCCCACTACAGAGCTAGCAGTACACTGGCATTGCATCCTTTGATTCAAAGCGAGTAGCTGCAGAATGAAAAACACAGCTCTTCCATCAATTTCTCAAATAAGCAAAGCCACTTGAGACTTATCCCTTCTCCAAGGCTGAAGAGTTGGAGGAAAAGTCTCAGCAGAAATAAACCACATGAAATGGGAAAAGAAACTGCTTCCACCCCAAAGAAACACTGCAAAGGAAGGGCAGAGTAGGAGGGAGAAATACATAGCTCCTGCTAGTGCACAGCCATCACATGAAGCAGGGAACTCTGCCAGCTTCAGTGAATTGTAAAGGTAACCATACTCCAGTAGCCATGGACAGACTCGCTGGTGAAATGCTGATCACGCACTTAGAAATCTCCAGGCAAGAAGTTCTGTCCAAATGCTAAGTATGCTTATTCCAGCCCAAAGGCAACATCAGTTTGAGCACGACATTCATCTGGATTAAAGAAAAATATCAAGCAGAGTAAAAAATGGTTTTCCTCCCATGCACAAGTTCAAGGAGAGGAGAGGGAAACAGATCAACTCTGCCCTTCTCAGCCAAGAACCAGGGGCTCTTTTAGCCACTGAGATTTTTACAGCAATGGTTGAGTCCTGAATTTACACCATAAAAGCTCCATTTTCTCATGTGAAAAGCTCACACTGGACAAGCACAGACTGACTGAAAGAAACTGAGTGAGACAAAATATTTTAGGCAGCCATGGCAGCTGCTCAACTCTAGACTTTGGGGATGCAGATGCCTAGAAAGAGATAACAAGCAAGAACTTCCAATCCTTGGATTCCCCATTCCAGCCATCAAAAGAACACAGCAAGGGGAAGCAGGAGTCCGTGCCCACTCTTGCCATTTCCTTTGATGCAGATCTTTAGCACACAGGCTTGAAAACACACCTTCTCTGCACCCTTCTGACACACAAGGAGTAAGTAGGACCCTTGGCTGGTTGGACTGCTCAGCAGATCACTGGTAGGAATGCAGCATCCTCCCATTTATAGGAACCCCACTAGACACCCACTGCCCTGCCTGAAAGCTGCCTGTCCAGTTCCTTGGTCTCTGCATGGTCTTCCCTCCTCCTTGTAAAGGAAGCTTTGGGCAACTGTTCTCTTTCCCATGAGCAGAAGTCAGAGGCTGAGCCAAATCTCAGCACAGAACACTTTTCTCTCCCAGTCTGGGAATAGCAGCTCAGGGCATTGCAGGATTTGTGTCTTCTTTTCCACTGCTGAACTGTAGAAAATGTCCCAATTAATACTTTATGGGGCTGAGATGTGCTTACATCCTCATCTGCTACTGTTCAGGGATGGGGGAAGGTAAATTACTCCTTTCATCTCTCCTTCCTTCTCAGTCCTGGCAATTATTGTTGTTGTTGCGTATATTTTACAGTTCTATGCCAGAACCACTCTCCAATAAAACAGCAGACAGCAAGAAAGCCTGGAGAGCTTCCATGCTCCTGAGGCCTTGGTGCAGTGCTAGCACTTTCTCACCTGCATTGCTAGGGAGGGGTGGGGGTGCCTTGGCTTCCCTTTCAGCAGCATCTCTCACAAGTGAAGTTTTGCAAAACACCGTTGCAAGGGAACAAACAGTGCTGCAAACTCTGCACCTGGGACATATTCTCACAGCAGGACAACAGTTTAAGGTAAGCTATCCACAGCCCAGTTGCACGTCTGGGCATTGCAAATTCTCCGCTTTCCCTCCCAGCTCTACTTGGAACTCTTACAGAAGGGGATCCTTCATCCACCCAGATCACATTGCCCTCGTGCACAGCTACACTTGCTGAGAATCTGTTCCCAAGTACAAGGACACAGCGAAGCAGACAGCAAAAACAGCTGAGCAAAGAGGGAAGAAGAGGCAAAAGCCCACCACGTGCTACTCAGCCACTGAGTCCTGACAGCCAGGACAGACAGCTGACAGGAGCAAGGCTCAAACAAAATGACATAACCATCAAAATGCCATGGGAGATGTAAATCAAGAGCAATTGCTCCCCTGTAATCCTACACCGTCACGCAGAGGGAGGGGAGCTGGCAGGGCAGCTTGTGTTCATGGGCAGCAGCCACACCAGAACTTGTGACAAGAGGTCATCACCCCACACCCCATCCCTCCAGCATCACACAGCCTGGCCAGAGACCAGAAGAGGAGTACAGCGCTCCGGTCACAAGGTACAGGAAACTATTTCTGGTCAGGGGGAAAGCATACCACACTCTTCTGTCTCCAGGGCAACAAAACAGGCCAACTCAAGCGCAACTCACAGAGAAAAAGCACACTCCAGCCCTGGGAGCACCAGCCTGCAGCGGTCAGCCACCACAACTGAGAGCAGCTAAAGGTCAGGCTGGACGGGTTTCCTGCCATGGGTCCTAGAGGATCACAGCTCCTGTTTCTGCTCCAGGATCACTCATCCTGTTCAGGCAGTACCAAAACACAGCCCAATCACTGACTTGAAAAAAGCTCTCCCAACCCATCCTCAAAGATCTGCATCACTTGGTGGCCTTTGGCTTGATATAAGGATTTGACTCTTGTCAAATCAGCAGCAGAATCAATTTGGTACTTGTGGGGAACACCCTGGTACCTGAATGTGTAAGGAATAAACGCAGAGCCAAATTTTTTGCCTTACTCTGGTTTAACAAAGGTTATTCCCAGTAGGAGACAAAATGCCCAGAACTTTTTGAGTCCAGCAGAGCAGCCAATGGGCAGACTTTAACACTTCTCCTATACAGGGTCTTGCTGAACTTTAAAATGCAAAGTATTCTTAACTATATTAAGATAATGATGAAGAGATCCCTGCCTTACCAAGAGCTTGCAAAGAAAATCATTTCTCCTCCCTCTGTCTCAAAGATGAAACTTATTTCTGCAAGCCATTTCTGGAGTGGAGGTGTTTATTCTTAATGCACAGTGGGAGGACACCTCACAGCGACCACAAACACAGCAACACATCTGACCTACCTTACAGGATCCCAGGCCTGGGACACTGGGCCTATTTTTTCCACCTTTCATACAACTATGAAACTCAGTCAGTAATTTCTGTAACTTGCCTAAGACACAGTATATCCTTTAGAAAACATAAAGGTTCGCATTCAAGACTTCAAGTGATAAATAAAGCCATACACCCACAGAAATTACTCCAAATGTTAGTTATCCTTCCTCTCAAAATTCAGCACTGCTGTTCCAAGTCTGAATTCATCTACCTCCTGCTTCCAAATATTGGATTTCATTAAGCTCTTTTCCTGCTACGTTACAGAGCTGTCTAGCCCTGAACAATAGCTGATGCTTAAAACTTAAGTACAGGATATTACAAACACTCATCTAATATTCATTTACTGTTTTCCAGCCAAAAAAAAAAAGAATCTTGCTATTTGGAAAATTATTCTATCTACAGTCTGAAGCAGTGAGTATCTACACAGACAGGAAAGTGCAGTCTACATAGCTCTTTTGTAACAAAATTTAAAATGTAAATGATTAAGGAGATGGCGCTTAAAACCAGGAGAAAACTTACTCATGATTGATACACAAACTAAGGTGTAAATATGTTTCTCCTTATTAGTCCCTTATATGACATGATTTCTGCATCTTGGTTCAGCATGTTAAATGTGAACCTCCATTTAACACAAGCACCTTGAACATTACAGCTCTGCAAATATCTGACTGTCACTCTAATAATGTTAACAGTGGGTTTCTTTAGAATATACTTGATGAGAAAATGCCTGTTCAGAGAACTGGGATTCCTTTGGGTTAGGTTTTGATTGTCTAGAGATTTGCTTTAATAGAAAACAGAAATGATGGTGTTAGCATCATTTGTAAGAGTTAAGGACCTGCAAAAATTAAACTGCTCCATTTACACAAACATGCAGTCCATTAACTGGGACGGGACTGTTTGTGCACAATGGATGGACAGAAATGGCTGTGCACAATTAGGAAAGCCACAACTGTAAGAATCTCTAACTGAGCTGGTTAAAACAACAATGACCTTGCCTGAGTATAGAAGACAGCAAACCAAAACCATGATAGTTTGGTCTATTTGTCCTAAATGCATCAAACTTCAGCAGAAACACAAGATAACTTGATCTAAAAGAAAGTGTATCCAAGAGAAATAAAACCCAAAATGCAGACAGCTTTGCTACACAAAAACCTGGCAATCTTCAGCAGGGTGCAGAGTGTGACTAGATGCACACTTCTTACTCTTTTGTAAGAAAATAATTTCGTTGTCTGACCAGTTCAGTCTGCTACCCCAAGTATGTGGTGGCAGAGATGGATCAATAATGTGGGACCCAGCTTCTGGGCTCCATTTGAAACAGTTCTCAGTGTTCTACTCTAGGCACTACACGCATGGCTGCTCTGCAGGAGGTTTTCCTCAGCAGGTCTTTCTCCTCCAAGGGTATCCAGGACTTGGAGAATGTTGTTAGACACAGACAGGGTACAGGATATCAGCAAACACCAGTAGTCTAGAGCTGTCAATTGAGAACATTTACATAACAGGAACAACAACAGAAAAAAAAAAAATGGAAAAAAGGTGACTGTGCCTAATCAGCCTGTTATGAAGCTGTGCTCAGGAGAAGAGGCTGCCAGGGAAGCACAGGGAGACCTGTCTGCATGGAGCTGAGGTGCACTTGCAAAAGGCAGAGTCTGGAGAAGGACACCTACCACAAACCCAAAAAGGAGATCAGTCCCAAGCAACTGGGGTGAGGGCCAAACGTGAGCCAGGGAGCAGGAGGGGATGGTTTTGGGGTCAGGTGCCGACACTGCCACCCTGCACAGCATGAAATCCTCCCAGCCTCAGACATAGCTGCGATGTCCTGACTGCCTCCTGCTCCCGAGAGATGCAGAGAGGGTTCTGTTTCAGCGGTGGGCAGCTGCTGTGCCAACACTCTCCAGACAGAGCTTTGTCACAAGCTCCTCAAAGGATCAGTGACCAGGGAGGTTGAAAGAGATGTGCCCTTTGCGTTCCACCCCTCCACCTGCCCAAGGAACACTGAAATTTATTGCTCTAGAAACAAATGTGAGCACCTATTTCAGGTTGTTCCCTCTCCTGGCAAGCAGAATTAGAAGTCAGCATTAAAAACTAATTGAAAGACTGGACATAACAGTTACTGACATAATTCAAACCCAGATTTATCAGTGAAAGTGATTAACTTCACACCTACTGAAAAACAAGGTATAAAAAATTAATTCTAACATACTTACTTCAACAAGCATTAGAAACACAGCACTGTTTCAAAGTGGTTCCATGTGCAAAGGACTACATCCACTGCAGCATTTACTGCCTTACTTTACCCAACTGCAGCTATACTGAGGTCCAGTGGCTAAAGCTCATTCATTTAGTACACCTGCCTTAAGAAAGGGGGAAAAAATGCAGGTGGCAACTTTTAGGAAGCTGAAATTTAGCCACCTCGATGGAAAGGGAGATTCTTTCCTAAAAGCAGTAAAAAGATGCAAGAAAACTAACACTTTGATGTGAATCATCTCTGTGATGAGAATCCGTGCCATGAAGAAAAAACCCCATGTTCCTGCCTTTACCAATACATAATCTTCTTGCTCTCAAGTGGAATACACAGTCTGGCTACTCAATACTACAGTCCACCTGTCTTCATCCTGCACTAGCACTGTGCTCTGTCCTTGCTGTTAAAGGAGGCTTGCAGCTATCATTCCTTTGGGAACACATTCTAGATTACATTTCTGAGAATGGGAAGAGTCTGGAAGAGGAATCAAGCCCAAAGCAATAAATTCAGTTTGATTGCTGTCATCATGCCAATTCCGGGAGATAGTCAATTGGTGCCAGCTGCTAAGATATCATTTGAGTTGCTTCAAGACAGAAATCGAATTTACATCAAATACATTTGGTAGTGTCAGACTAGTCTGAGCCTTCAGGTTCCTTCATGCTCTTCTTTGCTTGTTTAAATTTAAACTTCCTTTCTGAGACATTCCCAGCAAAAGAGAGCTAGTTCCCTCATCTTGCACTTAAAGACACAGACTTTCACCCATATTTTCTTATTTTTCCAACAAGAACAACTGAGGTCTCTCAGCATTTGCAACAGGGTAGCAGAGCACAGTATGCCATGCCACACCATCACTGGAAACAGGAATACCAGCAAGTCTCAGACCACCACCATCTCCCCTTCTACAGAAGTTAGTATAAACAAACATAAAAATCCTTCTAGGCCTTAGGAATGACCACAAGCCCCCACAGATTTAGTATATCCTTACTGACAAGAGTAAAGAAAAGACGCCCAAGGAAAAATGTAAAGAAAATAAGCATATAATGACACTTCTCAAACACTCGCCTCCCTCTGTCCCTTCCTCCCTCCCTCCCTCCAGCTATTTGCAGCTCAGGATCGTGACATTTCCATTTCAGTGTTTCTACATTGCCATTTTCAAGACCAGCTAAAATTAATAAATCTGTAGCATCATACTAGTGCCATTGCAGGTGACATTTCTGAAAGCCAGAGTCTGTTTTCCAGCCTCTCAGTGCAAAGCAATCCCAGTGGTGATGTCCCAAGTGCGAGGGCAGGGGGGCTTCCACGCCCAACCAGCATCTCCAGCATCTCTGCGGCAGGAACTGTGCAAAAAGTCACCAAGGGGAAAACATATCTGTAGCCAGTAAGTGAAGATGAAACAGCAAAGCTCCACTTTTCTCAGCCAGTGAAAGCTAGAAAAACAAGACAGTGGTGAAATCCTCATCACTTGCCTTCAGCTACTGACAGAAGGAGGAGGTTAAAGTGGCAACATGACACAATAAACAAATAAAAGATTTCTTTCAAGAAATTCTGGCAAACATACTTTCTTAAAAAGCCTTTCCTCCAGCAAAACCACTAATATTATTACCTTGTAACAGCCTTTTCTCACACTCTTGCCATTTCCCAGACACAAACAATTCCACAAGTAAAAGTGTAATACTACCCCTAAGAGTACATACTCACATGGATCCTAAAGACAGCCCAAAGTTCACACAGTTGGTCACAAACTGTTCACATACACTTGGATCTGTGAACCCCCTGGCATTACTGTACTGGAAAACCAAATCAAACAAATTAAAAGGAACAAACTACATAAACTCAGAACAGTTTCCACTTTTCTATTCAAGCAATGAAGAAATTAGACTATCAACACCACAGAGCAGAAGTCCAAACAATTTAATTCTATTTGTATCTCCAATGAGCACCCTGAAGAAAAGGTCACAGAAATGTATTCTCTTTTCCAGTATTTCATTGCCTTGTACTTACTTTGCAAAGATAATCTAACCGAAGGCAGATATTAATATGTGTACAACAGCGGTGAAAGGAAAAAAGGTATTAAAATTAGCTATAAGAATCTTTAAAATCATTCATAATGTGCACCTTTGACATTGCCGTTTCTAAACTCAGTGCCACTCAAAGCTGCCTTTTTACATGTGTATTTTTCAGTTTATCTACAAACAACTTCTCCAACTCTTCTTTGGATTATCTAGAAGGTGGACCTGGTAAGAGAAGAAGAATTCCTGTCGACAGGAACTCATATCCTGAGTGTTACCTATTGTATGTGTTATAAAGCAAAACAACAGCACACTGATGTGCACATTAAGAGGAAGTGGGGAACTTGGGCTGTCATAGACACTGACAACTTTCCAGGAACTTCAAGAGTCAAAGGAGGGCAAATTCGTGAATCAGCCCAGGCTCTAAAGCTACAGGTGATTGTGATCTCACTCACAATTAACTATGTGAGCAGAGGGGTTAAGTGTACTCCAGCCTCATCTGCCATTATTTGCCTACAAAGGCACAGATAAAGCCACACAGGGTGTTTTCACTCTCTCAGAGAGAATGGCCATCATCCAGCTTAGGTCCTTGCCTAGAGCACATCCCACAGTTTGAGCAAAGCCAGCATCGCAAAGCAATGTAGAATCTGAA
The DNA here is from genome assembly GCA_035583235.1 of Hafferia zeledoni. Classification (NCBI taxonomy): domain Eukaryota; kingdom Metazoa; phylum Chordata; class Aves; order Passeriformes; family Thamnophilidae; genus Hafferia; species Hafferia zeledoni. Next base: position 14,972,268 of record JAWWEV010000169.1, on the reverse strand, counting down.
TACATGTGCATTCATGAAAGGGAAGGAGCAAGTGCCCCAGCCAGCCACTGTAGGAAGACCTCTGGCTTCACATTTGAGATCAACTCAGAGCTTGGGCAAGGACCTCCTTCTGAACTTGCTGTAGCACTCAGAGCAGCATTTTGCAAACCCCTTCATGAGACACCTCTGCACAGCATACACTGTCCCCTCCCCACAAGCCACAGGCTCCCACGGCCCCTGCTCTTCAGGCTGTTGTAAAAGTTCCCAGTCTTACTCAGCCACATGCAAAGAGCCAAGCACAGCCCAGCAGATTCAGCCTGAAGCTGGAGTCAGCGCAGCCCCTAAAAAATGAGCCAGCACTGTGACTGCAGGAGGAGGGCGGAGGATACCTGCCTACAGAACAACTGACATGGGCCAAAGCACCACTCTAGCCCCAGTCAAAGTCTCCAATAAGCTCTGACATGACACACATTCCATCTCTCATGTACAAACCCTGCTTGTGGTTCACATCTCTCAGGGCATTCTAGTTCTTCATACTGCAAGATAAACATTTGTCTCTTCATCTCCCTAGTCATGCTTCTCACATTGCCAGTGGGATATACGAGGCCTGTGTCAACTCTGCTTTATTCTGTGTTCACTTTTCCCATCAACTAGTTACTTTAGTTACTAAAAACCAAAGGAGAATTTCCAAGAGCCTTCTACTTGAATTTCATCTCCCCTCTTTTCCTCCTAACCATCAGTTTATTTCATGCCACCATGATGGAGGCAAGACATACAGGGAACAAACCTTCCAGGTTTAGTGGTGAACAGGTGGGAAGGAAATGTTTCCCCTCCAAGGTTACCCTCCAAACACCTACAGCCACAGAAGCTGGCACCTACAGTCTGCTGCAATAATTAAGAGTTCTACCAGCTAAACATTAAAACTACCCACCAAACCACCAACTCCATTTATTCCATTGGCTACTGCAAAAAGTGCCATTTCCTGCTTTACAAACTTCTTTCTTGCCTAGGGTGGGATGATGCACTAGGAAAGGCAGCACTGCAGTGGGAAGTGTTGGGAACCCTTTCTGCAGCAGCACATTGTAGCTTCCCTCTGAAGCAATGTATCTTCCAGCTGACAACAACAACAATGTAGCCACCCTCCACCTAATCTGAAGCAATGGAGATCACCAACCACAAATGCTGACAGGCAGATAGAAGCACAGCAAAGGGCAGGAATTCTTTTATCTCATTTTGTCTGCTGTGGCCAGGAGGCATCAGTGTACCCATCACAGTCCTGACACAAGAAGAAATGTGGTGCAATTGCACTCCCTCTAAGAATGGTGCAACTGCCCTGCTGGTCAGCCTGGCACCTGAGGGGTATTTGCTGGAAGATCCCCACTAAATTTGTGGTGGGTGTAACAACTTATTTTAGCTCTCCTTGGGCGTATTGAGTTAGTGTAATTTAAAAATCTTAGGAATGCCTACATCCCAGAGAAAGGAAGAACTGTGGGGTACAAACACAACTAGCAAAATGGACGAAGATTCTGAACCAGAAGATGCTGAGCTCCCCAGCTTCAAATGGTCAAATTATTTCCCCCTTCTTGCACCAAAACAGAGCAAAAATGAGTACAACTCTGTCACAGTCATTTCAGACCTCGTATCTTATAAGAAGACCTTCACTTCAGCATACTTGTGTAGCCAACTCTGAAAGCACAGCCCCCTCATACCACCTGCAACAGAGCCCTTCCTTTCCTTCCCCCTGCCTTACATGCAGCGCTTCCACCTCCTTCCCCTGGTAGGGCTGTGGTTCAACATACTGTTCTCCATTTTGCCTCCTGCAGCTTGCACTTTCCTCTGCAGTCCCATCTCGTGCAGCACATGTTTCCCAAGCCTATGTCCTGCAGCAGCACATTCCCCCAGTTTGCTGCAACTCAGCAGAGGCACACACCCCTTCCCTTTGATGGCAGCCCCATTCAGCTCTCCCATCCTTAGCTTCCCATCTGCAATGGCACCATTTGTTTAAACTGCATTTTACAAGTAAATCACGTGCTCAGTTGCTAGTTTGGCTGCAGAGCCAAGAAACACTCTGGTGCATGGGGGGAAGGGAGCTGATGTATTTTTTGTTTCATGTGACCAGCTTACCAGAAACTTCATTGAGACCAAGAGCAGACTCTCTACCCACACCCCTCCTTCACCACCAACCCCTTCCCCCTTCAGCAGAAATACAGAGTAAATGCACAGTAGGAGAGTCTGGTGTGCCTACAGCCAATCTTTAAGGCAGAAAAGAGGTGAGAGGCCAGCTCTGCACCCCAGCTGATCAACTGAAGGTGTACCTTCAAGGAGCACATTTTTCCTATACAGTCTATGGGCTCCAAAGCAGAAAGAGGTAGAAGTTGTGGGTTAGGAAACTATGAGGCAGGAGGCTGCAGTCACAATGCTAACTTACACATACACACGACACAGTATTTTTTTTTTGTTAGAAAGCTGGGGAATGTTTCAGATCCAAGAGGCTGGCTGTAGGCTGCATGTTTAAATAAACAGCATCCCAATATGTTTTGATAGAGACTAAGAAAGGACAAGTGATTTTTTAAATAAATACACACTCTAAATTTTAGAGGATTTCCACATGCTTTCTGCAATGAGGTGGACAGGACAATATGCATGGCAGCATGTCTTAGCTCACATAGAACTGTACAATAATCTTTTTCCTTAGATCCCCTTTGAAGAGTTCTCTTGAATTGCCCCTAGACTTGCACAGCACAAGAGGATGTTGGGAAAACAGAAATTCTGGCAAGTTTCTAGAAGACAGATACTTAAATGGGGGAAAAATTATGTTAGAAAACAAATAAAACATCCTCACTAAAGAACACTACTTCTGTAGCATCTGTTGTTGGGAATCTCTTTACTATGCAGCCAGAAAACGCTTGAAGCCCCAAGTTTCTTTCCCTACCTTTAAGGAGCTGGAAAAGAAAAGCAGAGGTACTGAAAACAGAGAACATGTCAGTGACAAGCCTGTGAACAAATTCAGATCTTTGGAATCTGAGCCTCTCACTATCATGTTTTTCATGCTTCTGCAGAAAGAGAAATGAAGACATAAACAACGCAGTTCAGATCTAATGGATTTTGAGCACTCTCTCAAAGCAAAAACTGATAGGGGCAGCATTAGCACTGTTGAGATACCTCTTCAAGTCTCATCGGCAAAGCATGAAATCTTACCTCAATGCTGTACTACAACCTAAAGAATTTTTATTATAAGGCCTGGTGTTCAGAGTTTGAAAAAATAGAATTTTTTCTTTAAAAACCAACATTTATCCTGTTTGGGTGGAACTGCCACTCAACAAAGCCTGTATTGTACTTGACAAGAGCACAGCCTGACAATAGCTTCCTTCCCTTGAAAGCTCCAGATCTGGACTATCTGGTAAGCACAACAGCTTTAAAGTGGATGCCCTGTCCCACCACCATGCTTGTTTTCAGACTGCCAGGCAAAGAAGCACCTGACTTGCATTTTTTTTCCAAAAAAACAGCTGTTATGCTACAGTTTTGATTTATTCTCTGGCTAAGTTAATTTCTTGTTTTGATGAATGTTTAATGCTCCTGGCTAGATCAGTTTAGATCTTGTTTGCCTGCAGACATTTAATGCTGCTACATTACTGCAATACTAATTTTAAGGTCACCCGCAGCTCCCTCCACCAAGTTTTTTGCTATTGTTTGGATCTAAATGATGTGGTGCATTTTGGCATTGAATTCCACAGCACCATATCAAGTTAACAGACACTTATCGAATTCCAGAGATGGCCAGATTTGCTGATTAACACACAACACACCCAGAACAACAATCCTCACTGATTAAGTCCACTCCAAATACTGAGCCACAAACAGACTGAGGATGAGGGGTTGACACCATAGCTCTCATGTTACCTCAGAGCGCTCAGTTCTGTAAATTGCTGCCTATCACAAGCAAAAAGTGCGAGCGGAAAAGGGAGTGTATCAGAAGGAGAAAGGAAATGCAGTGGAACAGTTATTCAAGCACTAACACTGATGGCTACAAAGGAACTCTCTCTGTTGAGATGCAGTTTTAATAAGGTGGTGGTTAAGATGTTGAGCCAACATGTCTGAAGAATAAACCTTCCCTTTTCTACAAAACACACAAATGGAAACAGTGGCAGAAAAAGTTTCTCCACACTACCCACCAGACAGCATCAGCTCTGACCTAAAAGGAACACTTCTGCCCTACAAATGTTACTTTGACAAACAGAGGTTGACTTTCAAACAAAAAAAAAGAGAACAGAGCGTGATCTCCTATGGCAAGTGCCTGACAAGCCTCCACAGTCCAATATGAGCTCCAGGGAGCTCAAAGGTGGGCTCCCAACAGCAGCACTGCTGTTAAAAGGAGCTCCCCAAGAGGCACCATTCTCAGCAGACTCAGCATTGTAAAAAAAGTCTCCTTATGTTTTCTCATTTTGCAATCTCTACCTGGACAGCTGATCCAGCCAAATGAGACTTGGGACCTTGATCATCCTATCACTAAAACTGCTATCTCCATTTCAGGGTGAATGCTAGCAAAGGAGATCCCTGCCCCTTCCTAAGCACCTCTCCTTCAGTTCTTCTGTCAAACCGTGTATGCAAATACTGCAGTCCTTCAGCACAGCAGGCAGAGGACAACTACAGGTGTATACTGCAAAGATACAGCTGCAGCCCCAGCACAAAAATCCATAGCTCACACAGCTCACTGGGAAGCTGAGGAACATGGGGAAAAAAGTACAGACCATTACCTAAAATAAATAACTAGCTAAATATTCCTCTGTGCTGTAGGACCAATCTCTGTATCAAAAAGAGGTTTCCAGGTCCTGTGAACCTCAGGAGAGAAGGGGAGCAGTACAGGGCAGGCAGAACCTTTCAGGACTTAGGGACAGCAAACCTCCCAAGCTGCTTCTATCTAACACAGCCAGGATCTGAAGTGACAGCAGCCAGCGGGCATGCAGGCCTAGAAAGCATGTCCTCCAGGCCCTGGTAAATGCAAGCATAAAATGTGCTTCTAAAAGAGAAAGGTTAGCAGCACTTGTAGACAGAAACACATACAGGAGACAACGATGACTAAAGAAGTGTCCAGAGGGAAGCCAAAGCCACAAGTGTGGAGCATGGGAAGGACAAAGCACCCACTAAAAAGAGTAATGCAAGGAAAATGGGATCGCATGAGCTGAGAAAGCCCAGCTCAGAGATGAGGCTTGCTGGCCTTGGTGAAAGGGAGCAAAAGACAGCACAGTGGCTGTCCAGGGCAGCCTGTTCTCCTTCACAGGCCATAACCCTCAGCAGCAGACTGCAGCCTTATTGAGCCTGTCACCCACAGCTCAACAGAGAGTATGTCTGGCAGCTTCAACTATTACGATCATAAAGTAGTAACTTTCCCATTTTACAATTACTAAAACAATTGCCTGTTCTTTACACTGTCCCCATAATTGTTTCTCCACTACACCACGAAATGTGTTTACCTGTTCAGCTGGAGCAAAGCCAAGAGACCCTTCCAGCCATCACAGCCAAGGTGGCACCCAGAGAGGGCATTTAGTCTAACCACATCAGCCACTATTCAAAAGAGTGACCATGTTGTTGGTGAATCAGCTTAGAAAGTTTCTGCCTCCAGCCCATTTGCTTGTTCTCACCTCCTCAGCCAAGTTCAGTGCCAGACCAGCTGTTTGGGTGGGCAGTCCTATGAGCAGGGAAGGAGAAGACAGCAGAAAAGGCAATTTCAAGTCTTCTCTGAAGTCAGTTAGCTTCCAAGGCAGATAAAATTAACAACCTTAACAGAAACTGCCCACTGCAAATAGCAACCAAATAAAGCTGCTAGTTCCCAAATGGCTGATGACCAAGCCACAGCTGTGACGGGGGGAGGAGAGAGGGGGGAGGAGAGGGGGAGAGCGTGCATGAATCCTCGAGTGAGTCACTCGCTCCCTGCATCCCTGCTGGCCTAGATAAATGCTGCTGCCAGTCGATGATGGGTGCTGCAAACCAGCTCTTGAGCCCACAGCATCCCCACTGCTCATCTCCTGGTGGGCACAAAGCCTGCACTGAACAACGCCATCTCTGTGCAAGTGGGCAAGCAGGAGAGGTAGCCACATTAGGTCTCAGAGGTTTCGGTATGGCTCTGATCGACTTTCATGTCACTTCTTGTCCTTGCTCCTGCGTTCAGTTCTCCCTCAAGGTCTGGGATCTCAGGTAGGTGAGGATGCAATAAAAAGCCCCCTCTTTTACAAAAGGAGGAAAAAGTGAAAGTAAATAGATGAAAAAATAAAAATAGTAATGAAGACACTGTGGAGGAAGTTGCTTTGAGTCCCTGTACTGGCATTAGTTTGTTTACAGTGCTGGCTGCTCACTTTTACCACCTGAGCAATGAGTCCTGATGGATCACATCAGAACTGCCTTACCTCAATGCAAATGTTTAGGATGAAGGCAGAATTACCCAAAGCATAAAATGTATTGGAATTAAGAGCAAATTATATCAAGTCTATACCACATGGGTAACATCTCCACTACAGATGCACCAAGGACAGGAAACTGGTCTAAAACAGACACTCCAGGTAGTTAAATCTCTATAAAACAAAAGAAGCTTCAAGCACTGAAATACTGAGGCACCACAGCTACAAATCCTGCAGTAAAGTCATTCATTGTTTTAAGAAAGAAGGGGTTTAAGTAAGTTCTGTAGTGCCCAATGCAATCCCTACGGGAGAGCTATTAAAGTTTTAACTGTCTGCACCCATTGAGAATGTGGGAGATTTCTTTCCCCTGTTTTTGTAAGTGTACAAATACACCAGAAGAAACGGGGTGAGAAAAGGAAAAGAATATTGAAGGAATAGACAGTCTCAATGTGCTGCATCTGCAACACTGGTGTGCACACTGGATGCTGAGGATTTCAGGAACAGAAGCTGGCTAGCTGATATTCACACCAAGAAAGGGTCAGGCCACAAATTCTAAGTTTCAGGCTAATGATGTTAAATTTTGCAATTTTCTAAATTCCATCTTCTATGTCACACAGTTCTGAGAATTTCCCCTATGACTCTTGGTTGTGAAATTACAAAACACTCAAAACCCTGGGCAAAACACGGTTGCTCTCAGAATTGTAACGGCCCAACATTGCACCAGCTTCTCTTCCAAACTTGGTATAGTATATATGGTATATACCATAAGTGTTCCAGGGAATACAAAGAAATAAAAGAACATCTTCACCTAATCCATCTCTCCCTCTGACCTGAAGACATATCTTGCTATGGTTTTTTCACTCTTTACTTCAAAAAAACTCCCAATCATTTTAGATGCACCTGTAAAGCTTCGTTGTCTGTAACTTTTAACAGGAGGATCAGTGTTGCCACATGTGGATAAAAGCAAGGAATATGCACAGAAGAGAGAGCAGCACAAGGCAGCAAGTAAAATTTTGCACAGGGCATCTGCCTCAACCCAGAACATGTTAACAGCAAATCCTACCAAGTAGACATACATACAATAGCTTCATAAAGGGTCACTGATACAACTAAATATTGAGGAAAGGTCAATGGATTAAGGTACTTGTGCAGTCTTTCTACAGCTCCCAAGACAGGCGGGATTGCTTGAAAGCTTTGATGCCAGGTTTCTCTAATGAAACTGCAGCCAAAAGCATATGTGAACTCCTTTACTGCATTACTAACAGGTGAAGAAGGAAGAGATCATAATTTCTGCAGCCTTCACACCAACACAGCTCACACTGAGAAACAGAGCAAGAGATTGAATGAAACAGAATGGTCAAGACATGAAGTGCTGCCTACCCTACCCAAAGATGGGCAAAGCAAATTGACCTATGCCAGTCTAGTTTCTAGCTGGGTACTCCAGCCCACTGATTTTTCTGAAGCATCCAATGCTGCTCTCCAAATCAAGCAACTGTCTCGCTAGCAATGCCCATGTGCCAAAAAAACAGGCCCACCCAAGACAATTCATGAGGCCTCCAAAGTCTCCTGAAAATGCAAACAAATCCTGCCTTAAAAAGGTCTGTCTTTCACCCAGGTTTGGCAAAGGTATCCTAAAACACAGCAAATCCCTGCTTCATAAAAACATGGTCCAGGGACAAAGCAAACTATGGGAAACCAGAGGAAAGCGTCTTCCCATCATACTGAGCTCACATAGAAATACAGCAATGGACAAATCAACTAGTGGACTTGGAGACCTGGGAAGACTTCTTTATTTCCATCTATCGGTCAGCTTGGTCCATCCAATACCATTCTAGTGTAATCTCTGCTTAACTTCCCTAAGCATCTGGCTCCTATGCACAGAACATACGTCACGTGCCCCAGTGCTTATACGTCTGTGGTAGAGGCAGATTTATATCAACTGGCTCAGGTCCTGCTTGTGCGATCAATCACCCTTTGTCATGTTTGGAAGTGGCATTCCTTTAGCCAAACCCTGAAACATAGGGCAAGAGACTGTTCACCATGCTGTCAAGGAGACCAAGAACTCAGAGATAAAAGGTCTGTGGGAGGAGGAAGTCACCAGGACTGCTGAGCCTGTGTGGGACAGAGCAAGGGTCTACATACTTCAGTGAAAAATATTTTTAGGAGGAACAGCTTGCTGCTACCAGCAATTACACTATGTTTGGAACAGCAAATATGTTTTCATTTAGTGATGAGAATTTAAGTTAATGTGTGATTCCAGCACAGATTTCTTTCTTTTGAAAACCAAGTTTCCTGTCTTATACTCCTCCCATCTCGCCATACTTGGGGACTCCTTCCTTAATTCACATTTCTGACTAATAGATCTGTGCTTTTAAATAAAACAATTTTTTATCTTGAAAGATAAACAACAAACTAAAAAGGTCAAAGAAGAAAATGCCTGTTTTGACTCTTTATAGTGCAGTCCGCAAGTAACTTCATATAAATATTAATTCAGAAGGTAGCAAAAAGACAGTTGTGGGTCACTACTGGTGACCTGTGGAAGTCAGGCAGGACCAGGACACTTGGCTATCTCCACTGGGGAACAAGAGGCTGGAGAGCAGCCCTACAGAAAGAGATCTGGGGGTCCTGGTCAAGGGCAGGTTGAATGTGAGTCAGCAGTGCCCTGGCAGCCAGGAGGGCCAACTGTGTCTGGGGGGGCATCAGGCACAGCATCGCCAGCCAAGTGAGGGAGGGGATTGTCCCTCTCTATTCTGCACTGGGGCAGCCTCACCTGGAATACTGTGGGCAGTTTTGGGCACCACAATATATGAACAATATTAAGCCATTAGAGACTGTCCAAAGGAGGGCAATGAAGATGGTGAAAGGCCTTGAGGAGAAGCCATATGAGAAGCAGCTGAGGGCACTTGGGCTACTCAGCTTGGAGGAGACTAAGCTGAGACCTCATCGCAGTTACAATTTCCTTTTGAGGGGAAGAGGAGGGGCAGACACTGATCTCTTCTCTGTGGCATCCAGTGACAGGCCTGAAGTTGTGTCAGAGGAGGTTTAGGTTGGACAGCAAAAAGGTTCGTCACCCAGTAGGTGGTTGGGTGCTGGAACAGACTCCACAGGGAAGTGGTCACAGCACCAAGCCTGACAGAGTTCAAGAAACATTTGGACAACAGTCAGGCCCATGATAGGATTTTTGGGGCTGTCATGCACAGGGCCAGGTGGAGAGTGACCAAAAAGAACAGGTCATGATATGAGAGCTGCAGAGCAAAAGCGAGAAAACAAGCAAAAATAATTTCTTGCAAATTCTCTTTTGTAAGTGGCATGTAAACTACTGCTCTAGCAGCCATAGAAATGCCAGGTGAATGTGACACTGGCTGGTTTGCACAGAGAGGAGGAGGAAGATGCTATTGATGGCCTCTTCAAAAGCAGACACATGGTCTTACTAAATACTGCTCTCCTTTAGTCCCTCCAGGAGGTTCAAAAGACAGCTGGAAGGACAGCATTTGACAGCATTAAGACACCCTTTCCTGTCCTTGCTGCCTTGAAAACAGAAATATATTGAGATGTAAAATAACCTGACCCAACCTACAAGCAGTTTTCTAGATTTCAGAAACGGTCAATGTGACAAGGTCAGACAGCCTTTTATGAAATTTGTTTGCCAAATCCAAGACAGCATTCATGAGCATTCTTGTTCCAAGTCCCTTACAGTTCTGTCTCAGATGATGAATAACCTTTGGGACCATGAAGGCAATTCAGAATAGGGTTCAGAGGACTTCTGTGTGCAATTTTTCTATTTGATATACAATTTCCACCTAAAACTAAGCTTTCTATTGAATTACAAGTCCTTCTTTTTAATAATGCATTTACCAAATACATAACTAGTATCTCCCTAGACATCTTGGTGAATATTGTTTCTGGTTCTTTTGGTAGCTTGTTAGCATACCGTATGTATCTGCGAGGGCCAGACAGCATGGCCCTAGGACAGAAAGCAAGCCCACAAGCTTCCTAACCTGCAGGCTGGCAGCTGTCTATTGGTAGAATGCCAGGAAAAAATTAGGATGCCTCCTCACAAGAACCAGACACGCAATCAGGAGCAAGCACGCTCTAAAAGTGCAGGACTAATGGCATGTGGTCAAAGGTTTCATCAAAAAAGTTAAAGCAAGGTTTGATTCTCCTGCATTGTGGACATGAAGCAGATTCTGATATGAGAAGCAAAGATCAGCATATGGAACAGAAAATCACTTTAGGAGTGCACCATGACCCTCACAAAAAAATGAATACACAAATTACTATCCATAATCAAGTCTCACATAAGAGAAAGGGGCAATAAGCTGCCTTTTGTAAAAGACCTGCATCCAACGCTACACCGCTGATAAGAGTAAAATAAAACAGAAGGAAACAGAGCTCTGAGCAACTGCTTTCACTTTAGTGCCACAGGAGGGGAAGGGAGAAAAAAAGCCTTCATTAGTCACTGATAGGACTGATAGAACTGATAGGATAAGTTGTATTTACAAAGAGTGCATTAGTCATCCACTCCTTTTTTTATTTTTTTCCAGAGGAAGCTGGGGAGGGCTCTGCATTCCTGGATTCCATGGAGGACAAGGTCTCCATGCCTCAAGGTGCAGCCACTGCACACTTCACCCCAGAAAGTGCTCACGATGGCAAAAGGTCTCCACATCCCTCCACCCAGGCACTGCCTTCTGCTCTCTGACAGACACTGACTAGGAAGATGCAGGTGGAAAACGGATCTTCCCGATCAGCATTGGCCCACACTGTGTCTCAGGGCTCGGTCTATTAAACACACATCAAAACAGCATTGCCAGCTCTGGTGGGAGGAAGACACAGGAAAATCCTGAGGCTGCAGCTTCTCCAGTAGCTGTCACTGCTCACATGAAAGCTCATCCACAAAGGAAGAGTGCAAGGCAAGCAATTCAGAGCTTTAGCAAAGACAGCCCGCTCCTCTTTTCCTGCCTCAAGTCGCAGCATGCTGCAGGAAGCCGAAAATACACAGAGACTCTACCCTAGCCAGGGCAGCATGAAGTGCCTGGACTACAACACAGTTCTGCATAACTTCTGTGCGTGCCCCAGCTCTCTGAGTGCACCTCATCCCCAGCAGTCAGACAGAAATCATCTCTTCCTGCACACCTTCTTACTCTGTGCTGGCTACAACCTGCCCCTCAGTAGAGAGGGAGCATTAAGCAAATGCTGTGTCTGTGTTGCCTCCAGTACCTGCAGAGAAGTTCACAAGCTAGAGAATGGAGGGTCAGGCAGGCTAGGGAAAGCAAGAGTTGTCACAGGGTAAGAATGCTGTCCCTTCAAATGCTGAGCTGTTATCAACTCTTCAAGAGTTCCTGATGTGGGGAATCTGCCTCCTGTTCATATGAGCAATTCTAGGAAGTTAGGAAATTCCCGAGAAGACTGCCAGCTTAGTGCAAGTTTTACTGCTATGGTCATACAAATCTGTTCATTCCTGTTAGAAAAAATGAATCAAAATCAAACGTGTAACCACACTCAAGTCTGCCCTGCTAAGAGTGATTTTGCTGCCTCCTCCTCCTGCCCAGCCACTCATTCATCTTCACACAAAATAGCAAAGGGATTACGCAGATGTTGCTTTGCTATCCTGACCTTCTTAACCTATGCCCACATGCCATCACTGATGTTGTGCGTTCACCATCCCATCAACCATACGTCAGAGGCTAATTCCCTTCTGGCTGTACCCTCATTCAGAAGCTGGACGATAATTCTCATTTCCTGCCATATAGCTTCACAGGAACAGAGAAAGGAACTCCCTGCATCAGTGGGAAGTGATGTTCAGAGCACAACACTGATTGTAAACCACAACTGAAAAGGACAACACAGGCAGCATAACTACCTTGAGTTGTATCTGACCAAGGGGCAGCAGGAACTGAAAAACTGAATGCTCAGAGCGGAGAACAACAGCGGGCATAGCACAGAGCATCTGTGGATGTGTGCTTGGGGAAGAGTAAGGAGTGGAGAGAACTGCAGCATGAGGGACAGGATTTCACTCTAGTACCCACCAGAAGCAGCCATTCAAATGGAAGCTGAAGCTGCTGCAAAGGAACCAGAGAAGGTGGCTGAGCCATCAGTTTGCATATAAGCTGTTTCCTACTCCTGGATGAGTCTCTCTCTGATCCAGAAAGAGAGGCTGAACAAGTCCTGCAGAACAGGTCAGCAAAGATTTTTCAGTCATCACTTGATCACACTATGGGCACAGGAAAGTTGCATTTGATCCAGTGAGAATAAACTCCCTTCGCTGTCCCAATTCCCATCTTCACAGGGCCTGAGAAGAGACATTAAGGGCAGCCTAGAATAAATCCATGGTGATGTCTAGAGTGAGAGAACAAACACCTTTGATTCAGAACAACATCTTGATTCATTTACAGCTGGGGACATTCCAGGTGAACTGGAGGAAAGACTCTGAAAATCACTCAGCAAACTGGAGGAAACATACAGCAGAGACAGGACTAGGTGGCAGGGGAAGGTCTCTGGCAGAGAGAAGAGAATAACTGCTGCATGATCATGACAGCAATGATCACAGACAACACCACTAGTGAGCCAACCACCAGAAAAATGCAGCTATCAGAGCCTGTCCATAATCACCCCAAGTACACAGGGAAGCTGTGGGTATTCTATTACTCTGATTTCAAGAATCAGACTAAAGGTGGTCTTGGTCTCAGCCCTGCCATCCCCACAGTTCTTCCCTATTTTCTTCACTGCTCAGCATCTGTCCTGGGGAGTTGCAGGGCTGACACATCCAGAGGGCAAGCAGAGTCAACTTTCCAGGAACAATTTTCTGTAGAGCTTTGGAGCAGGGGGAAAGGAAATTAAAAGAAAAAGAAAATAAAATCAAGGCCTCTTCAAACCAAAATCCCACAGACAAACCACAACCTAACTGCTAAGACTTATACACCAACATACCTAACAGCTCCCAGACTTCTCCAGGGTGCATAACTGTGGTTAGGAACACACCTGCCACAGTTGCATTTTCATTCCTTTGGCAGGAAAGGTGTGTGGAGAAGCAAAGCAAAGCATACTGCAGCACGTAGGTTAATGGGCTTTTTGGTCACTTTCTTAGTTTTTAGGTCCCTTTTTTACACTTCAGAAGCCATGAGAGTCATGGTAATTCCCCATGCACACCACAGTCACAGTACTGACTTTCTTTATCTCCAGGACATTAAAAACACCAGAATCCCTAACACACTACAGCTAGCATAGGCTATCAAAATCCAAGGCTTTCCATGGTCCCTCTCCTTGCTGCTCTACTGTGAATGAACAGATGGGTGGCTCTAACCAGCATCTTCCATCCATCTGCCTCATCACCTTGACTAAGGGGACATAAATCAGCCATCCCTGGGATCTGATGATGGTGAATCCAGCACTGTAGACAAGCTGTTGCCTGTAAGAACTTCAGTGATCACACAGATTTTTCTCCACAGGGTTAGGGGCTGGAAAAGTGTCAGGAGGCTGGGCTATAGTGAACAAGACTCTGTGCAAGGGGATACCATAGGCAGCTGTTCTTGGGAAGCCAAGACCTTTGCTTTAAAAGTGCAGCAGCAGAGTGAGAACTGGAATAAAACTGAAGTGATAAGCAAACTGCACAACAATTTCCTCTGGAGCTGGCATTCATAAGCAAGAGACAGACACCCAGCTTCTGATATTGTTCCTGCTGGGCACCTTCTGTCCTTGCAAAAGAGCTCAAAGCTTTATGGAGATGTCTACCCTGCAATCAAAGGTTTAACCACAGCATGAATAGACATATCCATGTTAGCACTACACTCACTAGCAGAAGTAGTAATAGTGGGATTCATAGACTTTAACACAAATTGTACAGGCCTGCTGAGCAATTACATATGTGCCTAAGTTGTGAGCCTCCACTAAAACCTACATCACTGCAACTTCAATGCTATTATCTCTACACCACTGTGAATAAAGTTAATGAACTGTGTCCTTCATGCTGCAATCACACCTTCTGCTACACTGCCAGCACACACCAAGCTCTCTTCATCTTCAGAGGGTCAGTACTTGAGTACAGACTAGAAGTGGAAAATAAGAGGAATGGAGAGACAAAAAAAATACAGACAGTGAGGTATAACTAATTATGCATGCTGGCAGCACTGCCTCCTCACTCAAACTGTGGTCACCCCCTTCACCTGCCTTTTTACATCACACCACCCAGTAGATGGGACAATACTAGTAGGTACTTTGTTCAGCTTATGCCTCAGCTGTATCCTTGAGCACACTATCCCTAGGCTGAGCTAATGTTCTCCCAGATCTGACAGTGAGAAGTGCTTTCAAATTGTAGCAGAGAAGAGATTCTCAGAAAAAAGAAAACAGGCCTCAAACACCCAGCACTTTATCCTTTCCCTTCCAAGTGGTAGGCATCAGAAAGAAAAGAGGTTTTCAAAAATATCTTTCTGAATTTGTAAAGATTGGGCCACCCTCAAAGACACATGTATGGGTACAAAAATGAGGGTACAGAACTGAAAGAGGCTTTGGACCAGGAAGGTCAAAATAATGACACCAACTGAGCCATCATCAACAGGACTGAACTCCATGTCAGCTAGGCATGTGCCTGTTGTACCACCAGCATGCTGCCAGGAGCTTGGGAGTCTGCACCGTGTTCCAATAACTGTGGCTGGCTACTCAAGGCCACTGAGGCAAGGAAACTGAGAAGCAGATCACCCATAATCACACGGTGCTACTAGCTTTGGATGTATGTTTTGAGACTTCTGAAACAATGAGGTCCACGAGGTCTCAGGTGTACTATTGCTGGGACAAGAGCAAGCCTCACCAGTTGATTGTCTTTTCTTCATTTTTCTTCCCCAAGCAAAACCCTCAAAATACATAATTTAAGAAAACAATCAACACTGCTAACAAAAGTGAACAGCTGAACACACTACTCTCCTCCCTTAAAATTCACATGGTGTAAATCTGTTTAGGAGATCCTAAATTTGAAGACAAACATACTAAAAAAACTAGAAAAATATCTGGAACCGTGGGATCTGCAAAGAAGTTCATTTTGCAGGATCAGAAGTATTTGTGAAAGAGAGCATGAGAAGGGCGGGGCAGAAGAAAACACCCTGTTCAGTCTTCACCACTACCAGCCCACTACTGGACAAAGAAGCCCTCACCACCACTCCCATATGCACTACCTTGCCATGTCAGGAAAGCAAGTGAAAAAGGAAGGCTGAGAATAAATGTTATTAGAGTAATACAATACATCAGAGAGACCAGTGGCCTCCCCAAGAATTCAACAGAACACTGAAGGGGACAGACTTGCTTAATTGGTATAGAAAGCTTATTCAAAAGAATCCTGTTAGTTTGTTTCAGAACTCTTCCCGTGGGAGTGGAAGGAAAGGTAGTTTGTTGACAGGATTGGAGGAAAGAGTGGATGTTCCCTGTAACATCCTGTCGGCAGAGGTGCTGGGGTGAACAGTAACAGCCTGTCCAGCTTGCTTTGATTGCAAAGCACACTGCGCTGCCTGCGCATGCAAATCCACGTGCACGGAAGGCATTCCTCCCTGCTCTGGCGCTTAACAGTGAAAAGGGTTGAGTGACGTCCTACCAGGGTACGGAGGGGACATTGTTCTACCCAATGGTCCATGAAAAGCTACATCTTGAGATGCACAGAGAGCAGCAGCTGAGGGGGAAGGTCTAGGGAGATTAATGTGTTTATCTCCTCGCTTAAGTCTCTTACCGGCCAATGGCTTCAGCCCGATGGCAGCAACAGGACTAAAAATAAGAACTCAGGCATTACCAGTGACTCACCGTGTGGGCAATGACACTGCGAGGGATCACAGGGAAAACCGCTCCCACCCCTGGAGCCTGGCTCTCAAATTGTATGAAATTACTTCCCACATAGGTAAAGGAGACACTGCATAGAGATCTCTTCATTCAAGTGATCTTAAAAGCGTATGGCATTCTCTTCAACCATGCAGTCACTTTAAATAGATAATCAAACCAACCTCAGATCCAAATTTTGGGTTCAGTACCTGAAACTGAGGCTCGAGGGGACAACACCATTAAGACTACACTATCAGAACATTAAAATTGGTAAGGATGATGCTAACCACAGCTGGTCTTCCTTTCTGTCTGGATCATGTCTACCAATAAATAAATTTCATAGGCATAGCAATTCCAGGATGTTTCATTAGAACAGTTCCTTCAGCAGACTAGCACACACCAGCAGAGTAAGCACCACAGCAAGACACTGTTTAGCCTAAAAAACCTCACACTTCCTCCAAAAATCCCATATACCCTTCAGATGGTAGTTTAGTAATGCAGCTGCATAGAGATGCAATAGCATCTGTGATTCCTTAGGTAAGCTGCTGGAATTGAGGATTCCAGAGTTACAGCTCTATGAGTTAAACATCCCACTACAGCACTAACTCCCCTGACTTCCTCCCCTGAAAGGCCACAGCTAAGATATAGCCAGATTTTTCAGTGTATCTCTAGGAAAAAAGAGATCACTTTTCTGGCACTGGCTAGGGTACAGACTTGTCCAACAGCAGGTACAGGAGATCCCTTTGTTGCAATGCTGGCAGTCACTGCAGTCCCATCCTTCCCCCTCCCTCTTTCCTAATGGCCCTGCATCCTCTTTGCTTCTGATGCTGGCACAAGCATTTGTGCAGCACTGCACTGAATGGGATAGCTGAACTGATCCATCATTAACCTGTTTCACCATGTACCTATAAAAAGAATTTGTGCTACTGCAAGGAGGCAACTGTCAGAAGAAAGGCTGCCTCTCTCAGCAGCAGCAGCACACGGGCATGCTGGCTGAGACTGCTCAGGAAGCTGTGGGGTACCATTCAACTACCCCTTGCTGTGATACTTCAAGATACTGCTCACATGCAGTTTATGTCAGACCATGCGATTTTCCAGTCTTCTGACTGAATAACCATTGGTTTCCAATCCACCATAAGAGGAAACTATTCATCAGATCACCCCTAATATTCCCCCTTCATAACTCCTGGCACTCTTATAAGAGGTCATAATTTTTATAAGTACATAATTAAGATCAATTTTTATCATCCCCTCATCACATAGTGAAGAAAAATACTCAGTTTTGTAGATCAAAAACTAGAGTGACAATAAAGTAATTTATATGAAAATTGCAAAGAGTCAGCAGTGGAGCCCGAGATCCTGCATGTCAAAGAAAGAAGAAAACCCCCAGTCATGTAATACCAGGATATCACATGCTATCTGGGTTATAGCAAGGCAAATATGACATAGCTATTGAGACAGCAGTGCTTCAGAGATGGGCTGTTCAGCAGTTAATGAAACACAGTGACTTCCCAAGAAGAACTTACGCAGTTGGCTCCTTACAGTCAGAACCAAGGACCTCTCCCATGAGACCAGACAGTGCCTGATACCCCTCAAATTGCCTGTTGTTCTTTGTTAACAGGAACAGCCAAAACTAGAATGTACTGACTCCTAAATCTGCACTTAGGTTCCTCCCATTCATTCAATATACTGGAGAACTTGAAAGGAGCAGCATCTCCTCCTGTGTGTATGAGTGTACAGAGCAATTGTCTCTCTAGCTCTGGCTGGTCAGGAAACCACCATGCCAGAGCACTGAAGCATTTTCAGTGCTTAAAGTTAAAACTGGAAATGGTTAAACCTCCCAGTTTTTCCCTACAGGAACAGAATGGAGCCACACTTCGAGAATTATTCAAATATTAGAATAATAGGACACTTGACTCCATGACTAAAAGAAATAGAAGCTTCAAGGGGACAAACTTATTTAGAAAAGCAGTTCAGTGACTGCTTATGGGAGAAGCTTTATCTTATTACAGCCTAAACTAACTCTTCACTCTAAGAGAAAAATCACAAAGATGGCACCACAGGAGCAAAGAAAGTGAAGAGATGTCTGGAAAAAGAAGCTACAAAATTGTCCTGGCAAGTGTGGGAAGGATGAGTTTGAGAAGAAAGAGTCAGGCAATACCACGAAGAGCTGGGGCTGGCAGGAAATGCTGCACCAGACCCACTCTGTGGGCTAAGATAAACCTGTCTTGGCCTCTCTGATCTACAGCACAGGGAAGACAAGATAAGCAGTCAGTCCAGAGAGGGAAAACACCCAAACTACCAGGAAAAGAGGAGATTTTGAAGAGTTTACTTTGCTTATCAAATAAGCACGTCCTCACATAGGAGGATCTGGGACAGTTTGCTCTTCGAAGTCAGAGGATGAAGAAGGCAACACATCTCAGAAAACCAAATGTCTGCAGCTCTAAGGTGCTTTTCCAGTCTTCTCTGCCTCCTGAAGAGCTTAAACATATTTTGCCCTGTCCAAGGCAGCTATTCTGCGAAAAGGCTCTTTGGGAACTTCTGGTTGCCTTCATAAGAAGATGCATCCTTGAGTCTTAAGCACTGGGCAAAATCATTTTGTAGCTCTGTAGTGATCAGATGCTCCCACAAATATAATTTGGACAAGTGAAACAATGAGTCATATTTTAGCAAAACTACATCACAGATCTTTATTTTGCATCTTCCTGTGTTCATCAGTGCAAGCTAGATCTGGCTGCTTCCCTCTGCTTCTCACACTTTTAAAAGAGCAATAACCACCACCACCCCAAAACTCAAAAAAAAATCCAAACCAAAACCAAACACACACACATGCACATGCACACACACACACCCAGTTTTATTATTTCTTTGGATTTTATGCTGGAGCATCATATTCCCAACAGGTTAACTGTCTTCATGATGTTTGAGTTACTCAATAGGATCATTCAGATTCAGCTCCAGTTTGAGATACAGCCTCGTTCTGTGATTGCCCCAGAGATACCCATTTGTTGTAGGCACTTTTAATAAATGGCACTTCTTTGTCCTATAAATGGAGTCTCCTCTTCAATACCAGCTATACACAAACTAAGCTGTAATATACAAGTGTTAAATGCATCTCAAACTGGCAACCAGACATTTATCCTGATCCACTCTAGTCCAAAGACATTCCAGACATCTTGAAAGAGACAGCAGGTTGTGACAAACTGTGTCTTTTTCCCCATGCTCTTTTGTACAGTTTTCATACACCATAGGAAGGGAGATAGAAGGAGGTGAAGTGGCAGCTACTGCAAAAGTCATTATCTCTTACCAAAGAATTCATAGATGTAAAAGCTTTCCTTCTCTACCAGCCAATAGTCAGCCCAGCAGTGTGAGTAACAAGACGCTGAATGACCAAGACAACGAAGAGGCAGAGGAAGAACATTTATCTAGACCCAGTGTACATAACACATTTTTTTAAAAGGTAATACCCAAGCTCTGTTCCAAAATACTTCAAGTTAAAAAAACACCAGAATTAACACTGTCTATGCAAATTGGTAGTGATTCCATAACATAGATGTGATTACAGAACACATGATTAAATGTTTGATTCCAAGGAAAACCCCAAAATTTTCCCCTCCTTTTGTTAACACCTTGTTAGAACATAGGAAATTCTAGGAGAATCTTTTCCATTTCAATTTTTCAGTAAAGAAATCTCAACCTTTTCAAACACATCAGTCTAAGACAACAGAGCAGAGGCATATCCTTCTAATTCTGAGTTAAACTCACAAATCTTGAATTTGTGGCAATGTACAGCAAAAGAAAGCAGGACCTGGAGAAGAAAATCTGGCCAAACCACATGCACACAAAGCTGGCACTGCTGAGTGGCTTTGGACGTCAGGCCACAAAACACCTTGCACCAAGAATTAATTTCTCCTCTCCCCTACACAGCAGTGCTCTGGACAGCCCCATTAGTGGTCTGTTCCCCATCACACTGCCAGCCACCTCCTCCTCCATGCACTGGCCTGATTCCTGTTCCACAAGCTCACTGCTCCACTGGGGATGCAGCAGCTCACCATGCAGCATCTTTCTCGGGTCCATTTTAATGGAAGTTGCTCCTTCACGCCCTAGACATCCATTGGTTTCCAATTTCCACACATAAACAGTTTCAGAAGTCTGATTTCTTTTCAAGCAGGTGTCTTTCACAGATGGCTCAACAGGCCTTACAGTAGGGTTTGAGTGCTCAGTGGCAAACACTCCAACTCTTCTCTTCCACAAAGGACACGTGCAAATATGTAACATATGCTGAAAAATTACATGAACCTCCTAAAACCTGCTGGAGGCAGGGGCAAGGTGATTTGAAATGCTTCCATTTTAGCCCAGAAATAGTTCCTTTGTGAGCTTAGCAGCAGAGGAAGAAGAGAGACAGAAGAATCACCACTGAGCTGGACACTAGCTATCCATCCAGGACTGCTAAGCTTCAAGCATGTGATCCTGCCACAGATGGCAGTTAATAGGATGGTGCCTTATTAGAAGAAGAAGTTCAATTAAAACCCTAAAGGGTGTGGTACCATTAGCTTCAGTTGGCAGCCAGGGTACAGAACTAAAAAATGAAGTCTGTCTTCAGCATCCGATGCTGTCCCCAAAATGGGGGAAAAAACACTCTCTCTGTGAAAATCTCTCCTCTGTCCTAAAGGGTGCCCAATTTATCCCACAGCATGGAAGTTCTCCCAGTATACAGAATACCTATAACCACAGAGAGCTGTAATTCTTAAAAACTTAGCATAAACAGCGCAGTAAGAGAACAACCAGAGAAATCCTTTTCAATGAAGATGGACAAGCTGGTCTCATACTGAGGGAATACATTCCAAGTCTGCAGACTGGCAGGATAGGGTGTCCTAGCCCAAAACGAAATCACTAAAACGTACATGTGAGAGCAGTACTGAGTGGGAGGACACTGAGGCAGAGATGTAGGTACCTTTCACTTCTCTAAACTTTTCCTGTAATGCCTTACTAATACTTACAGACATCATCCATGCAGTTTCCTAAGCAAGAACATAGGGGGTTTTTTGCATTTCCAATCCAATACAGTAGTTTCCAATCCTCCCCTTTCCTTAAATGGGATTATTCATGTATTGAAAAGCAATGCATATCCTTCCTAACTAAAACAGCACATGGATGCGGAGGTGGCAATGCACTAAAACACAAACATAGCCAGATGAATAATTATGTAAAAAAATCACTTTCCTACTTCATGCAACTGCTCTGTGTTGACTCAGATGTGTTCATTTGAGCAGACCAAAAAATGGGTTTTACTACTGCTACTCCTGCTGAGGCTTGGGAAAGCAAAGCCAAGCCTACGTCCCAGTCTTAGCCAGGCACAGTCTGGGAAGCTCTTTAGCACTAGAAGCCCCAGCTCTACAAATCCCCAGTGGGAAGTGCAGATCACAGGCACATTTGTAGAACAATTAGTTTCAGAGCCAAGACTGTGCTCCTCCCCCACCCCCTAAATTAAATAAGACAAGAAAGAGTATGCAGCCATCCAGTCATTCTTGGAGAATTATTTTTCTGACTAGGTCTGCACTTTAAGGATGCCATTTTTCATTATTGTTAATAGGTCTCATTAACTAGAAGCTCTTAAGCACAAGACCATTACTAAATGCAGTTTATGTTGCACAAAAGCAATGCCCTTATTGTGGCAAGGGCAGGAGGGAAGGAAACAGTTTGCCTTTCCATAAACACCAATAATTCAAAACCAAGTACTATTTGCCCTTCATTTGGGTTCACAGTTATTCCAAATGAGAAGACAGTTAAGAGAAAGATGGCTTTAAAGATCTCCTGTTTGCAATTAAGCTGTACCTCATGACTTAAAAATGAACAACACTTTATTTTAAAACAGAAGCAACTGGAAAAAGAAAAAAAATCTAAAGAACAAAAAGGCACCACCACCACCTCCTCTTTTTTACTCAAGTACAATTTTCAGTCCTTTCTGGGGTTAGTGATCACATCATGGATTTATAAAGATACGCAACCACATCCTTAAATTTCAGGCATATAAGCGACTAAAGGGAACAAGTACATATTTCCCACCTCCCCCCACCAGCTCCCCTCACACATACAGACTCTGAACAATGAACTCTCACTTCTGCTGAAAATCTGAAACAATAAACATTCTTGGAAGCCCAAAGAGATGCCTGAACAAGAATTTCACTTCTATGAAGCTAGAAAACCAACCACTGAGCACAGGGGAAGCTGGCATGCTTCTTTCCAGAAGAGTCAGCCTGGGCAATAGTTAAAAGCAACCTGGACAAGCTCAAGAAGTTGGGCCATGGGAATCTCATCAAGTTTAGTAAGACCAAGTGCAAGGTGCTGCATCTGGACAGGGCAACCCCTGTATCAATCCAGCCTGGGGGATGAACAGGTTGAGAGCAGCCCTGCCAAGAAGGACTTGGGGCTGCTGGTGGGAGAGAGGCTGGGCATGAGCCAGCAATGTGCACCTGCAGTGCTGTGTTCAGCTCCAGAGTCCCCAGCACAGGAAGGACATCAACCTGTCAGAGTGAGTCCAGAAGAGAACCACCAAGGTGATCAGACGGATGAAGCACCTCTCCTGTGAGAAAAGGCTGAAGGAATTGGGATTGTTTAACCTGGAAAAGAGAAGGCTTCATGGTGACCTAATCACAGTCTTCCAATACCTGAAGGGAGCCTACAAGAAAGATGCAGAGACACCTTTTACAGGGACATGTAATGAGAGGACAAGGGAGAATGGCTTCATACTGGAAGAGGGTATATATAGATTAGATGGTAGGAAGAAATGCTTTACTGTGAGGGTGGTGAGGCACTGGCACATGTTGCCCAGAGAAGGTGTGGCTGCCCAGTGCCTGGGAGTGTTCAAGGCCAGGCTGGATGGGGTTCTGAGAAATCTGGACATGTGAAAGACATCACTTGCCATGGTAGGACAGTTGGAACTATATGATCCTTAAGGTTGTTTCCAACCCAGGCCATTCTATGATTCCATGATAGTTGAAATCCACTGTCAAGGGTTAGAGAAGTACATTCTCAATTTGTTGTGGTGTTTCAGTGCTTCACAAAACCTGCAGAATCACCAGAGTTTTCAGTTAGTAACACAGCTGATATCCCTACAACTTGTGCATTGAAGTGTCTAATAGCTTATAATACCATTTTCCATGGAGAAGGCTTGACATCATATTCTTCATGCTTTCAATTCAAATATTGCTTAAGTCAACATGGATTTCTAGTCAAGAACAGACACCCTGTTTGTTTGGAGGTGACCAATATATCACCCACAGAGAGAAGCAGAACAATGTTTATAGCTCCAGTGTAAAAATTTAACTCCAACCATGCACCAAATTCAGGCATTTCATAGGACTGAGATTGGAAGAAGGGTGTTTCACATCCTTCTTTCACAGTATTAACATTGCCTTCCACAGGAGGTAGAAAATGGGGGGGGGGGGGGGGGG
>JAWWEV010000169.1:14834844-14928194 GCA_035583235.1 Hafferia zeledoni | reverse complement strand
CCCGCGCCAAGGGCGGGCGGACTGCGGCGGGCGCGCCCCCTCCCCGCGCTCCGCAGGCGGCCGGGAGTGGACCCCGCGGGGACACCGCGGGTATCTCTCCCAATTCCCCCCACGGGGGGCGCCGCGCCAGCCGCGGCCGGATAAAGCTTCCTGCGTGCAGCGGGAGGGGAGGGGAGGGAAGCGGGAGCTGCCGCCGCCGCCCTCCCCCGGGCGCACGTCAGCGGGGCGAACATCGGGCCGCCCGGCTCGCTCCGGCCGCTCCGTGCGCGGAGAGGAAGCAGCGGCAGCTCCCGCCCGCCGCCGCCGCCCCGACCGCAGCCCGAGCCCGGTGCCCAGCGCTAGCGACCTGGGGCGCTGCGCTGCCGCCCGCCACCGGGGGAAGCGGGGCCTCCAGCCCTTCTCCGGATCCACCTCAAAGTTGGGCCCGGCGCTCCCGAACGCTGTCGGGCTGCCCGACCTTGGGGACGCGTGTGGGAGTCCCCGAGGAAATGAACCATCTGGCGCAAAGGTAAAGCGGTAACACGCGAAGTGTCTTGAAACTGTTAAAGAGTGAGACCCGGCATTCGCACACACGCGTGGTTTATAGTGATGGGACTTGGACGCAGAAGACAGAAATCATCAGTCTCCAACTACAAAAGAAAACAAACCGGCCTCTCTGCCGTCTCTACTAACACACCATCTGAGAGTGCTGCTGCAGTGCCTTTATAAACAAGTTTGTTTTCACCTTTTACTTAAGTAAGTCTGTCTCTGTCTGAACAATTGCCAAATCTGCTTAATATGCAGATTTATATAGGGCAGTCACTGATCCAGCCAGAGAGGGAAGGGCTGCCCTGGCCTCTCCTGCGTGACTGGGAGTGAAAGCTGTATTAAGAACATTCAGAGAGACAGATGAGTGTACCATGAGCCAGGAGTACCATTAAACTGATCTCAAAATGAACAGTACTGTATAAGTACCATATATTCCTGCGCAGTGTCTGGACTATGAAATCGACATGTTAATCATATGAAAAGCAGCGATAGCAGCCACCTGCATATCCCCCCCACTCCCCGTCTCCAGGTTAAGCGCAGCCAGCCCAGTGCTGCAAAGTCTACACCAAAGTGATGCAGTGGGCAAAAATTCCCTCAGCCTATGCAGAAAGTAGATAACAAAAGTAGGACAACATAACAGTAGCATTACAACAAAGCCATACCTCTAGAAGGTGATTATGAAACAACAGCATTCTGTTTTTTTGCCAGTATTTAAATCTGGAAATCTGCTGACACAGCAGAATAATTCAGAGGACCAACAAATGATTTCTCCAACAGGTATCAGTTGATCAGCCTCCTACCAAGCCAAAACTGCTCCAACAGCCTCATTTGGTGGTCCCCTGGTTTCTTTAACAGAACAGTTGCAGCCAAGGAATAAAACAGGTTGACAACACATAGTCCTTACCAGGGGCATCAGCTGATAACATGAAATTCAAGTGGAAAATTATATAGGCAGAGGTGGACAATGTAGCTGATACACAACCTGCAATGCACTTCCACCATCCAAAATGACATTAGATGTCCTTTGTGCAGGAAAGGTGATCTGTTAAGTTTATGCTGTGGTTGCGCTAGGCAATGTCATCAGGACATGTGCAACCCAGTCCCCAATATTAAGATGTACAGAGCAAATGGAACAAGACTCCATTCCACACCATGAAAACTGAGAGTGGATGTTTAAGACCAAATTGTAGCAGACTGTGCTGAATGAGCAGCCAGAGGGAGAGAATCTAACTTTTATACAGAGGAAAGTGGTAGGAGCTGTGACAAAGAAATACAGCAACAGGAGAGGTTTACCCAAAGCTATGTATTAAATTGAGAGATTATGCAGCTGAAAACTGTTTTAACTGGACTCAAGGAGCATTCTGTTCTCTGCACAAAGCACCAAATGATATTTAAGAAGCTCTGATTGCAGAGGTCTCATAAAAATATATGAGGAACATAAAAAGAGGGAGACAGAAGAGGAAGTTTCTCATCTCCAAGTGTTACGAGGAAAAGTGAAGTCTGGAAATCAGGGAACAGAGGAGCAAGTGTGTAAAGAAAAGCTAACCATGTGTTATGCATAGCAAGTGCTACAGAAACAGATTGCTAACTGAGAAACTTGAGTTAAGCGAGAAGTGGGATATAAATTGAGTGACAGACTTGATTAAACCTAGTACTGAGTGGGAGACTAAATTATGAGAGTAGAGTTTTCAAAAGCAGTGTAGACAAAATGAAGCAGGAGGAGGGGTGGCAATATGGATAAGAGTATTGTGTCAACAGAAAGAAATATTGATGTTCTGGCTGACATAGCAGCCTACTCGTACTGAGAGTAAAACTGCAAACAGAGGTGAATCTGAATGGTGCTCGGTCAGAATAATGTTGTAGGTACCAGAAAATATCTGAACAGTAAGAAATGTGTTTGACAGCCTGTGCACTAGTAAAGGGAGATTCAGCTAATGAACAGTAAGTGAGATCCTAACCTCAGTTATGCAAGATTGAAGTCTGGAAGTAATGCTGTGCTTTCAGTATTATCCAGCTGCAGAATTCACATTTAGCAGAGTAGCAGTTTTGGTCTCTATCACTTGAAGAAGCACAGTTTGGCTTATGCAGTACTCTGAACTGTCAGGGATCTGTGAGGTATTAATCTGATTTTAATAACTGGAGCTGAGTAAGAGGCACTAAAGAAAGTAAGTAAAATGCAAAGGATTTAATGCAAAGCCTAGGGGGGGTAAATGGACATCTCATCTGATGTTAATGGACTTTGGATCAAGCCTTACCTGTCCATGAAGCCTAAGGTCAGCTTTAGTGTCTTGAAGAATGTCTATGGGAAGGCCATAACACACATGCATTGGTCTTTAGACAAGCAGAGTGAAGGACTACAAAGTTAGTTCACAGAAACAAACTGGAATCCAACCCACTGTGGAAAATGGGAAGGATGCTGGAGAAGATGCATGATATCATCTTCCAGCAAGGCTGAACAAACCCAAGGGCAGCATGTATTAGTGTGCTGAGCGGAGCAGTGCTGGCTAGTGCCAGATATGAAGAGAGGGAGTTAGCAAAAATAAAGGACTTGGGAAGGGTAAGAACAGGTGGAGTTAGAAATCATCCTAGGAGGCTGAAGGCAAGAAGCAAAAAAGAAATAAGCAGTGAAGAAAATGAGTAGGCATATTTTTTAAGTAGACAATGTCTAGGTTTCTGCTATTAACTTGAGATCCCACAAAGAATCAACTAACTTTCATCTCTATGCCTCTGCTATCCAGCCTGTCTCTAGCGTGAGTAGCTCCTGGAAGGTCTTCTCTCTCACAAGGGCACAAAATTCAACCTGCCCTGCTGTTATGTGGGACTTCCTGGCATTACTTCAGTGCAGTAACAAATAAAAATGCAAACCAAAACATCCAAACATCTAAAATTGTGTGAAATATTGCATCATCTTAAAATGAAGAATTTTTTAGCAGGCGAGGAAAAGTTTTGAAATTTTTAGCTATTATTTTGCTTCTGACTCTACAAAGTAAAATGTAAAGAGTTACCTAAATCAAGCATTATTTTTTCATGGCTGTCCATAGACTCAACTGTCATGTACACAGAAAAAAACCCCTTATTTTCAGAGATGACAGTTCATGTTGGCTATACAGGATCTCTCAAATTTTTTGTACTTAAGCCACTGTTGATCATCTGCCAAGAAAATCAGTTGCCTTCAATGTGCCTGGTTGTTCTCATCCTTCTCCCAAACTGACATTCATTTGCTGCCTCAGGATTTGTAAGTGAGGCTGATAAAAAGTAGTGTGCATAGAAAAAAGGTTGGTAATGGAGGAACTTTTTAGTGAATTAATATAAAATTTATATTTGAAATAAACGATGGGAGTTCTGGAGACAAGCAAATATTAAATTACCCTATTAGTAGGGACTATTCAGCCATCCATCTAGTTTAGTGTCTTGTCTTCAGTAGTGACCTATTCCAGATGATAAATGTGAGGGAGGGGAAAGAGGAGGGGATGGAAGGAAGACAGAAGGAAAAGGAATCGAAACAGGCCAATAAAGAGATGTGTATAATTGTGGCCCATATGCATACTGTGCCACTTGATTAGAGAGTGGCTTTCTTCCTGACCCCAAGCTGATGATCAAAATGTGCCCTGAAGCACAAGGATTGCTAGCCCCTGTAATTTTGATCCTAGCTTGTGTCAGTGTACATGCTATTCTGTTTCATGTCAATGCCTAATCCTTTTTGATACTTACTAAGCTATTTAAGTCAATAATATCCCATGGCACTGAGTGTCGCATGTTAATTATATGGCTCATAAAACATATAACCTGATCTCATTCCAAATTTGTTCTATTTTAATGGCTCTGAGTGCTTTCTGCTGTTCTGAGACAGGGTCAGTAGGTAGTATGTCCAAGTGACCAGCCCTGTTCTATCCATCTCTGTTCTTCAGTGCTGAGGGCCTCTGCCCCCAGGGGAGTCCAGCCAAAGGAGGGGGCAGCTGTGGTCTGGCAGGGTCTCAGTGCCTGGGTGCCTCTGGGCAGGCTCTGTGTACCTTCTGGCCTGCCTGGTTCCCCAGCTCCCCTAGTGATTCATGGGGACACATGCCTTTCGCTGGGATTTTTCCATGTCACCTAGACATGAGGTATTTTCCTCTCAGCTTGAAGTCCTGTGACTTTGGATTTCAGAAGAACAGCTTGGGTCCCCAGCTAGGAAAGGGAAGCATTTGGTACACGTTCAGCTCATTTGACTGCTATAAGCTCACTCCACACAATCTTCTCTAGAGCCTTATCTTAACGAGGGATCCATACCAGGTTTATTGACTGATTTCACAGGCTGTTCTGGGTTCCTGCACAAACAAACATGATACAGGCAAAGCCTGGTGGAAGATAACACATGGATAGTCTGGAAGAACTGAGTTCTTCACCCACAGAGCCATACAGAAGGGACCATGCAGCAGCATGATTTTACATATCTCATGAAAATCCAAGTCCCTCCAATACTAGCCCGAGTTCTAGGTTAGAAAGTGAGTGAGCTCCGGAAGTGTAGCCTTTCCAGATTCCTCTTGGAAGCTTTCCTTTCTAGAGAGACATCTCTAAACAATTTCTGAATGCTGAGCTGCAATGTCTGTTAGCTGCACTCAACTGATCAGTTTTACAACGTATTTATGCTTTTATCACATCTAAACTATCCTTTGAACTGTATCCATAAGATCCTATAGAAAACACCAGTGAGGATTATGGAATTCAGACAAATATTGTGAGCAGTAAAAAGAATTTCCTCTAGTTCTGTACCTTTAGCTGTATTAATAATATAATACTG
Organism: Hafferia zeledoni; assembly: GCA_035583235.1. Taxonomy (NCBI): domain Eukaryota; kingdom Metazoa; phylum Chordata; class Aves; order Passeriformes; family Thamnophilidae; genus Hafferia; species Hafferia zeledoni. The sequence continues at coordinate 14,922,889 of JAWWEV010000169.1, read as the reverse complement.
CATTAAAAAATTACAGGTTTTCACTTCTATCTTCTTGGAACTGGCCAATGTCAATTGCTAGTCAGGTGAAGAGCAGGATTTCCCACCACTTATATGGCAACAAGGTCATGTTCCATGAGTGCCTTTTATAATTACCCAGAAAAAATAAATGGTATGTTAAAATCACCCTCAGGTGAGCTTAGCCTCAAAATGTTTCATTTCTATTGTGTTTCTTGGTGGATGGATGACAGAGAAGCAGATTTTCCTGCTTCACCAGAGCAAGTGAACAGATCTGTGTGTCCAGTGCCCAGTGTAGCTTAACAGTGACTCCAGACAGCTCTGCTGTCACTGAAGGGTTACTGTGTGGGTATACGATAGTGGGGAAACATCTTGAACATTCATTTGAATACGGCCATCGAAGTGGAATGTTCAGGGGCTATTTTAAGATTCACACTGTTTGTTTAAACTAGATGGCATGACTCAATGACTGTTACGTAAAGGAAGAACACAGATTTCTCCCTATATCCCAGATATCTCCACCAACCTAAAATACTGTGTGGAATTATACATATGCCATGCTGAATGGTATTGATTACTGAACAAATACTGAAAACTAATGCCACATTCTGGAATGGAATCTCCCTCTTTAGTAAGTAAGGTCTCTGTCAAAGGAAAGGCTAATACTGCAAAAAAAGATGATGGAGAGACAGTCCTCATGAGCTGGATGCTGGCTTTCACAGTGTTGAGAAGAGTATAAACAAGTAACTCCCTCATTGCTATGGGTCACCCATAACCAAAAGGAACGAGAAATGAGCAGTTTGGTTTCTGTGGATCAGTCATTGCGATGTGTTGCTACCGCTGAGAGAAAAGACTTCCATTTAGTGTCAGCTACTACAAATTTTGTTTGTTTGCTTTTTAAAGTGGAGTGCAGATCACTGGGAAAACCTCCAGTTTAACTCTCACCACCGAAGTCATCACTGCATTTAGCCATTACTAGCTCTGTTTTAATTCAAGTCAAATTAAGATAAACTTACGCATCTCACACTGTCCATCTTGCAATTTTTTCCTCTCAGTATCTCAGTTGCATATATGGCTCAGTCCTTCGGGAGATACTAAACTTTTTCCATTGAGTTTTCTGTTAGGCCTTGATTTAAATGGCTATGGATTATTGTCCCAGAATAAGAGTGCTAGACACCAAACCTACACTGAAGCGTATGCAAACACTTCAGATTACAAGGAGACCAAATCATTCCCCTGGGGAATCTGCTGTCATATAGTATCTTGAAGGATCAGTCTCAAACTGCAGTCTCTTCAGAATAAGGCATCCATCTGGTCTTGTTTGGTAAAATAACATGCATGTGTGGTAGCATGTGATAGATTGATTAGTTTTAACTGCATCATCTCTCAACTCGTAGCACTCTACCAATTAAACATCAAACCAAAGGAGTTATTTAATGTTACCACAAAAAGAGAATGTTATTTAAAAAAACCCCAAACAGGAATTTGCTTCCTTCCAACTTAAATATAACTTAATAGCATTACATATAGCTTGATTGATTTTTTCAAACTTGCCATTTGAAAGTTTTTGGTTTTGACAAGAAGCACCCTGTGCTCCTTGCCCATGTGAGGGTGCAGTATTACAATATGCAAAATGACAGAATCATCTAGCACTGGGATTCTCAACTCTTCTTCTCCTGAGAGATTACTCCAAATCTGGGAGACCTCACAAGCCACATTTAATCATCAAGGCCTCTCAGTCCATTATAAACCACGAAGCACTATACTTGCACAGCACAAACGTCACTGCCATAATTGGCACGAATGGCCCCTCCTGGTAGCCTCAGGAAGTCAACATTTACAGAGCCTGCACTTTCCTGTCATCACAAGGCAGAAATCCTTTCAAATTTAGGACTAAGGCAGGAAGGGTGTATTTTCACTAACAATGTCCAGAGTGCAAGTACAAAGGAGTAGATGCAGAAGAATGTCTCCAGAGTATTTCACCATCACTTTCACCAGCACTAAACTCTCAGATAACACCTGTTAGCAGAAAATACTGGTTTTCATTTTATCATCTCTGAATCCTCTTGATCCAGTGCTTCACCTCCTCAGTCAAACAGTAACTGTTTAAAGATGACCTTGACATTTTTAAAGGAGCCTGTAAAAACCTCTCCACTATAAAACAGCCAGATTAACATTTATGCATCGTTTAAAAAAAATAAACATTTTAACCAAAATTGCCTGAATGTTTATGCAAGGTGAGAGATGGCTCAAAGGACTCTTCAAAGACCATTGGCAGCAATTTCCTACCCCAAGTAAAATAAATTAAGTAACACACACATCCTGTTTCACATCAAAAGAAAATCTGGCTCCAAGGAATAATCCAGAATAATGCAAGAGAGGGACTGTGAGTGTTTACGAATACAGCCTGAGCCAACAAGAGAAGTGAGGGGCTATTTGGGAACTACAGTAAAAACTCCACCCAGAAGCTGGACTGTCCACTTTCTTCAGTTTTCAGTTTTGTTTGAGTGTGATGCACAGAGAACACTCAGTGGGAAAGATAGGCCTGATTTCCCAGCCAGAGCAATAGTAAAATGATTTACACTCCCCATTACAGCCACAAAACCTGTGGGAATAAGTGAAGTAAATCATGTTTTACAATGAGAGAAATGAGGCAGAGAGTGGGATAGTGACTCTCATGACCTCATGGGAGTGCAGCTGCTATAGAAAGGCAGAACTCAGGTCGCTCCTCCAACGTGAACAGATACAAATGCTTTGCTGTTGATCTTGATTTTGGGTGAAGATAATGCAGTGGTGCCACTCAGAATTAAATGTGCAGCTCTCAGCAGATTTCTCCTCAAAATTATACCTTGGCATGGAATGCCATTCACAATTAAAAACTCACTAAGGCTTTTCTATGCTCCTTCAACTCTTTTCTGTGGAGTAGCTGTGAATATTAGTGCTTTCTATGTTACCATCTTAGTGTACTTTGTTTCTTGTACCTTGTTAATAAAAATAAAATGCAAAAGAAAAAAAGATGGCTCTTGACAAGTTAAAAGAATTACACCCAACATCTGTCAGTTTGGGTTGGGATCCCCATTAAGAATGCAGCATTGTGAGCCTGCAGTGACACAGACTTCCTGCCTTTGAAGGGCAGGAGGCAAACTCACCTGACTGTGTGGAAACACAAATATTTGCACATTCAGAAGCCCTGAAGTATCTAAAGGAATTTCTATACTGCAGAGGAGGGTATTATTTCCATGTTTAATAACCTTATGTTACATTCGAGAAGTGCCAGTGAAAAAACCCACATCACAGCAGCAGAATAAGATGCTTGCTCGCAGCTGTTTGTTTCTTGAATACTTACAAATCACAGAAGTGCGTGCGAATGCACGAAGCAGAACTGTGTTTCTGGTCACAAAGATGTGGATAAGGTGACTCATGCTGAGGTGTGCACGTGTACACGTGACTAGATGGTGCACAGGCCAGGTGTATGTATGTACTACAGCCCCATAAACGGGAACAGAAGCAAAGAGATACTATAAGCTATGAAAGGAAAGATGAAAGACGTTTTTACAGCCACAAAAAAACATTATGTGTAAAGGCCAAGGACCCAGAGACAACAGGGAGGAACTGAGCTAAAATAAGCTCCCTACAGTAAAGGATAGGCTAGTGGGTGTGCCAGAGAAAGGGACCTGGCATTTTATGTTTACATGAGAAAATAAATGCTGTCAGTAGAATTAAGAACCAAACTCCATTTAGCTTTTGCTTTTGAGTGCATATGGAAGAGGATGTGCACTCTGTGATCCCATGCAGCTGTAACGTTCATCTGTAGTTCTTAAGGGAAGAGCAAGATCCCTGTGGAAATCACACCTGCTGGCTATAACTAAAATCCACAGAACTAACACCTGTCTCAGCTTTAGCATCTGTCTCCATTCCTAGATAGGCATGAAGGTAGGTGAAAGCACAACCTGGACTGCCTCTGACTCCATTAGATGGCCCACAAGCCTGGGGCTGGGATGATGCTGGCCCAGGAACTGGGATAATGTGTTTGACAAATGAATGATGCCAGTTCAGGACTTGAAAATCCTGTTCCTAGGCCACACTTTCCTTTGGCAAGGGGGAACAGAGAAGTTTAAAACTTAGTTGTATTGCATGTCAATAGAAATATCATTTTTAGAGAGAAACAGAAGTTTTACAGGCGCACACAAAATGTTAGAAACTCCCATGTGATTCTATTTCTCTTGCTTTGCAAATAACTTCATATCATGCCCATACTTTTCTGTCAACAATTTAGATGCTCTCTAAGCCTAAATATTGCCTATTTTATTAAATATATACCTTCGTCCTTTTGTCTAGAGGGTCTAATCCTCTTGTTCCTCAAAATGTATGCATTTTTGTAACTGAAACAGTTCATTTTCTAAAGTATCTTTACTGAGACTGATACCACAAAGGTGACTGCCTAGATCACCAGTTCTTTTCAGTATGTGAAACACTGTGATGGACACATTTTGAGGTATGATTACCACACAGCTGATTCAGAGGTGCAGCCTTTGTGCATTGAATTTATTTGTACTTGTTTCTATCTGTCCACCTGCTAACAGGCCAAACCTCACAGACATTATCTGAATGTCAGAGACTAGAATCCATCCACTTGTTTTGCAACACCTCCCTCGAAGTAAAACTTTGTTAAAGTGTATTGCCAGAACTACAGCAAATGTTCTGTTAAGTGAAAAAGATACATATCATCAGTGGTTTCTGGTTGCCTCAAGTCTACCTTTGCACTACCTTAGCATAATGCTTTACTCAAACACATAATATGTGGTTGCTCTGACCTTGGGTTGGTATAAACACATGGCTCAGCAGCAGCAACATTCACAATTCAAATTTCCAGCATAACTTCAGCAAATGCCAGCACAAGCTGACAGTCAACAGCACGCTGCATGTGCCAGGCTTGTGTGCCACCCTGGCCATGTGTGTTCCTTCTGGGACTATTTTTGCTTCTGAAACTGTTTTAGGAACAGGTACAGAGGACAAGTGACATTCAGGACTTGTCTGTGTCTAACAGCACCACCTTGGAAGCACAAATGCCGTTTGGCAATGATGCTTTTGGGGACCCGTCCTCATGTAAGTCCACCCCGCTCAACTGAAAGGGAAGAGAAGCACTGCTGAGTACTTACTCCATGGGAAATTTTGTGGCACTAGATATTTCAGAAGCAGAAGGGGAAAATGAACAAGCTGTCTACAGTGGAAACAGGTGTGGGACATTTGAGTGAAAGGTGAGGAAAGGAAAAGGTTTCAGTGACTTATTGGAGCACTCCTGCTACTACTGACTCATAAGAAAAAAGGGACGACTGTGGGAGAAATAGCAATCCATAGCCAATGCAATTTAGCAGTTGATAGAACAAGCATCAGTATGGCAAGATCTCAAGACTTACAGACAAGGGCAGTGAAAAGAGATCACAGTACATAAAACCATGAAAGACAGTCCAAGCCAAGTAGCTTCAAATTTCTTCCTTAACAGTCAAAAAATTTAGGAGAAAAGGGGAGCCTCGGCTGAGCTTCGTGCTGCACTGGAAGAATTTTGATCACCAGGCAGGAATTTGAGATGCTCAGACGTCCTCAAGAAAGCATCGCCGAGAGACACCTCGCGGCAGCGCCCGCCCTCGCCCCGCGGAGCTACTGCCGAGCCTGACCGCGAGTGCGGCGGGACATCGACGGCAAAGGCACCGGACCGGCACCTCTGGGTGGGCTGCTCGCCCAGCTGTCAAGTTCTCCACACTGCCCGAGGATTAAAACCACATCCACAGCAATCATTTTAACTCTGTGATTTAAGTAGTTTAACTTAAACTTCCAGTTTAAGGAGTTATGAATTACCCATATGACAAAACTGCATTCCTTTCAATCAGCTGTGTGTCTGTCAGTCCTACTCTAAACATCACAACTTCTGCTTTTGTTGCCCTCTGCCTGGGTGACCCTGCCTTCTTATCATAAACAGTTTCCTCTGCTGAATGGTTATTTTGCCTTCTTGGAGATAAACAGAGGTATTTGGAGATGAGCTTCTTTGCACAAGTCAGCAAGGATTTACATAGTGATGTACAGCAATACAGTGATATAATAACAGAATTGAAGTAAGTCATGCCTGGACATCATTAGAGGCAGAACTAATCAAGGCAAAAAACTGTTTAGAGAAAGTACTTGGAAGAAATTTCTCTCTTCATTTTCTGTGTCATTTACCTCAGTGGAGAAATCAGAAACCATAATTTAGATTCAGTTTACTGAGATTTTTGGCTCTTATGAAGTTATCTTTATTGCTTGGTGTTTTTTAACTATTTAGAGATGAAATGACAAATAATGTATTTGAGGAAAATTGATTTATACATGATATCCATGTATGTATTTCCATATTTAATTTCTAAGAATGTATTGAAAATGGCCTTTTAATATTACATATAAAAAAGAGTGGGGAAAACACAAGAACAAATGTAGAAGCATACCCCATATGCCACCATAATTCATTAAAGTAACTTTTGCTGAAAATGACTGCAAATTTAACATCAAGCTGGGCTAGCTCTGAGGTACTCCTTGCTTTTGTGTTCATCTCAGATAGCACCTGCTGCAAAACATTTCTAAGCATGAGGATGTACTACAAAACCCAAACTAACCTATCTCAATTATTAATTTCTTGTGTTTTTAAAAAATAATGATGTTACACATTGTATATATTGTATATGCACAGTAACAGGAGAAATCAAACACCCCAAAGCCTACCTTTCAGCATCCAGAATTCTAATGTGAAATAGGATTTTCCAGGCTAAAAATGCCACTTGCTTCTGTCACACTACAAGCAGGAGAACCTCTGACCACTGGTTTTAACAGCTTACCTAGACAATCTTTACTAGAAGTCCAGCCTCCACAAAGAGTATCTCTGCAGGATCCCTCCAAAAGAGCCCTTTACTAGGAGGGGGTAATAAGGGAAAAATCAATATGCCTATGTATTAAGGGGAAAAAAAAATACTCCAATGGTAGTTTAAGTAAAAAGAGAGAAAACTCTGAGAACTGGAGATGCAGGAAGGGAAAAGATTTGCTTAATTACTCAAGTCATGGCCCCACCATTAATGAGCACAGGACTTGTAAAGTGCCAGACTAGATCCTGTGGGGAGGTAGTTCCAGCATGAGAGAAATTCTTGAAACAACCACTACACTGTTTGCACTTGAGAAACAAAACTGATGACAGTTACTGTAATTTCACAAGCGCACACTGCCCCCAGAAGGCAGCATCCTACACTTTTTCACTCCTTTTGATTTTTTCTGCTCCTTCTCACTTGCCTGACTAACATTTATTGCAGATAAATGTCAAGTGATGCTTGAGGAGAAAAGAATTCCAGCTTCATGCATGAAATGATAGACTCTGAGCTGATCATTGCTATTCACAAGTAAGAGGGGCACCAAGGACAGTTAAATACATCAAACACCATTCTTACAGAGAAGAGTAAGTACACTGGGAATCTTCACATTAGAAAGGAAACAAATTAAAGTGACGTGAAACTTGCATATAAAATAATAAGGGGATACAGAGAAAGAAAGAAGAGAAAGAAACTGCTAAATGCCGTAAAAATATACTTTCCATTAAGAAGTTACTATTGTCCCCTGGAATTCACAAGCCAGGTAGCTGTAGGCTTGCTAGGTGAGTGTCAGGCTAGCAGATCTTACAACAGGGTGACATGGTCTTCCTCCAGAGTTCCTCACGTTGCTGCTGCCACTCTGGGCTCCCCAAAAGTCCATCAGGGCCAGTCAGAAACACACTCCTCCCCAGGTGGTCGGCCCTGACCTCCAACATTCGTAAGCAACACTCCCCACCTTCCTACCCCATAGCCTGAGCCTTGGTATGGACTGGGCTGAACTGAGATAGTACTTCCTGAAGGAGCTGAGTAAACCTCTTGATTCTGAGTACGGTTCCTGCAGCTGTCAGCTGGGCTTGCACAAAAAGATCACAACCCTCAGCAGAGGTATGCAGATCTTCAGAGAGCCAAGGGAACCCATTCTAGGATATCAAAGTGGCTGCTGCCTTCAGAGCAATATTTTCCACTTGATTTATATTTATTGAGATATTCTTTTCCTCTGAAGCCAGGAAGAGCTCTAAAGTCTTTTCCCCACATCATTACCATTCCTTTTTACCATTTTCTAACAGGCTTAAAATATTTAATTCTGGTCCCTCCCACAAGGCACTTTGCTGTAAACAGGCCTGTGTTTCATAAATCCACTGCTCAGGAACATCACAAGTAGCACTCCTGGATCCACAGAGGGGAGTGATCCAGAGGGTTGCCTGGCACAGGGGAGCTGGGAGAGATAATAAAGACTAGAGCGATCTGACGAGCCCAGCAGCAAGTAGATTCCATACACCTGGAAGCACGATGGAAACACTGGGATGCGCACCTTGCTGACCCCAGACCCCAGGAGAACAGGGCGGGGGTGGGATTGCAGCAGTGCCGGAGCGCGCGGCGGCCGCCAGGGGGCGCCCTCGGCCGGTGCTGCCGCCCCGCTCCCGGGCGCGGCGTGTCCCGGGGCATCCCGGGCTATCCCGGAGCATCCCGCCGTGTCCCGGTGCCGGAGGGGCTCGGCCGGCAGCCACCACCGGCGCCAGGCGGCCTGGTGCCCGAGCTGGCCCGCGGGCTGCCCACTGCCTGCTGCTCGGCTGTGGCCGAACACATGACAGTGGTTATTTTTATGCGTAACATGTTCAAAATGTGACAGGGCAGAGAAGTTTCTTTGAGCCGTTCTTTGTGCCCTTGTGAGTCTCTGAAATTTTACTCAAAGATTTTAAGGACAGAACCTGTTCAAACTCGTTCAAAATACACTGACAGAAACATTTCAAATAGATCAATGGGTTTGTGCAGGCTGTAGCAATTGCCTTAGTTTGGATTTTCGGCTGTCTTAACAGCAACTCAAGATTCGTGTGAATCTGAAACCCAAGCTTTGCCCCAGTTCAGCCCCGAGCACAGACCGTAGCACAGGTGATGAAACTCAGCACCTACACGCACTGTAAGGCTTGCTGTGGCTCTGAGGTGTGAGAGGGAACAGCTGGGTGTGGTGTTTACCTTTCTGGAACAAATCACCCTTATTCAGTCTAATTCCTGCAATGCCCCAACAAGTAAGCAACAATTCCAATCAAACCAGGAATCTTCTGTAACATCCTTAATTGCAAACACAACAAGAAGAAAGAATTGATCAAAGAGCAAAGGGATAATACAACACAAGACATGGCACATTTCTGTGGCAACATCCAGTATAAATGTAACACAGGCTATTAGAGCTCATCATTCTTGAAAAGTTAATTTCACATACAGGATCTCTTTGTGACGAAGGCACCTTGCTGGAGTTGTGATCAGTAAGGAATGCTCAACACCATCAGACAATTTACATTTGTAAATATGGACTTGGAGCTGTCACATTTTGTGTTGCTGGCTCCACAGTAGCCCCAGATGAGCCCTACGTTTCTCTCTTTTATCTCTTTTTTTGCAAGATGATGACAGCACTTATCTCTCCTATAAATCACATACAAGATTATGACTGACAACTGGTATATAAAGAATGAAGGCTCATTAACAGTCACTGAAGTTATGCCAACTAACAACCCCGCAAATTCATTCTGTCTGGCTGTGGGTGTATTCATTTAGCTAATGAATATCAGTGTCTGGGATTAACCAGATAAACCTGTAGCCAGTGAGAAATGAATACTATGCAGGGTGTGCATCCCTCTCAGCAATCCATGATTAATTCTTGTTTTTACTAGAGTCTATGCTTTTCATAAACTCCAGAATAATAAGGTACAGTTTGCTCAGGGGGACTTAATTTTTCTGAATGCAGTACTCTGGAGGTTGTGGCTCTCCAGGTGGCTTACAAAGGACATACAAAAAAAATTGGGTGAAAAATCACTTTTGCTGTATTGAACCTAAATGTGCCTCCTCATTGCAAACAGGAGGAGGGGCTGTTTGCAGTTTAGAGCTCCCAGGGCTGTTTGCCATGGCCAAGGGATGTGTTTACTACAGCTGCAGTATGTTACATGCTGTTGATTTTAATTGCTTTTCAAAATGTGAAGACAACTGTGATATTTGGAAGAGACCGGTGAGCTGCACTAATAAGCTCTGTTGTGCAGCATATCTAGTTCATACAGTGCTATGAAAGCTTCTCTGCAAAATTCTGTCAGTATCCTGGGGAGTGGGGAAGGAAAGGAAGGATCTTATGCATGCCCTACTCAGCCAAAGAAGCGAGCCTGATTCACTGGTTATCTTGGAGCTGTATCAACAGAGGCCTATGGTCCTTCCTTAGAAGACCCTACAGTGAAAGCAGGTAGCACAGGAGCTATGGGGCTGCTGCATAAAGTCTGATTGTGACTAAGAGCAACACTGAACATGAGATTTGGCACAAGTCATTTGGTCCAATTGAGAACTACCTTGGGAAATAGTGACATAGTACTTCAGTTAGAAATGGGTAGCCAGCAAGGCACCTTGGTTGAGGGCTCAGAGGGGTTCCTCAGATATTTGGGAACACTCCAGTTCTAGGCTAATGTCCATCTGGAGGCTGTTCCCAAGAATTTTCAGACCCTGGTCCCAGCTGGTGATGTATGAAGGGAATTCTTTGCTTCTTTCTGCTAGGTAATTGGTATTCTGGGAATTTGACTCACCTAGAACTGGGTTGGAGGTGCAGTGGGGATGCTGGTTACAGCTGGATGCTCTTGAGTGATGGGAAATGGTGCAATTTGCGTCATCCAGCTCCTTGGAATCCAAGTGCGTAGGGTTCTTCCTGAGGCTTGTGTAGAGCCTCATCCCCAAATTTAGAGTGCATTTTTCACTAGCAAGAGATGAGCCAAATGAGAATGACATGTCAGAGAGTTAAGAAGCTTTGCCTCAGCAAAGCTGTATTGTAGAGACCCCACATGCAGCTTTTCTTTTGGAGCTGTGAGTTGGAAAAACCAGAAAATGAGAAAAAAAAAAAATCATCAGGGCAACTAGTGAAAACTGGCAGATTGAAACAGAACGATGGAGCAAAGCTACTGCTCTCACCCTGTCATGCCCAGATAACCAGATGCTTTATAATAAATCTGGATGTAAACATGATTTTCAGTCATGGATCCCAGTTTGTAATTCTCCATAAGAGCTAGCTGTGAATTCTCTGTGTGCAAGTTGCTTGGCTCAAACTGCTGCACCAGAAGTTACCTGTCTATTTAGAAATAAAAATGGGTGACAAATACAATCTGATTCTCAGAAATGCTTGAGTTTCTGATAATTTCAAAGCAAGCTGTGGATGTTCACTATCTCTGGGGAAAAATAAAATAAAAAAACCCCTGTTTACTTTCATGTGCCAAATATTAATTCTTGGAAGACTGACCTCACACATGCTGGCTCATCTCTTGTTTGACCTTGCTGAGACCTGTTTTCCTCCTCTAGATTATATAAATAAATAATAATGATATATCTCCTTATAATTTGTTTGAATAATGCTGTGCAAATACTAGATATGATTAATTGTTGTCCTCCTCACACATCAGGAATAGGTGAATTGGTAATTTAACCTTTTCTAAAGATTTTGGCTTTTGAACTGTTTTAATTTGACAAATAGGCTCTACTGAAAACCCTGAACACTTGCAGTTACACACCTTGTTGAAATTAAAGACAAAGCCATAGCCTTACTGAAATGAATGATGTCTGAAAATAAACAGGCACTTCAGATCTCTGCATAAACAACCAGGCACAGGTCTGAACAGAATCCATGCCAGCCACCTTCACCACCCAGTCCTGGGTGCCTGGGCAACATGGGACTGTGCAAGTTCTACCTGCCAGGGCCCTGCCTATACCTCCCCTGCCCCAGGGTTTGTATGTTTGTGTTCCAGGTCTGGGCTGGTAGGGCTCAGCTGTAATCCGGACTCAGATTGGGAAGCTGGGGCCTGTCCTGCTTTATCTAAGGAGGGATGCTGAAGCCAAGGTGCTCAGCCTTGAGCCTCGATCCTCGCCCAAGCTGTGTGGAGGGTGGGGACATCCCCTGCCCTGCTGCCCTCCTCTGACATGCCCCCAGGGGCTCAGCTGGCAGCGGGCACTCGGCCAGGGCTGGTTCCCACCACTGTGCCTGCCCCTCTCGCTCGCTGCGGTCCGGGTTGGGACAGCCCTGTCTTTCCTGGGGGCAGTACCCACTGCCACCTTGCCTCCCCACGGGAGCACCTGCCCTCCTGCTCCCTGGCACACCCATTCCCTTCTCACAAAGGGATCAGAGGTGAAACAAAAAGGTTTCCTTATTATATTTCTTTATATTGGCCAAACAAATATAATTGATTTGATTGCTTTGGGTAAGAAGCCCCTTTATACTTCTGTGCCTATGGTGACCTAGCTTAAATTTTATTGTGAATCATCAAAAAATTTCTTTGCATGGAAAGTTTTCCCAGAAGCTCTGTTTTTACAAGACAGGTGTCTGGCTCAGCCTCACAAATGAACCAAATCTATCTGGAAAATGCACACCAAAACCTGTAATCTCAAATGGGAACTGCTGAGTGCTATCAGCACACACACACATATCACCAGCTCCTTGCCAGTGCAGGTAGCCAGTGTGAGGAGAAGGTCTATAGAGGTGTATTGTGTACAACCTCTGACTCACTGGGAGTCCAACTCAGCCTGAAACAAACCTGCCTTGCCCGTGCCACTGGCAGGGCTCAGGGTAATGAACACACCACACTGGCATCTGGGCTGTGCTGGCCTCCCTATGCTGAGGCAGATGGAGCAATGGTAGAGAACACCAACCAACACTCACCTTGTGTCATCCAACCCCAGTTAAACACACTCATGAGAGGAAGTAAAGTTGCAACTCGCAGTTGTAGGCAATGCATTATATACTGTCTTAAGAAGAAAAGACAGGCACTGGCTCAATAAAGAGATTGTCCTCATAGTTACTGTACTGCATAGAGAAAAGATTCAAAGCAAACGTGATACCAGCTGGCCAGTTAGACACAGACACTTAGAAATGTCACTTAGCTTGTACTTTCTGATGGAAGGCATTGGGTCCCCTACTTGTCTTGTGTTTGTACAGTTCTTAACATAGTGGGGCTTTGATCTATAACCAATATTCCTACAGCTATTTAATAGCTGAGGCATTTAAGAAATATCAGAAAATTGCCCTGGACAACTGGCAGATAACCTTATTGGTTGTCACAGGACAAACTAAGGATAGGATAGGACAAAGACAAAAACTTTGAAAGGAAGATATATTTTTGTGCTGTGTCTACACACTACACAGGGTGAATGAAAAAAGAAAGCTTCTGGATAGTTGCTCTTTTTCAAACAGCAGACATTAATTACCATTAACCTAAAAAGAGAATGATGGAATCTAGAATAACTTTTTCCAAGTAGTTTAACTATTAATGTTTTAACCCAAATATTAATTCTGTAATATTAATGCTATAACCCAAAGCAAAAAATACTATTTCAGGCCCATGTGTTCCTGTACTACACTTGAAATTATGTCAGTCCCTGCATGATGATTGATAGCTGAAATTTTCCATACAATTAGTTTTACACTGTCACTGATCTTCTATATTTATTTTTTGTAACACATTTTAGTGTTTCTGAGTCCAAACATTTTGTTTCCAGCATCTTCTCTAACTAGAAATAGTTGAATGATGCCATCAATTAAAAACAGATTACATTGCATGAGGCATTTCCATTATGTCTTCAGCCTGTTCCTAATAGCACTGTTTTCCTTACTACAAAATATTTTGGTTTCCTCGAAGAAGTCCAGTGACAGAGATGAAAACAAAGATTAAATTATCCAAACACAGATGCTCTAAAGCAAACATACAAGAACCCCAGTATAAGCATCCTTATAAAAGTAATGCTTTAATTTGCTGGAGAACAAATACTAAGAATATCAGATTAAGGGGACATGCTGAGCCTCACATTTTGAAGGAAGCCACTTCATAACATCCTGTTCCTTAAAAGTACTATTTTTCTCTGAAACAGTGATATGCTTTTTGCCTCATTTCATAATTTAGGAAGGTGCTCCAGATCAATAGCTGTGATCATCAGAGAACTGCAATTTCCAGCCCAAACATACTTATAACTGGTAGACACAAACTGCACAGTTTGTTCCAGGGATTCCCCTAAGTGACATTTCTTCATAAATAGCTTCTGTCAGGTAAATGCCAATGGAGATGTACCTTTTACTACCAAGTAATCTTCATAGTGTAAATAATTCTCCAAATCTCTTCAAAGAGCAGTATACCCTCCACTCCTTGGGTGACCAGCTCCCTACAGACTCACCTACATGGCCCCTTGTTTACTTATTTTTGTTTCCTTGGATCCTCTGGTCTTGTCTCTGTACTTTTTAGCTTTTTGTGTGCATAACATACAGTGTTAGCAGATTCATCAGCCATGGGCAAAGGAAAGAAGGAAACCTCCTCCCAACCGACAGCTTTACACTAGACCTTCATCCTCCTCTCACAGGGGCGAGGCTGCAGATGACATGGCACATGAGCAGAGTTCAGCTGTGGAAGAGATCTTCAACTCAAAAGACTGACAGTTGTGGAGCCTGACAGACAGATGACTCTTCTGACTACCAACAGAATTTGCAAGTACCTGCATTTAAAGAACATGTTTTAAGATGTTAGTTCAGGCAAAAAATTAAAATGTATTGGAAAATATTTGACTGGCACTGAAAATAACTAATAATAACTCTGCAAAACATCACAACAATCATAAGAACAGGCAAGCTTTAAATGGGTAGGTTGGACATTTTAAGTAATCCAACAGTGATGAAGGTTCTTACAGCCAATGTCTGGGTCAGTGGCAGAACTGGTACTAAAACGTAGCTTTGCAACTCATGAATCAAGGGTCCCTCTGAGGCACAAACCCATTTTACTGTTTTCTACAGTAAAACAGCTTATGCGTGTTTTCAGGGTGAGAGAAGAGACTGGAAACTGTGCTGATCACCTAACTCACAGTTACCAGCCAGGTCAAAAGGCAGGATGCCAAATTGGATAGATCAAATATCTGTCTATGATGGCATTGCTAAAAGCATGTGAAATATATAGCTGTCCTATAAGATTCTGTGGTGGACTAGGCCTCTTGTTATTCAGGTCGCTCGAGTAGGTGCTTTATTGATAACTACCTATCAGTGAATTTCCCAGTTGATCAAAGCATTTTGTATAAGTTCCTCAGCATTCTCTCATCCTTGTCTTATCCTGAAGAATAGGAAAACCCCACACTGACACATGAGAGAGTAAGAAAACAGACATAACAGAAAGCACAGCATTTCTTAATGAATTGGGAAAGGAATCAAAATACCTGCCTTGCAGTTTTTTGCATACAAGGTCCTTCCCCCAACACCACTTAGGGAGTATGTACTTGCCTTGCTTTCCAATTATCACATGCCAAGTGACCAAGGAGTAGATTCAAGAGGAAGCTTAAAGGGTAATTTTTAGTGTTCACTGGGTGTTTACCAAAAGGATTTGTGTCCCATGTTTTGTCTAACTATAAGCTAAATTGTCACTTGTAGGTATAAGCTAACTTTGTATAAATCAGACTTAAAGTAACTGAATCCTTTTATACTTGGAGATGCAGCAGCTTTATTAAATGGGTTCATCATTCAGCTAAGCGAACTGTACCTTTCTGCTTACCAACTGTCTCCAAAACAGACATCTTGCAATAAATTAAAGCACCAAAGATTTAAAATGATTGAATGCAGTGGGTCTGTTCTTCACATACCCATGAAAAGGCAAAAAAGAATTGGAAAATACCTCCCAATTCATGAGACATTAAAGAGTTTCAATGACTCACTTGTTTTAGGATTATGATCTACATATGGTTGGTCAAATAGATAGGCATTCTTCCTCAAAGGCTGATATGGTATGAAAAATTACTAGATCACTCTAAAGTGGCTTTTTTTTGCAACTTTTTTTCAGCAGCCCACAACCTTCCATTAGTTGTATAGGAATGTGCTAACCTCTACCACAAACACAAGGCCTGAAAACGAATGTAAGGATAAATTAATTAAGTCAATAAAGTTTTAAGTAGCTGATCCATTGAGCATAGAGGATTGTGGTTTCTCTGGAATCACTTACCCAAGCCATTGTCAGCAATGAGACCGTAATGCAATATCACATAGCATGTGAATCAGCACCTTCGAACACCTTCACCTCCACGCTGACAGTTGTGTACAAAGGCACCAGCCTTGCTGCCAGAGTTTCTCAGCCTCTGCAGAAGAAAAGGAATCATTCATTGCTTTTCTCCTTAGAGGTAGGTATTCTTCCCTAATAACATTCAGGCTCAAATTTCTGTTTCAGACAGGCTAAAACACAAAGAGTGTTGATAGGTCTGAGTTCCTTTCCCTTACAACTCCATTAACAGGTTGCAGGATAGATTTAATTATCTGCCCCACCAACATTCTTTCCAGCAGGTGGGAGTAGAACTGGTCTTCTGGTTGGTTTTCCTCCATAGAAGATATTGAGAGCTCCAAATATAGTTGGGGAATTACAAGGCATTCAGCATATTATGATATACTGCTATTCTATATTCATCAAGTCCCAAAAAAGAGTGTACTTCCCATCTGCAAGAAACTGGCTCCTTGAAGGTTAAACACTATTCAAGGGAGGAAAGAGATAAGCTATCCTATAAAGGAAGTCTGTAATAAGCAATCAATAGGATGAAGGAAAGTAATGTTGGAAAGCAGTGAGAAAGGAAGCATGGAACCATTTCCTTCTAAAACCACACACTCACCATGCTATTTATTCCTAGCTACTAAGAGTCACATTATCAGTTACATTATAAGGTGACATCAACTCCTGCTGTTTCCTCTGGAACTCATGTGAAAACCTGACAAAACAAACTAAAGGCAAAGACATTTGCAAAGCTAGCAGAGAGTTTCCAAATATGTATTTGCATTTTGGTGCTTTTTCCTGAGCAGTACTCATGCCATAGAAAACAGAAACCTATGCAAAAAAGGTAAAGCCACTTTACCAGTTATTTCTGAGTGGTGCCAGTGAACTGAGCAGGAAATGCACTGAGAACTGGCAGGAGGAAAGGCCATCTTCCTGTTTAATAAGAATGCTGCCTGACAAAAGCACTTCATTCAAGTCTCATGGCTGCAGAGACTAAAATGCCCCAGAGACGGAAGGACACTGAATAATTTAGGGTTTGGCAAATTCACCTCCTGAATGTTGTTGGTTGCCAAGAAAATTCATTCTGACTCATATGGAGCCATATGTATTGTTCCACGAAAGGATATGAATACATGTAGCACTGATGGCCCATAAAAGCAGATAAAAAAATCCAGCCGTTTTAATAGATTTCTATCTGGTCTGAAGAGCAGTTCTGGTCTGCAGACCTCCTTAGGCTTGCTGAATGGCACTTGTCCAAAGCGACCTGGCGGGTGGCGTGCCTGGGAAAAAGAGAGCAAAAGGACGGAAGCGGAGGTGACCTGGTAATGTGTCAGCAAGGAGTGGCAGGCCTCAAAAAGACTATGGAGCCAAAATGGGATAGAGGCATATAATCAGACTACTTTCCTACAACAGTTCTGCCCTGCAGAGCTTTTTTTTTAATCCTGTGCAGCAGGAACCCTGAGGGAACATCACCTGACTTTCTCAGACTGACTCTTGGTGATTGACAGCACTGTTGACACAATTCTCAGGTTATTTCATCAAAAAATTGGCCCCTTAATTGCTAAATTTAGTTCTGAATTATTTCAGGGAATGCCTGACTCTGAGGATCTGCATGTTTGTCAAAAAGATGTACAAAGGGAACAAAACCAAGCCATAGTACTATGGATGTTAAGACTCTCCTCTGTTAAAAAGACTTTTGGCTTTGAACATCTTTAAGATCTTCTGTCTTGGACAGCAGCATGTTCCTCACATACTCACTGGTCAAACTGCACACCATGTCTAGGCAGTAACTGAGGTTTATAATCCTCTAAATGGGTATGTCAGGGAGAAACTAAAAAATTCTGCATCAATCATCTAAAGCAACAAAACAAGGTGATAGCAAACAATTCAGATCCAGATGACAACAATTTCTACTTTGCTTGATGTTACTCTTTTAGGTTAACCAGCAGAACTCTTTCACTCTGTTTCCAAGAATAAATCTCTTCATTCCATATGTGTGGGGTCTTCCCATTCTACACTGGCCAAGCTGGAAACCATAGGCATCTTTCCATTAAAAATTGCTATGTTTCAAACACTTGTCCACGTGTCAAAAGTTTCTGTCTTCACTAGTTCCATGCTTTTAACAAAATTTTAAAATCACACCCAATGAGGATATATCCTTTGTGTCTGATAACTTATCATTTCCACAGGGTCTAAGTTCTAGGTGTTGATGTCTGTCAGCATGAGGTCTCAAGCATGCTAACAGTATTTGAAAGTGAGAAAAGACAAATGGCCAAGATACACCAATATAAAGCAGGGATGAAAGAGGTATCTACAACTCTTCAAAAGCTGTAACAGAGGAAAGGTTTAAGAGCCCTTTTTTTTCTTACTGGTATGAGCAACAAGGCAGGACTGCCCAGATCTGCAACCCAGAAACACTTCTGTTCTTTGTAAGTAAAGAACCTCAGCCTAATTTTTTGCTGAGAATTCACTGTTTGTTTTAATATCCCCACAAACTATTTGGCAGCAGCACAAAGGTTTCTTCAGGCAGTTGTGGAATATTACTGAGCACTTCATGCTCCTAGCAATGCAGTAATTCCCTAACCACTGTATAATTAAGGGCTTTGTTGAGGTCCAGTGACATATTTGTACACTTTAAGTGCTGCACCTTGTTTCTTAGGTCAGATTGACATGCACCAAGAAAAAAGCCAAATTTCTAGCCAGTATTTTATCTGCAAGGGTGGATTCTTTAAGGTCCTTCATAGCTGGTGGAGGTGTAGTCCATCCCCAACCTGCTCCACTTGTCTTCCCCGTGGAACATAATCATTCTCTGCATTTGCTTTTAGTCACCATTAAAGCCTCAGTGCTCAGACAACTGACTTGGATTTCTCCAGGTCAGAGCAGCTAAACATTGAGCCTTTTGTTCTCAACATCCAGTGAAAGGGGAACAAAATTCCTGAGTGGATGATTCTATCTTATTTGATCATAGTTTATAATTTCTTCTTTTGTTTCCTGTCATGGACTTCCCTGGGAAAGAAAAGAAGAAGCTTTCCCTGCCTGGTGTGTGATTTCCCTGCCCTTCTGCTGACAAGCCAAATGGCTGGTGCTGACTGGTGTTAATATTACACTCTATGCAAGAGGCAAAGGGGAAATGACCTGTCAGCACTCAAATACTAAAACTTGCAACTGCCACATTTCACTGTTGATGACTTACTTATATTTGTCTTTTTAGAGCATTTTTCACCTTGGAAAATCCTAAAAAAAAAAAAAAAATTCTAAATACATTGAGGAGTTAAAGGCTGATTCTAACAACTTTTTTTTCAGGCAGGTGTTTCATGAAAATCTGCTGTGAAATCATGGGGATGATGAATAGGAATGACTGCAGAGGGGAGCACCACTCTTTCTTCAAAGCAGACTTACTGAGTACACCACAGGCATTGTCTGCAAGATTGGAATTTACATCTCTGAAATGGGCACTCAGAGAGCAGATAAAAATTTTAAACGACTTGAGTGTCAAACATGGGTCACCTTTAGTTGCTTAACGTTTATTGTAAGTGCCATTTCATGTTTCATGTCCCAGCAACATAAAGATATGAGAACTAATTGAGACGTTTTAAGTCCTCTGCATTTTCCCAGTTCAACACTATGTGTTCCTTTCATGTACAGATATTTCAGAAGACTTAAGGAATTCTGGCTCAAGCTTTGATATATGTAGACAGAAAGATAAAATATTACCTGAAAGGGTTTTAGATGGATTTTCCAAAAATCTCACATTTAGGGGAAAAAAAAAAAAGAAAAAAGAACTATTTTGTAATTAGAGACCAGTATGTCCAATGAAATTCAAAAGGTGCTATAATAGAGAAGTGATATACTGGGCAAGTACGGGCATTCCAACCTGCTGGCACAGTAGAAACCATAGACTGACTTTTCTACAGTGACTAAAAGCCCTTAAGGCTTAATGTAATTTAACCTACTTTTCTTAAGGAAGTATGTTCAGTGTAGGTTTTGGCAACATTTTATTTTTCACACATGATGAAATAACCAGCAAAACATCCTGCCCTTTCTCACACAGATGAAATAAACTGTATTATTTTCCATGAGAGTTTTTTTACTCAGTAGAAGTCTGGAAAAAAAACAAAAACAACAAACTTCAGTCACATACTACTCCATGTCTTTCTGGCCTGTAAAGGAGGTTGACCAAGAAAGACACAGGGCTGAAACTCATAGCGTTGCCAGAAAACACTTTTGATCCTCTCAAGGATACTCTGCAAGACATCAGGCAAGTCAGCATCAACCTGCTGCAAAATCTAACTCTGGATTTGGTTTATGCATCACCTTTCCATTTATAGAAGGGACTTTTTAGATTAGAAAGTCTTCAGGGCAGGGAGGGTGACTTAGCAAGCAGTTGTAAATTCCCTGGCAGGTTGGAAGCCTGATTTCAGCACTGGCCTCCAGGCAAAACTTAAAGTAATGTAAGAGATAATAATAAACTCCACCGCAGCAGCTTCCTTGTGAAGCACCTGGGTGCTACCAGTGGTCGTTATCTGACTCCCTTGTCTGTTTGAGGGCTATTGCATTCCTTGCAAAGTGCTAAGAGTTAAATCTAATGGTGGTAGTTTGATATTCCCACAGAAAAAAAAAGTAAAAAAATTCCAGATAACTGATAGCAAGAGAGGTGTCAAAGGCCTCGCACGTCTTCAGTGGAACAGAGCTACAGGTTAGTCCCCAGTGAGTGCTTTAAGGTCGCTGAAATCCTCCAGAAGCATAAGTATTTACAACGTGCAAATCATAAGTATTTACAATATGCAGTTTTTCCTGGGTGCTCGTACCAACAAAAAATCACAGCTCTGTTTCAAACAAGTTATTTGGAAGTGGTCAGGCTCAGTGAAGATGGAAAAACAACGATGCCTGGAACTATAGGTTAAAAACACCTTTGAAACATGGTTGTACCCAGAAAAAAAAAGACTTGGGGACTGTTATTTAAATAACAAGATCTGGAGAGATCTGAAGGAAAAGACCACAGATATGACTAGTCCTGAATAAGTTGCTCTAAAATATGTATTTCTATAATACAGAAGATTTTAATTTCATCTTCTATGTCTGTAATATTGTTTCTTCTAAAACCAGAAGGGCTAGGTAGAGTGATTCTGGTGTAAGATGGTGTATATCAAAACTACTGGTGTTCTAGCTCAACATAAACGTGCAACACTATTTTAAATTACCTGCATATAAGTCAGTCTTGACATTCTCTGCCATCCACCTTCAGAACAGATATGGCATATCCTCTGAAGTACAAGGAATCGCAAACTGCTGAGTAGATAATGATCTCAACATGAACGTGCTTGTAGCAGCAAAACCAGTTACTACAGGGAGATGGACATTCTGTGGGTGCTGCCACTGAGTATTGTAATTTTCATACGATTGCTAACTTGGGAGTCTCCCCACCCTCTGGCTGCTTGCTGAAAACAGATGCCACAAGATACTCAACACACTTGGTTGATTTTTTAACTTCTATTTCAAGATATCTCTCCTAGTTCAAGTCTGGGCCAAAAGATAAATGAAAACCATGTCTTTTCAGATTTAGGAAATAAGTGTACTTTGTCTTCCACTCTGGAAGCTCCTTTCTGTGTGACTTCTTCACACATCTCAGTGATCAGGCACTAGAAATATGAGGCACAATTTAATTCCTATTCTCTTCTGGTGACAGTCCCACCTGAAAGCTGTGATGGTCATGCCTTTTCTAGAGTCATTGAAAGAGCCAGCCTTGCTATGTGAGCCTTCACTGATAATGGTACTGTATCCACATATGCTTGTGTTTCTGTTTCTTCTCTTAAGCCTTGGAAGTGCCAATGAGAAGCTGAAGTGGTGTGCCTTAACCAAGAGTATAAACCACAAAGACCTCATGTTCTAAGTAAGAAAAAAAAGTAAAGAAAGCAAGGGGTGAAAGGAAGTGCTGGGAGCCTGATTTGATTGATGATAATCAGTTTGAGGAGATGTTAAGTTTCAAGAGGTACATATTCAAGGCAAGACCTTCAGAGATTGGCAAATTGGTTAAATTCTTAAAGTATTACTGAATAAGTTCCTGTGAGTAGAGTCAAGTTCCAAAACACAGTCCCTCTACATCCATAACTGGAAGCCAGGTCTGAGGCAGGTGAAAATCAGAACACATCTCTTGTACCTTTGACAAATTTAATACAGTAACTGGCTTTGGAGGTTGCTATTTGGTGCTGAGACTGGCTTATTCTGTAACAGCAAATGCTCCAGCTCTATAATTCTCTCCACATTAAGTCACATCTCTTGCAGGACACACCATTCTCTTCCTAGAGAAGACCCAGTGTCTTTCGTCCTTAAGCTTTAGCAAGTTACAGTTTGATTACCAGAAAACATCTGGGCCTGTGTGTATTACAGCATTGCTGCTACAAGATAGCCAGTCAAATGAATATATAGTCAAAAGGAGACCAGCAGAAGTCTATTTTTTGGCTTCACTGATGTGTGTGGAGTTCAGGTATTAATCTCTCTATGTTTAAAGATAGAAAATCCCAGGTGCTCTAGAATCCCTTGAAACTCTCAGCTTTCAACAATCCATACTCCTTGGCTTACTATTTCTTGTATGTTATAATTTATTCTCAGCTCCATAACATCCTGTAAGTAGTGGGTATTAGCTCCAGCCACAACTGTGGGTCAGTCTGACTGCCTTGACACCTTCAAGAAGTCAGTGGGAGAGCCTGTCTGCCTCTTTGCAGCAGGCTCTGCTATCTCTCTACCACAGTACTCATGAGTTCTGTTTCCCAGGGTGGCACCAACAGACTTGTCTTATATTTAGCTACTACCAGTCTCATGATGTTTCAGAATATCCTCAGGTAAACTTCATCACTCCTCTGTCAAACCCATGAGTCAATGCAGACAGCTCCTACTCTCTCACATGTTTAACAAGGTTAGTCCTCAACAGTCTTTTTTGATCAGAAAAGCCTGTGTATTAGATGAGACAATTACATTTAACTTATCTGCTCATTCAAGCTTTTCTCAACCAAACAGCCAATAAAACTCCAAAAACAAGGAAAAGAAACAAATGTTCCCACACAAAGCTGCAATACTCTTACACTGCAAAGAGAATTATGGATTATGAGGCCTCTTCTTGGCAAGGTCTTAGGGCACAGGACAGACAGACAAGAAGTCAGAACTACCTTCTCATTGCTGGGGTGCCTTCCACAGGCAGCCAGAGCTGGAAGAAGAGCTACAATCACAACAGGTTGCCAAGATATGTCAGAAAAGAAGGTTTCTGTCTAGTTTCCATTATGTTGCCATTGTGTCCTCTCCCCACAACCCTGTAATCTCAGCTCTCATCACAGAAATATGGGTAATGATAGTGCGTAACTTGTCTTCAAAGTGCTGGCTTGGAAGTTGCCAGGATCAAATATCAGCCTGGCCAAATAGACCAAGCAATGTGGGCATCTAAGAGAGATCTGCTAAAGGGCAGCTGGAGCTGGGAAAACTAACATTCTGTAGGAAACAAAACCAGGAGAAGAAGGTGTAAGACAGTAAGATACAACATAGAAATTCAGGAAGGAGAACTTCCTCTCTCCTGGGTGTGAAACCCAGCTCATTTTTTTTCCCCCTATGGCCATACCTTGCGTGTTTGTGTGATCCTTCCATGCAAACCAAGAAGGATGTGGGGGCCAGTGAAAGGCAGGGTACATGGGGTACTGGAGAAATGGAGTGAAGTGTCTGGAGAGCAAGACAGAGGATAACACCATTTCCCTCTCTGATGGATAATCTCTCTTGCTACCCCTCTCACTCCATGTACTCCTTAGGGAGCCGGCTGCTGTGTCTATATCCAAAACTGCATGAGCAGCTTTCTGCAAACCACTGCCCTGTTTCGTGTATGCGTCACCAAACTCTGCTTTCAGCACAGCCCACCTTCTTTCAAAAGAGCTCTCATTCCCTCCAGCCCTGAGTGGAGAGGATGGTCTGCACTTTCCTCTGCTCATGCTCTCAGGATATCTCCAGATTCCTAAACCTCTTCAGTCCCCATCCAGAGCCTTTGAGGAATCCTTCCTGGAAGCTCACATTGCCTATATGTTAACTCCTCTCACCTGGGTGCAGGGCATGTCTGCATTAGTATGTGTTCATTAGTTTATTATTTGCTTTCCTACTTCACTCACAGTTTTCAAAATGGTTTCTGAAAGATCTGGCATCTCCATTCCTTGTCCACCTTAGGGGGTACTTTGACCTGTGATTCTCAGACAAAGACCCAGGCATGCTTTCACAATCATTCTGCCTGCCTGGAGGGGTATTAGGAAACATCTCAGCTACAGGGTACAGAAGTGCCCTGTAAGAGCAAACACCTCCCCAGCTTTCTTTAATGTGCTAATAGGTCTACTAAAGCTGCAAAAGGGAAAAACCTCAACAGGAAAGGCAGACATGACCAGTTCCTTCCTTAGACAGTCATTGACTTCAGCTCTGCCCCTCTGAGCCACCAAGGGCAATGGGGAAGGGAATTCGGGGGAAGCCAAGTGGGGCAATGAGCTGCATAATACAAACACAACTTAAATGTTGCAGAACAAGACACAGGTCCAGGCAAGTCAGAGCATCACTCAGGCCTATGAACAGCAACTGGGTGTTGCCAAAGTCCAACAGCAGCTGCAGGCAAGTCTGTAGTGGTCACAGAATGGCAATTCAAATTCCTTTATGGCAAAGAAGATGGTATTGAATTAATGAGTCTGTGAAATATTGTGAGAAAAAAATCAAGTATGCAGAACACTTTCAGAAAAAGAGTGTACAGTTGCTACAACACTGAAAACATCTCTGTAACAGAGTGGTAATCATGAAAAATGTAACACAGCACCTTGGGTTGAAGAAGAATATGGATTTTAGCTAAGACAGAAAAACCTGTAATAACCATTTGCCAAATATTTGTGGACTACACTTCAATACTTACAAAGCTGATGTCCTGGTAGTGCTAACAACATATTAAGATATTTCAGAAAAATATCTACATCAGCAATACCAATGTTGGCATTCCCTTGCAAACTCCTAAAAGGCAAACAATTACATTATTTTCCCCTCAAAGGTGTTTGGTTTTTTCCTCAGACTGTAGAGGAGCTAGCTCACTACCAGACCCTTGCACACACAGAGTTCTGTGCCTCTGAACTGACTGTCTATTGAAGGATTTCTAAATCATAATTCTATCTTATACTATTACAGGGCTCTCCAAAGCCATATTTTCAATAGTCCACAGTCTTACAGTTATGGGACAACTGGTATGTCCCCATGAGTTACTTGGTACAGTCAAAGGCCCTCTAGCTTGCTAGCATGGGGAGCCTGGAATCAGAATACCTGATTTCACTTTTGTTTCCTTAGTTAAAAGGCAGAAAATTATGAAGAGGGTTTCAGTGCTATGAAAAGGGTTTCCTAACCACCTGGTGATGACCACCAGTCGTCCTGCTGGTAACTTAGAACCAGAGTTCCCCTCTGTTTCAAAGAATCTGAGCTTTACTGAATCAAAACATGGATCCAAAGATTATGACCTTGCTTTGACATAGTCATGTATACAGTGCACCTGTAAAGGAAAGGAATTGCCTTCAGTTTTGCAAACCCAGGAGTAAGCACTCTGCATAGTTATTTGCTTAACTAATTCAGCCAAAGGAAAAATTTGCCTGAAGGAACATGTCAGCAGTTTGCTGAACAAAGGCTGCTTATGTTCCAGATAAATTTCCAGCCTTTTTCTGATTAAATCCCTGACAAATACTTCATAGACTAACTTCAGTTTGTGAAACAGGTTCTGACTATGATGGTTCATCATTAATCCAATTGTTAGATTCCCAGCTCTACGTAAGAACTGAGAACATTCAGTACGTAACTGGACTTTCCTTTTCCACAAGTTTGGTGTTTATTTGACCACAAAACATTCGTTAAAGGTCACATTCATAAGCATGATGAAAAAAATCCTTGAGTCTCCTATAACTCAGGGTTACATGACAATTTTGTGGCCAAAATCATAATGGTGATTTGCTATTTTTATTGCCATGTGGCAGATGCCAATCCAGCTGCTCTGTTCTCCCTCCCCTCCCCCCAGTGCCACCAGGAGGACATGAGAAGTACAGAGGAGCTGAAAACAGTAGGAAAAATCTGCTGTGAGCCAGATACTTTGGTCCCCCGAGTTTGCAGAGCACTGTGTGAGTGAGAGGTATCCTGATACTGCCTTTGTATGAGCGGCACAAAGTTGCAAAAGCAGCTCTGACCTCTCCTGCACTGGAATCATTCCTTTCTGTATATAAAAAGAAACAGCGAATGAGTCAGAAATGGGGAGAGAGAATATGGGAAAAGGGCATGTTTCAGACCAGAAAAAGGATGGGGATGGAACACAGCTCTGTAGACCTGAGCAGCTACTCCAGCTGCCCCTGTCACTGCTACCCCAGCAGCACAAGCTGAAATGGCTTCCTGCAGCATACAGCTAAAGCCAGAAAGGCACCCTGAAAGCACTGGAGTGAACAGTAGAATTACACCCCGAAGCTGGTGTGAAAAGGAGCAAATTCTTTATCACTGCTCATCACTTATCCCAATCTGCCTTGCCCTTCCTTACTTAATGTCACCTCAGGATTCTGGTAAGGAAATTAAAACAAAAATAAAAATAATTAAATCTTCCTGTGATAACTACAAGTATTGCAGCACACCAAAATCCCAAGTATAACCTTTCCCACTTGATTCTGTATATAAAAAAATGTATTTGTAAATTATAAAATCTGTTTTTACTCACTCCTTCTGAACTTTGAAATGAAATCTTTAAGTGGGTTTTTTGTCATACATTCACACTGGCTTATTATTGCAGAAGAGCAGGCAAATGCTGAGCTGAGAACATTGGTTTGCCATTATCCGAATGGTCTCAAAGTGCTGAGTTTTGCACAAAATAACTTTTTACTTCAAAGTTTCTCAGAAGATCTGAGTTGTTTGCACAGGTTTGCTATTCTAGGGTTGCTCACAAGTGTTGAACTATGGAAATGTTTGTTATTACATTAAAGACACCAATGTTAAAGGGTTGTTTGGGGGGTTTTTGTTGTTTTTTTGTTGGGGGATTTTTTATGATACCAAGTATCAACTGTACTGAAAAAAAATCCAACAATTAACCAAACACATTGAAGCTAATGGCTTAATTAAACCTCTGTTTAATTTCCCTACTTCCTTGTGGCAAACATAAAAATTGTAAAACTAAGTTATGCCATTTCCATCTAAACTGCTAGGCAAGATAAAAGAGGAATTGCAACAATTCTATGTTAAGTCTTTAATGAACTTTTTTTTAACCTATCTACAATTAATGACATAAAAATCTCAAAAGTGATAGTATTCTTAAATATATATAAATCTTAGAAGTGATAGTAACTTTTTCTGATGAAAAAGTCTATCTCAGTTGTGTCTCAACTGCAGGTATATTCTACTCCCATTTGCACCATGTAACCAAAGCAGCCCCATTTCATTAAATCCTGTGGTATCCTGAGGACCATACTTTGCTATCAGTAGAACATTACAGATCAGATGCAAATGAGTATTACTTTATGGAAAGGCTCTCACCCTAAAAAAAGGGAAGATCCAGCACTGTTAGGCATAACAACAAGCACAATATTTGCCTTCCTCAGTTTTAACATCCTCCAAATAAAATGAGAAACAGAACAGGAATGTACAGACAAGAAGTTTCATTTTGGATCACTTGAACATAAAAGATACTAGGGAACAGTTTTTATAGAACACTGTGCTCTGGTCCTAAGGCATTTCAGTGCAATTTGGGCACTTAAATCTCCAAGTACATATTAAAATATCACATTTGAATAAGAAAAAAAGCAGCCTAAGAATGATTTACCTTAAGGATAATTACATAAAGCAGTAAAGTTAGAACTGACATAAATGAAGCAGAGCACTCCTATGGCAAAGTTCTTGGAATTCATTTACAAAATTTCAAGATATTTTGTTAAAGAGAATTTGAAAGTTTTGCTTCTTCATGGACACCTGCATGCCTGTGAAGAAGCCCTGTCTTGTACATGGACAAAAGCTTTTAAAGGGGTATTTTAGAATTATGGCTGCTGAACTAGTCCCTTTAAGATATGCAAAGACCACAGTCCTATCTCATAGCAAAGCATGTTTTAGAATCTAGAATTTTATTCTTTCCTTTAGAAGTATTTAATAACTTTGCATTACTCAAAACTACAAGACCTGAGGCTTTTGCAGCTAAAGATGATGTTGTATTAACATTGTCAACAAGAAATTGCTGTCTGTGCTGTTTTCAATTACTGTACAGCTGGAATTAATTATTATGACATCTGGTTGGTCCAATCTGTGAGATTCACTGAGTTCACTGTCTGGCAATTTGGTGGTCAAGCTTGGAGCAACCAGCCTGTGAATGGGCACCACACCATAACATTCACACTTTGACTGGCTTTGCAGCTAAGCTCTTTCTTTTCCACTGTCTCTTTTCTGGAAGCCTCTTCCCTCTGGCCAGCCTCATCTCTTTCCATGGGCTGTGCAGCTTCTGGTACATTGCTGTTCAGTGCTTACATCCTCATTACATGTTTCCATGTTGCTCTTTTTCATTGAGTATATTCATGGAATGATGCCTGAAATACTGTGGTCTTTCTGCAGTGTTTGTGCAACTTGGATATGAGTAAAAAGAATGTAACCAACCCTTCAGATCGACCTCATCAAACTTCTACCAACTCCAAACATATGTCTGCAACTGACAAAATGTTTGTCCATCCTTGTAGAAATATTTCCAAGACAAAGTGACAGGTCAGGGAGAAAGTGATCTACAGACAAGTCAGCCATTTAGAGAGTTGATTTAGGACACTGCCTCCCTCACTGTATGGTAACACCAAGAAAAACTCTGCAGATGAACTGCAACTGTGCAACCTGCCTGACAGCCCCCTCTGTCTGTGTTCATAGCTATCCTTAACTTGGAAAACATAAGGATAATACCAGCTACTGCTGGTGATAGAGCACTGGTCATTATGCTTAGGACTGTAAAGATTCTACTGCTGCTGGTGGGAGTCTCTGCTTTTAAGTTCATATGGCATCTCATTTAACTTCAGCCTGTGGAGCAACTTCCAAGCACCCACTACCAAGGGCCACATCCCTCCCTCCCTTTGGTGTAGCGAAGCTGACAGTCAGAGTGTACCCTCTTCTTGTGGCAGAGGGAAATCTGACCCCATTGTTACAATCCCGTGCACCACAACTAGGTCAGTGACTCACACTGCTGACTCACTGTTGTGCCTGGTCATTATAAGCCCTTCAGTGGATGCCTGTTCTTCAAAAACATGGCTGCAGAGGCCAGCACTTCACAAAACACAGTTACATGAACTTGAAATGGGATAGAAAGAAATTAACCGAAATCCATAGAAAAGCAGATTCATCCCTCTCAACTCATTCTTTGGCTCTACTGACCAATGCCCAAGAGAGAAAGGCAAGTCACTAGTTCACATTTGCAATCTTCAGTAGGCAAAAGTTTGCATCACTACTTTGTCATGGCATGGCATACCTCTGCTGTAATATAGTATATCATATATTGTATCAAGCAGGACTCTGATAATGAATGCAGGAAGTAAAATTCTCACTTCAAGTGTTTTAAAGAAAGGCTTTGCTTAAATTAATGACATTTGCAAAATACGACATTTTGTGGGTCCTATGATTTCCTGTCTCAATCCATGCTTCGAGCCCTTTTCCAATAATCAGGAAGGTAAAAAAATTTAACCGAGATTCTCCACTGCTTCAATACACCAAGGAACCTTGAAGTAATAAAGCAACTGTAGAAAGTCTTGCCATGAAGTTGTGAAATTTGGCAATACTGACAAACTCGAGGGTCACTTGCTGCTCCCTGATAATTAGCTCATAGGAGCATCCAGCCTGGCAAGGAGACTGAGTTACTACACAGACTCCTTTGGGTCCACTTTGTGACATGGTGTCTATGTAACAACTCAATGTTTCCATGATTTTATTAAACATGATGACCAGCCTTTGAGCCAGCATGAAGTCAAAATTCTTGCGTGTTTTGCTTTCTTTATTGTAACTTTCATAATTTCTGAAATGGCAATCTGTTTTTGCTCCTTTTGCTCCCTGAATCTGTGATGCTGTGGTGGAGGTGAGGGTGCAACATTGCTGGGCAGCTAACTTTAAGGATTCTTCAAATTCTGTGTATTCAGACTCAGGAGAAGGGACTGGCTTGCATGAGTTGATTGTGACTGATTTAATTAGTTTACTCCTCTACCTGGTGGCCTTGTAACTGGGCTTGGGATTAGCAACTCTGAGTTTCCTATGCAAGTAAGAATCATGACATGTTCAGAAGGTAAAGACCAAAAAAGGCATTCTGAGCAATGTGGGGAATTACAAACCCAATTCTGCGGAACAGTTCTATCTGCCGGCTGCAGTCCTGACAGCTGCCCTCAAGCTCTCCTAGTCAAATCCTTGGACTTTCAAACTTGTGACAGACACATCACTTCCCCCACAGACCACTTCCACTTATTAACAACAGGAAACGGTGTCTGAGAGAGACATGTGCTTTTCTTGGAGCACCAACTTGGGCAGCCTGTAGGAAGGAACACTTCCTCATGACATCAGAGCTCTTCAATACCGTGCTCTGCCATGCTGGCTGTTCTCTGTTTTGACCACCGTATCTCCTTCCCACTGCAAAGGTAAGTCATTGTAATGCTCTCTTGCAAAACAAAACCCCAAAGCTTTCCAAACCATTAAAACGTAACATGTATGTCTCTATCTCCTTTGGAGCTACACTGAACTTACCTGCATTAGTCAGTAGCAGGTTCTTTATTCCTGTGTCCTCCACTACACTGTTACCAGGGGGCTATGGCAACATTAACGCATCTCTGCCGTGGGTCTGTTGCAATGTCTGCAGATTGTGAATTCCTCTCAGTAACACAGCGATGTCAGAACTACCAATGACCAGCAGTGCCTAGACAAAGGTTTGGATGACAAAACTTAGGTTGAGCAAATTTGGCACACTCTCTTGGTAAATGTAACAGACTTGTTTCTACATGGGAGGACACGCAGTCCCCTAAAGGGCACATTCCCTAAGCCTTATCCCAAAGCTCTTTATTAACAGTGAAATAATAAAACAATTACTTAGAAGCACCATCTGCAATACCACTTGTGGCCTAATGTTACATCCCACAGCTGCATTGCTACTACAATGGCTTGTTTTTACTGACTGGGTTTTCTTGGCCTATGTGTGATTCAAGCCATAGGGAAAGGAAAAAAATCTAAAAACTCAGAAATGCTGCCAGCTCTTTCTGTAAAAATATGTTCTCATGGGATGGGGAGGGGGTTCAGATGTGTAGTGATTTGACCTTTTCCTCCCCATTTCTGTGAAAAGAAGTGACGGTCTGTGACTAAGGAGATCAAGAAATGGAGAATGTCCACTGTGAAAAGATGGTGGGGCAATATTTGGAAGTAAGTCATTGGTGATACAATGTCTGTTCTCAAAAGAAAGGGTGGATGGAAAGCAACAAGTGGCTTTTTGAACAGGAGCTATGAGTAAAAAACTTGAACATGGTCATGAACATAAGACTTAGAAAAATCTTACCCATTCTTCATTAAGCTGTTTATTGTCCCACCTTCTGTTTTTTCTTAGCTGTCATGACTGTGAGCAGAAATATGGAAGAAGACAACAAAAATTTTCCCAAATACAAACCCTCTACACATGTGTTGCTCACTATATTGTAGCCACTCTACAATAAATTACTATTCCCAGAATGAATGTCTGCCCTAATGTCAGTGACAGCGCTGGTATTTCTCCATCTGTTGCAGGATCAGCAGCCCAACTCCATGGTATTTGTGTTCAGAAGTTCTGACAATTTCATCCTCTGGATTTGCACGCCTATGTAGGCAAACTGCTAAAACTGAACAAATTGTTTCCACTCTACCACAGTCAATATGTAATAAACAAGAATTTGAGGACAAATTCCTAAAACTGCCACAGTTATACAGTTATCATGATGAAGTATAAACATCACAGATTTTTTTTCCCCCCTCCAATTAGAACACTAAATGCATAAACTCTGGTTCAGAAATGCATTTAAGCAGATTTTTCATTTTCAACACATGTGACTTACAGGCAGGTCTGAAAAGACATTATTGCTTGAATCAAGGCAATATGCATTTTAATTACACAGTGCATTCTTACCACACTGACTTGATTACAAAGTAATATCAAATTCAATATTATGCTTCATTCTGAAAGGTTGGAGATGAAAAAGAATAGTGATGAACTTTCCTTCATTTTCATTGGTAGGGAAAAAAACAACTAAGTATAAGATGCAGAAGCTGAGGGTTAGTACAAACACTGCATTACTAAGGAAAAAGCTCTTAAAGAAGTCAGCTGGGGAGGTTTTAAGTCTCATTCACCAGAGATTTGAACACAAATATATCTCAGGAATTTATAACCAATGCTACCTCAGTGAGGAGATTACATGGCCTCTCAAAGCTCCCTTTCATTTTCACATTTCTGGATCATTTTAGTCATATAGGTAAATATAAGCACTGAAGTATTAGAACTTCCCTAAGCCGAGAGAGCCCAGAAAGAGCCAAGAGTGAACACAGAACACTGGATTTCAGTTTCTCTGCTGGAAGAGAAATCCCCCACTATGCACACAGCACTGCACAAACTGGCATGCTTTTCCAAAACTCTCAGGGAAATTCCCAGCTTTCTCCTCCTTTTTATACATCATAATGAATTGTTAAGACTGGTAATTTAAAGATACTGAACATTAGATGAACTATAGTAATAATGCTAAACAGTCTCACATTTTTTATGGAGATTATGGGTAGAGAATGTGAGGTTGCCTTTGTCTGCCAAGGACACTTATTCCTTTGTGGTACTTGTAGACTGATGAAAGAATATGTGACTCCTCTGTGTCAACATATATAACCCAATCTGCCCACCATGAAGAGAAGAGTCATCACAGCACTGGCAATCTAGAGCCATCTCTAAATTTCACTTTGGGCATGGAAGCTGCTCTTAGCATTCCTTTTCTCAGTCCTGGACAGCACAGTCTCTGCATGATAGACAAGCAGCAGATTTCTTACCCTGGCACATTAAATGTTCTTTGGAGCAAACCAGAGAAACATGTTCTTTGGTTTTTGTTATAATTGCCATAGAATTGATATGGCTTGGGGTTTCACTGGGTGGGGTTTTAAAAACCAGTTTGCCCTTAACCCAGGACTGTTCAATATTTCCAAAAAAAGCAAGAAGGTTGGAATGGAGATTATCATTATTGAATGTGTAGGGCTCAAATGCTGGTGAAGATCAGGTTAGAATTTCGTCAGTTTTGTCAAAATAGAAAAATAATCTGCAAATTTCTTTTGGCAAATGCAAGAAAATGAGCTTCAATGAGAAGATGGCAATGGCTGGGGTACTGCTGTCTCAGTAGCAGATCTGTGGGAATAGATCTCAGGGTTAAAATCATTCACAGAGTCGAAAACATCATGGTGCCATGAAAAAAACAGGCATTTTACATGAGGTGCCTACATCAGAGCATGGTCTGAAAAACACAAGAAATAATCCTGATTCACTGTCTACCTTGGCACTTGTCAAGCCTCAGCTGAAACACAGAGTGCAGTTATAAGTGCCAAGAAGGGCACAGAGCAGCAAGAGACAAAAGGAACCCAATTAATGCATTCAGGGGTTCAGGAAATGCTGCCAAGTCTCAGAACACATGAGGAATGTAAAAATAAAATGTGGTAGACAGGACAAGAACTAATAGATTTCATTTGCAGCAACTGCAATCCAAGTTTTCATTAGAATAAATTGATGAGGAGCATACACTGAGTCTATTATCATAGGTTTTTTAAAGGAGGTGCACAGTGTCACAGACAGAATGACCCTGCCTTTGGACAGAGGGATGAACCTAAGGTTCCTGTGAATATGATTTGGTTTATCATTTCATGAAAGAAAGGAACACAGGACATGTACTGTAGATGGCTCATTGCTGAGCTTAACACTCTAAAAGAAAACAAATCTAAAAACTTATGTACAACACTCTGCCTCTCAGACGACATCATTCTCACAAGACCACGCGGATGTGAATGATACCAATTCCTGTTATGATATGTAGAAACACAAAAATACTAACATGGGAAAAAAGAACCTCAAGCAAATCATCCTCTTCCTCTTCCATCTTTAACAGAAGTTCTTTCTGTCCAACAATAAAAAAAAAAAAAAAAACCCTCTGGTTTATGCCTATTATGGAAATGGAAAAGTCTTTGACACAGCAACTGCAAATCTTTCTCACAAACTTCTTCCAGAAGTTAATTCCTTGCCCAACATTATAATCTATTATGCAGCCTGAAGCCTTGGTGAGACACACTGCTTTCAGATACCTAGGAATTAGGTAATCTTTTTAATTAGCCGTGACTGCAGGCTTATCTAATTTTCCTAAGCCTCAGTCCCTGTCTCCTGGGAATACTGAAGGTTAAAACCATGACCATCAAAGAAAAGTCACTAAGCAGATACATCACAATATACTCAAAGCAGTCTTTCCTTGTGGAAATACATAAAAAATACATTAAAAAATAGGAACAGGCTTGATAGTACATTGGCTAGAATGCATATCAGCTACTCTTATTATAGGCAGCTTTTAAAATTTAACAATATTTTATCAGGACCACTCCTCACTTTCTATCATTTAGTAACTAAATGGCTATATTTGTTTATGTTTAGAATTGCTAGAAGATTTTTAATTACTTTCTTAAGGTAAGAGATACTTAGAATCAATAAACACATTTTCCACAAGAGAACATCTGACATTAAAGATCCATTTCCCCAGCTGGAAGTATTACTATAATGAAGATCCTTATGAGTGCATTTCTATGCTGATTGAGGAGTCAAAATAAGAAAGAAATAGAGCATATGTAAATCTTATCCAGACTCAGGGTTCAAGATACTGGGATCAAAGGACTGAACCTCATTTACTAATTACAACTCTGCAAAGAGGCTGCAGAAGAAAAGGAAACTCACACTCCCACCATCTGCTAAGAAAGTGGATTTACACAGTGCAAGCACTACAAGGAGTGGGACAACTTGGATTCTGACAGGGAACATGGACATAATCATGCAGCCAGGGATCTCTTGGGTGCTCAGATGGACAAGAGAGACAGAACAGAGCTTCTACTGCCTAGAAAAATCTGTCTGAAAAGAGTTATCCTTCATTCAATCTGAAGACAGTTGTAAGACAAAATACTGGTGCGGTAACATGATGACTTTTGCTCACCTTTCTCCTTTTGAAATAACCATGGTGAATGAACTTTCCTATTTGTCTCTTCAGATCAAAGTTTGTTAACACACAAGAAATTTCAAACATAAGCTATGTTCTTAAATGTAAGGATGCTAATAGAAAAATTGCCAAAGAGGAATGGTTTTCTAAACAAGGCCTCCAAAGTAATAAAATACACAAATCCAGAGGTTACAGAGGACAGACCCAGCAACCTCAGTTCTGGAGCGGGTGCCAAGAACAATAATGGGACAATGACTCATGGAGAGCTGTTTAAAATCCCAAGTAAACTACTGCACATCTGCATTATATCCTGGTGAAAAAACAGACTTGGAGATTTTATCATCTGCTTTGATGAAACTCCTTAAAATGACTCTTGGGCAACCTCAGATAACAAGTGAGAGAGTTTAGGAAATGCAGGACTCCACTGGCTAATGTGGTTGAACTAAGGGGAAGGCAGGTAACCCATAAGCCTGCCAGCCTCAGTCCAGTAGCCATTTGTGCCTCAAAATTCATAAACCCAAGTTCATTTGACAGACAAGGAAAAGTTGCTTCACCCATACAGAAGTTCACCCAGTAAAATTCAGATTTGTCTCAGACTTCTAAGAGCGTACCTTAATGTGTGACAGTGTATTCCCAAATGTCCCTTTCAATGCAAAAGCCTTTCACAATAGAGTCTTCACCTGAAACATCTATTTTTTCAGTATATTACCAGTACCTGAGAACAAAGGACAGGATGGCTTATCATATTAACTGTAAAAATGGCTACCACAAAAATCCCATGCTTTTGCATTCAGTAAGAAGTCTATTACAGCCCAGCAAAGGAGAGACTGCACTGTAAATGGATTTGGCTGTAACATTCTGAAGGCCTTTTTGGTTTGCAAATATTTCCTGAGTCACTTCTGATTTCTTCAGATCCAGCCACTGGGTCATATGAACATACCATCACATTTTTCACAAGTACCTCAAAATTATTTGAATGAGATCTCACAAACAACTGTGTGTTACAGTATTCCCAGTGGTGATTCAACAAACTCCATTTGTCCTCTTGGACATATTTTTTTCACTAGCATATTGCTGTAATAATAAACTTACTTTAAGTAATGCCAGAATTGCACTCAAAATAGTTCAAATTATCACACTATATTGAATATAGTAAAAAGAAAGTCCTGTATCATCAATATTATTGAGCTTTCAAACCTACTGAAAAAACAACATGACAGCCTTCTCCACAAACTCATCATTTATGGGAGGATTATTTTATTTCCTAGGGTAGGCTATGTCTCTGAATATGTCCCCAAATTATGCAGCTTTGCCATTAATTCCATAAACAATTAACAGAAAAACCAACAGCTGAAGCCAAATCTGAGAGGAAAACAATTTCTGTGACAGAACAAACCAGTATAACCATGGTTTAGTTCCACATCAATGCCATGAGGGTAACCAAACCAGGATGGGGGAAGAACAACAGAAAGTCCACAAAACTATTTATTTTTTTTCATTCTAATTTTTTTTGTTCTAACCACATGATCATTTAATTTCTTTAAGATATTAAAATCAAAATTTTAAAACATAAACCAATATAATCTGTTTCATATTCATTCCTCATTCTACTGACACATTCAAAGAATTCTTAAACAAGAGAAGCAAGATTTACCCTTCCAAAACCTGTATTCTTTCATACTCTGAGAACATCATCTTCCAATGTTCCCTCTATTTTAGTTACAGTTTCAAATAATTATGAACCTTTTGGGAATAAAGGTAAGGTTTTGTGGTATAGATTGCTGAGGAATTAACTTTGGAATATTTTTCAACACACAAGCAATACTTGATAATTCTGATCCTCTTCAGCAGCAATATTAATTGGCAGGCAGTATTGTTTTTAACATTCCTGTATTTCATATGAATGTTTGTTCAGAAGTTTCAGATGCTCCTTACCTCCTAACAGCACCACTGCTTTGCAAAGCACTACTTTGATCAGGTCCCACCTTTTTGATCTCTCCCTCTCTCTCTCTTTTTTTTGGTATATACTACAAGGAGAAAGCCTAAGACAGACATATCTCCAAAATTAATAGAGAAGGTAGACACAGAATGCTGGTTTGCAGTCACAGAAATTGTCTATATTTCCTAATGTGTTTTCTAACATCTTGTGATCCATTAAGCTCAAATCAGTCATGGGCTTGTCTTTTCCAATAAACTTAAGGTGGTATATGATTCTTTTGTTTGATTTTACAGCATTAACCATTGTCTGAATTATTTGTAGTATCTTCCCTCTTATAATCCCCATCATAATTTATATTTCAGTGTACTGATTTCATCTGTCAAAGACTTCTGTGTGGCTTTAGCGACTTTTCAAATCTCACCATGTAGCCACAAAATAATTCTTTGGAACTGAATAGATCAAATGATTTTTGAACTTCTGTATTTTGCTCCAACACTTCTTAAAGGAATTTAAATCAACTGAAATTGAGCACATATGGATACTGGATCAAGTACCATGCATCATCCCAATACAATGCCTCTCTGAAACAGCACAAATGTCAAATAAATCAGGCTACAATGCCATAAGAGTGGAGCACCAAAAAGGGCAGGCCAGATGGAAAACACCCCCAAAAAATGGCAAGGTTCATAAAGGAGTGTGGATATATCAGTCAAGACATGAAGTATAAATTCAAAGGACAGACAAAACGCAGTTTGACTGGTGGCTCCCAGTCATTAACAAACTGTAAATAACAGACTAAGAGAGACCTCAATGTACGGCATGCAGTGTCAATGTACGGCATGCAGAGGAAATGAATAAAGATGACCCTATAAGGCTGACAATCATATTCAGTCTTAAAAGCTACTTAAGTCACATCCTACTTTGTTTGGAAACACAGCCCACAGTTATGTAAAGCAAGACAGACTTAGCGTCAAGTCAGGATTGCATAAACTTATTTACAGTAGCGTAAATAAAGGAAGCAGCGTGAAAAATATGTTGAAAATCTGACTGATTCTGTTCTCTTGCTCATGCTATTGCAATCATTTTGCTCCTGTGGTGATCAGCAAAGTCACACAGGGACAGATACGTCTAAAAATTGCTCCTTGCCATCAAAAATCCTGAATATGCAAAGAAAGCTTAGCTCTATGTTGGATCTGAGGAATGAGTCATATGGGTTGCAAGCATCTGGCCTTACTCCTCAGTGGACTCAAATTCAGCTAAGGTGGCACCTGAGGAGAAGCAATATGGTATGTCTTCAAGGAGATACACTAATGTGCTTCAGGAGAGATGTGCCATTTCCTATATATTTGAGATGTCAAGATGAGCATCAAGGGAATGCTATTCTTCAGATCCTGTGTTTGGTACAACTAAATCAAATAATATTTCACTTGTCTGATACTTGGATTTTGAATTCTTTGATAATTGGATGGAGAACTTAGTCAGTGCTTGCTCTGGCACAAGTACTATCAGAAGAGGCACATCCCTCTGTTTTTATTATCACTGCACACATGGGGAAAGTTGCTTACTAACATGTACTTGTGTGGTATATTTCCAATTTTCTTTTCCAGATCTAGCATATCATGAAGTCTATTGGTAAAACAGGCTCTTTAAGATCGGATTTACATGTCTCTTGACATCAACAGAGGCACTGTTATTAAAAGATGATGTACAGCAGACTCTCACCATACATTTAGATATCTATGAAACTCACGCAAGGATATAATCTAAATAGTTTTCTTCTTCTTTACCCAGTTTGTATTACTGAATTTCAGAAAGTAATTCTGCATCTTTATATCTAATAAATTCAAATGTAGATTTTAATGTATGCATTTGAAAGATTTTGGGTAGGTAAACCTCACAGCTGTGTAGCTGCAAGTGTCAGATTCTATTTGTGCATGTCAGCCACAACAAAATAATCCTATAGATTAAATCCTGGCAAGGGCAGTAAAGCACACAGGCTTTCCAAATTGGTAAAGAGAAGAGACAGGTCTGTTGCATGGGCAGAACACAGCTCCAAGCAATACAGGAATTCATAATGCTCAAGTCTGTCAGTAAGAACCTTCCTGGGGCATCAAATAAGTCATTTAAGTTTAATTAGCATTGATGGTTCTCAGAAGCAAAGGAGTTCAAACATACATAAATCCTGTGTTGTTCTTGGGAAGAAAAGCTATGACATCCACCAGTTTAAGAGCACCTGTTCATTGCTCCTCCCTGAGATTTGCAAGAGGACCAGTATTATGTGCAACCCAGGAATATATCTGTAAGATTTACACATTTCAGCTTTGCAAATTTTCAGATAAAAAGAAATTTTCAGGTTGTATTAGAAAGTTTTACCAGTGACAAGCAAGCAGGACTT
This sequence comes from Hafferia zeledoni, assembly GCA_035583235.1. Lineage (NCBI taxonomy): Eukaryota > Metazoa > Chordata > Aves > Passeriformes > Thamnophilidae > Hafferia > Hafferia zeledoni. The sequence continues at coordinate 14,883,200 of JAWWEV010000169.1, read as the reverse complement.
TTTTATAATACTTCTATCCTAGTAGGAGGCTTTGTGTTGGTTCTACTACACTATAATGGAAAAGGTGCCTCTAAGGTCCCTTCCAACCCAAACCATTATATGATTCTATGATGTAATGAGTGGTATCAGAAGCAAGCAGTTCATTATGGAGGAAGAGCAAGCACTATCTTGACCTGTGAGGAAAGGAGATAGTGTAATTTCAAATTATGTTTGGCTTCATTCTGACAAAATCATAAAAGTTAGTAGTCAAGCTCCATGGACAAAAATGTCTGAACATTTATCCAGACTTCAAAATGATGCTGTTCTTTTCAAAATTAAAGTGCTTCCTCCCAACAGGCCCCAAACATACCTCTCTACTCTTTCTAGCAAGCACTAGCATGTCCATTATACCTCTGCTTGTCCCAGTATGACACAATATTTGCTTTTTCCCACATGGTTCTCTTAATCGCTACTGACTTGGAGAAGCCTTTTTGCATCTAGAGCAGAGGAAGACAGTTCAATTTATATCTCCTAATTATCCTTGTATTACCCTTGTTAGGTGCCTAGGGAAGTATGTTTTCTTCTCAAAGAAAAACATTTTGGAGTTCATTTAATATTCCCTGTTAGTATCAAATTAGCTATGCCCTTAAGACCCGAAAATATGCAGTCTTTAGTCATCTACATTTTGAGGGCAAGAGAACGATTAGCAGATCCTTAGCTTTTTATTGCTCCCTTGCAAGACATATCAAAATGAAAATGAGTGATGGCAGAAGAATTATTGAAATATTTCCATCCCTTTGGATATTTGGCATGTGAGAAATCTTCATTAAATTAACTTTTTATAGGTTTAAGCGTATAATGATAGAAATTTACCTGCAGGAAAAGGTTCTGTACTCATCCTTCCAGCTCAGGGGCAGGAATTCTACAGAAGTTTGAGGGTTTTTGCTGCTGACTCAGAACACCTATCTTCATAAACCAGTGCAGGAAGGCACTTATAATTTCCTTAAAACATGGGCCTTGCTTACTTGAAAGTCTGTATTCTGTGGCAGTCCTTATTCTGAATAGTTAGAATTACAGATTTGTTCATCATTTCACAGTGATCAGATCAAGACTGTCATCATTACCAGCTGCTGAATTTTGTCTTCTACATAAGAAGCTGTTTTTCCTAACAGGGCTCTTATTTTGGGACACTTCAACTTAAATTGAACAACATTTTCCTTGAAAAACATGGGATCTATAAAATATCTGATAGGGAAAAGGATAAAATTATCATACTGACTGATCGTTGTTCAAAGAACAGTAGTCCAACTTTTCACCTGGTGGAGAAGTAATTCAAGTAATTGACAAATAATGACTGATAGTCCTGCTGAAGCTGGGGAGCAGCAGATGGGAAAGCTGCTGTTGATTATGCTTTTTTATTTTTAAAGTCTGAAGTTTCATTTCCCAAGTGTTGTGCTCTCTAAAGAACTGGCATATAAATATATTTTTGGCAGCCAGTAAACATTCCAGCAAGAATGCCAATACCATGTATCAGTGGAAAGTAAACAACTCTTGATTTACTCTGCCTCAAATGGAGAAACTCAGTTAATATAATGGACAATCAAATGCAAACTCTTGATCTCCACAGAAATTATGACCATATCATACCATAGCAAAAACTGTTTCTGATAGACATATCATCTTTAAGATTGAAGATCACAATTTATCAATATTTCAATTCACATTTCCTGATTTCTATTAGGTGGGCAGATATCTATGAGTGATAATAATTTTAAGAGAACAGAGATACACAGGAATTGACTTTGCAGCTGACGGAAACTATTTGGGAAGTCTTTATTTTACTGCCATTGATTCCTCTTTCTACATTTCCATTTTATGACCTTGCTCTGCCAGCTGAACTTTCCATCCCTTGATTTCTCATTTGCTTTCCTACCAAATAATGGTGTATTAGTTCCACAGTGAATTTTTTGAAAGCATGACTTTCTGTGTATTTATAAAATGCTTAGAACAACAAAATCCTACTCTGTTGTAGGCTTTTGAAGGACTAACAAAAGGAAATCTGTATAGATTGCAATAGCTTTCAATAAAACACCTGAAAAATTTTGGGGTGGCCAGTTTAAGATACTGAATTCAACTTCAAACTTAAGTGCCAACTCAAAAATACCTTTAAAAGGGGTGAAGTACCCATTCAAAAAAGGGATTGCAATGTACTCAGGGTAATTCCATACACCTTGTGGGCTTGACTCACCTGTCAGCATGGCACATGAGTTTCATTAGCTTTTTTATTCTAAATATAGAGCACACATATCAAGGTCCTTTATGTAATGCAAAACTTACTCCACACCCAAACTAAACTAATGTATGAGCGAGGCAGAACTCCTTTGGCTGCACCAGGGACAGCAAGCACGCGAGGCAGTGCAATGTCCTGAGAACCGTGTACTCTGGACTGACAGGCTGCTTTATTTCAATCTTCATGAATAAACAATTCTGTTCCAATTAGTAAGTACTAAGGATTCCTGTAATAGCTTATATTTACAAACTAGAACACATTAAATGCCATGAAAGAATGTGGAGTATGCAGCAACATAAAAATACAAATATTTATCGTTTATTTTAAACTACAAGGCCAAAGTTTCCAAGAAAAGGCTTATATAGGAGTCAGAGAAATATGAGCATCTGAAAAGATTTTAATTTCAAGGGGATTTGTTGTAATTACTTTTTTCAAAACTACTCTGTAGTCTCTAGAACAGGAGGCTGCTTTTCTTAATATTTTCTGAAAGACAGAAATAATAGTTGAGGGGATTTATCACTGTGAAGCCAATAAAAATGCAAATAATGAAACAAAAAACACCTTGCACAGTCACATGCACTGCTCTCAGGGCACTTCAATGCTCACATGATTTCACAGAACATACCTGTAAGTAGAGCCCTGGAATGGAACTCCAGACTTAGATTTGCACCCTGTTTTCCCACTGACCTATAAACAAAGTAATTTAAACTGTTGGTGCCTCCTACTGCAGCTAAGCCATTTATTTATACCATTCATGTACCCAGAGTACCAGATGCAACTTGCAGCTGGTTTTGCCCACAAATGTAGTAAGTTTATCAGGGGTTTTAGTCCAGATCATGTATCATGGAAATTTAACTTTGAGACTATTCAGGAGAACTTTAAAACTTTGCACGAACACCTTGTCTTACATTTCTGAGTGGGGCCAGATTTGATGCAGGTAAAGGGCAGTTGCCTAGAGCAGGTGATTCCTAGGGCACAACTAGAAGTGAGTAATGACCAGAGCTGCAAGCAATCCAATGTGTTCCTGTTGTTGTGTTTAGAGGAAGGATCAGGGTGTGGGGAGATGACAGGTCCAGCTGACAGTGAGGGGAATACACCCCTCAGCCATACCAGGCTCTGACATGGCTTTCTTTCCACCTCTCACATACACTTGGGAGCAGCAAAAGCAGCATGTCGGTCTCTTCATTTTTAAACTGTGTATGCCAGTTTCATGGATGTGGGTTTCATTTTGTCACTTATTATTAAAAAGGGCAAAACAAGCTGACTTGCTATCTAGGAAGCATTGAAACACTTTTTTTACTAATTTTGTTTAATGAGAAAGGCAAACAAAATTCTAGTTTTACTTGTGTTTTTAGTAGTAGAAATTTTTAATGGACTGACCGAAAACCTGTTTGAAACTTGGATGACGTTCTTCTCACTTCATCTCAAGTGGCTCAACATAGTTGGCCATCTTCCTTATGGAAAAAAAGAATAAATAGAGCCCCTAATGACCAAAAGCGCCACAAAAAGTGTTTGGTGGCTGTGACTATTAATGCTACTGTCTCCTACTAACTGTATCTTTAAAATCAGAGCTCTTACTATTACAGCTAATGATTCTGTAAAAGTAGCATACAATAACACCATCATTACATTTCCTAATTGCATCACTGATAGCTATGAATACAACTGTTCGAAGGTCACAAACTGTGATGTCAGTGGCAGTGTAAGGGTGTAGCTGGGGACATATTTTGACTCACTATTTGTAAAAGATCGGTGTAATGACCAGCCCGAAACTGAGCTACTTCATCGCAGTGGAATATGTTTACTCTCTTTATACATATTTTTCTAATTCTTTAAGCAACATTCATGTATTAGTAACAAAAATGCAATGCTGCTTTCTTCCTATACACACTGAATAGTTTACTTTTAAAACATAGTGTGACAAGCACAATATTTGCTAGTGCCATAGTATCTTTTCAAAATTACTGTCAGCTGTCAAGACTGCATAGCCTTGGGTTATATATTTGCTCTTGGGAAAAAGTAAGCAGGAACTTGCAGATACAACTGGCTGAGTTGCTTTTGAAACACTTGAAAGTTAAAAAGGTAAGGTTTATATACTTTCAATCACAAGTTTTGACAGAGTCCATGAAATAATTTAAGACTGTGGACAGTGTGACAGTTTCCTTAGTCCATCTGTGAATACCGATTTCTCACTGAAATGCTATCTGGGGACTGGGCACTCTGGCAAAAACTCTGGTGTTCCTGAGTTTTCAGCCTAGCTGATAATGAGAGTTACTGCTGAGTTCCACCTCTACTTTGGCAGTTTAAAAAAACTTGAAGCAAGAGTTCTTATTATACATATTTGAGAGAGCTACAGGGGTTACCAACTGCGGATTTATCACCAGATAGAAATATTCAGGTATAGATGGAAACCAAGAAACATAGGAAGCCTGAACTGTCTGAATTCTTTGTAATTTGAGAGAGAACAGTAACTTCACTTACAAGACCAGGCTGAAGGTGTCTGCTGGACTCACAGGTTGTGATCCCCTTGCTCTTATAGTCTCTCTCTACCATGAATAAATTGATGGATTGCATACCCAAATCGTTAGCATCTAACATATGGCTAGGAAATAAGCAAAGGGTACCCTTCCTTTTTGCCCCATCCTTGTGGAGTGACACAACTTTCAATGCACAGCTCTACACACAAGTCAGACCAGAAAAACAATCTATTTCAATGACCACATGATTGCCACAAGTAGCAAACAATTTGAGGAGAGAAGGGAAACAAAAACCGTTTGAGATGGGGAGCTGATGAAAGGGGCATTGGTTTAATGGTGTCTGCTGAGCATGCCTCTGATGGTACAGGGGTATCTTTGGGGGAGCATATTCTGGCCTGTCCAGGAAAAGATTACCCACAATGAGATAGTTTGGGAAAACAGTTGAACATGGTAAGGTAACAGCCCATAGGACAGGAGGTACAAGGCAAATGGACAAGTCATCAACACCTTTCACACAAATTTTCACAGAGAACTGTACCCACAGACATCTATCTTAGGAACACATCCTATTGTAAATATGACATTCTACAGTAAATATGACTAATTCATAGTCCTCCATCAGTCAGCTACTTTGCTCATACTAGCTTGCTTTTCCTTTTCTAGGTTAGTGATTCAATGAAGAGCTTCCTGCATTATAAAGCCAGCAAGCAATTTTATGACAAACCTCCCCAGAACAGTATGTTACACGCACCTCAGCAAACAGAACAGCAGAAGCACGTACAGCTTGACTAATTTCAGGACTGAGAAGCAAAAATTTTGTAGGAAAAGGAAACACATATGTTATAGGTGGGAACATAATCTATCCCATTACCTTTCTGCCTAGAAACTGGATCACTGCATCTCTGAGTTGGCACTTGAGCAGACAGCAGGATAGTGCTACAAGCCTTGGCATAAGAGAGGTGCTAGAGAACTCGAGTTCAATGAGATTTTCTCTACCAATTTGAGGCAGTGGTGCAGCCCACAGAAAAGCAGCTAGGAAATGGTTGTAACTTGGATGTCTGTGCAAGAGGGCTTTGAGTGGGGTTCACACTTTTGATCTGCCTACAGGGCAATCCAGTGGCACAGCAACTTGTGTAAACATATCCCAAGAAGCTTCAAGCACGAGTCTCCAGTGCTGCCAGCATCGCTTGAGCTCCACTCACCCAAAAGGGACTCCAGGCCCAACACTGAAACCCACACGTCCCTGCAGCTGTCCTAGGTGTAGAGGTGAGTTAGCAAGTATAAAGCTACCTTAGTAACACCTGCACCAACTGTGCTTCCCACCCGGACTACAGGAAATTTCAGACACTGTTTGCAGGGAGTTAGCTAGCTCTTTTTAAGTTCTGTCCCAAAATAGCTGTGTTCCTTAACAAATGTCAAATCTAGCAAGACCTGGACATGGTGCATGACAGCTACAAATCTTTCCTCCAAACGCTGCTTGTTCCATTGTTTTTCACAATAATTAAGAGGTTACCTGCCTCAAACTTCCTATATTTAAATGGTCACTATGGTTATTCAGCTACTAATTAAAGAATTTTAAGAATGGTTTTGTTTGCTACTTTTATTTCAAAAATATAAGAAAAGCCAGTCCAAACCTTATTCTTTCCTTTTTAGCCAAGAAGACGTCTTAATTCATTTCAGATGTGTTTACATACTTCTTGTCAGTATCAATTCTAGATTGCAAGACAAGCCAGCAATGACTTTGAGCTCCACAGGGAATTTATTCCAACACACTGGAGTATTCTTATCATACTCTAAAAATCTTTAAAAACCAAATAAAACTATACAGCCCCCTCTTGTTTATATACAATGGGTTCAAATACAGTGTGACCAAATGCCCATGCAATATCAGGCAACAGGATGCACTGATAAAGTTCCAAGATGTTGCAGAACACACAAGGCATTTTATTGAGAAATTCAGCATTCTCTGAAACATATCTCTTGGCAAATTATTGCTCAGTTGGAAGGGTGAAAATCAAGTTTCCATAACAGGCCAGAAAAAAATATGTTGTATCCCTTGCCTTTTAATACAACATCAGGTAATTACGTCCCCTTAAAGCTTGACAATTTCTCATTCTGTTATCACAGACTACTTTCAAGCATATTACAGAACCCATGCTCTCTGCCTGTCTTTGCAGCAACACAGGATTTCTTCCCTGTGAGGATATGATGTCGTTTCAACCTGTAAGCACATCATGTCAGATAACTTCTAGAATTAATGTGGGAAAGAAAAATCTCTTTCCTTTACTGTTGCTTACGTGGCAATACCCAGCTATACCTTACTTTCAGGTGAGAGCTGTTTCATTGATCTATCTGGAACTTCAAGAAAAGACACTTCCTCCCAAATAGTCTTCACTGGCAATAGGTTCAGTGCCTGTCCCACCAGACCAGTGCAGTGGAGAACCTTCCTTCAGGGAACTGTTTCTCTTTACAGCTTTGCCATGTGTGCCAGATACTTTTGGTCTTTGTGGAATACTACTTTGTGGAACATTCTACTTTTTATGGCAAGCAGCTGCATAAAAATATTTCTTTTTCTTAGAAGGCCTCCCTGAAATTATTTCCATGAAAGAAGTAATAATTTTTTTAATTAAAAGCAGTAAAATTTATTTGTTAATTACACAGGCAAAATAATTCACTTTACTAGTAGAGAGAATTGAAGCAGACAAGCTAATTCCTGCCTGGTCACCTCCAAAACTGAACAGGCTTCAGGATATCTGGCACATTCTAGTTCTTGTAGGGCCAAAACTGTCAACTTTTTGTTCCTGTGTTTTTAAACCAACGGTTCATAAGCATTTAAAAATGAAACTTGGAAAGAGAGCTCAATTCTGTGAATGCAGAGAAAAAGAGTGAAAACTGCAGTTTCAGTTCTAACATATTATTTGGAAACAAGAACAATGAAGAACTACATTTTTATGAAGGTCCATCAGACAAAATGAAATTATCTTAACTTTTAATATCATCCATTCTGAATTATGGACTTTTTGTCATAAACACACACACAAAACTCTTCAGAAATATCCTGATTGGGTTAATCCCACTCTGCATTATTTTCTCTCATAGCTGTCAATATATACCTACCTCTGATTCACATTCACAACCTCCCTAGCAATCCATGGAACTCATGAAAGTAGCAGAACAGTTTGATATGAATAATTGATATGAATAAAAGTCTGTAATGCTAAAGATATTGCTGTTTCCAGCAGCTGTTTCCAGTGCGATCTGTGGTATTCCTGATAATTGCTGATGGGTACATTGACCCAGTGGGCCTGGAAATTACTTTACCTCTCCCCTGGAGGGGAAATGGTTGAGCGTCTCTTCTTTGGCTCATCTGTATTTTTTCACACTGGTAGGTGTCAAAAGGTTTTAGGTTTGTTTTTGAGGTCACTGGAAATAGCTGGATGAGGACTCATAACAATAACCCAGCCCTCTTCAGACAGCAGTTTGGGAAAGCTCTGGCTTAAAATTAAAGCACTTGAATAATGGGCAGGTCTCTGTCCCACTCTTCAATGTGACTGCTTATGACCTTGAAAAATTTACCTTACTTTGCCCCTGCATTTACAGATAAGAATTTAAAGTAAATAAATATGTGAAGCAGAGACAGGCAAGATGCTCTTCTATGAGCATCTTTAGCTAGATGACAGGTAATATGCAGGTCTGCTGAGGTCTGCATCTGACAGAAGGCTTCATCTGGTGCCTACGCCTACTGCCACACACTTCAGAAAGAAATCTCATGGCTAGAAAGGGAACTGTGAAAGTGTAGTGTCTTCATCCTGCACCTGCAAACAACTCCACTAGCTGCTTTCAGAGAATGACCTGACAATCATTTCTCACTCGGCTGAACCACTAGAGAAGACTCTGTTAGCAGAGCTTTGTTTGCTACAGCCCAAAGTTAAGAAAAGTACTTTCCCAGGAAGTGAAAGAAACAGAAATTTCCTGCTGCTACAAGAGATGGTGTTCTTGTTTATGTGTCTGAAGGAAAAGGGGAAGTTGCCGCAACACACCTAAAAAGATCTTTGGGTACAAGGCAGGTTTCTCCTCAATATTTGACCTTCAGTCTCTCTTAATCTTCACCCCAGAGAACTATGTATACCTTGCCTAAAACTCTTATATAAGTTAGGTAAAAGCACCTAATTTTTGCTGGCTGAACAGGCTGGATAAAGCAAAGAGGTCCACTGTAAGCAAATGAGTCATGTAAGAGCAAGTAGACATCAAGGAGTGGTGCCATCTTACCTATTCTTAGCCATTTTATCATCAACCTGCCTTTCCAAGGAAAGGATCAAGTAATTCTGCCCCTTCAATTCTTAATCAGATAAGCAATAGTTTTGCCAATCCCATGAGGCTCAGAAATAGCAGAATGTGGGAAGCTGCAAAAAATCCTATTCATTAACCAGGCCTGGCACAGGAAGGGACAATATGTTTTGTTTGCTCTATGACTTTTCACTGATGGACTATAAAAATCTCCCTAAAGCTAAACTTAGAAGGGATTGGAGCTGCCTAGCTACTTGGCAATGTAAGACCTTTCCAGTAAGTCTTCAACTACACAACTTAAACTACTTCAGTATGTATCTGTATCTTCACGGTTCCCCCAAAGACTAGGAATCATGGAATGGCCAGGGTTGGAAGGGACCTTAGTGATCATATAGTTCCAACCCCCCTGCCATGGGCAGGGACACTTTCCCTAGACCAGGTTTCTCAGAGCCCAATCCAGCCTGGCCTTGAACACTCCCAGGGATGGGGCAGCCACAGCTTCTCTGGGCAACCTGTGCCAGTGCCTCACCACTCTCACAGTAAAGCATTTCTTCCTAACATCTAATCTATATCTACCCTCTTTCAGTTTGAAGCCATTCTCCCTTGTCCTCTCATTACATGTCCTTGTAAAAGGTATCTCTCCATCTTTCTTGTAGGCTCCCTTCAGGTACTGGAAGGCCACAATTAGGTCACCCCAAAGTCTTCTCTTTTCCAGGCTAAACAATCCAAATTCTCAGCCTTGCCTCATTAGAGAGGTGCTCCATCCCTCTGATCATCTTGGTGGTCCTCTCCTGGACTCACTCCAACTGGTCAACATTCCTCCTGTGCTGGGGACCCCAGAGCTGGATGCAGCACTGCAGGTAAGGTCTCACCAGAGCAGACTAGAGGTGGGGAATAACCTCCCTTGACCTGCTGGCCACTCTGCTTTGGATGTAGCCCAGGATATGAAAGGATATCCGAAAGGAAGTTCAGGATAGGAAAGAGGTAGTCAAGTAAAAAAAAAAATCTAAAAATAGCAATGTTACTATTTTTTCAGTTCCTTTTTGCCAGCCCTTAGGAGCAGAACTTTTGTGGAAGCCAGTGTACTTCAGAGGGGCTCCACTCTCTGCAATTCCACAGCTCTTGCCAGCTCAGCACTCCGTGAGCTTCCACACTATGGCAATACAGGTCTAAGATACCAGCATTTCTGACTGAAGAGCTTTTAAAAGTTTTTCATTTCCTGCATTGTGGAAGTCTTTTCAGCATTAAAAAATGAGAGCAAAACACCTACAAAACCCCAGCATGCTCAGAAACAGCTTGCTTGGCTCCTGTATGTGCTCACAGAAGTACAGGAGATGTGCTGGTTGAAGAAATACCAAAAGCAACACTTAAAACAAGCAAAATCTGAAAAAAAATGAGTGAAAAATACTTAGGATGGACTAACACTAAATACATTATATGTTTTCACAGCACAAAGACCAACAATTATTTGGTTTTCTAACTCAACAGACAGTAACAGACCCATGCAAAGTACACCAATATGGTAAATGGATACAACAGGATCCATTTCTTGTGTTGTTGTGGCTTTTTGTAAGTGTTAGAATGCAAACAGCCTAAATCATCATATCTGAGGGAGAGAAAAGCCACAAACAAAGGTGCTGTAACAGGCATCAGTAAGGATTCAGATCAAAATGAGGTCAACCAGGCTGCTACATGGGTGGACTGTGAGGTGAAGCAGTATCAGGAATTTCATTTCATAAAAGTAGGAATTTCTGTTACAATGGATAGTGAGAACTGGCACTATATCTAAATCAATGTCGCTGGTAATTAGTCTCACACAAGGCCATACGCTTTGAAGGCTCCATTTACTAATTGCATATGATTAAACTGCTTTGTATTTATTATTCCCATCTGTCATTTCTTTAGAAGTGTTTCAACATATTTCTAGTCCAAACCCCTGTACTTAGAACCTTATTTTTCATTGACCACTTCCTTCTCCTCCCCTTTGCTTGACTAAGTGACCCAGCCCTTCCTCTAGCTTTCTCTCCTGGGGTAGCATCCAGGCGCTCTCTCTTCCTTCATGACCAAGAGGAAAATTTTATTTTGGAGGGTGGAGGAAAGATAAAGGAAGGACAAGGGGAGAGATCAAGATTAAGTGGTGTGCTGTGCATGATCCATGTGTATCCTGTATGACACAAAGAGAACTTCTTGATCATGTTTCAGAGTGAAATCTTGCCAGTGCTTCTCATATTAAGTAATATTCTATTCCTCACTCTCATAGAATGATTTACTCCTTTAAGAAAAAAGGAACTTAGACCTGCAAGTCCAGATCCAGCAGGTGCTCCAAGTTAGTACTGTTGTGTCCAGGGGTTTTTTGCATGCTTATGTCCCTTTCCCTGCTGAGGCTACTGCATCATGCCTTGACGAACCACTTCTTCTAGCCAAGATGATACATCCCATGTTTAAACACATTCTCAGCATTAATGGAGGAACTCACATGTTGACAAACTTCACTTACATATACCTGCTGAAGGAGCTACCTAATGTTTAATATGTTCCATAGCCGTAGAAATCAGTTAGCCATTATATACAGATTAAATGGTCCAAAACACATCTACCTCCTACAAAATTCAGCCCATTTATATGTAGCTAGTAATGATTTTAACCAAAATGTTAGCAGGTCCAAAACAAGAGTTACGAAGTGTCCTACTAAAATTTCTCTTAAGTCAAATGCATGTAGGTGTTCTTTCACAATTACAAAAAAATGAAAATTAGGAAATGCATTGTTGTCGTTTGGAATTATTATGTAAATTCTCTCCCCTGCCATTAACTGTCCATGCCAGTAGTTAACAAAGGGGTAGTTAACTGTTGATCACCTCAAACTCTCGACTTTGGGACTCAGAGACCTGAGTGCTCACCACTACACCACAGTTAACTGCCCCTTTTCTTTGTTAACTACTGGCATGGACAGTTAATGGCAGGGGAGAGAATTTACATAATAATTCCAAACTACAACATGCATAAAAAGATTTCTGTGAACAATTAAGATGAAAAATACTTACAATTCTATGCACTGTGTCATCAACTACATGCCGAGTCACAGCACTTACACTGCCTGTCGGTCAAGTTCAGATCTGTAGCTGTGATATTTCACAGCAACTTCTGGCATTATTTTGTAAATCTGGATACCAAAATTTACTGTCACAAAATTCACATAAATTAATGTGTTAGTTGAATGACATTAGACATCTGTATCGAAGACTTATTTTTTTTAGATTTTAAATTCTCTAAAAAATCAAAACCAAACCATCAGAATATCTATTGAGTAGGAAACAATTCTGTCCCGGACATGTGAAAGCCAGTAGGAAAGATCACATGTGGAGTGTCTTCAGTTTAAACTTAGCTGAGATTTGTTCAATGCCTATCTATGAATTAAGACTTTCTTTAGAAAAGGCTGTTCTGAGTCACTGTGCACATCTACTGGGTCATGAGCCTGAAGAGGAAATATACTACAAATGCCTCAGTGCATCCCTTCAGCTACAAAGTTAAACCAGTTGGAAAAGCTCAGACAAGTTACGGTGATGGTGTCTGTCGAAGTCTCCAAGTGGGGCAAGTCATGTGATTGCAAAACTGCAGGTGCCACACCTGGCATTTCCAGCAGTGATCACAAAAAGACAGACTGCACATCTGAGTTGTGGTGCTCATGCTTCCAACACGCCTAAAGGATGGTGATCTGTTAAGTGCAGGGAAGTGGTACAGGGCTTAGAGAAAATGAGAAGAATTATTCTCCCAGTGAAGTAAGTGGGTGAAAGTTGCAAGTATCCCTGTCTGGAATCTGGGATGTTGTGGTTAATATCCCTGTTCTCGTCAATAGTGCAGTGAATTTCCCAGTGGCCACAGCAATTATGACTTCAGTTTTATATTCCACACTCCAGAAACACATTTGGACCCTGGCTCACACTGACTCAGTGGGCAAGGTGCCGTTGACTGAATCACAAATACCACTTCCTGTGGGACTCTTGTTGCCTGTAGTATTTCAAAGGACTGCTTGGCTGGTGAGCTGAAATCAGCCTCACAACTGAAGACAACAAAGTTGCAGAACACACACATTGTTCAAAATACACTATTCCAATTCATGGTCTTTGAAAGAGCTTATTCAAATGCAGTAGCATTTCATACATGTTATACAATATTAATTTTTTCTTAGGAAGATAAACTAAGGGTTTTATTCCAATTAAAACTCAGAAAAGCATGCCTGTCTTTATGGTTCTCTTGCTTTATGTTCTTCTTCAATGGCACTGCAAAGCACTTCATTATAACAGAATGGTCACTTTATTGAATAGGTTGATTTTTCCTTATCAGGAGCTCAAGATAGCTCAAACTTCCTGAGTTGGACTTCCATATCTTAGGCTATACAGCATTTTTAGAAACAGACAAAATCAAAACAAGCAACTCTTAGGTCACTGTAATATTACACATCTTCAAAACAAATAAAGTACTAATGGGGAAATTTTATATGGTACTATTATCAGAAATTACAGAAATTAGCTCATAAATTCATTGCTAAGTCTCTGGTCAATAATGCTGATAAATGTACTTGCCATTATGACATGCAAAAGAAAGATAGCAGCCTCTTCCTCTTGGTGATAGACTGCTAGCTGCAAGTAGCTGAATGATTAATTCCTAGTGAGGAGCTGTTAGTTTATCATGAGGTCATGCTTGCATGTATATGGGACAGCAGAGCTGTTCCTGCTATCCTGCCAAACCCAGGCACTCTCCTGCAGTTTGGTGGCTCTCATTAGCAAAGCTCTGGCAAGTTGTGCTTAGATATTTATCAAGTTCTAAGAATATGCTCGAAATAAAGCTGTGACTAAAGGATACTTCTGCTTAGATTTCTCATTGTTAGCCCAGGTGTCAGTTCTCATTTGAGAGCTTATTTAAAATATATATATATGACTACTTGCATGTGTGCCAAAGCAGCCAATATTTCATATCTTCTTTAACTGGCAGTAAGGAGTAAGTCATTCCTCATTCTAAAAGGGACTGAGGATTTAACTAGTCTGCAGCCTCAGTTAACCAGATTTATGAAAAAGTTTGTCCTAAAGGAGAGTAGTGGAATGAGAAGACAACTGTATATGCCTAACCATGAACAGCTAACACATTCAAATCTCTTTCTGAAGTTTAGTGCACAAGGAACTAGGACGTAATTTTGCTAGTAGAGTAACAGCACTGACATCTTATTCCATACCTTGTGATGAAAACAAGAACCACTGATAAACATTCAGATCAGAAACTCCCAGATGACATAAGGCAGGCTGCATTTGTGCCAGGCATTAAGAGTTTACCCAAATCTTTTGCAGTTGATATAATTTTAGCTGATACAGCCAGCCCAAAGAGATCATAGCATTCACAATATTCCTATATACCCAAAACTTCAGTTTTAAGTATTTACTGTGGAATTTTGCATAGCTACAACCCAACATGGTGCTGCTGTGCAATACAAGTTTCAGTAGAGATGATAATGATTCTATACAACTCAGGAGTTCACTGTTTCTTTCAGTCATTGCATAAGATCTACCGCTCTAAGGATTTAAAGAGGGTAACAGATAAGGACCGACTCCTATTGTTAATCACCTGTTAAAAAGCAGTGCTTATAAACACTTACTTTATCAAGAGCTAAAAAGAAACAATGATGTTGATTTCCACCTGCTCAGCTTTTTGCCTCCTTTTCCTAGAAACACTTCTTTTTAAAAAGCGTTTCTATTGTTTCAGAAGGTAAATTTCATGCCAGGATTCTGAGAACTACCTGTCAAATCAAAGGTGCCTCAGCACTCCTGATGAGTCACAGCTCCTGGACTCTACTGGCTCTGATGGCATTGGTCCAGTTAAAATCTGAAGAAATCCTCTCATAACCTGAAAGTCACAGCAGATATTTATGTATCTACTCTTACTTTCACTTTTATTTTATTTCTGTAAAATTTCCCTGTTAACAACCAAAAATATAATTGATAATATTTCTCTTGCCTTTTCAATTGTTTATACTACATACATATGTATTAGAGCTTATATTTAAATAGTTTTTTTGAAGATGCTTAAGGTGAAGTTTGCCTGTGTCTAGTCTCAAGTTACTTGCACAAGCTGTTTCAAGTTACAATACTTGACATATGCTTGCACAGACTTGAATGTCACATGCTCGAACTGTGGTTTCCTTATGTTCCTTAAATGACTTTATCTTTCCTCTTTTTCTGTATTTTCTCATTTAATTGGGGTTTTTTTTTAGGAACCAGTCTCCTCAGAACTTATCATGTCCAGGGAGAAAATGTCAAACAGGCTAAAGAAGTCAACGCAGAGAAACACAGAAGTCCAAGTGTGCCAAATTATCTTGCTCCAGAGCTGTGAGCTGTGAAACCAGAGCTGTGCAGCACTGCCAGTTTAATGAACCTCACTTTCAGGAATTACCTCATGTTAATGTAGGGACACGCTTTGGGGATCGAAGCAAACACCTCTGCCTGGCACTGAATACTATTGTGGAGTCACCTACTAATATATCGCCATACTGTGAAAGACAAGATAAATTCCTTTTCCATTATGAATCACACAGGGGGGAAGAACAAAAGGCAGAGGAACAGCAATTAATCACATAAAACTGTCTGAAGCAAGCAAGTGACCTAGTGGCCTATATTGCCTTTATTGGAATTTAATTTGAAAATCATCACTCTTATGAGCTTAATTTCCACATCTATAAATTTTAGGCATGGAAACATTAAAAAAAAACAACCACACAAACAACAGGGTTCTTGGCCTTGTTCAGAGTGCCTAAGGTAGGCATTTGATGTCCTTATGTCCCATGAGAACATCCCCAAGTCCTTTGCTTTATTTGTAGAATTGCAAAACTGACAACCAGTACCTGCACTAGAAACTCTCTTCCTCCTCTTAAGACATAACAAGTTATCTTCTAAGACCAGGAGCTTGACAAAAGAGCCAACAGTAGCAGCACACCCTTTTTGCAGTTACCCTGAAAGGAAAGATTGGGATTCCAGACTCTTGTCAGCCTAAGGCATGGATTTCTAGCTTTTGTGAAAAGGGTAGCATAGGGCAGGAGCCACTCTCCAACCTTTTCTGATGAGAATGAGGCCTTGAAGAGAGAGAAACAGAGATCTAAGGCCCAAGAGAGAATGAGTAACCAGGCAGCTTTCAGGAGAAGCTGTTCCCTTGGAACATACATTCTACAGTGGGCTTTTTCTATAATTTGGTGGATACAAAAAACAGTGAGGACTTACTATGGGCCAAATGCTGAGTCCTGTTAAAGCAATATAAGGATGTTATGGAGCAATTGAGCTTTAGACATGTTTCAGAAGAGAGTTTGGGTCTCTGATTTAGTAGGTATTTTGGTACCGAGACCTATTCCATTGAAATGAACAGGAAATTAGTATCTCCCTAAGCTAGTTTTCTTTTAAACAATATTCAGTGCAGCACAAGGTGATTTTAAGTAATATTCAGAACAGCATAATACAGTAGCCTAGGATTCATCCCAACGATCCTTACTCCCACTGAGTAATGCTTATTCATAGAAGTAGTTCCATATAATGAATTGTATCACACAGACTGTGTTAGAAATTTCCATTTATCTCGGGGGAATTCACATGGGCTGCAAAAGCTTTCCTATTGGACTACAACATGAATGTTCATCACCAGGTGCCGTGAGGGAAAATCCAATTCTTTCCTATAGTAAGTCTTACCTTAACAATATCCGACTAAATACACTACTTGCAACTCTGACACACACAGATCTCTTCAGAGCTCATCAAATACATACTTAACAGTGGAGTTTCTCTTCCAACTCCAGTTTAGGCTTCCTCTAATCTTCATCTGTCCTTTGCATGGAGTACAAGCTATTCTCACCAGAACTGCTCAGGGCCAAAGTTCTATCCTTGTTTTCTGGGCTTGGGAAGCCTCCTTTACAAATCCGAGTTCCAAGTTCCACAACTCTCTTCTTCACTGATGCTCTTCATATTCTTCTAACTCAACATTTTTTACTTTGAAATGACTCTCTTTTGGTTTCCTTTTTTCTCTTATTTTATTCACTTGGAAACACAAACTAATTTGCCATCGCTATGTGGGTGATGTTATACCTCTACTGTAAAATTTCTGAAAACTCTGTTAAAGAGTAAATTCAGTCATCTCTCTGGGATAACTTTTTTGTCAGACCTTTCATGAGAACAAACTCATTTACAACAGAGCTCCATTTTTCCTGGTGCTTTTGAGTCCAAGACCACTGTCCTCCACCTTTGTTGGCTGCCACTGAAAGCAATGCAACTTTTCTGTTTGCCAGAAGCCTTGATAAATGCAATTACGCTTCTCTTGTCTGTACTCAGAAAAGCTGCTGCAAAGGCATCTCCTGTGGAATTCTCTTTGATCAAGTCATCCTGTATCATCTGCTTGCTCTTCTCTGAGTCAACAACACATAATTTGTTTTCACTCTCTGAGCACCTCATGACCTATGCCCTCTAGGCCTATCCTCTCCTTCATCCTTTGGATGCTGACTCCATGTCAATAACCTGTGTGGGAAGCCTCCACTGCCCACATAGTAACTTTGCTGATATTAAGTCAGAAAGATACTAAGTATCTTTCAACCTTTTCCATCAGGGAGTTCTCCTTCCATTTCTGACAAGACTTTTTTCTTGCCCTTCTCCTGGCAAACAACATTTAATGCTGCCTCTTCCCCCCATCTCCTGACTTTCCTCCCTACCTTTCTGATCATGACTACAACAGCACCAGTTTGCAGCCCAATATGCTGAGCCTTACATATTTATTAGCGTGGAGTCTGCTGTACACCTTGCCTTCTCCATCTTCCCTCTAAATGCTTGTCTCACTGGCTGCTTGGTCTGCAGAAAGAAGTGAGCGTATTCCTGACACCTCTTGGGGAACTGAGGGAAGATTTTCCCCGTGGTGGAGGCTTTGTTGTATCTCAGTTTGAGATATTTTGGTCAAAAACACACATACATTTCAGAAGAAAGAAAACATTGTGAGTTCCAGAAGTCCTAACCAAAATCACAGAAGGGCATAAGAGGTCAATATGGCCAAGAAAAAGCCATGGAGACAGAGGAGGAAAACAGAAAGTATTTCTGTTTTCTGGCAGTAATAACCTTGGGAGTACTGATGATAGGTCACTATATGCCAGAACATCCTTCTGGAAGACATCGCACGAAGATGAAAAAAGGCCTATTTTGCAAACAAAATGTATTTTTAAAAGTTTTGTTTTTCTGTGGAGTTTATCATGTGAGAAGGCTCCGTAACATCTCTTTTTCTTTTTTTTTTTTTTTTCTTCTTTGATTGTCCATAAAAGCTGCAACCGCTATGGACAGGATAGGTGTTCAAGTTCCTGCAGGACAGCTAGCACAATATTCTTTAGAGATGTATTTACTTAGAGCCCACAGACTTTAAACAGCAATTAGCAAACAAAGATTAGGGAAAGTAGCATGGTGTCTATACTAAAAATAAGGAAGTTAATTAGAAAAAAAGGAAGAATGTAGCCAAAACATCCAAAGGATGGTGGTGGGGAAGATAAGTACTATTATTAGAGCACCCAAGTCACACACTATTATTAGAGTACCCAAGCTAATTCTGTTTCTTCTTAGCACAGTTTCTTTATGAACTTATGCAGGAAGAATGCTGTTTTTCAACAGCACCCAGGAAGCAACTTATTTTTTCTCTGTAAAACTCTTTATCCTCTGAATTGTTCAACAACTGTTTGCTTGCAAGTGTATTCAGACTGTCTGACACACTGGTCAGTACTGCCCTATGGACTCTCTACAATTCCATTTTTCTGTATTTGGTAACCTTTTCTTCAGCTGTAAATTCATCATAGGGGTGTCTTTTTCTCTCCAGGGCTTCTTCAGTACTTCATAGAACAGTCCATTATTAATGTCATTAAAGTTAAGATTTCAGAGTTATTTTTTCTGTATCTTGTATTTATTCAGATAATAATGCTTTAAACGTTATACTGCTGGCCACCATTCTGGCACCTGGATATTTACAGTCAAAACAATCCTGCATTTCAAGGATTATAGTACAACTCTGTGCCATGGCTACAAGCAATCTGCACCTCTGGTGAGCAAGGGATACACTCAGCTGCTGCTCTCTGGGCAGACAGGGCTCCCTGTCACTGATCCTGCACCCCTGGATTCTACCTGAGAGGTGCAAGACCTGCACGACCTGCTGTGCTCTCCCTGGAGACCAAGCTGATAACAGCAGGCAGTGTCACACCTTACTGAGGGCAGGAATAATTAATTGTCTCTCCACTAGGAAATCTGTTATGGCATTAGTGCTGCTTGGCAGGGCAGTCAGTAAACTCAACACTTCCTTCCCTGTAGGTAGGAACTGCCTATGTTAGTTTAGGCATTTCTCTTCCTTCATGAGTAGGAAAGCCAAAGACAGGGGAGGGAGGAGTGGAACCCTGAATGATCTTCTCAGGCAGCCTTTAGCAGAGATGAACAGTGCCAATTTTCCTGTCTGGGCTGTATTGCACAGGTTCTTTAGGATAGGCTGCTTCCTTGGATATGCCATTGTTGGGATAGCTTGCAGAACTCAAAGCCCAAACTTTGCTTTCCCCCCCCAGATTTTAGTTAATCTTTTTTCTCCAGAACTACTGCAACTGGCATACATTGAGTTTGTTGGTTTTCCTGTGGGATGTGAATCTGATTGACTGACGCACTGCAGAAATAATAGCCCAAATCAGCTGTCTCTGTAAATTTCCAGTGGTAGATTTCAATGTGCTATTCCAGACCAGTAAATGGTAGGCAGACATAGGATTCCCTTGAAAAATATCCTGCTTTAGGATTTAAGATCACCAAATGAAGCACAACTTAATCCCTAAGAAAATCTCTGTATTTGCTTTCTGCCTTCTCACTTCACTCAGAAATCTTCTTTTCTGTGTTTCCCCCAGCACTAGCAGCACTTTAGTTTCAAGAAAAGATAGGCCTAGATCTAAACACAAATGTAATTTTCAACTATTTAGGATCTGGATGCAAGATCTGTAGTGTAGACTAATTTTTGCTTGAGATTTTAGCTGTCTCAACTGGGCAATTAGAACAAATGCCAAAGAGATTGATGATTTTCACGATTGAAGTGAGGTAGCAGAGTTTAAAAGCATACTGAAAACTAAAGCATAAGTTAAAAGCAGGTGCACATCAAGCTGATGAAGTAATCCTCAGATGTGATCATTGCTCCTCAAAAAAATATCCGTATCCGGACAGCTCACTGAAACAATAAACCATTGTATACAAAAAAAAAAAAAAAAAAAGGAGAATGCATCAAGTAGCTGCTCTGTGCGTGAATGAACCGGGCCCGGTGACCGGGGATTTCACAGGCACTCGAGGTGACACTGGCTTAGTTCAGAGATAAACACCGGCTACTCCTGCTGCTTGCAAAGGAACAAGCAGTGCCAACAAGCATCCGAATGAGTCCCGTGGCCCTCAGCAGATAATGCTCTGCTACTTCTACCCACACAGATAACATAGATAAGAGGAAAAGCAGCAGGCAGCAAGGAAAAGGAACAAAATATTAAATAAAGAAACCTGAGTAGCTGAATTATACCTAAAGGAAATGAGGTCACCGTTTGCTTCAGATTCCAACCACAAACAACTGACAAGTAATCAAGAGTCATTAAAGTAGAAGAATTTTTATGAATCACATCCAACTTAAAATCAGCTACTCTGGAAATTCCTGGGACTCATGCAAACTGTAATTTCAGAGAATAAGATTAAAGAGTGAGCTTTATATTTTTAACTTTACGAAGGGTGATAATGTAACATTTGAAATCCATTAATTTACATTTCAAAATCTAAAGGTTTATTCAGTCATTCCTGTTATTATCTCAAGAGCTGGAAGTAAACTGATTAAAAAATGCAACGGCTAACATCAGAGAGAGAGTACAAAATGCTTTACTATAAAAGTACCCATGTTTTTCAAGATGATGATAGACTAATTGAAAACAACTTTATATTGGAAAATTTACCTTAAACTTGTAACACATTTTCTGGCTGCCTTAAAATCCTATCTGCTATAATCCAAAATTAACTGTAACCCAATACAGCTTGAATTTGAAGCTGCATTCCAATACACAAAGCAGTTATAAGTATAGCTATTTTCTTTAAATTCTATACCCATAGTTACGGCTACTTAATTCAGTGGCAAACTAATTTCTTTTAAAAAGCCCAAACAACAAGAAGCTATTATCATTATGGAGATGACAAGTCATGTCACCCATTTGGCATGACTTCTAGGTGTTTTCTTAGCTTTTGTATTGTTAATCACTAACCAAATACTGAATGTGTGGCTTAACCCATCTTTTATGTGAGATGACAGGTTTAAGCACATAACTGCTCATATGCAAATTTAAACTTCTCCAATCTTACTGTACCATGAGTAGAGAGGACTTGCAAATGATTATTCTATTTCATGGTAAGCCATGTTGGCAAAACAGACATTTTACTAGTCAAAGGACTAATTCTGATGTTACAAACCAGAAAAACCACCAGGTAATATAAAGCCTCAGGCATACCTGAGCTCGGACCTGGAAGTGCCATGTATAGAAGGGACTGTTCTGCCTCCACTGAGACCCATTACCTTTACTGGGGGCTTGCACAGGTGCCTGCTCACAGAGCCAGGATCTCAGATTTAGGGTAGATTTCCAAGAATGGTTGCCATTTTAAGCATGTGGAGATTCCTATTAGCCTAATGAACATCTGTGACTGAGAAAATCACTGTGGATCATCAGTCTGCTACAGAAGTGCTGTTCTATAAGGAGAAATATCATCAGCACTTCTGTAGCAGTTCTTGTTACTCAGATTTATGGGTTATTTAACTCTCCATGAGTTTTAGTCTCTTCTGGTTTACTGATGGACCACCAGAGTCAATGTGTGGTGGATGGTATTTCTCTTTAGTTACAGTATTTTATCATCAGATGTGAAAATGACCACTGTAACTAGTAATACCTCCACCCTGGCAACTTCTGCAGAACAATGCAAACCTCAGGATCTCTTTCAGTGCACCACCATGAGATAAAACCCCTGTATTTCTCTAAGAGGGTCAGTGTTCTCATCTAGTTGGAATGGAATGTTATCTTTTTAAAATTTGCTAGGTCAGGCTGGCTGATTAGTCTGAAACATTCAAGTTACTTCAACTATAAATTAAAAGAATCAGCAAGATTTTTATTGGGAACTGAAAACTAAAGCACAGAATTACATTAATCTAAGAACTGTCTGACTGTGGGTCTGATCCTACTTGCTCTTCATGGTTGGGTCCACTGCATTTGGCCTGTTTTAGAGAAGTGCTGTATGACTGCGGGGGTTCACAGACTGGAATCATGAGCAGTTCATAATAGGTGTATACATTTTCTTTACTCTGTCCTATAATCCAGGTGCAGGCAAGAGAAATACATAACACCTTATTATTAACAGCCCTGACTGCTTAAATGAGAGAATGACTTGAGATTTTGTGAATACTATTTTCTTGTTTAGGTGCTGCACTCCTACTGAGCAGATAAAGTGTCTTCTATAAGGTCAGCCATACCACTTCCTGGACCATCTCTTTTCTTAACAAGTCTTTCCCCCCTCCTTCCTGCCCACACCTCTGCCAAATTCTGGTAAGACACCAAAGTGATGAAACCACAGACATGTACAAGGGAAAGGAAATACACAGTAGAAATCACAAAGTGGATCTCAAAATAGAAAACTTGTTCATGAGCCTGCAGAAGAGTTTCTCTCTAGGTTTGTTGTTTATCAGTATCTACTGGGCAATTAAGTTCCACTGAGAGTCTTGCGGTAGGCATTTCATTTTATTCACTGTTCTTCAAAAAACCCCTTTGATTCTGAGTTATAAAGACCTGCTTTTCCTCTGTCCTATGACAATCCTATTCTGGAGAGACAACATGGTTTGCAACAGGGCCCTTCTAAACCCTTGAGACATGCAGTAGTTAACAAAAGCTGACCCTCAAGCTACCAAAAGTCTCTTGGTAGCACAACCAGTCCTGTTTCTTCCACTCCCTGGGCCTGTGCATTTCCTATCTGTGCAGGCAGGTCCAGCTTTGAGGTCAGATGGTGGCCATGGCAGAAATGCCAGGCTACAGATTTTTCTGGGGTCTCTGCCTTAAGGCAGGGCACATAACAAGGGTCCAAGGGTTTCTTTCACCTGAAACCTCACTTTAGATCTTGCTGTGCCAGCCATCAGACAGCTCAGTAAACTCAGGCACTGGAAATCATCTAATGTATTTCTGCTTCCCTAAGAGTCCCTTAATGTTCACAGAGTTCATGCAGCGTTGTTTGCCGTGACATTACTTGGAATACCAAAACAAACTCATTTGTAGACAGCTTGGATATCTCTACTAAACCACAGTTTCAGTTCAGTCATTCAACTATAATCCATTCCTCTATCTAGGTGCAAATATTCAGACCAAAGGAATTCGATGGCACTGAAGTGGCACTGCAAACATACCAAAATTTCTGATCAGTGACTGTCACCAGTCTGATTGAAACAAAGTGACACCACTGGTGGTCTTTAGATATATATCTAGCAATATAGCATTTCAGTAAAATCTAAGTACATGACAAATAGTAGTAAAAGGGAGTTTTGAATCTTACTGCACTTGGTATCAGAGTGAAGACAACAAAAGTTTTTGCCTGTTGGTCCTGGAAAACAAGTATAAACTTTCAGGTTTTAGGAGGAAAACAAGGAACGAGGGCCACTTACACAGCTTGGTCAAAGGTTCAGGGAGAAGGTAACTGCTCACATTTCTACATTTCTCAGGGAACAACAAATGTGAAAGAGGAAAGCCAGTTGCTCTGGAGTTGACTCTTTTTTCAGAAGGAGAGTTTGAGGAAGGCACCAATGTCTAGCACCTCTATCTTGGGAGCAAAGAGGAGAAAAAAAGAACTGCTGCCCAGGCCTGAAGAGCTCTCCTGTTCCTCCATCTTATCCCTTCCCTGCTCTCCCTGTTGAATCAAACCACGACACATTTCTTCACGTGTTACATGTAGGGTTGGTGTACTAAAATGAATTAAGAGAGCAAAGGTTATAGACTGCTTTTAAAATCTGGATTACTCCTCCCTCTCCAGAACTGATTCCCTAAGATAAGTTCACTCGACAGCCACTCATCTGAAGAGAAGACAGTGCCATGGGGATTCTACCTTTTCTGCCCTATTTCTTAAAGGATCTAATTGCCTATGATGTTGATATATGAAGTCACCATAGAATGAGAGAAGAATTACTCTCCTGAAATTCAACAATGTTTGTTCCTTACCTGTGTTCACTTTTGGACACCCAGCTTGAGCTGTTTCTCTTGACTCAGTTCCTGCCATTCAGTGAAGTGAACTCAGTGTGCTTTCAGCAAACTGTTCTGATGTGAGCCTGAAGACCTGAACAGAAAAGAATAGAGAATGTAAGCAGACGGTACCTAAATGAAGGTACGGTTATACCTCAGACTTGACACAAATAGAAGGTGGGGAGGGAAGAAGAAAACTGAGCCATACTCATACGAATCATTACATGTCAAACATAGAAGGGTGGTCTCCTTAAGCCCTGAATCGTCCAGTTATGAAAACAATTCTCTTGGGGGAAGTTCAGGTTAACTCCTGCTCTGACCTGACCTCTGAAGAAACTGCACTTCATCAGCTACATAACCTACAGAGACCTTCGTCAGCTTAGTCACCTCAACTACCTGAAGCTAAACCCTGTATACCCACAAGTACTGTTTGTATGTATGTACTGGTTTGCTGCTACTCACTGCATTGCTATAACATCACAGAATAATGTGAAAAAAAAATCACATTTAACTAGGCCAGGAAAGACTATCCATTTTGCTGGGCCTGTATTCTTAGATAGGCATCTATCAGTTCCTAGTGCCATCCTCATCTTATGAAATGAGCATGCTTTGAATACTTCTTTGGAAGACAGAAATTACAAGAAAACCATGACCAGCTTCTCACGAACAGAAGATTGCTCAGGGGCAAGGGAGCTGTAACTAACTCTGGGGATTAGTTTAGCACCTGCTGTGAGCCCCGTGTCCTAATAGATTCCAGCTGGCATGAGCAACGCTCCCTGCTCGCCCCATTGTTCTGCGCTAATGCTGGAGACAGCCCTCTGGAAACACCCCGTGCGTCAAGCACACATTCTGGCCCAATACTCCCTCCCAGCGGACTGTGTTTAACCCACACTTGAAACAATTTAATCCTCTAATAATTAATAAATCACTTGTGCTTCTCTCATTATGGATAGCACGATACAAATAAAGTACACAACATTTGCTTGCATCTCTAGTCATGCTTCATGGGTATTCTATGTTTATCGCTAATGCATATACATATACGTTATCATTCTATGTCGTGTCTCCGGGCATGTTTCTCGTCATTCTTTTTCATAACTCTCTTTTGGTTTTACAAATGCCTCTAAGGAATTGCTGGCTGCCGCAGGGAAGCCAAGGAGCCCCTTCCAGAAACCTTACCCCTCTTCAAGCTGTTTTCCCGCCCTGCCCATACCCCCTTTCCCCGAAACTGAAAAATACCATTAAAAATTTCCCCCCTTGAGTCACTCCAGCAGCTTTGCGAGGTGAGCGCCCAGAGGCTGCTCCCAGGAGGGCGTGCGGGCGGTGCGGACCCGCCCCAGGGCGGCAGCGGCAGCGGCGGCACCGCCCCGGCCCGGCCCTTATAGCGCCCTCCGCGCAGCTCCCCGGCAGCCGTCGCTCAGCTCCGCACCGACAGCGCGCCCGCGGCACCATCGCCCCGCCGGTAAGTGCCGTGCCTTTGCTACCCGCGTGTCACACAAGGGCAGGAGTGCCGCGACTAAGTCGAACAGAAAGAAGCAGCTGCTCCTTAAATTAAAAAAAAAAAAAAAAAAAATCTGGTGTGATGCAGTATTGCCGCAGCGGGGAAGGTCAGTTCTACCTGCTGCAGTATGTCAGAATTTTGACCGGGTGTCAGCAGGACTGCTATTTGTGGTGTGAACGTTAGGCCTGAGAAACTAATTACAGTAACAAATGATAAATTACTCGCGTTGCTGCCAAAAATGCTAAAAATAGTTCATCTTAACAATGTTTAAGGGAAAAATATATCTGAATTTGAAAAGCATGCACAGCCAAGTACCTGAGGCATAATTTGGCTTCTTGCATTATGAAACCTGCTTAGAAGCAAAGGGTGTGTCTACATTAGCACTTGGATTTGCATGTCTAATAATGTCTGTTTTCCAAATGAATTCAGTGTTCTTTATTCCCCATGTTTTGATTCACACAACAGGGCGTGTGAACTTTGATAGTGTGCACTAATGAGCTTTAGAGTACTTGCACTCCATGTCTCTGCAGTAAAACCAAGCTGGAAGGTGCAATCCACGTATTAGCAGGCACTCGGTCTGCAAGACAAGACTAGCATTAGTCTGGTGTAGAAACCTCTAAAGCAGGTACAGTGTGGAGCAAGTCTTCAGCACCAACTCAGTTCATACATCCTCTTCTATTGTGTTGCTTGCCAATGTAAATATAACTTAAGATTCCCATGGAATCTTTTCAATATCAAGTTTTACAGTTTTCTAGAATTGAGGATGCCTTTAAAAAAGTCATTCCATGACTTGCATTGCAATTCAAAAAAGAGAAAAAATATATTGCTATTTTACTGTACCCCCTATTGTTGCTACAAGGTGATTATTTATTGGTCCCTCTGGGTAAGATTGCTATACATACTTGGCTAGGAGATCTAGCTGCAGATAAGAAATTAAGACAGAATGTGTTGCAAGCCTCTAATACTGTAAGTGAGGTAACCTCACAAGCAGACTTTCAAGAGTTGGCAGTGGTCAGAAGCACTCAAGGAGGCGGCTAGGCTTACCCAAGTGCTGAGCATCAACAAGATGCAGCAGGTAACTAACTACAGAGGTACTGAAAAATGGAGCTTTCCCATTCATAGTCTGAAGCTGGATGTTCAGTGCTTTTGTTGCAAGGTAACATTGATCCATTAAATAGGTACAAACACATCTGGATGGCAGCTAAATAAATCTGCCAACCTCCAGCTTTTAGTCCACACTGCAAAAACTGAGTATGGATTTTTCCACTTTCCCTTTCCCTGCTTCATTTAAACTGTTTAAAAAAATTCGGTTGTATTGATGACTGTATGAAAAAAAAGCGCTTCACACAATAACCTCTAATTTAACATATGGAAATAATAAGCAGATATTCCACAGCAAGTCAATGTGTAAGTGTTCATCAGTTGTGTTGTGACTTATTCTGAAAGCAGCTGAGGACAATAGAAGCAAGAAAGCTGACACTGCAAGCTATAGCATGACTGAGTTCCTCTTTTATTTTCAGAATCAAATAATACAGATAGAAGAGGCACAAAGTGAGAAGTTAACTGACAACATGAAATTACTCATGCTTCTCACAGTAACCCTCGTCACGGGACTAGATTCTGTAAGTTTTTAAATAAAGAGGGAGTTGGTTTGCTTGGAACCATTTCTGGGTTGGATTGCGCTTTCTGCTTTGGATGCTGTTAGCAGGCTTCTGTCTTTGTCTGAATTCTCTTTTGCTGCCTTTACATATACACATACGACTGCTGTGCAAACTCCTCCAACAAACCTGTTTTGAGCCCTTTGGTTTTTCTCCTGATTCTGTTCCACCTTAGGACATCTGCTAAGAATCAAATGGTGAACACATTTTATAATCAAAAAATCTAGCTTTTCTGTTTTTCTCTTAAAGCAAATTACATCTGGAAACTGAGCACCAACAGCTTGTTGGTCTTTTGTGGAAGTGCATGTTGGGCCTTAACTAAATTTTCCCCTCCCCTACTTGAAAGCGTGATGCTAAAAAAAGAGCAATAGATATTAATTTGAGTATTTTTGGCTATCAGCTTCTATGACAGCTGATGCCTATCAGCACAGCCATTCACCAACATTATAGGACTATACTGTTACCATTAACTTGTTCCAACTCAAGCAAGGCCACTTGACCTCTGGAAGAAATATAGCAGTTGGTGAACATTGTATCTTTGCTGCAGTGCTTGGTGGAAGGACAGAAGTTTCTGTCCCTGTTTTAGGGACACTGACCATTAAGAGCTGCCTGGGTTCTTACAACATAAATAATTGTAATGTTGACCTGATGCAGTGGACCAACTTGGGGGAGCTTTTTCTGAGTTTTTTTTGGCATAATGTGGGATTTTTTTTTTCCCCTTCTCCATTCTGCTTTGTTCAAGTACAGTTCCACTCTTCATTCATCTCTAGATTCAAAAAACCTAAACTGTTCAAGGTATGCAGTAGGGAACAGAGCGTAGGCCATTAAAAGGTAATCAAACTATGTAAAATAAACTGCTTCCTTAAAACCCTTTCTTTCCTTTCCTCTTAGGTTTATAGTTGGAACTACCACAAGCTGCTACGTAAACACAGATCAGATCACAAGGGTAAGTATCGTAAACCTAAAAGAACTTACTATCCTGCAAGTATACCTTCATACAAGGAGGAAGGCTCTTAATGACCCTTTAACACCTAAAACTACTTTGCAATTACATTTCACCTCATTCAAATGTTTTGCCTATACTTAGTGATGTCTTCTACTTACAGGATGCTCTTGTTTGAATGGAGGAACTTGCATTACCTATTACCTCTTCAGTGGAATTAGTCGTTGCATATGCCCAGAAGGATACACTGGGATTCACTGTGAACTAGGTAGAGTATCTATCCTCCCTAATACTAGCTAACCTGATGGAAAAGGTCTAAAAAGATAGTCCAATATTATAATGAAATGCCAAGGGGAAGTATTACCCATAAGTGTGACTGGATAGTCTTTAGCACTTTATGCTTACACGACAAGTGAGCAGAAACAATGTTGGTGCAAAATCAGGATCTCTAATTCATTTTGTCTGCCTCTTCAATAAGGTTGCTTTAACCTTTCTTTAGTTTGTGGTGAAAAAAGTGAACTTGTTTGTGATCTTTAGAAGCAGAAGGACTGATTATATTGTGAAATTTAGTGAAACTATTAAAGAATTAATATCCATGCTTTAAAGTGTAAGATACCCAATGCTCAAAATTCACATAGGACAAATTTAATAAAAATATATAATCAAGCTAGATTTTGCATCATCTGCTTTTGAGTGTAATGCAAGAACTTTTTCCTCATTAAAAGGATTCATCCATGTCATAGAGCAATAATAAAAAAGAAGATGCTGCTAATAAAATATTTATTTTCTAGACACTGACAGCATATGCTATACTGAAAATGGGGAGGACTACAGAGGGATGGCAACAGAAGATGAATGTCTGCCATGGAACTCACCCTCGCTGTTCAGGAGGGGTCTTTACAGTGCTTACTCAGAGAATGCTTTGCAGCTTGGACTGGGCAAACACAGCTACTGCAGGTAAGGAAAGCATCACTCTTCCTGGGATGAATTCTATTGTCACAGCTCTGGAGGGGCTCAGTGAGGAACATGTTTTAAAAAAAATAAAGAGATGATTTTTGACCAAAAATATTTGGAATGTGACTGTCTGAACTGTCTAGAGTTCTTCAATGAAGCTGATCATACTGCAAAATTCACAGTATATAAGAGTAATAGTCAGTTGCTGATTATTTTTTCTGGTGTATCTTACAACAAAGCACGTGTTTATTTTCAGGACAGTTAAGATACTATCATTTTTTAAAACTGTTGTTAAAAAAAGAACACTTTCTTTGTCTTTTAGAAACCCGAATGGAAGGAACCAGCCCTGGTGTTACACGAAAAAGGGATATGCTGTTCGAGAAATACCCTGCAACATAGAGAAGTGTGGTAAGTAACATGAGTTTCAGGACAATTGCGGTTTTTGGGGGGGTTTATTTTTTTATTTTTAATAGCACAGGGTTGGCATTGAGTTGTAAGAATATCTGAACAAAATGTGTCCTTTCACAGGGCCTTCATGTGGTCAAAGGAGCATCAGCAAGAACTTCAAGATTGTTGGTGGAAGGCAGGCAGAGGTTGAGTCTCAGCCTTGGATAGCTGGTATCTTCCAAAACATAAGGGGCATGGATCACTTCCTGTGTGGTGGCAGCCTCATCGACCCCTGCTGGGTGCTGACAGCAGCACACTGCTTCCACACTCCGTGAGTCTACAGTTCCCTGTGCTTCTTGTTTGCAGCTGATCTCTTTGTGGGATGCTCACTGAACAACCTTCAAAATGTAGCACAGTGAGAATGTTCTTTTGATCAAACAGAATAAGAGCAGCCAGAAGCATTAAGCCTCTGGGAGCCCAAGTCCAGCAGAACGAGCTAGCCAGATGTGAACTTAGTAATCATGCTGAGGGTTATGAGCTGTATGAACAATAACATCTATGGGTATTTTTTGTTGGTTTTCCTGTGGAAAGCTGATCCTTTTGGCATCCTGCAGGCGATTCTTAACACCAGTGCCTTGCATTAGTAGCAACTAGATAGGTGAGCATTTCAAAATGTCTGAACATCTAAATTAATCCCTTCAAATGGAATATCAGAATGGTTTTCTTTAAAGTATTAGATTAGCTTTCAAAGTTGACTGAATTTTGGGATTTTTTGTCAACATCAAAGTAAACATGAAACAGAAGTGGGACTGGATCTGAACTGTTGACCTCACTCTCAGAAATCAGTAGTCTTCATCAATCTCTCTACTCTCACTCAGGTCAAGAAGACAGCTAAATAAATCTGCCTACAAAGTCTTTCTTGGAAAGTCCATACTGAATGTTACTGATGATAACGAACAAGTATTCATGGTTGATGACATCATCTCTCATCCTGATTTTACAGATGACACAGGTGGCAATGAGAATGATATTGGTAAGTGCCATCTTAATATGAGCCTGTAAAACTTGGAGCATAAAATAAGGCTATGTAATTGTGGCATACATCTTCTAAAAGAAGTAGAACCAGAGATGAGATGAAAGGGAACAGGAACTTGGTGTTTCTAGATGAAGGGAACAGGGACAGCCTGGGAACTAGAACTATGATAAGGACAGTTGTTTCCACTTGTATAAATTTGTTGTGTGTCACATATCAGGTGCATTACCTGGCCAATAGTCAACTATAAGCCTGTCATCTCTGGAGCTCTGCAAGACATGGTTTTTCCATAAGCATTGCTGGCAGAATTCCACTTCTGCCATCTTATTCTGTGTCTACAGAGATCACACTTTATATTGTAAATGATGAAAAAAAGCATGCACAGGAGATTCCATGATATAGTATGGTAATGCCATATCAGGCACCACATTAGCTGAAAGTTATCCTGAATTAATCCAGACTTTTATAAGTCTCTGGATTTCACAAGCCTATTCCTAACACAACAAAGTCAAAGATGGGTTTTTCCAACTTGCACAGAACAGACTTGCCACTCTTGGACTTGACACTTAGAACTCTAGCAGCCCTTCCAGATTCCTCCTGCTGCTGCTAAAGTAAAGAAAGTCAAAGAATAGCTTTGTCAGCCTCTCAGGGCAGTGGATTGCACCCTCTACCGCCAGTCTGGAAGCTGAGATTTTAAAACACCTAAAGATACACTTGCAGAAGACTCTGCTGTGGGCTATCAGCTCCTATCCTTCTAGGAAGGAAGTTCAAATAGGAACACTTGCCAATTTTAGTGCTGGGAAATTGATTTTGTTAATAAATAATTACTGTCATTCCAAAAGCAATGGGGGGAACTGTATGTAACCAGAATCAAATATGATTGCAACTAATCCTATTAACTGTACCAAATACTCGCGTTGTTGGAAAACTGAGGGGAAAAACTTGCTTTACAGATCTAAGTGTATTTTCTCTGACTTATTTCATAGCTTTGATAAGGATAAGGACAACTTCTGGACAGTGTGCAGTGGAGTCCAAATATGTCAGAACAGTCTGCCTGCCAGAGAGGAACCTTTACTTGCAAGACAATACCCATTGTGAAATAGCTGGATATGGAAAACAGGATTTTTGTAAGTGAATGATTTCTCCTAACCAAGTTGGTTTTCCATTGTGTGGGAACTGGATGTTTTTCACACTGTGATCTGCAAAGTATTAACAAGATTCTGTTTCATGTACTCCATGTGCATCTCAAAGATGATCTTTGTAGTCATCTTCTCTAGCTGTCTATGGGATTTTCTTATCTGATGCTTCTCACTCTTGACAACCATATAAAGTAAGCCAAGATATAAACCACAATTTTTTTCATTCCTGTTGTGGTGAGGGATTAAAAATTAAAGCCATGTGGGAGGATTAGCAAAGGATTGCAGTTGTGCAGAATATCCTTCAAAAACTATCAAACTTTCTCTCTAAAATGGAAACTTTATATTTTCCTTTTGGAATACTTCTTTTTCTCTCTGAAACTTAACAGTAAAAGCAAACCAATACTGCATAAGCTGGAAATAAGAACCTCAATGCAGAACAGGAATGGTTATACTAATTGTAAGTGCTGAAAGTGTGTTAAATGGGAGGTTTCTTGTTTCTTTGGTCTTGGCTGGTGAAAATAGTGAAATACTTTTTGTTTGCAGATGACATCTTCTATGCTCAAAGACTGATGTCAGCCACTGTGAACTTAATATCACAGAGAAAATGCAAATACGAATACTATGACAATGTCAGAGTTACTGACAACATGGTCTGTGCTGGAGATCCCACATGGCAGACTGATGCATGCAAGGTAAAACTGGTTTGTTTTATTTTCTAAATAATCCTAAATGCATGTACACTAATGGATCAGCGGGTGACATCTTGTAATTCTACTAGTCACAAGAGTCTCTCTTTATGTGGCAGGAATTTAGTATATCCAGTGGAGTTGACCTGTAGTGTGGCCAAACATATGGAATAAGCTTGGAACCTCGTTAGGTGTTGCCCCCTCCAGCCCCTTCCTTTGGAGGTGCAAGAAGTAGAGTACCTTAGTCATTATCTTCCTCAAGGCCTTATTTACAGTCTAATCAAACAAAGGCTGATAGATATGAATCAGAGGAATATAGCAACTATTCTAATCTCAGCTTGCCCCTTAACTATAGCTTTGCAAGAGATAAAAGGTAAATTACAGGTCTGAGCTCCTCCAGGTTCCTCAAAACTAGATTTACTGCCCTGGACCTTACTGGGCAGAGCAGCCGTAGGTGTCACAAAAAGGAACAAGTGTCTGCAAGTGTAAAAGTACCTTATGGACAGGGAGGCAATTGATTCTGTGAAGAATTGGCCTTAAATCACTTGCCTGGTATGTGTGATTATAAACTTGGGATGGAGGGTTGTTTGCAAGGTAACTATTCTCTCTGTATCCTAGTATGGGGAACTAGAGAGCTCCTTAACCATTAGAGACTGTTCAAAATCACAGCAGATGCCAAACCTTCTGTCCCATCTTAGAAATGTTCCCAAAGATCAAAGCTTTAGCTTGTAGGTATTTACCTGTGTGTTTAACTCTAGAAAAGCAGTAATCACATTCCCTTTTATAAAGGCTTCATCTGCAGAAAATGGTCTAATATGCTCTCTTTCTGTTGTCAGGGAGATTCCGGTGGCCCCATGGTCTGTGAACACAATGGCAGGATGATGGTTTATGGGATTGTCAGCTGGGGAGATGGCTGTGCAAAGGAAAACAAGCCTGGTGTTTACACCAGAGTTACTCGATATCTTAACTGGATTGACTCCAGTATGAATGGGATAGCTGCCAAGAGTCATTTTCTTCCTGAACCAAAGTGACCTTTTCTCTACAGCTGGAGTGAAATGAACAAGATTCAGCCTATACTGACACCAGGACAGTAAAGACCTGAATGTCATAAGAGGCTTTCATTTTAAATGCTTGTGTGGTCTGCCCCTGACATCAGTGTTCCTGAGGCATGAGGCAGAGGGATGGTTGATACATTATCTTACTACTCTGAGTTACCTGAAAACCACTCAGTGGGAATCTAAAATATTTAACATTTAAATGAGTATTCCCATGCACGATACTATGCATAACAAGTTATCTGTCCACTTAATTTATGAACCAGCATTTGGTCTGGACATATTGGTACAGTTTTAACTTAAGTATTCATTTTATATATGACCTGAGACTAAAATCTCTTCTTATTGTACTGAATAATATTAAGACTCAGGTGCTACAAACCTAACCTGTTAGGACCAGTAATCAGAGAGTGATCAGACTATGCACCAAAAAGAGGAGGGGGAAAAAAAAGTAGTAGCTGTGCCAGTATTACAAACTCTTAATGTGTTCTACTTAAGAACTGTGCTGCAACAAGGCCAATTGGAAACTTATTGGACTTCCTGGTCACACCTGAAGGTGTCTGGGTCCCTTGGAAAGTCTGATTATGTCACTTGTCTACATGTACATATGTAACCAGGAGAACAATTGGTGCTCATTGAATCCTGCAGGTGTCAAAAGTCAGAAATTTATTTCCATTCATTTAACTGATATTATATGGAAACAACTTCCCCCCACACCCAAGACTTATGCTTGGTTTTATTTTTAAACTTCTCTTTGTTTTGTAGATTTGAATTTTTTGTATGAGGGCTGGCACCTCAAGCTTTATTTAATTATTTTTACTGTGTTTAACTTATTGTTTCTATTATGGATGTTAAAATTTCATTAAAAAAATCTTGTTCTTATGTGTCTGTTCCTCTTCTTGTGAAAGACGAAAGGTATAACTCAAAAGAGAACTGCCATTATTAAGTTCTAATCTGACTGTAAAGTTCCGTAGTAAAACATAAATGTTTGAACTTACTGATTATTAAACTACTTGGTATGCATAAGTTAAATTCTCTTTCCAAAGAGCACATGGGTAATAGTGAGAAGCTTGCTCCATCTTGTAGTTTATTATAGTCTGGGTACATGAACCTTGCACGCTGCTGATGGGTAGGATTTTTATTCCTATCAGTCAGTCTTGTCCTTGAGACTCAAGACTAAAGCAGGTACCATCTCCGCTATTTCCAGCTCTGTTATTGTTAAGTCACCTGTCTTTATACTTCCCTACCCTTCCCATAAAAGGAGTAGGACAGTACTTCCCTTCTCCCACAGATCAGCCTGGGTGAGTTGTCAGAAGGAGGGGGAGTTGACAACCCTGTGACTGTACAGTGCCTAAGGCTCTGACACCCCAGTCTTGTACATGGACACCAACCACTACTTGAACGTGAAGTGATTACTCACAGGGATGGATTGCAAACTGTTAGGCAATACAATTTGTGGTTGTGTTCTGCAAACAGGAATTTGTTAGCAGAGGTAACCACTGTGTGTGGTTTATTTGGCACAACTGTCCTGTTTGTGGACTGCTAATTAAAGTTTGTCCAGGGAATTAGTTAAAATTGTGTTGTTTCTAGAGAATGAGTTGGACATACCGGTGAGAGACAAAACTGCAAGAAGAGAAGGAAGGCACCTCTTCACTGCTTTTCTAGACAGCAGATAACAGGACTGCCTGACCAGTCTTGGCAGAGAATATTTCAGGCACAAACTGGGCAATGATAATAAAAGTTTAGACAAAAACACACTATGTCTTCAGTATGTCTTTGGCATGCTACAACTTTCTCACTTCAGTATTCCATTTAAACTGTTATCAAAGTATTAAAATCAACAAATTTCCTACAGGTGGTGAGTATAAATATCTTCAGAGGAATTGCATACGATTTTAATTGCAGTGAACAGCACATTTGTCATTGACTTTTCTGGGCTTTTTCTATGCATAAAGTCAATATAACTTAAATTTCAACTTATTCCCATTGTCATGAATATAAATAAGAATGAGAAAGGGGTAATGAGCAAAACTTACATTTAGGTATGTTAAATTTTGAAACCTAGGAAGCTCTGGAGAAAGTAT
Organism: Hafferia zeledoni; assembly: GCA_035583235.1. NCBI lineage: Eukaryota > Metazoa > Chordata > Aves > Passeriformes > Thamnophilidae > Hafferia > Hafferia zeledoni. The sequence continues at coordinate 14,847,429 of JAWWEV010000169.1, read as the reverse complement.
GAAAAAAGACAGCATCTTGAGAGCAGAGGACATTTAGATGCTGTTGGGTGCACAATCTTATTTTTTCTTTAGTTTATATTGGATGAACTGACCTGACAAAAATTAAGTCTTTAAACAAACACACAGTATACATACATCTCTGCCCTGGCTCTTAAATAACTTTATATAATCTCTTTCAGTGTTCTCTCTATGACTTTGGCCCCACAGGTATAATATCATCTGCTTGGCTAGTTATCAGACCCTGGAAAAATGAAGGGCAGAGACAAGAGCACAATTATGCAAAGCTTCCTCTTCCTGCAACAGAATCCCCAGGAAACATTTTCTTTCCCTGTTACAGAGAGGGAGCAGATGTTGATCCAGGCTGAGGTCCTGGTGTAGATAAACAGCCTAGAGAATTGTGCATGGAGTTTGGGAAACACCACTGCAGGATGACAAATATCACAGAGAGGAGGTTTTTGGAAAATATTAGTTATCTGCTGTGTACTAACATACAGGTCAGACAAATTTTGATATCATAAAGCTACTCTTAAATTTAAGTATATCATTCATTAATTTCAGGTATATGGCAGGCAACAGAAAGGAGTAGAAGTACAAGTGTTCAGAAACAGCTGAGATGTTGACATCAGCCAAAGTGAAGAGATGATACCCTCAGAAGCCTTAGAAACGTAACTAACATGAACTTATCTTCAATATTTAACAGAAGAAACGTATTAAGCAGTGAGGATAAAGCAGTACCTGATGTGTCCAAAGCATAGTTTTATCTGTCAGCTCTTAGAAGGAAGTGATGCATTCTAAATGGACAGATCACTTGACCTTATATAGCTGAGGCTTTCTTCATGGAAGTGAAACTAAAATGTGACTCAAAGCACTTGAAAATAAAACCTCTTTTAAATAAACTAAGGTATGGGGAAACATGATACATAGTCATCTATTTGTTGCATATGCAACACCACTTCCACCACTGGAATTGTATGCCCGAGAGGATTTTGTTTGCATATTGAAACCTGAACTAAAGAAACGCAATATGACTGTTGGATCACCAAGCCTTTGGCTCACTTCTGACACTTAACCACAGCTCCTGCTTTAGGGCAAATGAGTACAGAACTTATCTATGAAAAGAGAATCAAACTTTTCTGCATTCATAGATCTTGTAATTTCAAGTTTCAGATACATCCGTCTCAAGCTGAAGTAAAAACAAAGTAAGTGACATACTTGAACCAATACATATGCATTAAAGAACAAATCTGGGTTCACACTTGGTCTGGCATAACGCTTCCAAATCCATCACACCTCACGCAGTATACAAATGGGCAAACTGAGCAGAATTGGGGTTGTGTTGTTTAATGTTCTGGCAAGTGAAGGAAGTGGAACTTCAAGTAGTGAAAATGCATGAAATTGAAGGAATAAGTACTATATACTTCATGAACAGTGAAATGAGATGTAGACCCACAAGTCAAGCATGAAACCGTATGCGCTCAGGAAGAGTATGCTCAGTTCCTCTCTCCTGTTCCACAGCTACAGCCAACAAGTTGACTCATTCAGATTTAGGCTGCATCTGTCTGATAGGATACACTAACAATCTTTGAAGCTGGAAAGGACTATGAGTATAACAGCATCCAAACAGAACTCAGAGTGAACTCAGCAATCCAGAGTTTTAAAAAATGGACAAGCTAACAATGACAAACAGGAATAACCAAACACACAGAAGTAGATGAATGGTGACTGGTCTTAAGATAGATCCAGAAGGCATAGCAGACCACAGCTGGATTTAAGTCAACAGCACTGAGTAAAGAAATGTAAACATATTGACACCTACACCAGAGCACAGTTTGTAAACCTGGGGACTAAGCAGACACTCAACTGTGTCTTATTTTGAGTGTCCTTCTTCTTGTTGAGATCACAACAGTAATAATCAAGGAGAAAAGACCGAAAATATTTGGTTTATTTTATCCGGAGAGGCAAAATCTACAAGGAACATTTTCTTCAAAGCAGAAAAGGCTGCAGCAAAGAAGGGAATAAACTGTTCTCTGTGTCTTCAGGAAATGGGGTGAAAAGCAATAATCCTGGTTGCAGGAAGGGAAACTGAAGTGAATATTATGAAATTACTCTAGTGGTAAGAGTAGTGAAGCACAACAGTAAATGCCATCGAGTGTTGTTGAACCTCATCCAGTGGATTTTTTCAGAACAATTTAAACAGAGATAAAACAGTTATTTTGGGCTCTTGTAATAAAACTGGAAGATATTTTGACAAATCATCTAATCTCAGGTTCCCTGTTTTATTATGAAATCAATGAACATGCTCAGTGACTGAGATGACCACATGAAAATAGACATTACAGGGAAGTTTAGAAATAGTATTACACAATTTACCCATCTTTTAAAAAAGTAGCTTTAAGAAATACGTACTATGAGAAAAAATGGTCTGGATTTTTGAACCAGCAATTACCAGCAAACATCTTAATGGTAGACTAATAACTATAAAGAGTTCTGAGTAAACCTTTCAGTGACTCTTAACAAAATTATATTCCAGAAAGGACTAGAATCAAATTAATTGCTTCCATGTCCCACTGGGCAAAATAATTGCAATGAATAACATGTGCAACTGGCAAGAGAGTAAAATTATTATCCCCCATTGGATAGTGGAAATGTTATTTTTCTACTGAGTAACTGGAAAGTGATTTGTATGTAATGCTATGACTTGGCATCCTACGCATGCATTACCTCAGTATGTTGTGAGCTAGAGGCCTCTGGGTGAGATAAAATCTTCCAAAGCATGATGTTATCATAAGGAGGCCATCACGAAAGAAGTTGAAAATCACAGGCAAACACCAGGATTTGCCAATCACTGACTTATGCATTGTAGGAGCTGATGCCTGCTTGGTGACAGTATAATCCCAGAAAACCAGATGGACACATTTACACATCCACAGGCAGTTTCACATTTATTAGAAATGAAGCAAAGTATCCCTGCTAGTCACAGCTCAGATGTTCTAAGTGCAGTAAATTGATAACATCAACAGTAGTAGTTAAAAATGACTTACTTACCAGTCTCTAATTATTCTGTAAATTTTCTTGCCTTGTGGCACAAAACTTTAGCCTAAGTTAAAACAAAGCATCCCCAAGTGACATAAATCAGAACATCATTACAGCTGTTGAAATTGCAGCTGTTCCATGAAGATTACAGCATGTGCTTGGCATTACTACAGCACGTCAGCACCCATGACAAAAACATCTTCACTAATGTTCATCTTCAAATGCACCTGCAAAGTCTGACACATTGCAAATTTGTGTGCTTGGGTAACTTTTTTATTTTTAAACATGCTTACATGTTACAAACAGCAGCCACAGACACTTGAATCAGTACCTGTGACCATCTCAGTCAAATTTTGCTCTAGAACTTGATAGACTGTACCTGAGACAATACTGCAGGACAGCAAGTGGCTCTACGTAGCTGCCATTCAAAATTGAATTGATTTGTCTCAGAAATTATTCCAAGTAATAATCTTTCAGAAAAATGAGAGAAACTATCTGACTTAAATCAGCATCAGAATTCAAGTGCCATCACTCAAGTGGGAAGACCATTTTACCTCCTTATGTGGTTAACAGACTCTGCTTAGTTTCTGGAAGGACCTTAGCTGTCATTTTGCAATTGTGCTTCTTCACAGAGTAGGTCCTAGGCATCCTTGCCTGGGTGTTCAATTTAGCTTTGAGTGTCAAGTGGGGTATGGGAGATGGAAGCTGAGGTGCAAGAATCCCTAAAAATTGTGGGTGAAAATTCTCATTGAGTCTATCATATGAAGACTGAGCACAACAGAAATTAAGTATTCAGTTTTACAGAAGATTGCTGGAGTGACTGAATCTAAGCTTGGCTGTTTCATTTCCCTTGGACACCTTGCATTTCAGATCAGGTGTGTTTGATCACAGACATCAGAATTTTATGAATCCTCTTTAAGAACAACCAATTTCTAATTTCATTTCAAACTAGACATAAATAGATACATTTTAAATCTTTTTCCAGAACAACCCATTTTCATCTAAAATAACTGCAATTAGCTTTATCTTACATATTAAATCTTTTCCATCTGAAGACATTTCTGTCTTATATTAACTGTATCTACTATTTACAATGGGCTTGTTTTAGTATACACAATATCAAGAGTTCTTTCGTTTATTACCTTGGGAGACAAAGAAATTTATTAAATTGTGAAGCTGAAACCAGGCTACAGAAATGATTTCTGATGGTCAACTTGACTGACCCTTAAAACTACATTAAGCGGACTTTTAGAACATTCAGGGGGAAACTTATATAAGCTACTAGTTTTACTCTAAAAAATTTGGAACAATTTTTATTTTTATAGTCATATTCTAGTCATGAAATACACATATGTCCTCCTAAAGCATGAAAATAATAATATAGCTGGGAAAAATACTGACTTTCAGAGGCAACAGAGCTGTCACACATGTAATTTGGTAATTGGTGGAAGGAATGGATTTCAGCCTCCCAGGCATGTTAGCTTGTGGGTGCTTTGAACTGCAAACCTTAAAAACAAAGTTTGCCACCTCATCATCATCTATTTCAGCAGCTTTTTAGAGTGACAAATTTGCAATAATAATAAAAAGATTTATTATTAATTGCAGTGCTGAAAATGTCAGGAGGCAGCAATGTTTTAAGAACCTCTCTGGAACAAGATACAGAATCTCAATAAAAATATATGAGACTACAGGGCCAGGCCATCCATACCTGTGCTGGCACTTCTGTTGATAGACTTTGTGTCAATATAAGAAACAGACAAGTATGCAGATATAATGAAATTTTGTAGTTTTCACTACATTAGTTTAAATAAGTTAATAATCTTTTCCTGATTGACAATTTTACGGCTACAAAGGCTGTGGTAACAAGGTCCAGATTTCACAAATACAAGAGCTTTCCTGCTGTGCTTTTTTCTACTAAACATTCTTGACAAAGGCTGAAGTGTATATACATATATATATAAATTTATATAAATAAATATAAATACAAATATAAATATAAAATGTATTTCACTAACTTAATCCCAAATGATCTGTTACACTTGCCTGCACACTACAACTACAAAAGTCTGCGGGCTCTTCCAATGCCAAAGAGGAACTTTCTTACTTAGAAGGTTGCCAGTAACCCAATCATGTTCTTGGTGTCACTGCACAGGAGACAGTGGCTTGTTTTTCTTATTAACAAAACTACTGCCAACCAGAACTTTTAGTATTTAGTTACAGAATCTCACTATGAAAACAAAGATGCATCAAGACAGGCTTTACACAGATTCAGCAAAAGTAAAGAAATTCAAAAGTCTTCGGATCAAAGGTATGGATAACTGGTTCAATTTGGAGACTTGTGAGCTATTAGAGAAATAATGTTTTAAAGGGACAATGTAAATATAGCACTGACAAAGACACCTGTATTACTGAATGATCTACAGGAGCAATTGAATTCCTTTTTCCAGAGTTAGTCCTACTTGTTTGGGCCAGCCTCATCTTTTGTTTCACACAAAACCATCTCACACCTACAAAACTCCCAGCAGACAAGGCAGCTTCCCTGATTTAAATGCCAGTCTTCTCTTAAAAATTTTGTGAGCATCTAAAGAAAAAGTAAGTATGTCTTTTATTGATTGGCCTAGATACACTCCAACTTCGATGGGCTGCACTTGCTTTTGTTCAGATAGACCTCTAAGTACTTGGAATGGGTAAGGCGGGCAGTGAGGCGGCTCCGTTCCGCTCCCGGCACCCGCCGCTAGGTGGGGGAGCAGCCTCGGGAAAGGAGATGCTGTCGCTCGTAGCCAGTGCACAGGCAATTCACTGAGCACGTAAATCACACTGGAGTGCTTTTATTTATAGCGCAACCTTTGCTCCCCTTCCACCCCCAGCATTTATAAAAAGGTGAGCAAGGGATAAGCAGTAGGTGCTCAGTCATTTACGTTTGTAAGCCGGCACTTCTGACTGTAACCCTGCCAAACAAGACCGTGACTCCTCACTGATAGTTATAATCTTGCATTTTCCTGACCTATCTAGAATTCTGGCAATGCAGTTTACAGCAGCAGAATGGCCAGAATGCTGCCCCTGTAAGAACCCCTTGTCACAACAAAAGCAGCTATTTAATGGAAAAAAAACCCCCGCCCCAAACCCAAACAAGCATACAGAACAAAAACCCAAACGGAACAATAAAAAACCCCAAACAACAACAAAAACCAAACCAAAAAAAGCAAGTTATTTAATGTCACGCTCACAGGAAGGCATGGAAGGCATGGAAACAGCGGGAAAAGTGTTTAAGAAGAACCTGCAAAAGCGGAGTACACCACATAATAATTTCCTCTAATAACGCACGAATTCGACTGCAATAGCACAGGCAAAGACAAGCTGGCACGCAAAATACGAGCTAACGCGGCAACACTAAATCTTACCTAAGAAGAGTTACAGCTATAATTGTTTTAAGTGGGAGCGATGACAGTGATCCTCCCTGAGCCGCTCTAAGGCGCTAGATCATTAAAACGTGCCCGCCAAGTGCAGCCGCTCCCGCCGGGAGCATCTCCTTGCGCGGCGGCGGCTCCGCGGGGGCGCCCGCGACGCGTGTGCTGGAATACAAACCCCATGCGGAGGGATGGATGGTGCCTTCTCCCGCGGCACCTCAGGCACCTGCAGTGATGCGAGGCTGTACCCCCCTTATGAAAATATTATTTGCCATATTATGAAAACGCTTACCTCAGGTCCCCTGGCCACGTCTAAGCTCGTTCCTGTGGCCTGAGAGCCGCGGAGAGTTACTGCTCCTGGGATGGAGAGGCTGGAGGAGGCATCACAACACGGCACCGTCCTGGCACTGGGGCTCAGCCAGTCTTCTCCAGGCCGCTTCTGCTATGTGCTACACACAAGCAGAGTCAAGTAAGTACTTTGCTGTACCCGAGTTAGAACAACATAGTGCAATTTGCTCTACACTGATTTAATCTCTTGGATTTTGGATGCTCAGTTTTAACTTCAAGGCAATGCCCACAAAGTTTCTACAAGTGCTTGGGGAACTCACTCCTTAACTAACTTTGACATTGTGCTTCCACCAGAAGCTGCATCAATTTCCGAATGCAACTGATCTTACATTGACTAATTATTGTGATCTCTTCGGGCCTCAGTGCGCAGCTAAAATGACAAATCTTATCTATCTGTTCAAGAAGTTGCCCCATTCTGAAAATAAAAATGGCATTACAGTATCAAAATAGGTGCAACGCAAAGATTAACAAAACATCCAGCCAGAGAGCACTTGCATGTGCTTAACAAGTAAGTCTGCACACTCCTTTGTTAGTTAGTTGTTTGTTAGTTAGTTTGTTAATAGTTGTCTGATTTGTGTTATCACTTGGCACCAAATTTTAGGAAGCCCATGACCCAAACATTACCATTCTGGATCTTGAAAATAGGAAGCTGTTAAAGCACCCATATGACTGGAAAACTGTAAGGTCAAGAAACTTTTTTCAGGGTCTGGTTTATCAAATTAACCAATACGAAAGAAATATTAAATATATGGCAAAAATAAAGAATCCTAGTTCATCATTCCACTAAAGAGCACTTTAAAGATTATTTTCTCCTTGACACATGAACAGAACAAAATTGAACACTTGTCTCATTCTGCAGATGTCAAACAAACATGACATCAGTCAGAATTCCTGAGACAGTCTGCATTTCTCACAAATGATGCATCTCTATTAGAAACTGATTTTTTGACATTTAAATAGGTTTGTTACATACTCTGTTAGACTATTACAAGAGCACAGAACATAAAATTACCCAATCTCTAGGTTACTATTGATCTTCCTTATGATCACTTAGATTCTAAAATGATGCCAAATCACTTATTTCTTTTGTCATAATTTCTGCCACAAGTATATGATATACCATGTTTAAGCAAATGAGATTAAGCTGTGGCAATCAGCATTGATTCAGAAGTTAAAAGAGGAGGTAAATGATTGTCATAATGTTCAGTGATTTCAAAAATTATTTCTAGAATTGATAACTTTTGCAAAACTTGGTAATTTAAATGCCAAGGATAAGTCAATAGATTTTTTTTTGGGGGGGGGGCCACGGGGCTTAAAGGATAAATTGTAGTTGAGAATGTGAAGATAATTCAGCTTAGAAGAAATCTTCCTACAGTGTTCAGATATAAATTAAATGAAAGGTAACGGTCAAGTAATCAATTTCCTCAATAAGATTTATTTGACCTATTAACGTATGCTACATAAACTCAAGATTGCATTACACAGGAAAAATCTCTTTCATGGAAAAGATGGGAATTAAGTATCTGTCATTTCCAGGCCCTGCTGGAGTGGGGAGTTAATGAAATGCCCAGGCTGCACTCTGCATGGCAGCCTTCCAGCATCTGCAGGAGGGTTAGTAAAGTCACAGCAGTGGGAGATAGTTAATACGTGTTGCTGGGGTGAACAAGGTCCAGAGAACTGGTATCTTCTACCTCAGTGCAAACACGCAATTTTATTCTTCCATGAGGTAACTCTTCTATCATTGTCTTTCATCACGGACAGCTCCCGATTTATCAACTCTCTGAGACCAAAGCATATTGTGCCTTTCATAGCACTGACATAGCTGATAACTTCTTCAGATCTTTTGCAACCCAGTGCAGATATATCACTATTTCTCACAGTTATCAAACATTCAGTTATAAAATCTCAGTATCAGATGTTCAGTCTAAGAGTAGTACAGACCCTGCAAGAGCCACGGATGTATCTCCTGCACTCTTTGGGTGTACTCCTGGTCTCTTCACTGCAGAATCTAACTTGTGTGTCCCCTTTCTGCTTCTGTGTTTGTCCATCTCTAAAAACAGATTTTTAACAGTTGCAACATTTCTCTATTTCCTACATAACTATGTCTGCTCAGTTGAAATATGTCCATATGCCAGTGTTTGTTCTGGCACACAATTCAAGAAGTAAAGAAATTGAATGGGGACAGTATCACCCCCCAGATCTGAGGCACTGAAGCTATTTTGAAAGATAACTGGACAGACAATATAAGAAAAAGGAGGGAAGACTCAGAGGCACCAGTTAGGCTAGAGCTACACTTTGGCATAAACCTTTCAAGAATGGGTGGAAATTTTGCTCTGCCATAAAACAGTTGTGTGCTCAAAATACCTTTTTTTTGTGGGATGTGATACACCAACCTGGAATTCTGACCAAGATTTATAGAGAAACTCTTTAATTTATAGCTGTTGTAGATAATTTTTTAGTGTAGGAAGGAATCCATAATCTGTGGCTGTTTCTCTTCTTTTCCAGAATCTCTGCAGAAGCAGTGTACAAGGCAAGGATGACTTTCTAAACATTTTATTAGGAGTTGTGAATGGTTGGGTAGCAGAAGAATGTTGGGACCCTACTTCTAAAGCAGGTATAGACCAGCGCAAACTTGCAGAAACAATCACTAGTTCTGATATTGTATTTCAGTCTTTAGTAGTCAGACTGCCTTGGTGAGCTAAGGAAGAAAATGTTCTTAGGGACAGAAATTAATATCCTGAACTATGAAGCAAACCAATACAGGACATGGCAGAATATTCACCATGCACGGGCCCAGTTCACTAAAGATCCACATGAATTCATTGAAGGAGAAGTTTTTACAATTGCATCAAGAAAAGGAAAATCAGTGTGTTCACAGCTTAATAAGAGGAAGAGTGGTGATTATTTGGTCATATTTTATTTTTGGATGCAAATTATTCCCAGTATTTCAACAAGGTGCAGATGTGTGTCTAAACAAAGTATTTACTGCTCCACAGTACACTTCCTGATTAGGTCCATAAACATTACAACTCTGTCAGTTGAAAAAGTACATAGAAAGCACTTGAATTTTGTCAAGAAACACATCACAGCTTTATTTTAGCTGTTGTAAAGGGCTTAAACTCTGCTAAAGAGGAAAGTAGTGCTTCAGCAAATGAACCCAATTTTCTTACTTAACTATACAAACTGTTGCATATATTTTCCCCTCTAGCAATCTCATTTTCATTGTTTCACACTACCACCCTGAATAGTAATTTGGCTTTGAATAATTCCCCTCATCATAATGCAACACCAAATGACAGAGGCACACGCTACAGTGTATGCAGCAGCTCTGGATTAAAATGCAGACGCTTGTACGCAGAGCCAGTGGAGCATGTGGTTTTTATTTTTCAGCTGTTTCCAGCAGATTGAAAATTCCACAGGCTATAAAGCTTTGAATAATTTAGAATGCTGCTCAGAATACTTTTTAGCTGGAAAAGTATATAAAGAGAGGGGAAATTTCCTTCATTTTATCTTGCTGGATAGATTTGATTCCTAAATAGTAGTGTCTTCCCAAGGAGGAGAGATTAGGAACATAAAAAGTGCCACTTCAGGAGAACATACTGATTCACTTTATTAATGAGACTCAAGAGCAATTTCATCTTTGAACAAGGCAGCAGCAGAGCTATTTCTCTGCCTCTGTGACAGGAGAGGAATAAAAATAAGCTGTAGGACTTGTTTGACTACTCAGAACTCACAAAACTCAGGTACGTGTAGAATAGATCAGCCTGTGATGTCTTGAACAGCAGAGTGTTGAGGAACCAAACACCATGGCAGTTGTTAGCTAGAAAGAAGGGGCTAAACATATTTATTCAGGTGCATTACTTTTTTAAGTTAAATGTTTAAAAATGTAAGTTAAATGTTTTAAAAATCTATTATCTATGGGCCTTTCTTGAGTTAAAGAGCATGCACCCAGCAAAGGATAGGCCAGATTTCTCCTTATGCATCTGCTTCCGTCTCCTTTGCTTGTGTCTCCCTCAGCTGGAATCAAATTCAGAAATGGTATTTGTGTTGCACATCATTTTTCAAACAACTATTTTACCCAAGAAAAAATACATGCTAAAGAATCTCACATAAGATAAAAAATGAAATCATCTGCAAATCCTGTTTGTCTGGATTATGTCCTAATGAATAAAACAGCAGGACTTGAAATTGTTTTTCAGGATCAAGTCCAAATATTCAGCCCTGATCTCAATGCCTGCAGCTCCTATTGAGTCTGACAGGCACAAGGTATTAATTCCAGAGGCAGAATCTGCCAAGTTTCTTTTACTCTTAAGTCCCCTTTGTCATGAAATAGAAACATACCCCAGTGAGATCAAATGCAAAGACAATTTTCAGATAAGAGATTCAAAACTACAAAAAGCACAAGGATGAACTTCCTATGTAGTTTATATTTTACAAATATTTGCAAGTCATAGTTTCAAGGCTAGGCTGTAGCTCTAGCAGGAGGCTGACAAGGAACTGAACTGCAGTAGCAATAGCATTCTTTCTCCTAAGAGCCCCTCTGGGCCTTTCCTCACTTAGACCTGTCAGGTCTCATTGCTCTGAGCTGATGACTCACTCAATTAGACCTCAGCTTATGCACTTTCACACTTCTGCCACAGTCTGCATTCCATGTACTTGCAGTGCTGGGATTCTCCCGGAGATCTTTGCTGTGCCTTGTTCGTGGTGTTTCAAAAGGAGCAGACAGGGGCAGCAGTGCACTTTTTCTGGGCAGCTGTCTAAGAGCTCTGTGCTTTCCCACAAACACATCAACCCATGACATGACCTTGAGCATGCCGATGTACGACCTTCTCCCTCATCAGCCAGAATCCCACGAGTCAGCGTCAATATCTGCTAAAATATTCATGCTCCGAGCATTGACCAAGCGAGCAAAGGGAATATAATTCAACAAATCTCTTTGTGTCTAATTAGAGAGTGCTTGCACTCAAAGAGGAGCCTACCACAAGCAAACAGCCAAGACTGCCCGATCCATGTGGACTGGTAACTAGTCACCAACTTGACTGCAACTTTCCTTTCCCCAAGAAACGAATGGAGCTCAATCACTGACCAAGGGAGGAATGCCTGTGGTTCCAGCTTTGCTCCGGGGACTGATGTGTACAGGGAGTAGAAGCCCTGCACAACACGCAAAAGCGGAATAACTCATCTCCTCTGTTTCTCAAAGCCATGACAGAATCAAAGGGTTACATCTTGTGTAGGTTCTTGTCTTTACTCACATTTGGACTTGACTCCCATTTCAAGGCATAGAGGAAGACTATTCAATGAGAACTAATTGTACTTACAAGTCTTATCCTTTATTGACTGTAATTACACAATTTAAGCATTAACATTTTGCATTGGACTTTCATGTGGTGTGTTACTTAATTTTGTGACACATTCGTAGGACTAATGAAAATACAAAATGAAAAAAGCTGAAAATCATAAACTCAGGGAAGCCACATTAATTTGTGCACCCACCCAGTAAGTGCTGCTATTGTTTTCCACATAGTACATAGCAGAGCATAATTATTTTCTATGGCTCAAACCACTTCATTATTTCATTAGCACCTATACTGATTAATTAAAATGACATGTGAAAAAGCATTAAAGCATAACTTCTATTAAATAGGGAATTTGTTACCATCAACACAGCCTAAAATTGATGACTTGATTGAATTTGCTGCAAAAGCTGCACTACGATCCAAATGATGATGATGGCCCAGTCTTCGCGAACGAAGATTTGGGAAGGGCTCTCCCCACGTGGGTGTGCCCTTCGAGCCTG